>JARFIY010000011.1:0-1200000 GCA_036346155.1 Sinelater perroti
AAATACATATAAAGAGAGCTTACTATTATTTTATTTGTTAAATATCTAACTTTTCACAGATCCTGCATTGCTCTCGACACAAAGAAATAATTTTTCAGTGCCTCATTGCAGCACCTGTAAAATTGCTTGCAGGCTCCTTCTCACATCAGTAATAAATAACATATAAAGAGAGCTTACTATTATTTTATTTGTTAAATATCTAACTTTTCACAGATCCTACATTGCTCTCGACACAAAGAAATAATTTTTCAGTGCCTCCTTGCAGCACTAGTAAAAATGCTTGCAGCCATCTTCTCTCAACAGTAATAAATAACATATAAAGAGAGCTTACTATTATTTTATTTGTTAAATATCTAACTTTTCACAGATCCTGCATTGCTCTCGACACAAAGAAATAATTTTCAGTGCCTCATTGCAGCACCTGTAAAATTGCTTGCAGGCTTCTCTTATCAATAACAAATATATTATATTTATATTTGTATTATTATATTAATTGCAAAGCATATATTGTATCACATTAAACATGTATCTGGCAACACGCAAATAGTTTGCAGTACGTTATTGCAACACATGTAGAATTGATGACGAATTTCTTCTCTTAACATAGGTCGCCACTCATCTCCCTTTGGAAAGATTATACTTCGGGTTTTCGGTAAATGATTCCTTTCCACTTCGACATTGTAAAAGCCATGGATGTTGGGATATCCATAGTTTTCGACGCTGGAGAACATCTATTAAGCGCACTTGGAGTTAAACTCTATGATGATTGGCTTGTGGGATCGCGAATCCCTGATAAGTTAGGGAACGCTAAAAATTGTTCCTGACGTTCGATTTAGAGTCACATAAATATTATTTATGTTTGTTTTGGTACAGTACACGGAACATGCGTACATCATTATTGGGTGGTCTTATAAATGCTAAGTTTATTGCGAAAAAATCCAGGATAGCGTAGCGAGCCAAAGGTCTGTCCACCTGTATTCGCTTTTGCTGCTGCCCAATTCACGTGAGACCTTTAGATAAGTTTCTCGTCTAAGGTTACTCCAGTATGTCGTGCTTTTTCTCTCTAGGAACCCCTCTGTCGAAAATTCTGTCTTTCCAGGTCTGATCGCCAACGAAGTCGGATCTTCGTTGATAATAGCACGGCTCAACTTTCATCCACCAGAAATGGCTGTTACAAGCTTGACAGTACCGCTGAGCCATCGTCTTGGTAAGCGTTGTCGTAATGTCTTGAACGTATATATTAAATAACTCCCGGGACAGCGCCATGTCTTAACAAAGAGATAGACGCTGAAGTCATCTTGTAGGCAAGATTGTTATGCCAAACTTTGTCGAAAGCCTTGACCATATTTAGGATATATTTGTTGTGAACTTGTTCCGAAATGTTTTCCATTACTATCTTACGACTCGGTTAACAATAACCGTGTGGTCGAGGTGGTCAAGTGTGCACCTATGCTCCAGACTGTCAGCGAATACCTTGACTGTCGATCACGTCGATCTTCCTGTGGATGGGCGACATTGGGAAGGGCGTGTTGCTCACGCCCTTAACCATTTGACATAGGATGTTTTCGGCTATGCTACGAACTTCCAACTTATTCTCTTAAGCGGAATTGCGATACTTCGCAACGGCGCTCCGTTGCGGATGGGATTGATAACGAAACTAATAGATTTCCGGTTTGAGGCAGTGATATTCCTTAGTGGTTTTTGGCCAGAGCGGATTGTAGGGATAGGCCCTATGGTTTCCTTCATATATGACACTTGTTAACCAATTCTTCTAATTCGACCCAGTACTGCAAAAAGTTTTTACGTCTGTTGTTTTAATAGCTTCATTTTCGATGTTGTCTTCTTTGTTTTCTAATGCTTGCCTTTCTTCCTCGCGCTTTCCCTTTTTTTGTTCTCTTCTTAACTTATTTAGTTCTTTAGTGGCCAGCCCAATGTTGTGTTTTCCTACCAGCTCCTTCATGTATGCTTCACTAACTTATAAACGCATGTCTTACGCAGAAAAGCGATTATATCTACTACGCCAGTTTTGTTTTTAGGTCATTCGAAAGCAGTTTCTTGAACCTAGTCGGGTCATAACTTTCCCATAATAAAACGCAAAAAATGAAGACTATTGACATGATTCTTCCAGAATTTTCTGACTCTTAATTCGATGTTGCTATATTTTTAAGAACGAACTTTTTTCAGGCTTTCCTTTTAGCTCCTCGTATAATACTAAGTATGTTTTAAAGACTTGATGATTTCAGAGTGATAAACCAACAGAAGCTTTATCTTAAGGTTACCGTTAGCATTGACACAAAAAAGCAAGTTTAGTTTATCTTCTGTTAGCTTGTGTCTGGTTATGTCATTCCTTTCTTAATGATGAACATTATTTTCTGTATTTTCCCCCAGAAAAACCCAGCCTTATCGTAGTTGAAATTGTTGGCTTCATCAGTTTCTGAAATTTCTTCACTCACTTTTCAGTGGCTTCTTTGTTAGCACTAGAACTTTTTTATGTCTAACAGCATGGTAGAAACTGGTTTTATTCTTATATTTTCAAACCATTTTTTAATAGCTTTTACACTCTTATCTTTGCTACTATTAGTGAATGTCAAGTTCTGTGTAAGATCTTTGCCACTAACTTGAGCTTTTAATAGATCATGTATTGAAATACATTTTCCATTATATATTATTAATCCAGACGAGTAGTAAAGTTTTTATTTCTTTTATGACTTTATTTCTACAAGATAAAACTGTAGATACTCCTTTAGTCGCTTAGAGCTTGTTATAAAAATCTGATTTCTTAACGATTGTAGCTATGGTGGGTTTGGACAAGTGACACTGCTCGCCTAGATCAATTTGCCTAACTTTCCTCTTATATTTTTCTACAATATCTTTCTTAATTTCTGTTGCTGGAATCTGCCACGAGTTGAGAAACCAGTGGTAATAAAAATTATTGTATAGCCATACTTAGATCTTTCTTGACTTGTTGGAATACCCAGCTATCACCTCCTCTATCCAGAACTTAACAACTATTTTCAGTATGTTAATATAACTATCGGCGATTACCTTTAGACTTTTCTCAAAGAAGTGAGCTGCAATGGCATCCCTTAGCACCATCACAGAGGAAAACAATTTATTTTGGCAATTAATCTTCCTGACTTGTATAAAGTTCTTTTCGCCTGAAATTACTTTGATAACATGGTGAGACTATTGACATGAATTTAATTAAAATTAATTTAATTAAACACAGTAACACTCATAGTCGAGAAGACGATGGATTTTTTATTAATCAGCTCTTAGTTCCACTTTAAAGAAATGTACAAATTAGTTATGTTACACTATTTACAAAAATCCGTGCCCCGCCACTGCGGACGGAATAAAGCCCTCGAAGCCGTCTCTGTTGCGCACCCAGAACCACCCCTTCAGGTTGCTGCTCACGAGCGCGACGACGTCGCCCTTGAACACACTCAGAGTGTTTTCGCCCTGCCCCTCGTAGTCGCAGCACACCACCACAGCGTCTGCTTGGTGCCCCGGATTTTCGCGCAAGCAGCCGCCTGCAGGTAAAGCCGGTCCACGCTCCTCTCGCCGCATGCGCTGAACGCGTTTCGAGACCTTCTGCTGCGACATCTTCCGGCGCTGCATTCCGATCGACAGCTCAGCTTCTCCGTGTCCGTCATATTACCGGACGGCTTGGGGAATACGTCCGTGCTGTTCTCCCAGCACGGCACGCGAGAATCCTCTGGAGGTGGAATTATACCTGGAAAGGTAAGAACCATGCATTAGAAACATTTTAATGAAAAGCGCAAGAAATTGATAACAATGCACAATAAAATTTTTGATCGGTACTTTGATTTTATCATGGTTTTCATCTTCTTTAACTTTAAATATTGACCCGCAAATACGATTGTAAAAATTCAGCCACTGAAGATGGGTGATTTGGCCTGGCTCTTAATCAGGGTTCGAATTTCGCCCAAAGATCTTTTATTTGAAGGCTAGTTTAGTTTTTCAACATTTATCTCTTCAAACCACGGTAGAATAAACAAAGCAAAGATGTTATCAAGGAAGGTGAATTTTTCAAAAAGTCATCTGGAAAATAATATGGAATTTCTTGGTAGACGCTCAAATGCGTACAAAAACTTTCGAGATTTGTTGCATCTAGTATCTTCAGACTATTCAAAGTTGTCATTTTTTATTTATTGTTTTTTAATAATCTCACTATTGCTTTATATTTTAATTTTGTAGGTATATGTCTAAAATCTGGTATCTCAACGGTGTGCGCGCATCCACATAGCTGTTCAGAGACACTTTGAGAAGCGCCATCTAACGTGAAGTACATTCGAGAAGGGCAATCACACGTATCAATGTGAGAGGTACGGCTACAGTGTAATAAAGTAACATGTAAACAGTAGTTCTGCTACAAACCTAAGAAGACAGCAATGGAGACACAAAATGTTAGTGTAATGTACAGGACAGAAGTGCTGAGCAGAAAATGTGTTTGTGCTTTCGCGAGGGGGTGGGGAAGAAGAAAACGGCCTAAGCAAAACCCTAGAATGTGATCAGGCTGGCACGAGATTAGCGACTAACTTTATTATTTATGGCAAAGAAATTAGTCATTTGAGTAGATGGAAAATCTGTTCTAAGTTTGTGACAAATGAACAGAAAGATCTGGAGACTTTATTACCATGTGTAACCAGCAGACTTCCTTATGTTTTCTCACTAAAAAGAGTTATGAAAGCCACGTTTTGGGAACGTGGCGGCAACTCAAGAACACGTAACGGCGGACTTGCGATCAATAAAAGGACGTTTGTTGATAGTTTCCAGAAGCTTGATGAACGTTGCCAAAAGTTTATTGTAAAAGGGCAGCAATTATGATGAAGGCCAGTAAAACCAATTTGTATCTGTTTCGTTTGTTTTCTGATTTTACTCTCCAAATTTTTTAAGCACACAACATATCTGTTTTTTTTTTGTTTGAGATTGTTCCCTTTATTATTTTCATGCAGATTGTAATATTGTAATAATAATTCCTGTGGTCTCTTTAAAAGTCTGATTTTCTAAATTTTACTAAACTATGCAGTTAAATGAAGTTTATACTAAAGCTCTGAAGGAGTTTCTTCCCACATACGGACCAGGATCTCTTCAAAGAAGTCCCAATTGAGTTATTTACCCCAGCTTTTCCATTTTTGGTATCGTTTTGTTCAATTTTGCACGAAATTAGAAAACCTGTACAGGAGCACACTTTAAAAATCACTTTCTTCTCCTGCACCAAAGCAACTGAATTAAAACTTGTAAAGCGCCTTAAGTACATTTTTAGGAATTCACATCATACCATCCGTACAAAGTACTGACCGGATGCTTTTGTAAATATTGTATGCACATAAATTAACCAACTTTCCTAAGAATTTATATGTTTCGCATATCTCAGATTCTCTATGTTATTTTCCACAATGTCTCCGTGTATTCCAAAATGCAACTTTAAGTTTTGCTCATTATTTTTTGTTTAATAGACTCCCTCCCGAATAGAGAATACCTCCAAAATTATTTTGCTTTAAGCAATCCATAATTTTCATTGTTTTACAAGTAGTTTTAGATTTCTTAATTAAAACTGATGCCGTGTTCTTCTTCAATTTAATTAATTTTAATTATAATTTCCTTGGATAATAGAAAGCAAAGATAAAGTGGCTAGTGCTAAAATGAGTTGAATTGCTAAATGGATCTCATAAGATTATTCACATGCTGGGTATAGGTGAGATACAGGAAGAATAAAATAATACGGCCATGATTTTCTTCTGGAAAGGAAGCTAAAAAAATCAAGGTGATGTTTTTGAGATAAACTCTGTAACCAGATTTCCTCTCACATATGTGAAACTTGTTTTATCGGCCCAATTGACTGCAAGCACGCGTGGCGATTTAGGCCGCGGGCCGCGCTCGTGCATATTTTGCTTTTAGCACTTGCTTTGGCCTTCGCTTTATTCATTTTATACTTGCCACTTTCAATTACGTTTAGGTCGCGCGACATACTTTTGCTTTATTAAAACCTGCATTTCGCATTTTTGTTCGCGGCATTACGCATTTGCCTTTGTTCGCGTTTTTTCATTTGGCATTTTTTGACTGTGTTCTCGCCGATAAATTTTCAGCTCGACTAGGAAGACGCCCCCGTTTCGTCTGCTATGAAGATTGGGGTAACTTGTCCTAATTTTTATCCATATCCTTCTCCTTTTCTTCTGGAAGCCCCAGGACCAACAGCAGGGAACCGATATCTGCGGGAAGCGCCGTTTCCACAGGTTAGTGTTTTAATATTAGAGTTGTTTTAAGTTTTCTATGCAAAATTCAAAATTACCTATAGAGTCCACTTATTCCGGCCGCACCAGGGAAACACAAATAAAAAATGTTTTCAGTCCCTAAATTTTTACTTACAATGAGATCCACCTGGAATATAGTTTAAAATATTTTATAGACTATTGCAATTGTAATAGTTTATTTACGAGGATAAATCAAGTATAAACTAATGTTTTTTAAGTAGTCAATTATTGTAAAAATTTAAAGCTGCAAAGTTATACTTTTACATAATCTCCTGACTTAAAAACACAATTTTCCTCGGCGGATAGGTAGTTTTTGATCGTAAAATGAAGGTGGTTGTGACATCAGCTTACATCGCCTTTAAAATCTCTGCTCCAAGTGTTTCTTTTGGTGGTTTAAACAAATAATAATCGCAGAGCGATAAGTTCGGGCTGTTGAAAGGGTACTTCTGTATAGTCTAGAACGAATATCCAATTTTTGTCAGCCTCAAAAAGGCCGTAAATAATGCGAATATTCCGGCGACGTCGTTGACCTGTATATTAACTGCTTCTAGCTCTCTAAAAAATTATTTGTGACGTGTACGCTTGAGTCTTCTTAAGTCACCAATTGTGACTTCTCTTTATAATAATTCGTTACATAATGGACAAGTGTACTTTTGCACTGATCTGGTGATACTGACTAAAGAAGCGATAATGCAAGGTATTCTATGAAGGGAACATTTTTTAAGTATCTATAGGGGCTACCGCCGTAGCTTATTTGTCAAAATCATTGTTCCTCTATCTGCGAGCCGGCGCAGGCGAGTTCGAGTCTCCCTCAACCTATGGGTGTATGTGACGTCCTGGTATTAAGTGCATGGTAGTAGGCACAATAATCCCTTGAGGCTGCAGTGCTGGTAAGTGCACCCCAATAATAATAACAAAATATCTTTAGCTACGGCGCTCTTTCCAAAGGTCTCACAGCGCGTAAAAAGGAAATTCCGTCTTATACTTGATTCACTTTCGAAATCTGTCAAAAGTAAAAATACATTAAAAGCTCATTCCTAACAGTTTTTGTCAGAGAGAAAATTATCTATTCATAAAAACCCATATTCTAAGAAAAAAGCGAGCCTTTCAAATATGTAAACTTTTGCAACTTCCAATGCTTTAGAAATTTGTACTTTTAAGAAGGCTATCAATTTTTTGGGGTATTAAAACTTTAATTTCTTGAAATATCATTAATATTAAATTTTGGATGTTATCAAATCTGTTTTGTCTACTAAATTAATTTTGTTATTGAATATTTGTAATGTAAAACTTGTTGATATAGTCTTTTAAAGAAAATATTTTCTCTAAAATTTGGTCTAAAACCATCATAATTACAAGAAACAGAAGAATTGTCTTGGTAATTATATGTGAACTGTATGGAAAGCGTTTTTGTAAATGGCAGATTTTTTATTACTCCAAATCGATGACAAATTAAATACTTTACTAAAGGATGTCCAATAAAAAACTTCAAGAATAAACATCAAAAGATATGAAAGCAAAATAATCGTGTTTTGTTAGGAGGAGATAGCTCTCCTTTTAACTCTGTAATGTTTTTCCTAAATTGTATTTATTCATTCTCTTCCTAAATTCTAAAACTTTTAGGATAATTATACTATAGCCAACCGAAGTAGTTTATTAAATATTTCTTTGAATATATTATTTGCCATAAAAATTCACCAAGATCAAAAAAAAGTTAGACCACAAATAACATTTTAATAACATCTGCTATTGTATGTAAGTCAAAATATTCATAAATAGAAAACTTAAAAAAATTGAGAGACAAATTAACTTCTTCCTTGCTACTCAGGTATAACAAGAACCTGCGATAAAAAGTGGATTCTGTACAATAATTATAAACGACGTGGACAGTGATTGGTCAGCAAAAAAGCTCTCAGACAGGGTATCGGTGCGAGTCTTCATCCCATGAAAGTCATCGTGACTGAATGGTATTCTAGCGAGGTCATGGTTTACTACTTCTTCTTGCAACCTAGTAAAACAGTCACAGCAGAGTTCTTGTGCAAAGAAGTGGACATAAAGTATAAAAATCTGTATAAAACAATTGTTTTTGATCAATAATAGCAGGCCGATAGTTTTTCATAACACCTCGCATACCACGATCGAGTTCTCTTCACCTACCACATTCATGTAGCGTTTCTCCACCAGATTTTGTTTCTTGGAAGTCATATTCAAAACTAACACTGCACTAACCTTCGAAAACTCATTAGCAATAAAAATTTAGATTTTTCGAAAATCCGTATCAACGGTTTGTAGAATAAATGCTTTTCGGTTAAAAATCACAGGCTTTTATTATTACTCTATGACATCTTGCACTTCATATGACACTATCTAATACGTGTAGAATTACGTGTAAACATATATGGTACAAAAACAAATTAAACAGTTAGGGCCTGTTTAACCCAAAGGCTGAGTAAGATGCATTAAACGAAAAAGTGAGTTTATTCAGAAAAGCTCTGAATAGATTATAACTATTGGAGTTTAAAATTGTTCGTCTTGTAATAAATTTTTAAAAACGTTTATATTGTAACAAAAATGACATCAAAAGAATGATTCAGGAACATTCCAGAATGATCAATCACTGTCCGCACCATTTCTAACGACGCTCTTGAAATCCAATATCAGAACTTTCTGATTCATTCTAGAACCGCGCGTTTGAATATAAGGCGGAGTAGATGGGCATTCGCAGCAGTTAAATAGGAGAAGTCGTACAGCGAATAACAATGATGCAAATAAATTACAGTTGTTGTAGTAACCGCTGATCGTTTCGTTAACAATATTATAATTTATTATTATTGCGCAGCAGTGCAGTCTTTTTTAGATTAAGTTTAGTTGCGAATTAAAGTGTCCTTAAATTCACATTTCATTTATCATAAAGGCTAAACAATGAGTGGAAAAGATGGTCGACATTTATTAAAAAGAAACAAGTGGGGCAAAACTAGATATTCTTCCTACAGCATTCACAATCGTTACAGTGAATACAAGCCTAAATTGTAGTGCATTAAATGTGCAGCTGCAAGAGGCTTTGAGCCCTCAAAGCTCTGAAAATACTTTGAAAAGGTAGATTACTCGATGGCTCGGCCTAGATGGGTAGTGCGGGATGATGATCTTCGTGAATTTGTGGTCCACAATAGCATTCAACAAAATGGTGATTCTGTTTTAAACAATTTGAAAGATAGTACATCACTCAAAAAATATTTAATATCAATCAGTTGTTTTATAGAAAGTTAATGAATGAAGATCGCATGAAGCAAAATTGGCTGGTTTAATCGAAATCAAACGGACGGGTATTTTGTGCAAACTAGTGAAATGACGTTCCTAGCAACTAAGGGATTAAACGATTGGAAAAATAACCATACAATAAACGATAATGACAACAACTCTGAACACAGAAAGTGCATTTCAGGATTTACTAACAAAAGTGGAGTTTTACAAAAGGTGGATTTTAAAATAGCAAAAGAGTACAAGGAAGAAGCTTCGTATTTGTAAAATGTTCTCTTAGGAGCTGGTGAAGTTGTAAAATTTTTAGTAAAATTGTTAGGCTCTATAAGAAATGGTAACTTTCTTGACTGTGTAGAACTGAATTTCAACATTCAACCCTTTCAAGTCCAAACATGTCTCAAAATTTAGAAATAAAAGAAGAGGTGTTTCCACATACTCATCGACTACAACTGTCAATTAATTATAGAGTTGGTAGTTAGAGTTAAGGCAATAATTGTAAAGCGATTATAAATGCCAAGTATTATTCTATAATATTATGTGTCCCACACAAATCAACTAGCTTTCGTGCTATGTGCTACATACTAATATCGAACGATTTTTGACGTTTATTCCTAACTGTGGCCATAAAGGTGAAGAGATGGCAAATGTTGTGGTGTCGACCGTACATTTTGTAGTTCTTGGTCTAAATAACTGCAGAGAACAGAATTACAACAATGCCAACAACATTTCCAAGTGCTACAAACGTCTTCAGACTAGAATAAAGGAAACACTCTTGACAACTAGTTGACTTCGCAACTATGGAGAGTAATCTGTTGAATTTTTTCTTTAGAAAAACAAATCTATAGCTTTTTAAAATTTCAACCAAAAGATCTGATATATTGTAGTCTCATCTTATAAAAGGACTCTTCAACCTAAAAAACTTTGCTAATAACCCGATGAAGTGCTCGTGTTGATGCCAGTCAAGAATTATACAGAATGTACCAGAATGTTTTGACATTACCTAGGATAGTCATCAGATTAAAGACACAGTATAAAACAGATATTGGAAATGTGATTAATAGTATGCGGAGAAGGTTTAGCCACAACAACACTATGCAGTATCTTAGAAGCTTTTATAAACATTCTTCGGAACGAAGATGGTCTTCCGCATTGTTCGCAACTTTATTTGGAATGCCGCTCAAATGACTCACTACCTTTCTTGTGTGCGTTAAAGCAGCGCCATTTTGGAGATTTGCGTGGTCTGTCTTCATAAATACACTGAGTGCGCATTTCAGTCTGCCATACAACCAAAGTTTCGATGATGCGTGCTATTCATTTTTGGAAGTCCTAGATACTTACGTTTTGCATTCCTAACAAATTTCAGAATTCAATTCACAAGAAAATGAAATGAAAGAACAAACTTTTTTGTTTCTTGAGATGACCAATTAATATTTTTAAAAGATCATCGACTATTATAAAAGGTGTTTTTTAAGCCCGATGGAACTTTCGAAAGGGTTAACTGTCAAACGAACTGTCATACTGTGCTCACTTTTTGACATTTATGATCAGTATGCTCTGGCAAATCATCATGAATAGATTGACGCTTGAACAACGCTACTAAATTATCCAGATTTACTTTGAAAATCAGTCATAGATTTGCGCAACTTATAGACGACTTTTTATGGCGCACATAATCGTCCATCTGAGCAAGCCGTCCGTCGAACTGTGGATAGATTTCATACCACATACTCTCTAAACTATGTAATAACACCAACACGTCGAAGGAATGTGCGTACCGAAGAGAATATCGTCGCTGATAAAATTTATCGATTCGTCGTCGGTCGCAGGAATTGGGGCCCTGTCCGTCCACTACGTGGAAAATTTTGCGCAAAGATCTTGGCCCACACCCGTATAAGATCCAGCTGGTGTAGGAATTAAAGCCACAAGACCATCATATGCGTCGTTCTTTCGCCGATTGGGCTCTAAAGCAGTTGGAAACTGACCCGATGTTTTATCGCAAAATTGTGTTCAGCGATGAGGCTCATTTTTGGCTTAACGGGTTTGTTAATAAATATAATTGCCGCATATGGAGTGAAACCAATCCACAACAGATCCTACAGACTCTATTACATCCAGAAAAATGCACCGTTTGGTGCGGTTTACACGCTGGTGGCATCATCGGACCTTCTTCAAAAATGAAGCCGGAGCTCGCGTTACGGTCAATGGAGATCGTTACCGCACCATGATCAATGATTTTTTTTTTTTTTAAATATGGATGACATTGATTCGGGCGAGATGTGGTTTCAACAGGATGGCGCTACGTGTCATACAGCGACCGCAACCACGTCGACTTATTGAAATCAAAATTTGGCGATAAGTTGATTTCGAGAAATGGACCTGTCAATTGGCCTTCAAGGTCGTGCGATTTGACACCTCTCGATTATTTCCTGTGGGGCCACGTGAAGTCACTGGTTTATGCTGATAAACCAGCAATAATTGACGCCTTGGAGGCCAACATTGTTCGTGTTATTCGTGACATACGTCCAGCAATGCTCGAAAAAGTGGTCCAAAATTGGACGTCCAGAATCCGCTTCGTCAAGAACAGCAGCAGTGGCCATATGTCCGAAATAATTTTTAAATGTTAATGCCATGTATTGTTCTTTCGAATATTATTTTTTACAATTTCAAGTTCTATCGGGCTTTAAAAAACACCCATTACAATCGGTGTTTGAATAAAATTTTTCTATAATGACAGATGATTGTGTTTATCGTATAATCATATTCCAGAGAGGAAACTTTAATTTGGAACAGATCCATTCTCGTATGTTGTCAAAAGTTCTAAAATTTGATAGAGAAGTTATCTATCTCTAAACAGCAGAATATTTAGTCATTGTTACACCTAAAATTTATACCCGTTTACAAAACCACATTCAAGTTCTTTTTAAGTCTTGCATAGTGCTGCAAAATGCTCAATAAGTTTCAAAATAGGACATTTTGCTGTGTGAACAGTGTTTACTAATGCCTCTCAGCTACTCCATCGGGTCTTTCGTTTGAACTCAAGACAGTGTTGCTCTCGGAATCCAAGTCATCAACTTCATCGACCCCTTCTCCCATCACCTGTTCAAAAACAAAATCGACTAGTCCACACACCTACACTTTACGGTTGATACCATTTTCATAATATTCAGATCACTACCACAATGTTCTCGACACTCTGACTGATAAGCCTGCCTGCGCCTGTTCTCAAATAGATATTTATACAGGTCTACAAATGATGGGTAAACGCAGGCTTCAATTTTCTACAAATCCATGCATGCCATTAGAACCTTACCAATTATCAAACGTACGTCCAATAGTATCAAATTGTCAAGATTTTGTGGGTTCTATATAGAGAAGGGTTAGGGTTTGATAAACTCTACATACGTACGCTTTTCTTTTTTGTCGTTTCGTACCATGATTCCTCGACTATAATCAAATACTTCATATAATTACACTGTACAAATGCAACTGTATCGTGTTACATGTTTCTTTTAAGTAGCGAGACTACGAAGAACCCATTTTGAACAAACTTTTGTCGTGTTCAAGTGTTCATGAATAACAATATGCAACGCTCCGTAAGATATACCTATTGCAACAACTAGAGCATGACTGCAATTATCAAGTCAAAAGCGTTCTGAATAATGTGTGGCTTGTGCTTATTGGCCGAAGACCCGCTCTCTTAAAGCGTTGAGAAGTAACTGAAAGACTCAAAGGAGAATGTACAGACACAGCAAAGGCCATAACCCTATAAGTACTTTAAAAGCTTTTATAAATACACCTCAAAACAAAAATGAGTTTTAAAGGCTAAAAAACAAATTTATGTGTGAACTGTCGTCTGTAAAAAAGATGAAGCCAACACCTCTTTCTGACAACAACAAAGATAGAAATTATAAGTTATCTGAAAGATGGTCTTTTGTGATATAAATTACTGATTCTATAAAGCTCAACTTAATATGAAAAAGAACAATCTATACAGAAATTTACAAAGATTTTGGATTTCTATGGAAAATCATTCAAATGAGAAATGAGAAAATACGGCAGAGGATAAGTGACTTATAGGAAAAGTATGCTTCTGATCTAGACGAAACATTCCCTTAAAGATGTATGCATTTAGCAGCATTTTTAAGAACTTAAGAGTATTTACAAAAAAAAAATACCAAACCAAAAGCACAATTAGCATCACAAAGACTTCTAACGTTATTGAAGTTATGGGACGTAGAGTCTACTGATAACGTTCAAAGATATTTTCTAAGTGTACTAACTGCACTGGAGAACGACCCTTTTTCTGCTCTTAAGAGAACGAAAAACTTTTGAGGCCAACGTTAAAACCATAAAAAATGACGGCTGTTGGAGTTTTATTTTTGAGAGTGAGTTTCTACAAGGTCTTCCTTTTCATGACGTAGTCCAGAAGTTTGCTAATAATAAATCCGGAAAAAGAAAAATTTTTCAAATAAAAATCACATTACGATAGTGTGTCGGCACTCAGGTCAAACTAAATGAGAGGCTATAGAAGGCAATCTTCATATACTGAACTTAATGGCTTCTATAGCAACCACAACAGCAGCGTCAGGCCCAGAGTGGGCGGCTGCAAGCAGTGTTTGTTCTCTATGTTAGAAGCGGCCACCCGCAGTAGGATAGCGCGACGTAGTAATCCTAAAAACCCCTGAGAAGAATATGATGAAAAAATAGCCCGGGTGGATTGAAACAGAAGTCCCAAATATCATACCTTCAAAAGGAAGGTCTGCCTCGAGATTATGCGGAAGCAAAAAGTCGCATACCAAACGTAAAACCTCAAAAAAAATATATCATCATAGCAACATACAATTGTAGATCACTAATATTTGATACACAACTCTACGACTTAGAAAGTAAATAAGTAAAATAAAATTTGGCGTTCCGGGATTACGCATAGTAAGAAGACATGGATAACATTTGCAGACGTTAAAATCAGAAAATACCTTCTACTACAAGGGACATAAAAGTGAAAGCCAAGGAGGAATAGGATTCTAATATACCCGAAACTAAAAACTTATGTCCGAAGTTACAGTGGAATATCAGATGGAGCGGCATACTTGGTACTACAAGTATCAGAAAAATGCAGCGTAAGAATTATCCAAATATATGCGTCGATATCGACACCTGATGACGCAGAAGTGGACATTATGTCCGAAGATATTAAAAAAGCCGTATCAAGAGATAAAGGTAACCATACTCTTGTAATTGATAATTTTAACGCCATCATAGGAAGAACGCTTTCATTGCTGTGCATTGCGAGATCAGGAGAGAGAAATCAAAGGACGATCCTGGGTCTATCATTATGGGATTAAAAAAAACAAATATATAAGAAGCAAGACCTAGTAGACAGAGCCGAACAGTAATGAAATGGAGGCCATAGACTAGAAGGCAATAGAGAGGAAGACCGATAACACGTTAGTATAATGATATTAAGAAGGTAGCGAGGTTAACCTGGACAAGAACCGCTCAAAATCGAACAAAATGAGAAAAACTATGTGAAACCTGTGCTCAATTCTGAGCGCACTAAAGGTTAAAGAAGAAAGAGAAGAATTGAGAAGACAGCGGATTGCCCTTGATAGCGTTTGGTTTCAATAGGATGGGGCTGCTTGCCATACCTCAAGAGAATCCATGTTTTTTTAAGGTAACAATGTGGAGTGGCCTCTTCGATAAATGAGCTACCTGAAAACTCAGGTTTACATCGAAAAACCACGGGCTTTTTTTTATTATACACTACAATCTGTCACGTATGGACAATCAACAGTTGTTTTGACTTACATAATAATTATCGAACATGAAGGTTGTGTATCCAGTGATAACACACCTATATTAATCTTAATATTAGTTTAGCATTTCTAAGTATATATTTAAGTAAAATACAATTTAAACTGTTATTCCTATTGTCACTGCTGTTCAAATCTGTGTCAAGTTGAGCGGTTTAAATCTTTTTAAACGCGGTTGCACCTCATTGTCATATTCTATCATGCGCTTCAGTAGGATGTTAGGATGATCACTGATTCTATCACTACAACGCCCACTAAATTTTTGTATTTCCTCGTTAATGGTAGGTATTGCGAGGTCCTGTAGTATTGTATCGTTGGTTACGTACCATGCTGCGTTTGTTATTGCTCTAAGCGCCTTAGATTGGAAACGTCGGATTATTTCAATGTTGGATGTACTGGCTGTACCCCATAGCTGTATGCCGTAAGCCCAAATGGGCTTTATCATACTGTTGTAAAGGAGTATCTTGCTCTTCAGAGAGAGTTGTGATTTTCTTCCTATCAACCAGTACATTTTTTGAAGTTTCAGGCCCAATTGCTTACGCTTTGTCCGTATGTGGGTCTTCCAGGTAAGTTTTTTGTCTAGATGAAGGCCGAGGTACTTTGCGCTGTTTGTATGTTTGTTAATGAGTGTGGGTGACTTCTTCTTGAGTTGTATGTTGGTTGCCAGTATTGGTGAGTGATCTGTTGAAAGCTCAAGACAGGATCTAATATTAAGGAGATTTTTATTTTTTACAAAGCAAAGGTCGAGTAGATCTGGTAGTTTGTTGGGGCCAGTATGTGGGTTCGCCTGTAGTCAGGGGTAGTATTTTCAAGTTATTTATAGCTTTCAGCATTTCTCTACCTTTCATAGTACTTGTTCTCGAGCCCCAGGGGGTATGCTTCGCATTGTAATCGCCTCCGGAAATGAATCTGTTGCCTAGTGTATGGAAATAATGTTCATAGTTTCGTTGTTTGTTGTTGTATCGTGGTGGGCAATATACGGCAGATAAAGTAAGTGTCTCTAGGCAGTCTTCGATAACAATGCATGTGGCTTGTAGGTGGGGTTCGCTGCATTTAAAGAGTTCGTGGAGTTTGATAGGTAGAGTTCCTTGTAAACAGGACAACCTTTATAACTTGCGGGGTGATTCCCGTTGCAGTTTACACAAGTAACTTCTTTGGACTTAGTTGTGTGTACGCAAAGTGAACCTGGTATTTAAGGAGTGCATTCGGTAAACGCATCTGATATTCAAACTAGTCGTAGACAATGAATATTACTAATGCAATGGTATGTTCTTTTAGGGCGTGGTGGTATCAAAGCCGTTGGCGTTCCATACATGCTATTTTAATGTGTTGAGCCATTATGGTGTTTAGTTACGATTGTGGTTACAGGTTCAGCATGGTCGTCATGTTCCATCAATTGTTTTATCATCTGTTTCAGATCTGCTATGTCGTTAGGGTGTTGTGGTGCCTGAGTTCGGTAGGTTGGTTGCTTTGTGACGTTGTATTGTGTATTGTTGGTAGCTGCTTGACATAAGTGAGACCCGGTTGGTATATATTTGTAGTTGAGATCATTTTTGGTCTTTGTGAAGGAAACATTTTCAGGTAGAGTTCCTTGTAAACAGGACAACCTTTATAACTTGGATTCTGCAGTTTACACAAGAATCTGAGTTGTATGTTGGTTGCTCGCATTGGTGAGTGATCTGTTGAAGTCAAGACAGGATCTAATATAGGATTTTATTTTTACAAAGCAAAGGTCGAGTAGATCTGGTAGTTTGTTGGGGCAAAGTATTGGTTCGCCTGTAGTCAGGTAGTATTTTGGCACTATTATAGCTTTCAGCATTTTCTACCTTTCATAGTACTTGTTCTGAGCGTGGTGTTCATAATCGCCTCCGGAAATGAATCTGTTGCCTAGTGTATGGAAATAATGTTCATAGTTTGTTGTTTGTTGTTGTATCGTGGTGGGCAATATACGGCAGATAAAGTAAGGCTCTGCTAGTCTTCGATAACCAGCATGTGCTTGTAGTGTTCGCTGCATTTAAAGAGTTCGTGGAGTTTGATAGGTGAGTTCCTTGTAAACAGGACAACCTTTATAACTTGGGTGATTCGTTGCAGTTTACACAAGTAACTTCTTTGTACTTAGTTGTGTGTTCGCATTGTGAGGTGAGTGTAGCTGCTACGCATCTGGTGTGATTACAAAAGTTTTCGTGGACCATGTTTTTGCATTAGAGCATTGAGGTATGTTTCTTTAGGGCGTGGTGGTTCAAATTTTACGATAGATTGCATAAGTTTGTCGATTTTATATATGTCTTTGTTGTTATCTGATGTTTTTAAATCTATGAAGAGGCAGTTCTAATTTTGTCCCAGCTTGTTTTACGTTCCATATGTTGGTTGCTGAATGGCCGAGAGATTGCAAATCCGTTTTTAATTCGTTTGTGTTAGTGGAAATCAGTGGGGGTTTTAGTTCGGTTTTTGTGGATGTCTCCTGTTCATTTGGATTTTCATTTTGGAGTAAAGCAATTGGTTGGATTTAGCCAATAATTTGTGGTTTTAGGTTGTTTAGTTTGATTCACATGTTTATCAAGGTTGTCTTGCCAACCGCGTTTTTTATTGCTGACTACTTTCCAGTTTGAGTCTTGTGATGTTGAGGCGTTATGCTGATGAAATATTGGTTGAGAGTGGAATATTGATGTAAACGAAGATTGACGTACGTCTTGAATGGGTAATTGCGAAGGTGTGTTGTTAATATTCGGTAGGATATATTGATAATTTTGTTGAGAATGTTGCATTTGTTGTATTTGTTGCTGGACTCCCGGAGCCGTTGGGGCTGGATTATTGTAATAGTAGGCCATAAGGCCTTTGTTATTTATTGCCAGTAAGTCGGATACAATGTTTCGACAATGCACGTAAGTTGAATTATTAAATAAATAAATGCAGTATTCTTACGATACGCGATGACGTCATTGTTCACATCTGAATTACATGCTTTTCGTTTGTGCTTTATGTTTTTTTTAATCTTTGGGAAAAAACAAAAATTGAAATTTGTTTAGTAAAATCTGTATTAAAGTGTTTTGGAAAACGTAACAACTCCCTGTCGGGCCCTGTACAATTCTTCCCAAAAGGTCTTTTTTTTTGTAAAGACATACTGTAAAAGTAAAGAAATACAATTTGTTGAATTGTTCCGATAAAGTTCACAATTGCAAGAATTTGATCCCGGGGTCGCCTATTGAGCTCATAAGGAAGAACCAAGTGATCCGGCTCGTAATAAAATGACAAGAATGGAAGTGCGGACTGCCAGCTTACCTAGTGGTAAACAGGACGTGTAGCTCACGTAGCCTTCCTCGGCGTGCGGAGTCTGGACGTAGAGCCAGCTTTGGTTCTTGAAGACGGCGTTGACGACCATGCCCAGGGCAGCTGCATCTCGTCCTGGTAGCCGCCGGAGCGCGTCTGGTAGAGGATCGTGGGGAAGGCGAGCACCACGGGGATGTTGGCCGGCTTCTCGATGGACGCCTGGAAAAGCCGTCGCCGTAACCTCCGCAGCGCGCGAACGAGTGCATAGATATCGAGATTGGCTGCTGCCCTCTGACCTATCATGCGAGGTGGTTTAATTGCCCTCCTGACAGGCTAACCATTATGTTTACAGATGGGCCGCGTACGCTATGAGCTATGGCCCTCTAACTACAGGCCGGTCCGATCTCGTGTTGGTCGCTTTGCGGCCCCGGGCATGAATTATAGCCCGCGAGATGGCCGCGTCCCTTTGCCCCGGCGGTCCCGTTCGGTGGGAACGCCGATTCCGAGCGAAATTCCGGGCATGGATGGCGTGCCTCAAATTCGACTCGAATTTGGAAAAGTTCCGCGGGCGTCCGCGCGCGGCCGTAAAGCGATATTTATGCTGATGAAATTTCGGACGCGCCCGCCCGCCGCCCGCCAGCCCGACAAATTTCTGCCTAACGAATTTATTTGCCTCTTAGCTCGGCTCGGATGTGATTAGACAAGCTAATTGGATTTAATTACGCAGACGATGGGCATTTCGGACTGATGATGCATAATGCGAGGCTAATTATAGTTTAATATCGACAACCGATTGTAAATAAGCGAATTGTAAATTAAATTCCTCGTCCCGATAGTTTTACGATCGCATAATGGTTTACAAAATGCTATTTATAATGTAAATAAATTTCGATAAAAAATACAAAATAAAATATTGGAATTACTACTACATTAAAGTATCATTAACAAAAAAAACAATTAAAAAATCTGTTATATCGAATATTTTAAGGATTATAAAAAAACAACAAGCTGATTTTTATAAGGAATAGCCACAACGTAATAACACCAGTGCGTTCAGAAAGCAAAAGCAATTTTAAAATTGCATGGTAAAAACAAGAGAGTAACGCTGACGCCCAACACTACATTTTTTTAAAATTATTTATTAGCAATCAGAATATTAGAATACATTCTATGAGGTAATTTTATGATTTTTTTATTATTATTTAATTCTTGGGCGTGAAGGGGATGATATCCAATGGAACCACCCCTATATTATTGCAATAAATCCTTGGGCCATTTTTTCTTTAAGCGTCGGTTGTTGGGATCTTCTTTTAGTGGATCTATGATTGCATTTGAATGAGTTGTCAGGTTGGCGTGATATTTAGTTGCCTTTTGTTCTACAGTATCTTTCACAAACGGAATGCCTGGGTCTATATGAAGCGTTTGGTTTGATACAAACCATGGTGCATTTGCGATGTTCCTCAGGATCTTGGATTGACAGCGCTGGATTACAATTACTGTGGATGTGCTGGCGCAGCCCCAAAGTTCTGATCCATATAACCAGATGGGACGAATGGTAGCCTTATAAAGCAGCAATTTGTTTGTTAAAGTGAGCTGAGACCGCCATCCAATGAGCCAGTTCAGGTTTTGATTTTTAGGTCCATCTGCTTTCTTTTGTTAGTGATATGTGCCTTCCACGTAAATCGTCTGTCAAGATGTAATCCCAAGTATTTTACCACGTCTGCTTGAGGGACCGCTTTGTTTCGGATTGAGGGACATGTTGAGCGTCTTGATGTGAACGTAACGTTGACCGACTTGTCCTCATTAACTTTAATTCTCCATTTCATAAGCCATTTATCTATTAAATCTATATATTCTTGGGTTTTTATAGATGCTATTATTGGATCTTCGTTACAAGCAATAATTGCCGTGTCGTCAGCGAAGGTTCCTATGTCACTATGGTTCATAGTGATTATGTCATATGTGTATAATAAGTACAGGAGCGGATCCAGAACGCTTCCTTGCGGCACCCCTGCTTGGATTGGTTTTATGTCGGAAGTTTCTTGCCCAATTCTTGTTTGAAAGAAGCGATTTTCTAGGTAGGATTGGAACAGGAACAAATATTGATGGGGAAATTGCTTTTTAACCTTGCATAACAATCCTCTTTGCCAGACCTTATTGAAGGCCTGGCTGACGTCCAAAAACATCGCTGAACAGTACTTTTTGTCTTTGATCGCTGCTTATACTGTATTTATTATGCGGTGACACTGTTGTACCGTAGAATATTGATGACGAAAACCAAATTGATGATTTGGGATCCAATCGACTTCTAGTTCATCTTCCCGGATTCTTTTGTAAATAAGCTGCTCCAGCAACTTTGATATTAAAGGGAGGAGGCTGATGGGACGATAGGATTGGGGGCTTACAAGGTATAGGTATAAGAATATCTGGCCAAATTTTAATAGCATTGGCCAGTATGTAAGACGTAAGATTCCATTGAATAATATTCAAAGAAACTGGAGGCCGTTATCTGGTAGTTGTTGTAGTAATATTGCTGTGATCAGGTCGTATCCTGGAGATTTATTGTTATTGAGGAATCTAATTTCTTCTCGAATTTCATTAATGGTGAATTTACGAATAGGGGGTGACATTTGCAATGGAGGACTAAGGTATTCTTCAACTTCATCGTCAGTTTCTTCCGTGTTTGGAGTAAAGACGGTCTCTAAGTGTTTGTGCAAAAACATCTGCTTTTTCCCTGTTAGTTCTCTTCCATGTTCTCGTGGGATCTTGTAGTGGAGGAATATGCGCTGTAGGTCGCTTGAGACCCTTATTAGCTTTCCATATTGTATTGTCTTGTGCGGATAACGAGTACATATATATCTGAAAAGTTTCATATATACATTATATTATCTACATATTATATAGATAATTATAGTTCATATCATTTATGAGCTTAAGTAGCTCCCTTCCTCTGGTTGTTATTAATCGTGAGCCCCAGTACGTATGTTTAGCGTTGTAGTCGCCACCTACAACAAATCTTTGTCCCATAGATTTAAAGAAGGGTTTGTTTAGTCATGTTGTGCCTTGGAGGACAATAAACAGCTGATACATTTAACGGCATAGCCAATTTGTCTACTTGAATGGATGTAGCTTGTACAAAATTAGTTTTATACTGTGGAAGTTCATGATGAGCAATAGATGATCTAATTAGCACTGCTGCACCACCATGGGCAGTTTCGTCGGGATGTTCCGTGTGGTATATAGGGTAACAAGGTATTTTAAAATGATTTCTTGCTGTAAAATGGGTTTCGGAAAGTAACATTATATCTATGTTGTGTAGATTTAAGAATGTTTCTAGTTCTAGTTTTTTTTTTGTTGTAAACCGTTGGCATTCCATAAGGCAATTCGCAGAAACTGAGCCATTATTGTATTACTTTATTAATGACGGTGGTTAGCATATTCATAATCATGGTATTCTGTTATAATAGTTGTTTGAAGAGATTCTTAAACTCATTAAGAAATTGGTAGAGGTTTATGTCTTGAGGATTTGAAGGGTCATTTTTAAGTGCCTGTGAGTAAGACTTGTAAGTTGGTGCTGTGTTGTTTAGAGGAGTTTGAACTTTTTATTAGGGGAGATTTGTTTGGTTGATATTTTCTCTGGAGGTGTTGATATACACTAAATCCTTTATAGTTTGCCGGATGCGCTCCACCACATAGTATGCAAGTAGCGGCGGTGTCTCAGTTTTCTTGCAAATTCTGGTGTCATGTTGCCCTCCGCATTTAACACCGGCATATGGCCTGTTGCAGTATTTTTTGGTGTGGTTGTAGTTTTGACACCTAGTGCACTGGACAATGTCACGGGTTGTTCTTGGAGGTTTAAATAGAATATTTTTATTTTGTAAATACCGCACATCATGGAACTCTTTGTTATTATCGGTGGGCTCAAGATCTATAAAAAATGTTGGAAGAGTTTCTTTTGTTGTTTTATGTCGTAAATTTATTATATTCCGCACCAGGTGTCTCTTTTCCGCTAGAGCTTGTTTGATTTATTTAATAGGTGTAGAATGACGTATATGTTTCAGTACTACTCGGTAAGGCCGATCTTGCTTCATTTGGTATGTATGATGTATGATATTTTTATCCATCATGTGTCTAATAAATTTTCGATATACATCGGGATCTCTTGTGTTAATCTTAACTACATTATTTAATAAACATTTTGTTGTATACTGTTCTTCTTCGGCGATATCTAGAAATTCTTCAGTCATTTTTTGATATTTGATGACTCCGTGAACAAAAATAGGAGGCTGTTTGGGTATTACTGTAGGCTCAGGTCGCATGTTTGTCTGCATAATTTCGTCATCTACTTGTGATAACGTTGAAAAGCGATTGGATAGTACCGGGGTTGATTTATTATTGCCAATTGGGTTTTCTACTGGTCTTCTTTTGTTGCTTTTAACAAGTTGCCAGCTGTTGGTAGGATTATTTTCGACTTCCTTATCATCGTTTTTAGAATACCGATATCTGTTCTATTGGTTTTTCTTGTTGAAGCTTGTGTAGTTGTGGTTGACCAGTTAACTGATTAGGGGGAAAATATTGAGGATTGAATGTTTGGTGCTGGATAGACTCAGTGAGGCTTGTTGATTAAATGGATACTGGGAGTGTGTTAAGAAGGGAATTTGTTGCTGGAAAGCATGTGTTCCATTTGTTTGGAATTGATTATTATGCTGATATATTTGTTGGACATTGTTAGAGCCGCTGCAGGTTGGCAGCATGTTTTTGTTTAAGCTGCTTATGCAGCGTAGATATTGTGATTACAGAAGAGTATGAATTAATTATTGTTCACTTGCGGTATTAACTTGTTAAATAAATAAATAAATATATACGCCTGACCTTAAGACTGCGTCTCGGCGCGGCGATATCGCAGGTAAAATTGGCCCGAACACGTCCAGTCTGCCTTAATGTACGGACCGGAATGCAACACTACATGTACGCAAGGAATGACGGGTAGATAGCAGCATTACATCCTGTAGTCATATAAAGAGCACCGAATTTGAAAATTTCATGAAAGTGGTTATACGAAGTGCGTTCAAGTCCTAAGGTCTCTATTTTTTTTTCTTTGAAAAAGTATTTACCTAAAAAATTTGAAGCTTCTGTTATTTCTTAACATAATCTCTGTCTAGATGTACACATTTTTCACAACGTCGTCGCCATGATTCTGTGACTGCTGATAACACTTTTTTAATTGTATGTTTGCCCCACTAGAAAAAGGCTCGATTGAAAAATGAGCGCCCATGGAGAGTGTCTTTCATAGTCAGAAATTTATGGTAGCATTATATACCCTAAGACATTGCCACCCGCGCAGCCTTCTGTTCGTCAGTCAGTATTTGGGTGTCCATCTTAAAGAAACTTTCCCCATTTTCAGCTCATCATGCAAAGTAGACTCCACAGATCCTACGGAAACGCCAAGTTTAAAGGCGATATCAGCCACACCTAAGCAACTTTTTTCCATAACAACTTTCTTCACTCGCACAATCATGGTTTTAATCCAGTTGGTTTGTGGCCGAACCTGTTTTAGTCTATTGCCACACAACTTTCGACCTTCTTCAAAGCTTTCGCACCCCCGAACGTACATTTTTAACATCCATAACGCCTTCACTCGATTGGCGATGAATTTCTATAAGCGTTTCACCACGCAAGAGGAGAAAACTGATGGTAACACTTTGTTCCATTTGAAGTATACAAACCAACACTCGCTTCAATGGCGGTAATTCAATCTGGTGCTACTATCTATATCAAAAATTCAGAATTATTTCCCGCCTCTTTTAAAATTAACAGCATCTTTTACTTCCTATCACTGCTGAGAAAAAAATTTAGAGACCTTAGAACTTGAACGCACTTCGAAACATAATGTCAGGCGTATGTCCACCCACTCTAAATCTGCATGCATATATGGCTTTCTCAAAATTGCTAACAACTCTCTCGCAGATATCTAGCCCGATACCTTCAATCACACATAGGTCCAGTACACCTGATTTCACAAACTTCTATCAGAAGATCTTAAGACCTTATCGCCCATTCCTGATCACTGGACAAAGAAATCGCCTTTTACGGAAATTTTTCGTGGGGTAAAGTAACTTTTTCGCGCGAAGTGTGGTAGATCGCTCAATCGTATTGAAAATAGAGATTGTTAATTTTAATACCTTCAAAAGTAGGTCTCCCCTAACCCGGCAGTTCTGTTTGTTGACAGATAAATACCAGTAAAACGGAGTAGTATTAACTAAAAATTATTTTTTTGGCAATTTCTTCCACTGCCAGATCATTTCCCTTGATCAGCAGGCGTCAGTTGGATTGTGTACGAGTTGATATGGACATCTTTATGCAAAATTTGATGTAACGAAATTATCAAATCGGATTTCCAGAACTCACAGTGACACTGTCTTGCACAACAGTGATTTGTTGCTCTGTCAGACGAGACCGATTCCGCCCAGGCCACTGAATCAGTCGTCTCAAACTTCTACATTAGTCTTTGAACTGTAGATTCGTTGGATGCTTCACTTCTCGAAAATCGAACTTTCATCACTTTGGAAAAATATTTTAACAATAAGAACACTTTGCTCCATTATAAACTGTTCCACAACGAAAACGAACCAAACAATCTGATGTGCTGGAAAGACAACCAATGCTAAATTAATCGGAGTGATAATAGATAACAAAACATTATAAGAACAGGCCTACCAACTTCAAAACAAAAATGCCGATTCAAATTTGGCGCCCTTTAGCAGAGAGCAACAAGGATAAAAGTATGACCGGCTCACTCTGTGATTGCACCATCGAAGTAGAACGCGCCCTAGAGCATTTTATGTAAGCAGAATTTGTTAAATCTGGGGAAATTCATCGCCACATACTGGCATAGTATGGAGCACAAACCATAAACTACCGCTTTAGGAAGTATGGACATCAAATAAAAATGAATTTATACACGTTAGTATAAGAAAACAATTTATTGTATAATATATTATTATACAACACATAAAAAACATACAAAAGCTATTATGAACATGTTAAATGTTTGTTTTATCAAAAAAGCGCCCTTTGCATTCAATACTGCTTTTACAATGCTACACATTTTTTTTAGTTTTTAATTTTTCGAGTGTTGAATCTCTTCAGGCACCTTAAAAAAACTCCAAAAATTATTTTTGGACGTGAGACGCTTTTTTCTTACTGTTCTGTCCAGCTCATCCCACAGCAACTCTATGGGGTTGAGATCTGAACTTTGTGGTGGCCACGTCATCATTTTGATTTGTTTGATAGTTGTTACAAAGCTTTAAAGTATGTTTAGAGTCGTTGTCTTGCATCATCGCAAATTCATTCCTGATTAATCGCAACCCGGATGGCATGGAGTTTTCTGTTAACATTTTTTTGTATTGTTCTGCCCTCATACATCAACTTTTACTAAGTCCCCCATACCAACCAAAGAAAAGCAACTCCACACTAAAACAGCCTCCTTTTCCTGCTTGGCCGTCAGAATAAAACAGTCCTGGATCTTCTTTTCAGTCTTAGACCGACGTACGAACATTTTCGTTTCTGACTGAAAATTACAATTTTTTTTGCAATGTTACACACTGGAAGTAATATGAGAATGGCTGAAAGAGTTTCTATGGAGAGAGGTTTACCACAGGCCATTGAATGAAAAATTCAAAATGAGATGTGGAAAAAATTCGAGTAAACGTCACAAGGTCTGATGATAAACTGCCAAGGTCTGAAGTTACAGCTCCGGACGTCACACTTTTTTTTAAATGTAAATGAACATCTAAAGCAAGGGATAGGGACAGAAAGAAAGGACGTAACAGCATTATGTTTTTTTTTAATTATCTGGTCGAAAGTTTCCTGATTTCGCTGGCTACATAAGGATCTCCTAAATCGTAATGAAGGGTGTCGGTTATGTACCAGGAGGCGTTGGCCAGCATGTAGAAGATTTTTGATTGGAATATCTGGAGGATTTTAATATATGACGTCTTAGAGTTTAAACTTATAAAATAAATTAGCTTCAAGATAAAGATAGTCGTCCAAGTAACCATGTCATCTTTTTGAGTTCCATCGGGCATAAACTTTACAGTGCAAGGACCTGTTCCGCTAAAGGTTAATTTAGATTTAGGTCAAATCTTCTATTCCTTAACAATATAAACAGAAAGGATTACTTTTTTGAGTCAAATAAACTTCAGAAGAATGTGCAAAGAAGCTCTTTGGTAAACAACGCCAAAACTCGCTAAAGGTGATGGCCAGAGAGAAACCTATTAGGCTCAGGAAACCTAACGCAGATCACAAATCAAAGTTATCAGAAGCAGCTTAATTCCTAATTAAAAAATGAGGACTTAAACAGAAAAAAACATTCTTTTATCAAAAAAGATTAGAGATAATGACTAAATGGCTAAATATGTTACAACAGTCATATAATAAGTTGACATTAGTCATAAAGAATCTCATTCTGAATGATTGCTGAAATTAACTTTGCCGTCAGAAGTCTGGGAATGCTAGCTGAATGTCTTAGGCATCTAGAGACTAATCAAAGCCTTCGCTCTGTGCTTTATCTGTTCCACCTCGAGGTTGGGCATGGAAAGAACCAAGGTATTTAGTTAGTTACCTAGCTACATATCATGTGTAAGATGAAAATACTAAAGCTTAGACTAATAAAACATACTATGGCTCCTGTTGCAAGAAAATGTAGCCGCAATACTCTGCAAGGTTTTGACTTAATTATCTGGAGTAATAAAAGACAACTAACAAAAAAAAAAAAATCTTACGATAAGAGACCAAGACAAGGGCTAAAAGATTAGTTCCTACTAGAGATTTACTTATTTGGGGCACCAGACGTACTTCATTACATAAAGCCAATTATTTAAACTTATTTACTTGTCTCAAAAAGCATAATGAAGATCGAAGCAGACCTAAGTCAAATTTCGTATTTCTCATTAATAGAAACTAGAAAAATCTACTCTTTTGGGCTACATAATCCTTAACATCAAACTGCTTAAAGTCAAAACAAACTTCAGAGTAATGGGGAAAAAAGTTCTTCGGTAACGCTAAAAACTTGTTGAAGGCACTCTATTAGAACTAACAGGGCTAGGGCAAATCGAAAACCGGAGAAAACGCCTTTTTATTAAAAAAAAATAGAGAAGATGTTACAGAACAGTAATACTGTTGGCATCGACTAACACCGCATAAAGCAAAACAAGTGGCTACCTTCAAATATGTTCTTGATATAAGGCAACAGTTAGTAAACTGGTGCATCGGGTTATAAGAAGTTCAGAAACTCTTGACGTTTCGTCCACAACTGGATTTGCTTAGACCGTCCAAAGATACAAGAAACCCACAGGATACACCAGGGGTATACTGCATACATTGGTCATGTGAGCAAGTCTACATTGGGATTACGGCCGACTACCAGGATCAAGGAACATAAACGTCATCTACGCCTCAATCAACCCGATAAATCAGCAGTTGCAGAACATGCTTTGGAAAATCCCAACCACGAGATACAATTCGGGCAAACACAAATTTTATCCAATTGTAGGAAAGAGCGAGTGACGTCAGAAATATTACCTGCAACGTCCCGATTGACGTCTGCAGCTAGCTCGTTCGCGTCATCTACCTTCGCGGTAACGTCAACACCTCCCCCCCCCCCCCCAACACCATCCCTACCATACTCGAATGAGTATAAAAGCTAAAACGCACGGGACAGTCACTTAATTTTTAGAAGATTTTCTTCTGAAGATGTCTGCCGCAGTTGTGGACGAAACGTCAAGAGTTTCTGAACTCCGACCACACGATGAACCATAACACCGGCCGTGAAAGCTTTCGCATCTATTTGAGTTAGTAAACTGCTATTTACATGTTAAGGTACCATTTGTATTATAAGGGCAACAAAAAATATTCACAATTTGGGCTATGCAAAACATGGATAATATTGTATCTGTAACCATAATACCAAAGCTTTACAGATTTTTGTCAGTAAGCCTATCAACTAAAAATATATATTTATTACTTGGAGACGATCTGAAATAGTCTTTATTTCTAAATCTAGAAGAAATTCATTTCAGACAAAAGTTTATAAATCCATCAATTTATCCTCTTTTATGATAAAATTGGTGAATAGAAATACTAAGAAAAACTTGCCGTTAGAGGGCTTGCTTCACTTACATCAACCTGCAAAACCGTCCTTTTTTAGTTAGTAAGTAAACTAAAAACCTGCTAAACTATTGGAAAATAGGAGTTGGTTTCTTTTGATTTTAGTGTGCGAACTCCAAGTGAGCTTTTGGTAGAGGTGCGCCCCGAGGTATTTTACCTGGAACTTTGCCCGGATTGGAACATCGTTAATATTGATTTGCGGGCATTCGATATGTCCCAAGGTAAAGTTAAATTTTCTATTTGTGGAACTAGTCTTGTAATGAGTTGAGATGCCTTTGCAGGTGTTCGTACTTCAAGTGATCGGTTGAATAACAGGATGGCTGTGTCGTCCGTATATGTGGTTAATGCACTATGCTCTATGGTTGGTGCATTGGAAGCGTAGAGTAGCTATAGTAGTGACCCGTGGATTTCAGAGGTAAGTCGTAAAAAGTTTGATACTGCATTTTCATTTTAACTTTAGCAAATGTATTTACTTTATACGCTTAATTTTTTTTTTGTTGCTTTCCATATAGAGCTATCATCAGGTAGAAACTTTGTGATATACCGTTTGAAGGTTTCATTTGCAATTAATGAGTTACCGTGTTGAAGAAAGTTTTGCCACTTCTGTCTTTGGTTCTTACCCTCCGTTTTATGCTGATGTGGTCTCGGAGTATAGCGGGGAATGTTCCTGGATGTAGTTAAAGTACGTGTTGGATTAGGAGTGGACTTTCCATCCAACGTCTTCTATAGTTTTAATTATATACGGTCTTGCTTCATAAAGTTCTTGAACATTTTTTATTCTGATTGTAGGTAGCTTCGAAAGCGATTCCAGTCAGAATATTTGGTACCCAGTTTTAAGAGTTTTTTGTGACTATCCTTCTAATAGTTGTAATGACTACAGTGTGATCAGAAGATAGGCCTAAGTTTGATTCTATTTGATAATAAATAGTCGTTAAGCCATGATCGGGTAAGTCAAGTATTTTATTTGGTCGCAAGGCTAATAAGTTGGCTCAACGTAGTTACAGTTGGGTCGTTGCGTTATTTTTAAAAGATTTCGCCCTTTTGGGGTAGTAACCCTCGAGTCTCAAGCTGTACGTTTGGAGTTCCAATCACATCCAGCGATGAATGTTGGGTCTAACGCTAGAAGAAAACCTTCACGTTCTTCGGTAAATATGAGATGTTGGGCTAAGAGATAAGGCAGTGTCTCAATTTTATTTTGGCACTTTGCATTTTGTTGGCGCAATAATTATCTAATTCATAATGAAAGATTGTATTTTTGATAATCACGGGCGATCCAGCGTGTGCCGTCCAATCCGGATGATCAGCAAAGTTAGTTGTAAAATGCGGTATTTTAATAGCTGTTTCCGAAATCAATAAAATGTCAATTTGTTGAAGTTATAAAAACGTGATTATTTCCTGAGTATGCTGGACGTAGTTATTGGCGTTCCAGATAGTGATTTATATTGAGGTCACCATTTCAAGCTATTTTATTAGTAACTATGAAAAGTATGTTTATTTCTATGTTATTTTGGATTATTAATTAGTAAATCGTTGCTTAGAACTTTTTAAACTATTAATTCTGTTTTGATAGGGCTATAGTTTTGACAACCCCTACGTTGCATTTTATTTCCTTTTTACTTTTTGTTATTTTCGTTGGACTCTAAGTCAACCAGAAATAACAGTAGTAGTAGTTTCGTAGTTCTGTGCTGTATGTTATGATGTTACGCACTTTGCGTCTTATTGCAGCTAGCTTATCTAAGATAAGCTGGGTTGGAATGGTGTGATAGAGATTATGAAGAGCTACTCTATATGCCCTTTCTTCCTTGAGCTGGTACGTATGTTCTTGTCTCTAAGATGTGTTGTAAGTTTTCTTTACAAGGGTTAGGGTGTTGACTTTGAGTGTATTATTGGCCAATGCTGTTGTGTAATATTCTTTCTCCCTAACCGAAATGATATTGTTAGTCATCTGATTATAATTATTAACTCTGTAGAGATACACTGGTATACCCGTGTTTGGAGTTCCCGTTGTTGGTTTCTGTTTTAGAAAGTATTTCATACCTTTGTGTGCTCAGGTTATAAGGGCGTGGTCGGAGTTTCGTCCACAACTTCTATAAATCAATGTTATAATAAGAAGACGTAGAAGAGAAGATACCGATTGCAGGTGGATAGGTAATAAGTTATACAATAGAAATATACAGTAAACCCTATGTGATAAAACGATAGAGATAGTTGTCAAAAATACCCGCAAAGGGCAATTTTATAATTCTGAAACTTAGTAGTGAACAAGCTTCTTATTAAGCTAAATAAGTAGAGCTAAAAATGCTTTTGGAAAAAATAAGGTTGATTCCAAAAAGTAAAGATATGTTTATATTTGCTTTATATTCTTCAAATTAACATTCTTGAACATGAATCCACTGCTGCCAGCGGTTCTGCCGCGCGTCGCAGCTCTTTTAAGAGTACTCGTTACAAGAGTCTGGACTGTAAAGATGTTGGAACAGCTTTGTCACGGTTTGTTTCTTTTATTAGCAGCGACACATAACTCGGCGCATTGTCATCATAAAGTATCCAGGTATTGGCAATTTCTTCAGCTGTTGTCCTCATGGACAACATTTTTAAGAACTAAAAAAGGCAATGGTCATGGCTTTTAGATTTAATTTGGTCATTAGAGCCTTCTTTCATAAAGAGGACTAGATAGTGTATCACTTAGAGCTTTGTTTTTGTCTCCGTATTGTACTCAAAGCTTACGTTTTCAAACTCACATGGTCCAAAAACGTTACTTACTGCCTCGTTACTTTCCGAGCACATCTTGTATTGTACTTAGAAATATATGTCTAGTAAACTTAAAAAAAACAAAGCTAACACGGAACTCATATATACAAAAAGTTGTAAAAAAAAAGAAAAAGAGCTTTGTTTCTAATCAAACCAGAATAGCAGAAATTGCCACCAAACCATTACTGGAAATCATCAGTGATGCTATGGCATCCAAGAAAACTTAGTAAACTTTAAGGAACCTTTGAAAGTTTAGATTGCTTGTAATAAGCGCTTGTACATAGATACTGTTGAACAAGAAAGCTAGCGTAGTATACACGCTATTCAAAAACTGATAGCAGCACTGTAGGAGACGAGCTGAAATATTTAGGGGATCTCATCAATTTCATAGATGTGCATTTCCAGGAAACAATGCTACAGCAATCCGAGCGATTTGAATAGGAATTATCAAGGCGAAAACCTTCTTCTCTTAACAGATAAAAAAAACCCAAGTTAATTATAAACTGGCCTGTAAATGCTAGCAAAATTCTACCTTTATCAATTCCGACCTTTAAAAGAACTTGTACAAACAAATGTTTTATACATAACCATGCATTTTGAGGTAAATCATTCGAAAACTTACAGTCACAGAAGCAGAGATTTACAAGTTAAACGTAGAACATTGACTTGATCAACAACACAATGGTAGTGGCAAAATCCATGTACTGGGACTCACTTCCTATGTTTTGGTTAAAAAAGAGAAGAACACAGATCGCCATTTGCTTTTGCCAACTTACACTGTTAAGAAAAGCAAGAAAATATTCTATTGATTAAAGTACAACAAGACCTACCTAAATGGCGCAGAAGGTATGAAAACGGTAGTTTAGCAAAAAAATTGAGAGAACATTTAAGGCAGTCTTATTATATCTTGGTTCAATGGACTGTTTTGACAAACCTCTCATGACCAACTCTAAGTCAATTTTGAAACATCCATAAAGGTTTTGGAAACAATAAAATTTATATGGTCGAGGATGTCTGTCGAATTGCATACCAATGAAAGAAAAAAACTTTAAACTGATTGGAATCAGTATATTCTTTTGTTTTTGGTGACTTCACTTTTTAGAGTTTATCAAACCAGAGGTCATACACTTCCCGAAGGACTTACAATTATCTACGGATTTATTCTTTAATAACTAACTGGAGAGTCTACATCGAAATCGTACAAAGAATTAGTTTAGCTATCCAACGTGGAAATGCAGCTAGCATTATTGGAACATTTCCTAAAACTATTGATCTAGACGAAGTTTTCATTTTATAAATTTGTTTTTCTTAACTTATGATGTTATTAGCAAACATAGTTCAATTTCGGGGAATAGTGGTAGCATTAAAAACAGTGAAAACTGTATTCGGTTAAAAACAACGGAATGAATAGTTTTAAACGAGCTTGAAGAAACCATATTTGATTTTGAAAAGATATTCATCAGGGAAGTATTCGGTATTTTATTTAATACATAGATATGGAAATGTTATGCCATTTCGGTTATTTTTTTATCTGGTGATAAAAATAACCCGACAATGTCAATCAAGGTTAAGCTAAAATACACTGTAGATAACGAAAAGTTATAGAGAAAGAAGATCCATCTTACTCTAACGGTTTAATTGCAATTTTTAACATTAATGTGCATTTTTTTCATAAAGTGTAATTACAATTACAGAGTTTGTTTCTAATGTATCAAGCCATATAATACAAAAAGTTACAATCACAACAACAAAAAAATAGCACAAAACTCAAGAAACATTGTATGTAGCTTCTATTCCCTTTAAAGTAAGTAGTTTTTCTCAGCGTTGTTTCTTCTGTTCTAACATTATATATAGTCCTGTGTTGGAATCTCAAACAACCACCTAGTCGTATTAGCCCATATATCGTCCACGATCTGCAATTTCTCTCTTTTTAAAAATGATTAAGTTCTGGAAACAGTCAATTTTTTTGTCAAAATTTAACGCATTCTTATCTTCTAATTCTTGAACCAGCAGTTATAGATCCTTGTTGATTGTTTACAAAATCATTTTCAACAGAATCCCAACCATCTCTGTGTTCCAGGTCCGTACAAATGCGATGCTTACATGCTTAGGTGCTAGCTAAGTCGTTCTCATTTACGCATGTGTATTGCAGTTTACTCTAATCGGCTGCCAGGTTTACATTTCAAATTATTTCATTAGATTAATATTGGATCTATATGTTTGGAACAGATTTTGCATAATCTTTGTAAAATGTTTCTGGGCTTCGGGATAGGGGGGGGGGAGAGAAGGCTATAATTAATAATAATAATAATAATAAAACAACAATCGTTGAAATTTATAGTCTGTATTGTTTTAAAATGTTGTTTTTTTAAATTTTGAATTATTTCTTCCTATGGTGCTTGTTTAATGGTAATTATAAATAAACTAATTACTGTAGTATTAACTTTTACATTATAAACTTGCTATAATATCCGATGTGATCATTTAACATAATAGAGCTCCTTGACATTTACTTTTCAGGTGAGTAATTCCTAAGCATGCAACTAATTACGGTTATTTTGTTAATTGACCGGCGAGTTGTTTAGATCTTACTTCAGAAAATACTTACCATTGAAATTTCCTAACTGGGACAAATTTCTCCTCCGAGGAGGCCAGACAAGGAAGAATACTTCAAAGAACTAAAGTTGATAGGATATTATCCAGTAAGCTATTGTCCAACAACTAACAGTTGTAAAATAAAAAAAAATGCATAACACCGTTCCTACAACCTCGATCTAGAAGGATGCACGTACCGAACATTAAAATTAAAGAGCGAAGATCTGTAATATTTGAAGAATCTTAAAATCGAGAGATTCTGATACAAATTAGCACAAATCGCGCATAAAAATTCCGGTGATTTAGTGGAACTACTTAACCAATTTGCTTATCGAAGTTTCGGAAATGAAGGGGGACATAAAAAATCAGATAAAATCGCGGTGAAATATGTGCATACCTACCTCCCTGATCACCACCAAAAAACTTTATCATCTAGTGGAATTGTTAGGCAATAAAACGTTTGACATTCTGCTTCATATCTGATGGAATTTAAAAAACAGCGAAATTTAATTTTTAGAAGCCCCTCGATTGCTCTGAGCTTTAATCGAGTGCAGAACAGAAATGAAAACCGGATGAGCTCAAAATATTAAATTAACTCGTAGTTTCCTGTAGAATGCAATTGACTAAAAAATATTTTTCTAGAAAAACTTCTTACCCTTACGGAGGCTTGAACAGATATTTTGGTCCACACAAATTTAGCACTCTTTGCACCCCCATTTTACGAGTTTATAATAATAATCTTCGTGTCTTGTCATTATACAATTTTGTCTTAAAATAACTATAAAAATAAGATGCTGAATTTCCTTCTGTAATCCAATTTATTCAAATCTGGCCTCACCAACAACAATCTTCATTAGTAATAATGTTAGAATAATAATGTACTGCAGGCACTTTCACACTATCTTAAACTATCTCAAAAGTTATAGTTCTTTTCAGCTTTTTCTTGTCCAAGAGCTGCATTGTCTTAATGCTCACGTGACAATAAAGCTTCTTTGTTGCTTTCATCCTCAAGCAAAAGTTTCTTTATGCGTATTGTTTACTGACTAAAGAATATCCACAGTGATTGTACTAGACCTAACACATCTTTTGAGGCAGGAGTACTTTTACGTTGTCTTTAGTTCTGGATACAGCTTCCTAAGCTGAAAAATCTGTCGGGGATATTCGACTGGAGTATTTCAGAATATTGCCTAAAAGCTTCAGTTTATGTTTATTCGAAACATAGCCGAGTTCTTCCTAATCAGTCGTACGTTTTCTTATATTTAATATTGACTTGTTCCCTTTTTTCTGAACGTATGTTTTCCACCGCAGTTTTATGTCAAGTGTTCTGTTTGAGTTGGGTGATTATAATATAAGTGAAATGTATTATGCTAAGATGGTGTTATGATTTGTATCATTATAATGGCTGACTTTGCAGTGCTTGGTATATATTTTAATCTAAAATCTGCATCTATCGATGTGCTTAATTTGACTAGAGCTTTGTTGAGGTCTTCCTGTAGACATTCTCTTGTTGATTAATTCTATCCTCAACAAAAGCTGATCTATGGTATTGGGTTTCCTTTATTATCATGGATATCACACTCATAGATGGTACAGAAGCTAGACCTAACACTTTTTCAGGCTGTTGAGTTCATTTTCATTTGCTTTCAGTTGGTTAGAATAAGCTTCCTTCCTGAAAATTAAATCCTGTCTGGGATATTCGAACTGGATTGTACTTTGCATCTACCATCTTCCTGTCTTCTTGAGGCTATATAAATTAACAATCTTTTTAATTTTCCAAAATAAGCAATCATTTGTTAATCTTTGCAAATATAAATTAGTCAAATCATTCTTAATGTATACATACGTTCTGTATCTTGTTGTTTTTTTATAATTATTTTTTAAAGATCTATTTTTTTCTTGACGGTTTATTTAAATTTTTCCCAGTTTGCTGATCTATTCACCAAAATTCCTTTTATAATAAATTTTTACTAAGATTTTATCTTTTATTTCAATACAAATATAAGTGAAATGATACTTCAAGCAAAGATTTTTAAATTTAAGTATCATTATAATGAGCAGATCGCTCACAGGCTTGGTATATATTCTTCAATCTAATAGGATCCTCCTGCATCTATGCACTTTTGGAGAGTGTCTTCCAAGTCCGGACTAGAGCTTCCTGGTAGGCCTCCTTAGGGTATGTCCTTGAGGGCATTCCTGTGACATTAATCTTGGATGTCCTCAACGAGTCTAGTGCTTTTGATTGGCGTTTCACTTTGATTATCAAAGTCCGGGGAGACAAGTCCGGGCATTGGAGCTGGGAACCAAGTCAAATTTTTTCGTCAGTCACTCTTGCGTTCAAGTTTGGCACACTTCCGCATCGTTAAGTCTCGGTTATGACTCGATGTACTGTCGATTTCTGAATGTTTTAGGGCATCCTTCTGATAAACTTTGAACCGACGATCGGCGTTCTAAAATCGCGCATCTCGCTGCATCGTTCCTCGTCGGTTCAGGCTAGTATGACGGTCGTAACAGATCTTTTAAGTTTTCTAAAATAAGCAACTCGTTTGCTCCTTAAATGCTTTGTGCCAACTATAAACTTAGTACGATAAATCAATCATCCTTGAATGCCTCCTGAAGCATTCCAAACGTTTCTGTATCATTGTTGCCGAGTTTGAAGCAGAATTTAATTGCGTAGCGTTAAAGATCTATTTTGAATCCATGGCGCCGTGTCGAAAATTGAAAATAGACATTCACAAACAGTCCTGCTCGATAGCTCAGAGCCGATTCACCAAAATTCGCGTATTATAATACCCCACCACCTGCCCCAAGCGTCAGAGCACGCCGGAATGTACCTCGCGTCCGAAAAAATAAGGCTCATTTCTTTTGGGATGGACCTTGTAATTAGTATGTATATTTGGTAATATAAATGTTAATTAGATCTGGATCAATTGGCTAGTTTGTTGGTTTATATATATGTTTTCTAATTACCTCTAAAGCCGTGGTGGCTTAGTGTATAGGTCGCTAGGCTACGAAACCAAGAGTTGCAGATTCGAATCCCGCTCTCGCCAATTCAATCGCTGGCATTTTTACGGCCCAACTCGACTCAGGCTGCAATAAATGAGTACCTGGAGGTCAAACTCTGGGGTAATAACAGGCGGTCGGCACGTAACGCTAGCCACGTTACTACCCTTGTATACCGTAGGATCTAGATTGTAGCAAACCTATCCTGTTACGACCCCAAAGGGACTTCAAGGCCTGTTACGGAGAGCTATTATTTAATTACCTCTAAAACCCCTTTTCCTTTTTTTGTTGTCAGGCTAATTCTCAGTGAGTGTTCTTTATATTGAAATTTTTTCTTCTATTATAATCTCTTTGGTTTTTAAACTAAGATATTAAAGTTTCTTTGGTGGCTTGTATTTGACCAGTTTTATAGTCTGCTTTTTTGTGGTATTGAATGTGTTCCTTCATTATTACCATACTTCCACCTTTAGCAGAATTTTTTCAAATTTGTAGTGTAAGACACTCTATGCCCTTTAAATATTATCAATTGTTGTTTAGTAAAATATATTTTGAATCTTCGACATGATAGTCTAGCACTGCTTGTAATTCTTGTTGATCAAGTAACAGTCCATTAGTTTTATTCCATCATTCACAAACTAGCAAACTCTTGTCTCTGCTATTTTGAAGTATCTCTTCTTCAGTTGATCTGAAAATCAGTTTAAGATCTAACCAACGGACTTATTTTGCAGATCCACAAACATTTATTAGTGTTTTGTAGTATCTATCGCCACCTTGATCGTATGTAACGATATATTGTTGCTTTCATAAGTTTGATTTCTTTAGCTAATATTTATTAGGGAAGTTTTACCACAATGTATGCGTTTGGCGATACTTTTTTTGAGATTTTTACTAGCTACAACCACCCTTGTGCTGCTTCTATTTTTCAGACAACCGAGTCTTGCAGTAAAATTCGTTGTTTCAATATTTATATTTTTGTGCCAATTTGAAATCTCGTTAAAAGAAGTTTCACACACCTCCCCATAACCGACGATAACTTCTCTACACTCTCTTTAATAACGAAGAAATATTTTTAAACTTATCATTTCTTTCCAACTTCTTCAAAAGCAGAACTTTCCAAATGAGTGGTCAGATTTTCCTTGACGAGGTGTCAGATGATGTGTATCAGAATGTTTAGCTTCCTGTTTTCAGAAAATTTTTTGATAATACCTTGCCAGTACTCTACACCTTGCGCTGTCCTAAACTTTTACCTTTGAAATTTTCTAAGACTTAAACCATTTGTAATAGCGATTTCCAATATTTACAAGTAGTAAGTGTCATCTTACAATAATTTTCGCGCCATCATCGTTAATAAGCAGCATATATATTTATAATCAACCGTCTTGTAGTCCGCAATTTGTTTGAAATACAATTTAAAGCAGAACCATATAATTCAAACCAATTTTTTTTGCTCCGCTTTCATTTGAGTTAATTTAATATTTTTTTACTATAAGAATAATAGTACGGCCCTGTACTTCACCAGCGAACTAGAAAGTTATGATTTCTATGTTTGCATAACGAACAATCGCATCATTGCGCCTTGTTCGAATTAAACGTCAATACTCGACTATTTTTAGTGACTGAGTAGGCCACTCGCTAGCCCTCTGAAGTTCAAAATCACACCCGAGTTCGTCCACATTGCAACTAAGTGTCTTAACCACTCGATCACAAAACCGCACGTCTTTTACTATATTCCATATAATTTTTCTTTATGTTTTAAATTTTTGTACTTTATTTTTTATTTTTTACTCTGGATATTATGATCCAAATTTTTAGGTTCAGCAGCCTTCTATCATCATTCTTCTTTATTAGTTCAGAAAAGAAAGATGCGGAAGGAAAAGGTTCTCTAGATAAAATCAAGTTGAAATAGACTTACAAGATAATCAAAATCAGCCCTGCAAAACTTAGATGACACTGAATTACATATGCACATCATCAGCTTATAAAAGAAGGATAATTCCATTTGCAATCTTTTCAAGTCTAATATTTACCTAGAAGGAAAAAACAAAAAAGAAAAAGGCTAATGTCTATGTTGAGACTTTTCTCAAAAATTTTTCCATACCATGTAACAGTTAATTAACAGCAATCTTCTTCAGAAGTCAAACAGGGTATAATAAATAGCAACAACTACAAGGCACCCGAATTACACTTGATTACCAAGCAAGTACTTAAAGAATTTTCTAGGAAGACTATTGCAATGTTGGCCACAATATATAATAGCTAGCCGACTTTCCACTGAAACGATACCAATTTCTAAACCTAGCAACCCGCCAAAAACGCAATGCCTTATTACTTTATGTTTTTACCAATGTTGTTTAAAGTATTTAGAAGAGTCTTGGTAAGAAGACGCATCAGAGATGTGCATCTGTATGAAATAATTTCCTCACGCCCAGTTTAGTGGCACAAGTAGCAAAATTTAATAAAGCTTAGAAGAAAAGAAACTGTATATAGGTGTTCGAGCGAGTTTGACATGATGGTATATTTCTTATCGCATTTATTCCTCCTACTTACACTCTACGTCATCAAGCGCTATTTTCACGTCAAGTATAACCTCAAAATATCATCCCATCAAATCAGGGCACGGCAATGTGTTTTGCGCCCTCTTTACAATTTTACCATCATCTACACTACAATAGTGATATCTGTTGACGGTGCGGCAATTGTAGCTAGAGACAAATAATTACACAGACAACCCGCAAAGTCAACATGATCAAGGCTGCTTCCATGCCTGCCGAGTGCAAATCAGCCTCGTAATAAACAAACAGTTTGCCTGGTTAGAAAAATCAAGTAAAATACTTAGGACTGATAATGGGCAAGACACTAACATACAACAGCGAAGAAAACATAAAACTGAAGCAAATAAATTGGCTCCTTGGGCGCAAGTTCAAGCTCACAACAATCTATGATATGTTAATAAGAAACTTAGCACTAATTGTCCAGATAGATTGTCAAACCGACAATTCAGTAAACCAAGAGATGGTCTTCAAGTCAGAAAACGATTAAAAAGATGATAGTCAATCGACATTAATTTTTCTTTCTAATCATAAGGCTATCACTAAACAATTGTACATTTTTAAGCGTCCAGAAAGAGGTAATGATACTTTTTGATACATACTAAGATAATTGAGAAATCCTCACCTTGGTCAGGAAAGCATCAACGTCCTCTATTTCGTACCCAAACTGCTGGCTGATGCTCGCGCTCTTCTCGTAGCGGCTCGCGCTCTTCCGCCTGTGGCGCGCGTGCTTATCCCTTACTCTTTCGGGGATCAACGATGGTTCGCTCTTAGTCCGAACGGGGGCGTTATGCGTATTCACCTGATACTTCAAATTACTTACATTGGTGGCGCCGGGGACGGCGGAGCAGGCGAGGGAGCGCGTGCTGGAGTCTTCGGAGCCCTCGGGGCCGCTCTTCCTCCTGGTCTTGAACTGGAACTTGATGGGCTGCTCCGGGTTCGGGGTGCGGGTAGCCTGCTGGCCCCGCAAGATCCAGGATATCGGTATTTTCGGTTTGGTCGTCCTGCCACCCAAGTGGGATGGCTTCTGACCCATGTCATTTGTGGGCGCCGCGCTTCACCCCTGCGGTGCCGGTGCTCATTGCTTCTGGTGCTCTTTCTCGCAACATGCTAAAAATATTTTTTAAAATAGTTAATTAACTAAATCATGGGTCAATAAAAAAATAAATTTAATAGCCTTGGACCACAATAATCTGTAAATAACGTAATAAATAAGTATAGATAAAAATAGATAAGCAGTAGTTTAGAGATAGTCTAACTTCTGTTAATAACCAACAAAATAGTCTGACCACGTGCGAAGTTAGAAAAGCGGACAATGGTAGTAAAAGGGGAGTAAATGAGGGTAAAAGCCGGTAAATGCATACACATGGCAAACAGAAATTTTAGATACAAAGACAATACATGCAAGCATAAGTCACAAGGTGCTCACAGTAGCTGTGGATACGGACTAGATTATTTTGAATACAACAGTGTGTTTAATATTGTAATAAACTTCCAAACGCTGCCATAAAAGCAGCATCATCTTGCGAAGTTCCGGGATCCCCGCCATTATTTCCGCTGTGTCGTCGCGGTCGAGCGGCGAACATAATACTTTCAATGTACGGGCCGCAGTGCTCGTGAGCGTTCGAGGACTAGAATAGCACAGAGTACTCCACAAAGCCCAAGCACTGCGAGAAGACAAATAAACGAAAGAAAGTCGAGAAATGCATGCACAGGGTGCAAATAAAAAACTTGGATACCAAAAAGCAATATATGCAAATTAAAACAACTAATGGATTCGTTTGAAGACAGCAATTATTGTAAGTAAGAGCAATTCGCTCAATATTTGTAGGTAGAAACGGAAACCCTTAAGTACAGGCGGCCATGTAAGTATGTGACGCGACAAGGTGTTTTAGTGCCAATGGTAATAGGGCAGTGAAATACACAGCTCAAAGAAGCAAAGGATAGAAGTAAAACAGCGTTGACTGAAGGCAAAAGCGATAATAAGACTAATGGATTCGTTTGCAACCATTACAAACACATACACTTTAGTGTTGGATGTTTTTGTAAATAATAAAATTATAAACAGAAATCCTGAATCCAAGAAAAGGCAAAACATGCGAGTACAAGACACAAGGCGTCCAAACTTTGACTTCAGGTACAAAACATAATTAGTAGACTCATTTAAAGGCAGTGACAACTGCAAGAGCACTGGATTTAGTTAATATATGGAGTCAGGAACGAAAAATCTTGGGCATAGCAAAGTTGGTTGCGCAGACAATAGGCGTAACTTTAAGCTTCAGTAGAGTTTGCTTCCGTAAATAACGACGAAATCGGGCAGTAACTTATATGCTTCAAAAAAGCAGAGAATTGAATCAATATGATCGACACAGGAACACAGTTTTAAACAATTTTCTCAGATGTGGTTAAAGGAGATATATGTAAGTACAAGCCATGAGATGCTTACGCTTTGGCAGCGGATACGGAATTAAAAAGTAGACTTCTTATACATTTGGAACTAAAAACAATATTCTGTAGATATAGGAAAAGCGACCATATAATCAAACAACACTATGTGACAACTACAAATAGAAATCTTAGATGGATTACTTTTACCAAGGCGGATGAAGTTTAGGAGGCATACGCGGTGATAGATTTTTAAAGGAGGTAGGAGGTAACTAAATTTTAGAGGACATAATGAAAAGCACTTATTTAGAAAACATGAAAGGAAGAGGAGACTGAATTAGGAAACACAGAAGTACACGAACAACAAATTAATCAAGAACAGTGAGGAAAATTTAAAATCTGGTTCTAGTTAACGCTTGTACAGCGTTGTAACCAAAAGGGATGATGAAAACATTGCACAGAAGTCGGATACTTGATACAGCTTCAACCCCCAAAAATACAATGATATAATCCTCAAAATAAAATCATAAATTACTCGAAGAAATCATTTTTTAGCTAAATTTATTCTTATTTTCCTAAATTATATAAAGCTATATTTCTAGGCAATCAGCTCCTTTAAAAGGCGAGTAGTTCATTAATTTTTATTATCTCCTTTTTACAATTTTATGTCCCAATGCCTACAAACATTTTTTAAGACTGCTACCAAAGAGAGGACATCAAAAATATTATCAAAATAAAATAGTACCATGCTAACCAGGGGAATGCAAGAAGTAGAAAACAAATAAAAGTAAGGACCAACGCTCTATAATGCCGTATAACAAAGAATAAAATAAAGAAATAACATCAATGTTAAAAAGTAAGAAGAGAATAAAATTAATAACCTAAAACTATACTAAAATAACACGGAGGCAACAATGGAAACTTTAATGATAGGTTAGAAAAGAAAACTTAATTATAATCTAACATTACCTAATCTTGTTGTACAAATAAAATCTTCAAGTGTTATGAGAAATGTAAGTTGTAATATTTAAATAACATCAAAATTTGTGTAAATGTGAATAATAAAAAAATGAAAACAAATTAAAAGACGTGCGTGGGGCTAAAACAACTAGGCTAACTTAAGTTACAAACCACGTTGGCACTAGCGTCTAGACTACAAGGTAATTGTCTCAAGATTACTTCCAGAACCCACAAATTAAACAGTCAAAAGTCTCATTCTTGTATAGTCCACAATAAGTCTTTCAGCATGTCAGAGTAATTTCAAATATTCAAGTTAGTCCCATCGCCTCCTGCAACAAGTGTACGATTATCGTCAGTTTCGACAAGTTGCTCATGAAGTATTATCCCTCTATACTTCATGAACACTGTCTTTTTGGATCTGATCTGCCTCTGCTTAATAAAATGTATTTTTTTCTTTGGCAAAAGTGCACTTGAGTATATCAATTAATATAGACACCATTGACATTTTTTGTCAAAGTTTTTAGTAGTAATCTCCACTATTTATAAAGTCGAAACTGCTAGTTTTAAATAATTTCCTAACTTTCTAAAGCATCTAGAGCTTCTAAGAAACTGATGACCCGGTAGGCATACAGAAATGATATCGGTGTTGCATTATATGTAGACTTCACCCTCTGTTTAGCTTACCAAAAAGGTTCTAATAATGTATTCTATCAAGACGGATAAATAAAATTTTTAAATAAAAAAGAGGATACAAGGATGGCCCAAAACTTCCTAGGTGGCTTTAAAAAACTATAATTTTTTTAAGTAAATAAGTATTTGATATCTTTGGAGTACAACTGTGAAAGTTTTATAATGTAGAAAGATTTAACATGAACCAATATACGAAGATTGTAGAATTTTATTGTGAAAATTTAGTTGCTGATGCACACAGAGTCTCGAATGGGAAGACTACATACACTGTATTTACAAACATACAACGTGTCGTAAAAGGTGTAGAATATGACTCAGACATATCAAATCGTATAACCCAACTTAAGCATATTTTAACCGATTTATGTTATTTTTTCCTAACCACCTAAAATATGTAAAGAGGCTCGTTCCTACCTAAATAGTTTTGTCAAAAACAAAACTCTAGAATCTAGAGTGGATACAGTTCAAGAGCCAACGTTAACTACACTTGATTAAATGCACAACATGGTGAGGGGTAACAAAAAAATCATTTGGTTTATACTTTTTTCCAAAATAACAATAGCAATACAACAACTGTCACTGGAGAGCGATACTGAGAAATGATTCAGAATTTTTTAGGTTACACAATTTAAAATAACCAGAGATATGGTTTCGACAAGGTACAGCTACAGCTCACACAGCACCAACAATATAAGTGTTAAGACACGTTTTAAAGGAAAGATTGATTTTGAAGCGGTTGGAAATTGAATATTCAGCACGTTCTTTCGTTCTCACAACGCCCGAGTTTTACTTGCAGGGTTACTTAAAAGAGAAAGTGTACTGGAATAAATCTTGAACCCTACAGCAATTGATGAACTATATCTAATCTAAAGTTCGAGAAACAGCACAGGTAATATTTAGAGTTGTTATAGAGAATGCTATAGAAAAAGCATTGCTGCCTGAGGCTAAAAATAGAAAATGCGAGAAATTCCATTAATTGAGCTACATTCCATGGAAAAAAATATTAAGTAGCTTTTTGCACACCCTCGATGTCCGCAAGCTCATGTGGTAGCAAAGTAGTGCCGTTACACTGTGTCACACTGTGTGTGTAGTAGAAATCCCTTAACCGCTTTAGTACTCATTGTAAAAACATCGCTACTATTAGCTCAAATTCCCAAAGAAACAACGACGTCAAGATAAACTACAATCCCCGGCTTACAGAAATCTCAGTGAGTGTAGAATAACCGTTTTTAGTTTAAAGAAAAGGGCAAAAACAGAGACTTTCGTAATCTTAAAGATTTTCCTGCATAAGTATTTAATAGCCACGAAAGAAGAAAACTGCATTGTGCAAATAAATCCCCAAAATCAAAATTTCTAATAAACTTTATAAGAATCTACCTCTAAACTGAAGTAAACAATTTGGGTCTACTATTCAAAGAGGACAAAGATCTAACTGAGTTTAGAAAAGGCTTAAAAGAGATTGCAAAAGCAAAATTCTCCTACATAAACATTTTGTAACCTACGAAATAAAAAACTGTGATGTATAGATGGACCAATAAACGCAATTTATTATTTTGCGAAAACGCAAAAGTAAAACATTTCACGGAATTTATGAAAACCTACTTGAGATAAACAATTTTGGTTTAATTCTTGGCGATAAAGAATTTTCCAGCAAGTATAGAGAACTCTCTTCTAGTTTGGAAGAAAATATCAAAATCGTTAATATCGACGATCATCAAGATATTTCAATAAAAGTATTTTGTAGTCATAAAACTGGAGGAAGCATACGATGTGTAGATAGATCAGCAAAGACAAACTGTTAACCGGAACATTTGGTGGTGATGTTCGGACAGAAACATCAAAATTTTGCAAAACATATGCACTTAATATAAACAAATTGTGTACAATATTTGTTAAGAAGAAAATTCTAAAAATGTAAAGAAAAGGCAAATATAGGGGTACCGATAATCATTATGATTCGCCTGGAAAAGCATTTTATATTCATAAACTTCCAATAAGTTTTGATAAAAACATTCAAACTTCATAGAAGCAATATGTCTCAAGATTTATAAAAATTTACTTCTGAATTTTGGATGCAGTCCGTCGCGAGGGTAAAATTCAAAAAGTCTTTTCTCGTTTCACAGAAAAGAGTCCACTTTAAAATAATCTATTTTGCACTTCAAATCAACAATTTAGGGACGGTACTCAATATAAAAAATTCTTAGCGAATGTAAAATATCCTTTTTCTAATTTGGACAAAAAGGAAAAATTAGGGGTACTGACGCTCCTCACGATTCTTCCATAGACGCGTTCTGTAGCCATGAAAACGGAGGGCTGAGATGTGTAAAAGGACTACTAAAAACATCCAGTTCGTAGCGCTAATTAAAACTTCTGGTAAAGTTTAAATATAGACACCTAAATTTTACAAAGAAAAACGTGTCAGGCAAAATCTACCCTTGTACTTTGAGATATACAATTTTCCTGCAACTCAGTCGGCATTTTGTAGTTATGAAAATAATTGCATTGTATAGATTATGTGTAGAGACCATTAAAAGTAACTCACTATCTTTTAGAATACCCGGTACTTGTAAGAAATTTTGTAGAACTTCAGAAAGAAACAGTCACACTTTACAAAAACAAAACATTTCATGGACTTTATGGAAAGCTAGTTCTATACTTAAGGTAAACAATTGTGGTGTAGTCTTCAGTAAGAAAAAAGGAAAAGATTCTTGGAAGAACCCTCATTACCCCCTAAAAATTTGATCTAAAGTTATCTCTGTCCCATTTTATTCACGCTCGAAGATATGCTATCATCCATACCATTATCAAAATCTTGATAATTTTGGTGACGTCATACAGTGTTCAAGCAACCCATCGGTCGGTCGTCTTGGAGCACAATATTTTTGAGGATACATGGGTCCTTATATAAAAATGTATCTACCATAGATACAGGTAGGTGACAAGATAATTTTTTAAACTTTTCTTATATTCTTATATGTCTTTATTGTCTCTTGAACCGTATCTACTTTGAGGTCTACATGTAAAGCCCGATTTGGTACGAACCATAGGAAGTTGTTTATGATTTGCAGTACTTTATGCGGAACTAGCGCTTGCGCAATAATTTATATACACTCGTTAGCCGCCATTTCAGTACCAATAGAGCCGTAGACGTAAACAACGGAACTTTATTTACGACACTTTTATTGCAACCGGCCATTCGGTGATGTAAGACCTATAACAGCTCAAGGAGATGATCAGACCGTTAGAACATCACAAAACATCCCAAGAATTCGACTGGCCGTGGAAGCCAGGCCTCGCCGTCCAACGCTACGACATGCTTGCGCTTTGCGCATATCAGACAGATCAGTTAGTTGAATTTTGCACTTTGACCTCCAATTTCATCTTTAGAAAATCATGGTGGTTCAAGAACTGAAGGAAAATGGCGGTTTACTTTTGCAGAAACGATGGAAACCTTGGAAAGTGACTGTATTCGGATAAGAAGTAACGAAGTTCATCCTATTTATTACTATTAGGTACTGTAAACAAACAAAATTACCGATTCTTGTGGAAAAATAATCCACAGATAGTCCATCAAAAGTCCCAGCTTAGTCAAAGAGTAACCGTGTGGTGCAAAATATCCCAGTTTGGCATAATTGGACCCTAATTTTTTCGAGAAAACGGACGCACTGTGACGGTCAACTCACAGAGTTACCTTACGACGCTACAAATTTTTTTTATGCTTGAATTGAGAAGATATCAGATTGCCCTTGATAGGGTTTGGTTTCAACAAGATAGGGCTGCTTGCCATATCTCAATTTTTCAGTGTGCCTCATTTTATTGAGCGGGATGTGGAATGGCCTGGAGGTCATAAGTGCGAAGAGTATAGAACGAATCTTGTACTAACCAAAAATCAGTTTTTATTTTGGAAAAGCAGAAAGCAATCCTGGCTTTAAGATTAATTATTGAAAAATGTATCGAAAAGAACAAAGAAGTTTATATTGCCTTTATTGGTGCAGAAAAGGCAATCTCTATACAACTCAAAAAAGTTAATAGTGAAGAAAGAGAAATGCAAATAAAAAGGTGTTAGACAGAGATATACTTTATCCTCTCTTCTTTTAATTTTGTGCACTCAGAAGGCAACTGATGAACTTCATGACTGATAATGAAAATAAATTAAAATGTTGCGTTTGGCTAACGCTATAGTTCTACAGTAAAGAGAAAAGATAGACACTCAATATCATGGAAAACTTAATGAAAGTGAAATATAACTTAAAAATAAATAGAAAGAAGACCAAAATTATGATATGTAAAAGATCAATAAACAAAACCAAGACTGAAGTATGAATTTATGAGGAGAAATTATACAAGCCAAAAGACCTTTCCCAAATAAAAGAATATCTCGCTAAACGTAGAAAGGTTTTTATATACACTTTTGTGTAGAGTAACATTTCGTATGATTGGGAATCGTAAACCATTGATCTACAAAAAAATAAGATTGAAGCTTTTGGACAATGGTGTTATAGGATGATGAAAATTAGCTGGACGAATAGGGTGACTAATGACAAAGTACCGGAAAGAGCTGAAGAAAAGACGAGACCAGCTAATTGGACACGTTCTCACTCAGGAAGGAACTATGAAAACATTTATTGAAGAAAAAATAAAAGAAAAAAGAACAAGGGAACGTCTACACCACCGATATATCAAACAAAATATGGACGACGTAAACGCGAGTAGTTACGAAGAAATAAAGAGAAATAAAAAAACTGAAGACCTAGAGAGGGAGAAAAACTACAAAAATGGACAATGGAGGAAATAGAAAAATACAAAAGAAACATCAAACTTGTCTTCGTTTGTTCTTTTTGTTTTGTTCGTATCATAAGTACCGATTATCCTTCATTTTTGGTGCATAATTTAATAGCAAAAAGATCGATGGAATATAAAAAAAACTACAAATATTAATTTTTAATTTAAAAATTTTCAGCTGCCATTAAAAAGATAATACGATTTGATCTTAACGACCATTTGTAGCAGCTTAAGAAATTAACCATTCAATGTATTAACAATCACAGCATCTGCGGAATGCCCGTTCATCTACAGTCCAACAATGGCCTCTTAGTCGCCGCAAATTACATCGCTGCCTATTAGCCGCTATAGCGCTCGCAAACAGTGCATTAAGCGCCTTCTTTCCTTCTAAGGCCTCATTTCGATCTACGGCCTTACGGCGACATTAAACTACTTTTTTGGGGCCTCATAATTTGTACTTGCTAATCAGGCCGCTTTTTTGCGCCGTAGTACACGCTGCTCGGCCGCGGCGCCGGCGAGCAAAGGGCGGCGCGTCGCTTTCGCCGATTTTTCCACGCGCATTAGCAACAGCGCGGGGCGCAAAAAGCGCGGCCACCATTACCCGATGCAACTATGAAGCTAATGAAGAGCAGCAACAAAAGAGCGTGAAAGCGCCGGGAAACCGTGCGGCTGAAAGTGGGTTTTTTCGGCTGTCGCGCTGAATGCAAGGCAATTACGTCCGCCATAAATCAGCCTTGCGGTCGCAGCAGAACTATTTAGATTTAAATGATGAGACGGCTCTCCCTCCCTAGCCTCATTACATAATTTACATGCAGTTAACAACGAGCTTTTTGCTGCGGCTCGCCAATTTGCTATCGAACATGGGCTGTAGTACGAGTAGTCGAGTCCGAAAATGCAACTCAGTTTTAAGAAAGTCTTAGATGGCAATACTTAATATAGACACAGCTTCAATAATAAAAATTAGAATACAAAAGAGGAGATTAAAAAGAATACTAATAGAAAGAAAATATTAGCGAAATTAAAGAAAGTTGAAAGAACAGAGAAGAAAAAGGAACAAAAATAAAGTAAGTAAAATGTTAAACATACTAAAACATCAAGAAGCATGTACGTTCAAATATTGATAAAGAAAAAGAGCCTCTACATTCCGCGTAGGAGTATGGCCTGTGAACTAAATAGTTAACGCTCACATGTATTTGTCCTTACTACCCAAATGGTGCGCGATATTTCCGATACGGAGGGCTGTGGCAAGCATCACGCACGAAAGCATTATTACCCTTTGTTTGAAATGAATGCAGATATTCAATTATTTTTAGTGTCTGAACAGGCCCCATCCAGGCATCAAAGAGCTCCAAAAATAAACCCAAGTCTGGCCACACCTCAATCAAGCGCTTCAAACACTCATACCAAGCTGGCTATTAAGATATGCGACTTTAACAAAAAAAAAATTATGTAAAATTAAAAAAAGACAAAAAGTAAATAACATATATATCAAAAATAAAGATAAAGAAAAGAAAGACCGGAAAATGATTAAGGGAAAATCTAGAAGTACATACGGAAACAACTAGTACATCAAGTACAATAAAGCAAAATTAAAGCACTTCAAAGATGAAAAAGCTTTTAGGAGTTTTTCCATTAGATGAGGGGGAGAGATTGAATCGTAACATCTCGTTAAAAATTGGGTTCAGCTAACTTCGGCATTGTAGATGAAGACCATGACGGAGGATTCTCCATAAGTGGCAACCTTGATTTAAGCTTAGTTTAAAGTCAATGATAACGTCTAATTCAGAGTATGCGGCTACAAAAACCGACGGTCTCAATACAAATATCCTGTTATTTGGGGGTTATAGTATCAGACTTTTAAATCCTGAAATACAAAAATGCTAAGGAAAATTGTGGGCAAATTAGAATAGAAGTTCAAAACAATATTGCGCGGATAGGTAATCCACACCTTCAACGGAGGAAGACCCAACGAGCACAAAACGGGAGGGCAGTTTTGCAAAGGGTAGCCCAAATTAAAACTTAAATCTCAACAGCAAAAAGATTTAAAACATGACAAAGGAAGTGAAGGAAAAGAACAAGAGAATAACATATGAGACGTAGAATATACAGAGATGGAGCACAAAGTCAAAGGAAATGATAAAGAAAGTCTGTAATAGCAACATTGACCTACTTATATTTAGTGTGACAAAACAGAAAGACCTGGGATGGAAACAAAAATGAAATATTTTACTGTTGGAGGGTATTCCACAAAAGAACAATAACGAGGTTAGAGTCTTAGTAAAAAAAAATGATTAAGAACAATATAAAATTGATAACCAATTAATGAGAGCATTCTTAAAATTCTAATCTTTTTATGATAACCGAAACTATCCACTTTTACTCTGCAGACGCATTTTGAAAACAGAGGTTCAATTCAAGGCCAAGGTCAGTAGCAATCCTAAATGAGTTGTCATTAAGAAATATGTCTAGAACCAAATAAGGTAGTACGGTGAGCTAAGCAGAAGATTATCGACAATTAATGGATTCAAACGGATCCTCTGTTGATCACTTTTAAAATTAATTGAATCAGTTATTCGTTTCAAGTTGCTAGTATCCAAATCCTTTTGAAAAGCGGCACATTCAAAATTGGTTCTCCATTTAACTCTTCCCACATTCTTAAAGCATCCTGATAAGCATCAGTAATAGCCAAGTCTTGAAAAAAGGTAGCACTGGATTAACAAGAGCTGGAGTTGAGTTTAAAGAAGAAAAAAAGGCGGACAGAAAAGATCCATTGTTTTTATTATTCCTAGACCCCCATAACGAACGGGCAACGATGCTTGTAGCCATTACTAAGAAAAACATTAAGAACAGATTCTAATCTAAATTTAAATAGATTATCCACAGTATCTAAAAGCTTCGAAACTTTGAAGGTAGGAGTAGTGCAAAGAAGATATGCTAATTTCGGTACAAGTAGACAATGCTGAACAATATAATAAGCAAAATGAGATTTGAGGGTCTTCGGGGAAATGAATAAACTTTTTAAAATAAATATGGTGTATATAACCAACAGTAAAACAAGGAATGGAATATGACCCGATAGAAAAATTTAAATTATACCTACTCCAAAATAAATTTATCAAAGAGATGTGAAGGCTTTCACGGCCGGTGTTATGGTGCATCGGTTGGTTCTCGGGTTATAAGGCCATGGTCGAAGTTTGAAAACTCTTGGCGTTTCGTCCACAACTGCGGCGGACATCTTCAGAAGAAAGTTTTCTAAAAAATAAATGAGTGTCCCATGCGTTTTTGCTTTTATACTTGTGCGAGTGGGGTAGGGATGGTGTTAAAGAGCCGTTATTAGATAATGTAATCGAGCTAGCTGCTGACGTCAATCGAGTCGTTGCAGGTAATAAGAGGGTTATTTTTTTCAAGGTCCGATTGGTCGCTAAATGAAAATCACAGTCAGAATCAAAAAAATTTTATATGGAACAATGTGATACAACATTAAGCTACTTTTCGACGTAATCGCCGTTCCGATTCATACAATTGTCGTAGTGTGGTACCAATTTTCCAATACCTTCATCATAGAAAGCAGCCGCCTGTGTTTTCAGCCAATTCTGTACGCTGGTCTGCAGCTCGTTGTCTGTTTGGATTGCTCTTTCGTTTCTTCAGTTTCGTAATGGATCCATGTCTCATCTCCTGTGACAATTTTGTCCAAAAACTAATCTCCGTCGTAATGGTAGCGCTGGAGGAAGGTTAATGCGGTGCCCATTCGCTGAGTTTTGTGATGGTCAGACAGCATCTTGGGAACCCAACTCGCGCAGAGTTTGCGGTACTCGAGTCTTTCACTCACAATGGTATAGAGAGCTGACCGTGAAATTTCCGGAAACAAATCACTCAACCCAGAAATTGTGAACCATGATTCTCGCCAATCGCTTGATCCACGCGCTGAACAAGATCATCGGTTGACACTGGCTTCCTTCTCTGACCGCCTGCATCAAGAACATCTCTGCGTCAAGCATCAAAGTTTCTGCACCATTTCCGCACTTTGCTGTCACTCATGAACGTTTCTCCGTACACTTTACTCATTCGTCTATGAATTTCAGCTGCCTTGCTTCCTTCAGCATGCAGAAATCGAATGACTGAACGCAATATTTGGCGGGAGATTCTATTTTCGAACCATGTTTATGTGCTCCTACGTACTCAGAAATGACAACCGCTAATCGACGCGTTCGAGCCAACTACAAATCAGCGCAAGACGTCTGCGCACAGACCTAATTTTCCGAAGCTTTCCTTTAGCGACCAATCGGACCTTGAAGAAAAAATAGCCCTCGTATTTTGGAATTTTCTGATGTCACTCGCTCTTTTACCGTATTGCGGTCTGTTTTTTGTCCCTTAAGAGTGATAAACCAATATTTAGGTACATTGAATTCGTCGTCTCTGTTAAAATTATTTTTATATTTGTAAATATCCACCGACTCTCTGTATAATAATAATCTCCTACAATTGAATAAAACTTGTATATGCCCAAATTCCATCTCGTGGTCAGGATTTTCCTTAAGCATGTTCAGTAACTGCTAATTTTTTGGATTGATTAAGGCGTAATGACATTTGTTTTTTTTATCCTGGTAGTAATCGTTCCGCCCGTGGTCTCAATATATACTTTCTCACATGAACAAGATATGCAGTATATCCCTGGTGTATCCTGTGGGTTTCTTGTATCTTTGGCTGCCCAAACAAATCCCGTATCTTGGTGGTATTAGTATAGATGGTTTCACCTTGTATTTATTGGGATTTTTTTCTATCTGGTCCGTAACCCTGTTGATATAAGGTAAAAAAGCAAGCCTACCGTAGCCAATTTTGGTCGTGTATTTCGTGCGCATTTGTTAGATATAGTTGCTGCTCTATTTATCTCCGTCCTCGAGTAGCCATTTTCTTGTAAGGCTTGTTCAAAATGTTTTAGTTCTTTATCTAAAAAAACTGTGGTTGACATATACGTCGTGTTCGATCTATCAATGTTTTCACAACCGTCCTTTTTTGATTTGGGTGGTGATTCGAATGCTTATGAAGGTATCTGTCCGGATGAGTGGGTTTTTTGTACACTGTGTGTTGTAAATGTCCATTCTCTGATCTCAACTCTTGTACGTCTAAGAAAGCAATTCTATCCTTCGATTCCAGTTCCATGGTAAACTGTATGCTTGGATATATGGAATTCAGGTGCATAACAAATTGTGGTAGGGTCTCCTTTCCGTGTTTCCATATCAAAAAAGTGTCATCGACGTATCTTAGCCATATCGCGTGTTTTAAAGGTGCTGCATTAATGGCGATCTCTTCAAATTTCTTCATGTAGTAATTGGCGATTACAGGGCTAATTGCTACTCCGCCTTTTTGTTTGTAATATACGTTCTACCAAACAAAGTAAATGAACGTAAGGTACTGCTGAAATAGCTGTAAGATATCGTTAAGAAAAATTTTCTACAGGTGATCCAGGGCATCTTGAATCGGTACTTTGGTAAACAGTGAAGTTACATCGAAGTTAACCATTAGATCTCCCCCCTGTAGCTGGATGTCTTGAAGATGGTTGACAAAATGTGCCAAGTGCTTGATGTAACTGCTAGTATCACTGGTTGGGTATTTGGCCAGCTTGTAAGTAGGGCTACCGATGGCACTGACAATGGGTCGCAGCGGTAGATCATCCTTGCGTATCTTGGGGAGCCCGGAAACACCCAATTAATTTTTAGAAGATTTTCTTCTAAAGATATCTGCCGAAGTTGTAGACGAAACGTCAATAGTTTCCAAACTCTGACCACGGCCTTATAACCCGAGAACCAACTACACGATGCAGCAAATTCATCAAAGGAGACTTGAGCATAAACTAAACAAATTTCAATTTAAAAACCTAAAGCAACTAGCGACAGAAGCTTTGGAGAAGAAAAATATGAATAAGAAAATTTACTTACTTAGTTTTAAGCCTTTCTGTCTTTAGGTGTAAGGTTAATAAGAAAATTAAGATCTAAATAACAAAAAAAAAACAATTTTACAAAAAATATACAAAACATTGTTCACTATAGAAAAGAACCAAAAGTAAGACGGAAAACAAAATTTAGGAGTAGCTAGGAGCTCACAATCTTAGCAGCGATTTTTAAAAACAAATAACAAAAAGCTAACGCAAATAAATCACATCTCAAAAAAGATTGACAATATTATTACCAAAGACTGATCACGGAAAACTGTCCAGTATATGTATGACGACAGATAAAGATGGTAATATAAAACAATAAAACTCACAAAAACAATTAACAGTCATCCTGGTCTGGATACTGTTTATAGTTTTTTTTAATAATCCTTATTTCTATTCTAGAGACCTCATTGATACTTGGAACGATTACTTAGAGAAACAAAAGTAATAACAAAGGCGATAAAAAGTTTAATATATATAAAGTATAAAACAAAAATTTTATAGAATAACTATCATTAAAATTGAAGTAAAATTCACAAAATAAAATATGAAAAGGAACAAATAATACAACAAGGAAAGAAACATAAAATTAATTATTATATGCCAAATTAAATAGATGAACTGAGAGGGGTGTGGCTTATGAGATTTATAACTAGAGAACCCTGAATGAGACTCGCCTCGTACTACCTTTACTTTTTAATTAGATGCACAACAAGTTATTATTAATTTTCGCACGACAGAAAAAATTGAAGAAATACACAATTCGGAGATAATATTCTTAATTTGACACAAATGTACGCGTGCTACAAACAGTTTTAGAGATGACAAGAACAAATTAAGATCACCGATCTCGCCTGAGAACCTGCATGCCCAAAAAAAATATTTGCATTGCTTGTAACAACTTTTGGACAAAACAAAAATCTTCTAAAAACGCAAATTGTTAATTCAAGACATTACCTTACTTTACGACAACGCCTGACTATACAAATTCGACAAAAAATACAGTGTTTGTTCTGGACTATCTTGAATACCTTTAGTACAGTCTGAACTTATTGCCCTACAATTATTATTTGTTTAGACTACTATAGGAAGCACCAGAAAATAAAAATCTAACAAAGGTGTTGCTGTTAAAGTCACAATTACATTTGTTTTTTAATTATTAAAAAATAATTCCTGTTTATATTTGATTCGCTCATGCATTCAACAATTTACAACAGACATTACAGCAAACAATCTGTAACCTATAATGTTAAAAGAAATCTAACAAATTAGAGACAGAAACAAAATTTTAGAGCATAGCAATAAACAAAAAAGTCAAAGCACGTTAAAGGGCTAAGCAAGAGAGAACGTATATTTTAGCGGTGGCGATATATGAGGGTTTCATTCCAAATAAATTTTCAAACTTTTGTAGAAAAGTTGTTTGGAAGAAGAAGTACAACAATTTGAATAAAAAAAAGGGTTATAAAACATAGTAAACAAGAAAAATTAATAATAAATATTTTATAATAAGACATGAAAGTATAGGAAGATAAGGGATGTAGAGGTCAAATGCAAACCGTAAATAGGCAATGACCAATACTTAGTAAAACGCTGAAAACAATTGAAAAGAAAAAATGTGGTAAAATAATATTGGAAGTCACAAGCTAAGAATAGAGGAAATAAGGGAAATGTACCGAAAGAAACTAGAGAAGAAACTAAATTAGAATCACAAAAGAGTTGAGGTAGAAGAGAACTGGAAACAGTTAAAACTCAGCTAAAAGAATTATAGAAGCAACAAAATAAGTGACAATAAAAAGACAGCAGCCTGGTGGATAACAAAAATCAAGAGAAAAGTTAAAAAATATTTAAATCAATAAAAAGAAAAGAACAACGACGTATACAAAAGTCAAAATCTGTTTTATGGTGTTTTAAAAACACTAAAAAAATTACTAACTAAAAAACAGGACGTAATCAAAAGATAAAAATAATAATTTCAGGAACTACTAGAAGACAAAAGAGGAATCCCAAAAACATCAAGTGTAAAATACCTAGTTGATTTGAAGGAACATGTAACGAAAACGAGAAAACAAATCAAAAGAAACACGAGAGAACTATATTGGGTACGAGAAATAAATTCAAATTTTTTCTAATAAATAAAAATTTATATATAAAGTCATAGTTGTATCCATATGAACTTATGGCATAAAACTGTGGGGTTGTAAATCTAGTAAATCTAGTATTGCGATTATTCAACGTGCACAATAAAAAATCCTCCATATAGTAAGTGATACTTCATGGTATATCACAAATCAATTGCTCCGTGAAGATCTCAATGTACCAACCATTCAAAGAGCAACAAACACCATGAAAAATCGAAATCCCACGACAATTCTCACCTTCCAATGTTTTTGTCCAAACAAAACAACAAAAGACTGAAACTAAAGAGGCCGATGAGCCTTAAGTGAGGTAGAAAAGGTCTTCTCCATGAAGAAACCTTATCAAGACAAGTAAAAAATATTTTCCAATACCTTTAATGTATTCTTCACTTTTACATCCTCGACGTGTTATTCCAATTTCAAGGAGATTGAGAAGAAGTTATTTCTTATTACATAGATCTGCTTATGGAATAACTTCATTAAATAAAAGCATACCTATAATTTAACATGCAACATAAAGTGAAAGTCTTTTCTGAACCAACATTCCACGACCAAGACGAGCCAAAAAGGTTCGTAAAAAAAGTTTGCCGATTGTATTTCAAATACTTGGTCGCTTTATAGCCTCTAAATTTTTTGGGGCCTAAAAACTGTGCTTGCTTTGCCTAAACACATCCCGGAGCTTTAATAGCCTGCGAGCCCATAAAATCGAAGTTTACAGCCGTAAATTAGAGCTTGCGCGCGCATTAAACGCTTTCACGCTCCTTTGATTGCAAATGAACATTTTGTTTGTCAAATGGATACTCACGTTCCGATTTGCTGATTAGAATCGTCTGCTTAAGAGCTAATCAGCTTTCGCGGCGCAGTAAAATTTTTCGCCCGGATTAGTTTATTTACACTTGGCCGATGGGGCAGCTGACTCGTTAACCTCCCCGGGAGGTACAAATTGCTGCTTGCTAATTATTGCAAATAAGCAGGGCGATGGAGGTGCGCAGCTTGCACAACTGAAGCATTTCCGTTTTTAATAACAGGCCGCAATTAAATGTGCTCGTTGCTCTTAAAATTTATCGGGGCTGTAAACGGGTGTCCTGTCATAAACTGGAAGAGTCTTGCTAGAGCATAAGCATCGAAATGCCTTAGTTTCAAATTATTAAACATAATAATTTTATCGGTACGTCATTATTACAATTTGTAATGTTTAATTAAAAATAAACCAAGTATTTCTGCTAATTAATTTGTTGGGAAAAATGCGAAATAAAAGCATCAGGAAGGTATTAATAACAAGTTAAAGTGGGCAGGGTACATGGTAAGGATGGACAATAAAAGATAATTAAAGATGGTCTGTAAAGTAAGAAAAGAAGAAAAAATCCTGGAACACTAGCATAGCCGAAATATTCGAGGACAAAGGGAAAGCATGATAACAAACAAGAGGAATGACTACACACAAAAAATGGTTTAACTTTGTAGAAGCAAAAAAATCAGCATAAACTGGATTGGATGAAAGAAGCTATTAATTATGCATATATATGTGTAAGTACGACCAATACAATACAGAGTAGATCCAAAAGCTATACCAAACTGGTGTTTTTGACAATAAAAATGGCTAAAGAGAAATGGACCTCTTAGATTGCTTTGTATTTGTTTGTTGCAATGTTAAAAAAGGGCTAAAATAAATTTCACTTCAGAAGTAATAAATAATTAATCTAGATTTTTTAAGCATCACCATACTAAGAGTACAAGTTGCAACATTAACGTATATCCTTCATGGATCTGACTAAATCTATTACATTATGGGCATGTAGTTCCGCAATAGCCAGTACCAAGTGCAGTTGAGAAAGGAGAAAGGAACTTAAATAGAGCTCGAAAAACCAAAAATAATCCTCGGAATAGAGCTGACTAAATTATGATCACATCAAGAGTATGGAAGAAGAAACGGTTTTGGGAAAAACAACAAATTAGAGGTACAACTTGAAATTAGGGATTGTAGAATCAGAAAGATCAAGAAATGATTATAAAAAATATATACTAAGTAAAACTAGGGAAAAAAGGAAAGGGTATATCTTGGTATAAGCAGTATGGGTATAGTGACGTAATGAAAGGAAGTTGTACTACTGATGCATAAAAAATTTAAGGACTAAGAAAAAGCTCATTATATGTCATCAATGATAATATACATTACTATAACGACAAGCCATCAAAAATTGTATGTATTCTCGGTATATAGTCTAAAAGAAGGGAAGCTAAAACATGAAAGAGAAATGCTTTACAAACAGCTAAACGATCTAATAAATAATCTACCTCAAGATGAGGTAATATTAATAATAGGAGACTTCAATGCCAGAGTAGGCAATACTTCTATTTCTGGTATTAAATCAAAATGGCAAATTATTGTTGCGTTGTTATACATCTTACAGTAAGGAATTGCAACTTCTTACCTTTTCAAGTAGTAAAAGTTAGAAAATTAAATGCTGCGGACATTAAAGTGGCCATTGTTTATTATTAGAAAAACCATTCGGATAAGACAGTGTTGTACAGAACACAGTACCGTATGCAGTAAAAACACAATGCGATACCATATTAGTAGCCGTTGAAATGAAGATGCTAAGAAAACTAACGAAAACATCGAAAAGGGATAGACTAAGAAATGAAAATATAATACAACAATGCCAAATACAATAACGAGTAGAAACACAAAAGAAGAATAGAATGCCAAGAATGGAAGATAATAGGATAGCTCAAATAGCACGAGATAAATCGCTTAAAAGCAATTAAGTGTTATAAGACCTTAAAAAACAACGGTAGGTAAACCTGGAAAGAACAGGCAGTGGTTTAATAAAGAAAATAGAAAAAGACATTCGGCGTAAAAAAAGGTTTTTTTTGTAATAACGTCAAATGTTGTCGCTATTCGTAACTTCTCAAGCATCTTTAGAGCTTTTTTTCTAGTTGTGCCATAACTGTATTTAAGGAATTTGAAATAGTGCTACTTAGCTTCTATTTTTCAAGCTCTAAATATTATAAATATTGCTGACAATAAGTTTACGTATAACGACCCTCATATTACTTACACTTCGAAACCTCAAGAAGTTATTAGAAGCTTGAATTTTAATGTCACTCTTCGATTTACTACATTTCTAAAATTGCGACATCAAAAAAGTCAACAGCTTTTAGTGCTTACAAAACTAAGTGTAAAATATAAATATCGACCTTCAAACAACAAAAATTGAAAGCATCTCCAAAAATATACGAGAAAATTATGTAGTCTTAAAGGGGGTTCTTCAAAGAAAACGTAAAATAATTATTATAAAAGAAATTCTCATGTATAAGTGTAACCATGTGATTGTAACAACCAAAAAAATTCTTGGAGTATTTGAGACCAAGCCGCTGATTTATGTGCATTACATTTAAAATTTTAAATTACGCTTTACGATATGCGGGAAGACCCAAAACAACCTAAAGAGTTGTTTAATTTTTTAATTTAATTTTCATTTGTCAATGATGGCAGTGGACTTGACGCAAGACCAAAGTAATAAATTCTAAAACTATATTGGAAGCATAAATATCCCAAAAGATAGTTATAGAGTGACAAAAAATATTTATTTGACACTCCCCCACCAACACATCTGTCAATTTATCACACTGAGAGAGAGTTGCTTTGGCATTTATGTATAATCCAAATAAAATCCAATACATAACTATTACTAACAAATCATAATAAGGCTTTTTTACACGCATGTCAAAATTAACAATATTATGTTTATTGAGTTGTTGATATGTCATTGGTATAAGAAGTTTCTTTGGAGGATCTTCTAGCACCAAGAGCACCTACCAAACCAATTACAAAAAACATTGAACGTGGCCTCAGTTCTCTTCAAAGTAAACACCTTGCAACGTCACACATTTTTAACAAAATCTTTGTTTCCGGATTGTAAATGTACATTTTTCTTGGAAATTTGGTTTATTGGTAGAAGTTCGAAGTTACAACCACGACCTATTCAATCACTAACGAATCTTTTCGTGTGCGCCTGCTAAAAATTAACAAGAGCATGTTTGTTGAGTTGCTGACGTCTCCTTCAAAGGCAGTTATAACTGTAAATAGCACTCATACAGCACTCAAGCAGCACTAATAAATTATTATATCGCTATTTTGAATATCTATATCAAAAATTGACAGAGAATCTTTAATTTTGTCAAATCTACATTTCTTCCAAACAAACCATAAAAAAGGCAAAATAGTATATGACCAATCTGGAAGTGATCAAAATGGTTAATGGCGACTCCCATAACGATGTAATATGATTTGCATATAATAAAAAAAATTATGGTAGCAACTTGAAGCAAATTTTTACTAACTGTTGACTTCACTGGCGAGATTTGAGGTTCCTGGATCTAGCCTTTAATCCCTGTACTTTTGATTAACCCTAGTGTGGATAAGTCGCCTTTGTGCTGCTTCACGGAAGAAGACTTTTGAAAGCTTATAACGGGCGTCTCTGTCAGCCTAGTAATTATAGAGATTACAGACGATGGAGTTTTCGTAGCCCTAGATGTTGTATAAATCTTGAACACTGGAGAAGATAGAATCCTGGATGTATATGGAGGTTATGGTTTCACACAAACCATGAGGCATTAAAGATGGACCTTAAAGCCGATTCTAAACGACTTGAAACTTGTTGATTGAGTCTTTGCGGCCCAGCTTCAGGCTGGTGCCGCATATATCATATAGGGTGGATGATCCTTTTATAGAGGAACAGCTGGTTCTGATTTAACAGTCAGCTCCGGGGATGGAACATAAAGCCGAGTGTTGATCTCGCCGACTCTGCTTGAGTGACTGCCTTATCTATATGTGATCTTCAAGTCAACTTGTTGTCAACTCCGGTTTGTTTCCCATTCTCCACATATTGCATCAGTCTTTCAAGAGATTTAGCTACTCCCGGAACCGGCGAGTCACAACTTATGCCCTCAACAAACTAGAAAGCACCATTGTGTCATCTGCATAGTATGTTGAAAGACGTCGCTGCATAATGCCTGAGACAGAACTTTACAGTACAGTGTTCCTTTTACATAAGTTAGTTTTTGAAACCCCCAGCTCATCTTCTAGTTCTCGAACTACAAGTCGCCGATCCCTTTTGATGGTAGTCCGCACACGTTTAACATTTTATGGTGTTCTGCTCGTTGATGTTTTTAACAAATTTCCGGCCATTTTAAATATTGCGTGCATTGTCGTTGCTCTACTGCCTCAGTTATTGCAAATGAGACAATTACACACTACATGCGCTGTAAAGTCACTCTTATCGGTTGCCAAGTTGCCATGCAAATTATTTATATTAACATTGCTTCGATATATTTGTAACAGACCTTGCATATGCTATTTAAAATTTCTGTAAATATTAGGGAGGGAGGGGGGTTGATAATTAATACTAATTTGTTTTTGTTAACAAGTAAATAGTTTGGAGTACCATAAAGTCCATCAAAAATCACAAGTGCCCAGGACAAGATGGCGTAATAGGCGAGTTAATAAAAGAAGGAGGAGATACGATAATTCAAGCATTACAAATATTCTTTAATAAATGTCTGGAGGAAGGAAGGATTCCTGATGATTGAGCAACACTAATTATCCTCATATACAAAAGGAGACAAAACAATACTTGATAATTATAGGCCAATATCTCTATTGCCTCAAATATACAAACTCTTCACAAAAATCATAGTAAACAGATTAGATGCAAAACTAGAATTCTACCAGACGATCGAACAGGCTGGATTTAGGAAAAATTTCAGCACAAACGACCACATCCTCACAATAAGAACATTAATAGAAAAAGCCATCGAATACAATTTACCTTTATATATGGCGCTGGTCGATTTTGAAAAGCTTTGACTCGATTGAATTGTGGGCGATAGAAAAGCCCTGCAAAACAGTAGAATAGACTATAGGTACACTAAAATGATCCACTCCATCTATGAAAATCAACAATGACAGTGAGGTTACGAAAACACTAATAAAATCCCGGTCGGTAGAGGAGTAAGGCAAGGAGACTCGATGAGTCCTAAGTTGTTTATAACAGCACTAGAAGATGTGATAAAGTCACTTAACTGGGAAAACAAAGGAGTGAATATAAATGGCAAATGCTCAATCACCTGGCCTATGCAGATGACCTAATCATCATAACAAAATCAGCAGTGGACTTACAAAACATGCTCGAAGAACTCAAGAAGAAATCAGCAAAAGTTGGGCTAAAATAAATAAACAAAAACAAAATAATGACTAATCAACAAGACAACATAAACATAAAATTGACAACCAAACTGTAGAGATAGTACAAGAATATGTTTATTTAGGTCAATTGATAACATGCAAAAAATTTAACCAAAATCTGAAATTGATAGACGCATACCCAAGCATGGTCGGCCTTTGGGAAACAAAATAAAATACTAAAACCAAACAATCCCTTAAAACTGAGAAAAGCTGTGTATGACCAATGCGTACTCCCAGTACTTACTTACGCGCACAAACATGGACATTAAACAAAACATTAATGGAAAACTTGCTAAACCCAGCGAGCAATGGAAAGGCAAATGGTAAATACAAAGTTGAAAGATAGAATAAGAAATGAGTATAAGGAAAAACAAAAGTAATAGACGTCAAGAGACATGTGCATCATTGAAATGGAGATGGCAGGCACACCATGAACAAAAAGATGAACGATGGAACAAGGTAATACAGGAATGGAGACCATGGACGGGCAGAAGAGTGTGGACCGCCCACAAACCAGATGGAAAGATGACATAAAATTAAAGCAGGATTAACATGGATAAGGACAGCTCAAGACAGAGACAAATGGAGATTTAAAGGGGAGGCCTATGTCCAACATTGGATAGATACAGGCTGATAAAGAAGAAAGAAGAAGAATAACATGAGAAGAGAATATCGCCCAGCGGCGATCCCTTGTAATTACTAATTATTAATTAGTAATATCTAGTTTTTGTCTATTTAAACATCGAGTAGTATTTCCATTTTCTAGAAGATTTGCCACTAACACACTAGGATGACTGTAGCCGGTTTACATAATTGACTTCATATCTTCTGATTTCGTCTCTGACCCATGGAACCTTAAGGTAGACGTACAGCCTTTTATTCCTGGCGTACCATTCTATGTTTGCTAAGCTGCGAAGAGTCTTGATTTGAAATCTTTGTATTATTTCAATATTCGATGTTTTCGCGCAATTCTAGAATTGGGTTCCATAAGTCCACACAGGTGTTAACATTACTTTGTACAGTAGCACTTTGTTATTCAGCGACAATTTAGATTTTCTCTCCAAGAGTCCATACATGTTTTACATTCCAATACCCAATTATTTTCTATTTTTGTAAGGTGTGTTTTTTATGTGAGTCTTGTGTCTAAATATATACCGAGGTACTTATCTTCTTGTTTATTAGAAATTTAAATGCCATTTAGTGTGATCGGTGTGTTGAATGTTGTTGCTGTTGATTTATTTTTATTAATTTTTATGCGCCACTTGTGTAACCATTTCTGTAAGTTATTAAGTGATCTTTCTAGTTGTACCACTGCTTGTGTAGGATCTAATAATATTAGAAGATTATTTTTAGATATTCTTTAGGTATTCTGTTTATTGCTGGCCTTTCAGAACGCGAAACAGACTCCCGGACACCTCTAAATTGTTTATAATACGTTTCATTCATGATCTATTTGTTTTGATGTTCTTAAAAGCCCTCTAAATCACCTTAACAAATGTCAAGCATTGCAAATGCAACGACCACACTTTACATGTGTTCACTTATCGGCATCTGAAATCCTCAGCCAGTAAAATCTCTCTTGTGCACGCATGCATTTTGCTTTCTCTCAAGAGTCATTTGTATATGAAAATCTTGTTACTCTAACTCATAGATCAGTATTTTTAGTAAAGTACAATTTAATACTAACGCACGACCATTGAAAGGGTTATTGGATGCAAGCCCGATAGTTAAGTAACTACTGCATTAAATGACTTCCTCTATACGAAAAGACGCTTTAGCATCTTTTAGTAAGGATATTCAGTAGTTTGGGGACACCAAATTTTCTTCGATTAAATCGCAAGCTTTGCAACAACATAGTTAATAGAACAAAAAACGATTTGATTTTATATCATACACAAAACTAATACTTCTGAAGAACAATAGTGGGAGTTTATTAAAATTAAGTTTAACATAAAAAAGGTAAAACAGCAAAAATTTAATTCAAGATACACGTTTAATACTTAAAAAATAATAGTGTAAATGTAAAAGGAGAAAATTAAAAAGGTTTATGAAAATGTTTCCTAATTATATTGGTGAAAAAACTTACCAAAAGATAAAGAAGAAAGATATTTTTAAAAACGACAAGACAAACAATCAAAATTGTACCTCAAATTGTAGAAAGTAATATAGAATATAACGAAAGAAGCAGAAGATAAATAAATAGTAACAGAAAATACACATAACGTGTCTTTTCAAATTATAATTAATAACTATTATTTGGTTCAAAAACAGTAACATCTAAAAGTATTATTTTAAAAGAGAGCAGATTACTGAGCCTAACAACAAAATACAAACAAAATACCTCCAAAATATGAAATAATGAAGATCAATTATTAAAAAGGTATTAATAAATAATGCAATTTAAAAAAAAGAAAAAATTCTTTTTTGTGGGGGGAAATGAAACGTCAAAATAGGGAAAATTTAATACAAAATTATTTTTTTTCTAATACTCAACTTTAATCTATAACTCGTTGGCATGCCTTAGAAGTTTGCCATCCCCAGATTTAATCAAATAAGGCTTCTTTATCGCGTTAGTGGGGATAACTGTACTTATTAGGCACATACAAATTCTCATTTGATAATGGAATCTCAACTGAACCAACTAAGAATCACAATCTATAGTGTATTACCCATCAGAGACATTATAAGCCAGTTTTCTTCGATGCAACGGCAATTTTGTGGTAGTGAACTACACTTGGCAGAATCTACCAGCTAATTTATCTTTCTCAACTCCAATGGGTCTTTTCGAGATATTTGGGAAAACGCTTCTGCAGTAGTGAATTAAGAAACATTATTTCAGAAGAATATAGAAGGCAAAATTTGTGCCATACCATGTGGTAATCTCTAAACAGATTCAAAGTGCATTACAATGTTGATGAAGGACACTTCGAAGACTGAATAGATTGATAATATTAAACAAATATTAAGAATCTCCGGATCAACCACTAAGATAAGTACATAGAATGTTTAAACAGAATACTAGACAGTAAATAATAAAAAAAAAAATAAAGTGCAAGGCTACCTGGATATCGACCATTGGAATTGTTCATAGAAGACACGATGTCGTATTGAAAAAGCAAGAGCTACTTTTCTTAAAATGTCGCCAGTCTTCAAAAATTATTCCCTCGCTATGCCAATCAAATTAAAAAATGCTACGTCTTCTCGATTTTGCCTTATGGTGTCGAAACCTGATCGCTAACAAAAGCACCTACAAACAGTTAACAGCTTCTAAAATCTGACTTTAGCAAAGAATGTAAAAAATTTTATAAACTGACCGTGTAGAGAAATAAAAGAAGATATCTGACTAAAAAATGTTAGAACATGTTTCCCCATACAAAGAAGAAGAAACAAGTCCAAATATACTAAAATGCAAATAAACTACACCTACTTTTAGACCAGCCTGTGCTTTCTCCAAATCCACGATTGTAATTAATAATCTATATTTTGTTGTCAATGATTTAGTTTAGTTCTTATGTTTTGCAAATGTGCTTAGCTGAATCACTTTACAGCATTTTCCAGAGTATCACCGCACATTTATCTTATTTATCTACCAAGTAGATATAAAATCACCACTCGAAAGCTTCCTAAAAATGAGCTGAGTGTGATCAGTAACGATTTGACAATATAAAAATCCACACCGAAATTTATTGCCAAAGATGCGACTCAAAATAATCTGAAACAGTTTGATTGGGCCCAGTTCTCTATAAAAAAGGCCAACATTGTCTAAAAGTAGATTTACTGAAGGTTCTGAAGGTCGGTGGTACCATATTGTCCTCAAAAATTAATAATCAATAGACAGGATGTGAGCAACCAGTGACTTGCTCTCTATTTTTTATTTACTGCTATGCATTTATTTTATTAAGCAAAATGAGGACAAATTGTTAATTTTAAAATTATTATACACTTAGAATTGATTGCTTTAATTCCGAAAATAACTTCAGTAAAATAAAATTTAAGAACAAGACTACATTTCTGCAGCCGCTTCCAATTAGTAGGTTAAGACAACGAAAATGTTTGTTAATGTGAAACTGTAACGAATGAAGCGCGGTAGCAAGTAGAATTAGCAAGTAATGTGCTAAGTATTTCTAAGTAAACCAATGTTGATATATTGAACACCTACATTGCTACAGTCACTTTTAATTACTCCGTTAAGATAATGAAAATATTTCAGCAAGGTACTTCTGTAGCTCACTGTTGGGTTTTTTCTGAGATCTTAGCCAAATGTTCACCAAGCACACCTTTTAACGATTAAATAATTCAAAAGTACAATTCACACTGATATTTACTCCATTCCCTTATAAAGAGTGTCAGTAGCAGATTCCAGAAATACGCGGGAGCCAGCGGTGTAATTAATACGTACAGGAATTTTATCGCCAATACTTAAAAATCTAAACTGCAAATACCGCAATTATAACAAACATAAGGAAACTGTTATTATAAAAAAATATTCACCAACTGTACCAGCAGGTGGGTTACCCTTAAATGAGAGTATGGGATATCGTGAAGACCATAACGTGTAAAAATTATTTAAATTAATTGAATTATTTATAAAACTTGATGCACAAACTGCTTTTGAATAAAAGTTTTGTTATTAGGCTCAAATAGGACGGAATACACTTACGTTGAACTGTGAGCGAAGGAAAAATCCGACAGCGACCGTTAGGCGCAACTCCTCACGTACCGAGTACTTGCTCGGCGATCAAACACTAGATTCGGGAACTGTTTTAGCGAGTTTGATGAGCAAATAGAACTGGCACCTTCGCATGGCTCGCCAGCGAGTACGCGGCCGCAGGTACTCCACGCGCGACCACGAGAAACAGAATGAGCTTTGAGAGCCCCGTCTCATACCAATACCGCACTGATCTTGTCGCGCCAGGAAGAGCGCTCCAGCTACGGCCGAGGAATTACAAAATGCTGCCGTTTCCGCAAAATCAGCGCGGGCACCACTGCTGCGCCTGGATGGCGTGGACAGGCCCAATTAGCATGTAAAAAGCCTAGTTATGGGTTTGTGATTGGCAATTAGGGCGCAGTCAGCTCTTGTCGAATGTATAAAAGGCCATTGCTGCATGTGCTATTTTTAAGGACAACCTTTCCAAAGGTGACTGCAATTGCTATATTATGACCTTATTATGAAGAATAAGGACGGCTACGTTGGTTTTCCTTTGCAACATTTGATAAGTGCGGTAGTTGGTATATCACTCTGCCGTTATCTTTCCCAAGAAACTTGTAGCCATATAGAAGAGAACATTATCTAGATATAACATTACACATCAAATAATTAATCCTTGAACTTCTGCCAGACAGTTATGCGTATACCAGTCGGCTGCGACAGTCTGCTGCGTCCATAAAAATGTTTTACTATGACCAGTGCAGAGTTGAAATATTTTGATTTTTTGTCCAAATTCCACTAGATTAGATTAGTTAAAGCTATAGCATCTACGTGTGCAATAATTAACTCTCGCTTACAGTTGGTCTAATAGTTTGTTTTCGTGATTTACTATTTGGTTGCTACATGATTGAGTTATTCTCAGTATTTTACTTGTGACACAGAAATCTTCCGCTCGTGCACCTATCGTGGAGCTTTTGCAACCAATGATTGATGATGGCTTCTTATATCCTAAAGTTAAAGAACGTAGAACCATATGGGTTTTAGTGTATTTTTGTGCAGCAATATTTTGTTGTTCAGGAAGAGCTTTGATTTTTTGCAGACAAATTTGGATGAAATTCCAGGTACTTGTTTCTGTTGCTACATGTGTTCGCTCATTGTTCACTGTTGCAGGTGAACATACTTTTCGCCTCATGGTAATTGCAACCTAAACTGGTATACCAGTCTTGAAGCAGGTTGAGATGGTTCTGTAGAGTCTCAGAGGCGTTTGATGGAAGCAAAAAGAGGAATTTTGGTGCTGTTAGTTTTAGGTGACTGTAAGTGATGAAAAGTTGTGGTCTTAATACGCTATCTTCGGAAACTCCAGATTTAATAGTGTAGGAGTTAGGTAGCTGATTTAAATAACAGAAAAGCTTCTATTAGATAAATATGACTTTATGAGAGAATGGTAAAATAATTAGTTTTTATTTAAAGTGTGAACGCCTATTCCATTCCTTCTAGGGCTTGGTAAATCTCAAGGAACGCTGCGTTGCAAAATTTCTTACCTTCTAGACATTTTTGGAAATTGCATTAACGGTTTTGTGGACTTTTTGGGTTGTAGAACGGTGTTTTAGAAACCCCAATGGATAATTAGTGAGTAGTTCTAGAAACTCATGTTGTCTATACAATTTTTTCAGTAAGAATCTTTTGAAATCTTGCTTGTGATGGGTCTATAAACAATGGTTTTTGTGGATGCTTTTCTAGTCTTTGTATTATTATTATATCAACATATTTCTAGATTGTAGAAAAATATGATAGACAACATATGAGTAAATATGGTTGTTAGGAGAATGATGCTTTTTTAGACCAATGTATGAGTTCTTTTCTAGTGATTTAGATGTTTTATTTCTTCCTTTATTTCTTTAAAAGAGAGAGCTTTTATAGACAAAAATATTTCTTAAGGTAACTCATTAAAGTCTTCTATTAATTAATCAATATACCCTGGATGCATTTTGAAGACTTTGGTTAAATATGAAACAAAGAGGTCTGCCTTTTCTTTATCAAAACTAACCCGCTCACCATTAAATTTAGAGACAAGGCATCCTTTTAACTTTTTTTACGCTTTCTATAGTCTGATCATTTATCGGTTTTAGTAATGTATTGTTCAAATGTGATACTCTGCGCATCACCAGGCGCTTTTCTTACTTCTCTATTTAGTCTGTTGTAAAAGGTTGGTTTGCAAAATTTCATGACTTTCGGCAAATCCGTCTAGCCTAACATTTTTAGTTGACGTAGCTATTCATAATATTTTTTGATCTTTGGCTGCTTGTTGTATTATTTGAGTAATGTACCAGGATGTTTCATCCTGGATATTTGAATCGCAATGAGGTTTATATTTTTTAGGTGGGGCCAGAAGGAAGACTAATCAGTATTTCTTGTAATTAGTTTACATTTAAGTCACTTTTAAACTACTGTAGTGCTTATGCTATTTATAACTGGCGCGTGGTTGAATCTGAGGTTATAGTTGGATTCTGTTATATGTATAGGAAGTTTCTTAGTATTGCTTGGATAAAACGTGGGCTCGCCATTATTAGGAAAATCATAGTTATTATCAGTTATTTCCTATAACAAATCTCGACCTAATGTAATTATTCTCGACCCCCAGTGCGTGTATTTAGCATTCCAATCTAGTACGCAGGGTTTAACAAAAAATCTTTGTATTTATTGATGGATATTATGTGTACAGGCTAGTAACAATTTTATAAATTTAATGCCATTTGCCTTTGAAATTTAGGTGATTTATGGTGCGAGATAGATTGACAAATGATTATTACAGAGGATGGTCGGTAATACTGCTGGAGTACTGTATGTGCTGTATTGTGGTTGAATGGTGTCAGATTAGTAAGATGTGATTCAAGGATAAGCAGAATATCAGCCTTTTTCATATTTAAAGATGTTATTACTTCCTCCGTATGATTTAGAATTCTGTTGGTCTTTCATGTTGCAATTGTAATTACATTTATAAATCTAGTTTTTCGATGACTGCGGTAAAACTGCTGTGAATTGATTGTAATTTGTTAAATGTTTGGGTTTCTATAGATGTATTCGTTTGAATTGACTTCTAGTGGTCCTACATCCTAATTTCTTATATACGGTGCAACCCTTGTAATTTGCAAGATGTTATGCAGTACATAGTGCACATTTAGCAGATGTGAATTTTTTACATGTCTTTGTATGGTGCGGTTATCACATTCTACCCAATAGAATCATTTTTAAGGCAATAAGTTTTGAACTTGGCGTCTCGTGCATTGGTTTTTAATTACGATTTTTTTTTAAACGTCAAATTCTTGTTTGAAAGTTTTTTGCTATTTTGTTGAGCTTTGAGTAGGTCTATGAAGAATAATAATAAGGATTCTTTGGTTGCTCTACGTTTAACGTTCGTAACACTGTGGACTTTAAGACCTGAACTTTCCAGCTCTGATTTTTTGTCTTCACTTGGTATGGAATGATGATGACGTATGACAATTCTATTTGTTCATTTCTCTTTAATTTGATACTTAATCTGAATGATGTTTTTTCTTTTAGAAGTTTCATTTGTTTTTTGTACGTATAACCTGTGTGAACATTAATTTTTACATCATTGAAGAGAGTTTTGGTACAGTACGTTTCCTCTTCTGTTACTTTAAAGGGGCTACTTATTATGTTCTCAATATTTTTAACTCCGTGTATGAATATTGGAGAAGTTTTGGTATCCTTTATTTGTTTAGGTTGAATTAGTTTTGTACCTTCATAATTAAAAGCGGGCTGTAGGGTTTTGTATTTCTGTTGATGGTGTTGTAGAAGAACAAGGTTCTTTGTTTGGCTTTTTCCTCTGATGTTTTCTAATTAGCTGCCACGAGTTTCTTTGTTATGTTTTGTTCTTGCTGTAGCCTTGCTCGCATTTGCTAATTTAGACATTTATATTATCGTTTTTCAATGTTCTTTGAAGGTCATATTTAGCAATTTTGTCTATGGTTTTTGTTGCACAATAAATAGGCACAGTGTCTTGTTGTTGAAGATTCCGTTTACTCACTATACAGCCCGCCACCAGTGCACTAATGCAGTAAACACTAGCATTAAACCAAGATCATGACTTCTTGCCAAAACGATCCTGTCAAAAAACCAAATCTTCATTCCAACGAACCCATAGTTTAAAACGATCACGATTAACAACGTAAACCAATGTTCCATCATGTGCTAACAAAACCGTTTATTCCAGAGAATTTTCAAAAAGTTGGAGGCAAATTAGTCAGTTTGTTAGAACCTTGTCTTAACTTCTTGTGCACAAAGTTGAATTGACGCAAATGATTCGAAACACTCATATGCGAGACGCTAAATTTTGTGGACAAATCGGGATTGCTTGATAAAGGTTTGAGAGCCTTATCTAAAACACACGGTCGGCCGGAACGTCATTGCTCTTCAAAGCTAAAGTTCTCAGAATCGAACCATTTTGAAAGAGTCACAGGCTGACAATTCATTGTGTTTGGCATTGCAAATATCCTTTCTAGCATCTCTCGCTAACAGTTTCTGTTTTCAGTGAGAGCGGATCGAAACTCAAAGTTTAATTGTCAATGGCCATCTGAAATCTAAACATAAAATTTTTTAATGTGTCATAAACCCAAAGAACCATAAAAATTTACAAAAGTCAGAACTTTTGCATCTCAATCATTTTTTAATTACGAAAACAGTGAATAGTTTTTTAGTTTTTTAATTTACAAGAATGTGTTTTAATTACAACAGATATATGTAGGTTTAATAACAAACCTAACAGTTGCAGTGTAAGAATCGTTACATTTTTTGTACTAATAATTAATTTAAAAATAAATCACTTTGCATCATTAAAGCTGATGTCAAAAATTTAAATTTAGTTAATTTTTTTTAATCACCCTTCGAATCACCATCGATATTTCGCAATTATTTTAAATTGTGGCTCTATAGCTTCCTTTATTAGTATAATAAATATCGAAGTATTGATGGCTATTGCTAAATGTTTTCCGGGTTATTATTCTTTCCTGTTATTTTAATTTTTTTGTTTTGGATAGTCTGCACTTTTTAGACACATCATAATTTAAGAAAATTATTTTAGGTTGTTGATGTTCCTTTTCTAAGTTAAATCTTAACTTAGTCTACGACAATTTAAGGTTTGCTTGTTACTGGCTGGACATTTTTAACTTTTATATTGTATCAGTGTTCTTAACATGTAAACAAGCGTAACGCGGTGGTTCACCTTGTTATTTTTTAAGTAAAAAATGAAATCTTATTAATAATGTAAATTTTCCCCGTGACATATCTACATAATTTAGTAGCGGTAAAACTTAGTCTACATGCTCAAGGAAGTCGTCAAGTAAAACTATGCGATTAAGAAACATCATATATTTATCTAATCTACAAAACCGAAAACTGAAGCGCCTATTTATTTAAAACTATAAATAGAGTAATAATTAGTAAAAATAAAAATTTGAATAACAATTCAAAAATTTGAGAGTATACTTAAAAGAATAGATTATAAACTTAATAATTTGAGAAACTTTATAAACTTTTGAGTAAAGGATTAAAAACAAATAAAAATAATGCTCTAAAAAATTTAAAAAGACAATCGAAAATAAAAAAACAGATAAAAGTTTAAAAGCACGCAAGATAAGTTATTAATAAATGCAGAAGAAAGTTCTAGAAGTTTGAAAAAAAGTATAGTTACAAGATGAAAATTTATACAAAACTCATATACATACTCAAAAACCATTTTCGAAAGAAGTAAAAAAATCGCAAAAGAGCATTTCAAAGGTTTTGGAAAAGAGTTAAAGTTCAACGCAAAAGGAAACTAAAAAATGATATGAAGGCAAACCTTGAAGAATACTTCAAAGTAGGTGTCTTGTCGTTAAGACGGTGTAAAAACCATTTTATCAGAAGGAAGAGTCTGTAAGATGCGGAGAACTCGATAATGATGGACAATCGATGATTGCCACAGGGGCTGTGGCAAGATCAGGAAAATTAAGAGTGATTCTAATATAAAAACTCTAAAAGACAAAAAAAAAACGGTGCTGATATTGTTCAAATAAGATGATGAGGACGCATTCAACAAATAAAACATTCAAAAACATTGAAAACTATTACCAAATGAAGCCCCTAAATCCCACAAGCCTAGAGCAGATCTATTTTAAGGCGAGAACGGTAAGTGAGGAAAGACATTGAAACAGTCGGTGCTAGAAACTGGGACATGAAGGTTAAGAACAGGATCAATTGAGTAGTGGTAAGAAAGTTTGACATTTCCAATAGGATCCAATCGACACATTAAAGATAAATGGACAACTACATAAAATTCAGCGTTAAAAGCTCATTGAGCCCAATAAAATTCCATGTAATCGAGGCTAGAGCTATAGAAGATGAGTGTAGGAAGCTTTAGGTCACCTGCATGATATAACGTTAAGAGTACACTTCTGAATTAAGAAGACATTGCAAAAGATTTGAGCAAACTGCAATATGTTATTTTTAACTGTAAATATTCCCTCATACAATCCAGGCGGGTTGCATTATGAGTCATTGGAAATAGCGCTATTAAGGCAATAAAGCTTTAAGCAGCGATACTCTTGTTTTCATGTTTAATTTCTTCTTCTTCAGCTTGCACTAAGTTTTGCCAACAGTTTTTACTCCTTCCAGTCCTATAAAACTTGATACACATCCACACAGAGAGAAAATTTCAATTCGAAGAGAAACTTCAAATATAGTGCTTATTTTTAAAATTTGGAAATTCACGCAAACTGCTAAAGCTCTATTGAGTAGTTTAAAAAAGACGTGAGAGAATGACGCCGAAAGTGCGATTAATGCTTGCGTAATGACCTAAACGCGATGAAGAACAGCTCAGTCGATAGAAATAATAAATTGAGAAGTGAAATAAGCCGAGTACCTTACAACTGTTGTAATAAGTAGAATTTATAAGAGCACGAACTATTTCAAATTGGACCAAACTAAAAAAAAAATTAAAGCGCCAGCTTTGAGTCAACAAAAAAGAAAACTGTGTTACAGAAAAAATTGGGACAAACACTGATCGACGAAGGCAAAAACTCAGACACGTTCTCGTTCAAAGCCACTCAAGAGAACAATTAGGAAAACCAAAAGCAGATTTCAGAATTGAAAATGAGTACGGAAGAAAATGTGGGAAAGAAATTACAATAATTGGAGTTATACTTAAAAGAGAAAATCAGAAAAAGAAGTTTGAAGAACGTTCTACACCACTGTGTAGATAATTAAAAGTAAACACGAAAGAATGTGATAAAAAGTTGAAAGTTAAATTGATAATTACAAACGAACACAGAAAATATTCTAAAAATTCGTACAAGAAGCAAAAATGGGGGCAGAAGAATAATCCAGAAGTTCCAGTAGCTTGTTTGAAGGAAGGTTTCTAAAAATAAAAGTAAATGCGTAAAATTATTTTTAAGGAAAGACAAATAATTCTCAAAAATAACATTCCAGAAGAGTTAAATGTAAATGTGTAAGAATATATTAGAGGCCTGAAAGAAGAAATAAAGGTAAATGTAGAAGAATGCAGTGGGAGTTTCAAAAAAAAGGAAAAGCTTTTAACAAGCTTAAAACAGAAATTAGAAGAGTTCGAGTGTTGTTTATAGTTACAAGAGACGAGACACAAATTGGTGTTTATTGGGCACGGTGAGATATTCTTTCTAATTAAAATATGGTCTTCTGAAAAGAATCCTGAAAAATGTTGCTGAATTCAAGCGAGCGCCGAGAAACAGAGTGTCGGATGCTCTACATGTTCTAACGCCACATGTCTAACTAACAATTTTATAGTAAATAATGTTAACTGTAAATATTCCTCGGGCAATCCTAATCGGCTGCATAATAAGTAATTGAAAATGACATTAAACCGTCATTAACGTAATAGATCTTGAAGCCGCAGCGCCGCTTCATGACCCCGGTTAACGGTCCATTTCTGTCTCGTGTATTCAGCTCTTTTACCTTGCCTCCTTTTTCAACTCCCATTTCGTTCAACTCCTTCCAATCTTACAAAACATGACACTATAAATTTCCAATACATAAACAGAGAAAATCCATTCACTTGTCTGCAACTGTGGTCATCGTACACAATAAACAGTGGAATAAGTATTGTGTTTATTTTCTGGTTCATTCCTAGAGATGGACGATGGCAACAGAAACCTTCATTGCTGCTTTATTTTACCAATGATACTGAAGCGTACACTAAATCAAGATTTATCCACAGTTTACTGCTCCTAACATCAAAACACGTGTGTCTCTGGAGTAACAACAGCCTTTTTTACAGGTGGCTCAGGTTGTCGCGATATTCAGGGGAGAGAATTGTAACAATCGATCTCTGAAAACGGGATCTTTTGGTCAGCTAAACGGTGCTTAGACATCCAAAGAATTCTAGGCGCATCGCAAAGGAAAATTCAATAATTTATTTAGCACGTCGTCATCTATCTGTGTGTACAAGGAGCGGCCAAAAGGCAGTGGCAGAAATTGTGGATAGATACGGTTTGTGTGTTGATCTAAATGCTCTGAGGAACAGATCGGCCAGTTCAAAAACATAATTAGTATTAGCGCGCTTATAATTAGCTGACAACTTAATACGGAGGATAATTGTTAAGCAAACTCCTAAACTGAGTGTGTTACAGATGGAAGGACCTTAAAATACCTTGAATCCAGGACCGTGATGTCAAAATAATCTCGTAATGTTGAAAAAGTTTTAGCTATGCTTATTTAATTGTTGATTAGCCCTTTGAATTAGTTATGTTGATCGTTTAAAAATTTGAGTGGATTAAAAAAAAATTAATCGGTGATGTCTTCACTAATTATAAGTACGTTTTTATGGTTTTTGCATCATTTAAAAACTAATTTTTAGAATTACTTTTAGAAAAATTCAATTAAGCGTTCCAAAAATTCTGCTGTGCGCTACAAGGATTTTAAAATTTCCTGTTGCTACTGATTTTCCACAATTAAAAAATATTTTGATATTGCCGTAACGCCGTAACGCCCTTCGATATCATAATAAGGCAGTACCAATTTAGAAGGCTAAACACGGATAAAGTTGATTTGCTTGTACAATTTATGTATAACGATGCTCCAATGTCATGCCCCAGTTTAAAATTGAGTTGTTCAGGTCTACAAACCGCACAGTTTTACTCTCTGCATGCTGCTAATTACTTGCAATGTTACTATGTGTTTAAGTAGAAGGCCAAACCGGTTGTTTAACGTGAGGATGGGTTTCGACCCAACAAGCGCCCAAGTAGCACTTTGCTTTCTATTGCTTTTTAATTTCTATTTTTGCTTTTACTTAAATTTCACTTTTTAGAATTTGGTTTCAACAAGATGGAGCTGCAGTTCGCATAAAAAATATGTGTGAGTGATAACCATAAAAAATATATATGATAATTATGCATAAAACGTATTAAAAGTATGATTAGTGTGGCATAATCTTGTCTTGTTGATTATTACTACGAAAAATACGTTTGTTAAAAATCTTGCTAATGTAAATTACTCAAAAAACTTAGGTACGATTTATATAACATCGACATAACGTTTGTCACAGCTTGACGTCACACAAAAAATAGAAATTACGTTAGAAAATATAAGTATTTCTATTTTGCTAAAACTATAATTTATATACATACAAATTAAAGAAGGTCTTGCTTTATACTTATCCAAAGTGAATCAAACAAATAGAAAATATTATGAAGACAGCAATAAAATTTAAAAACTAAATATTACCAAATAAAGTTTATATTGCTTTATACATAAGAAAAATTATTTGCACTTTATTTATACAAATATATGGACAAAGTCAGAGTATATGGTTGACAATTCAATTCCATAACAAGGTTTTGTTACGGAACCTCAATATAAGCGTAGGATAAAATTATTCTTCAGACGACAAAGCAAGCAAACAATAAGACAATAAATAAAAAAGAAACCTTTACATTGAAACTTTAAACATAGGAAGTTGATATCTGAAACACCCCAATTCATTTATGCTCACAAGACATTTAAAAGCTATTTTATGAATGAGACACGAACTGGGAGCTCCTTTTATTAAAACTAAAAAGACAAGTTTAAATTACGTAAATTTTTAAGTTATAAATAAATTAAAGTAGAAAGTGTAAGAAGAAAAAAGAAACAATCTTAGAGTAACCATATATAATAAAGCAAACCATAGAGAAAAATTGATTGATTAACTTAGCAAGCCCAAAAATTTGGTGATGACATATATGTGATTTCTCTATAAATTAATTTCCTAGATAATAAGGAATTTACAAGACAAAAAACTAACAATCGGAATAACCATATATAAGATATTACAGAGACGCAAGCGGTAACTCTTACCACAATTTATTAATATATACAAAAAAAAAGAAGAAATAAATAACCAAGAAAGTCCTAATACCAAAAAGGTGGATAGAGAGAACATTATTGATCTGTAGAACTTTTATTTTTTAATTTAAAACATTTATTAGCAATCAGAATATGACATTCTATAGGCTAACGTGCTGTCCAAAGAGCTCTGAAACTCTTAATTGTCGTGATAAAGTATTCTTTAATGAGAAATCCTCTTAATTGTCATGATACAGTCTTCTCCAATGAGGGGTCCTCTTCAACCTTCTCTCAAGTCTGCTGACCCTATGTGAGGTCTTAACAGTGGATGTAGTAGAATGTTCGTGTGGTTTTCCAATTTGTCATATTTTAAACTTTGTTTTTGGAGAGAAGTATAGAATGTATAGAAGGGGTCGAAAAACACATCCTTATGGAACTCAAATAAAGAACTCTATCGAATGTAATTTATCAAATACGCTATTTAAATCAAAATTCGACCGTTCGGGTCAATATTGATTGGTTAAGCTACGCCATAGCTTTAAAATTTATTTTTTAAACTAGCAACGATAATTTAGGTAACAAATAAATTGTAACTACGTAACTTTACTTACCTTGTGCTCGCCCGACCTGCAGACCTACAATACCGTTTGTTGATGCAATCACTTCTCCATCATGGTTTCCTTAAAGAAGAGATATTTGGCTATAATGTTGCTGTAGCAGGATTCATGCGTGATTGCCTGATTTTATAACCATCTTTACCACTAAAAAACTACCTATCTGTTAGGAAAAATGTGTTTCTAAGTCAGAAGATCAGGTAGAAAAATAACTTTGTGATGCTTTGATAAATTTCTCAAGAATAATTCAAGTTTATATTTTATAATAAATCATTAAAATGCCCATATACGCCGATATTATTAATATCATAAAAAGATCTGTCCTTATAACCAAAAATTTCTAATATACAGTTTAGCAAACAAGAAACAACAGAAACTGAGAAAGAATCTGATTATCAAATAGTAAGTACGAAATAATTAATATAGGGTGGTCCAACCAAAACGCACGATGTTAATTGTAAATAAAACAAAAAGTTTTCAGAGAATTATCTTAATATTTTTTATTATGATAGAAGGATCTATGGCAATTATGTGTGAAACAAAATATCGGCCAAATGCTCGCCACGGCGTCGGTGGCATACCTCTATCCGATGGTCCATATTTTCAATGACTCTGAGACATAATTGAGGTTCAATGTCGTTAATGTGCCGAATTATCTCATCCTTTGGCTCTGAATTGTTCTTGGCTTAAATATCCCCAAAGAAAGAAGTCCAACGGTGTCAAATCACATGATCGTGGCGGCCAATTAACATCGCCACGACGTGAGATAACACGGCCATTGAATTTCTCGTGCAAAAGAGCCATTGTTTCGTTGTCTGTGTGGCAAGTGGCACCATCCTGTTGGAGCCACATATAGTCCAGGTCCATATCGTCAATTTCTGGTCACAAGAAGTCCGTTATCATCTCGCGATAGCGAACACCATTCACGGTAACTGCTTGGCCGACCTCATTTTCGAAGAAGTACGGCCCGATGACGCCGCCAGCCCATAAACCGCACCACACAGTCACTCTGTGTGGATGCATCGGCTTTTCAACAATCACTCGTGGATTCTCATTTGCCCAAATGCGGCAATTCTGCTTGTCAACGAATCCACTGAGGTGAAAATGTGCCTCGTCGCAGAAGATGATTTTCTTTGTAAAGTCACCATTCACTTGTCTGTTCAACAAACCATTCGGCGTATTGACGACGCTTGAAATAGTCAGTAGGCTTCAGCTCTTGAGTCAATTAAACCGTGTAAGCGTGTAAATTCAAATCTTTATTCAAAATTCGCATCAGTGATGTTCGTGAGATGTTCAATTGTTGGCCACGACGACGAGTCGAGGTTGACGGCTCTTCTGCCACACTATCGCGAACAACAGCAATGTTTTCCGCAGAACGAACTGGACGAGCATGCACAGGTGTTTTCACATTTCCTACAAACCCGGTTTGCTGAAATTTGCGCACAATTCTCCCGATTGTGGACACATTTGGTCGATTATGCTGACCAAAAAAATCACGAAGTGCACGAAATGCATTTTGATTTGAACGCCCATTTTCGTAAAAGGCTTCAACAATCTTAACGCGCTGCTCAATTGTGTACCTCTCCATGGTTGAATTTGTCAAACACTGAAACAAAGAAATGTCAAATTCAGTTGGGCAAAAACTTGACGTTAAGGTGTGACACAATTAACATCGTGCATTATGGTTGGACCACCCGTTACAATTAAATGACCTGTTAAAAACAAAACTGATAAAATAGAAGATAAACGAGACTTACAAGCACCATCCTAATTTAATATGGTACTTTATAACACCAATCGCCACTTATGTTAGTAAGTTTTGAACTATAACACGCATAAATGCATATTAAAAAAGTTTTGAAAAGACAAGCAGATCTTGTTACATAATTCATAAAAGTTCTAAAGACTAAGATTGACAGACTATGTAAGCAGAATGGATAAATGTACTATAGTAAAGAGAGTAGAAAAACAAAGTCTAAAGGGAAAAGAGAGAGACTGACTTCAAAAAAAAAGATACTGAGTGTGGGTAATTAGAAAAAGTGCCAACAGATGGGGAAAGATTAAGGACGAATCTAATTGGCACCAAGGCTTGTTGTATTTAGTATTAATAGTCTTTTAAAAAAGCAAAAATATTTAAAAACACAATGCAGATTTCTAGTGCGTCTAACATTTTTCGAGTTTGCAGTTCGAATAGTCATTCGAAAATTCAATTGCAAAGTCGAATAATTTAAATATTTGAGTAATTCTAGGAAAATTTCTATTCAATAACTTGAAATTTAGACTGGGTAATTAAAACTCAAAGAAAAACAATTTTTTTATTAAAAAGTGCAATTTTTGCATTTTAAGCTTTTAGATATTCATAAATGTTAACTTAAAATCCCAACATTTAAATTATTTAAAAATAAATTGCAGTCCTAAGTTTAAGTAGTATATAATAAAAAAACAAATAATTATTACTAGAGCAACATAATAGCAATATGAGAATAATAATAATAATAATGGTGAGGCTGTAACGCCTTGCATGGCCTGCACAGAGGTTAAGGCAAGGCTCTTATATATTCGCCCTCGCTGCTAAGTCTCCGCGCACCATCTCTGATGGGGGGCGATCGGCAATCACTGTACCTTAGACGACCATTATTATCCTTTATTCAACGCAAGTATTCAATTATTTTAGTGACTGAATACATCATTCACTAAACATTTAAAGCCCAGTATTGTACCTTCAATCATACTGGTGCGTCAGGATAAAATTAAGAAACATAAATAGAGGATTAACGCCAGAAAACAAATTTGGGCATATAACAAAACAAAAAAATATAAAAATAAAAAAAGAATACAAGTGGCTTGCATGTGGACAATTACTTGAATATGAAGCAATTCAAGTAGAAAGTCAAAAATTAGTGGAGAAAACGACAGAACAAAAATAAAATTATGGCAAGAGAAATAAAATTAAATTAAAAAAAGATAAAAAAAATCAAGTATAAAAACGAACTTAAGTATGAAAAACTATAACTATAAATCTAACGAAAAATTGTAATTTTGTCTACTATTCTACTTTTCTTCAAATACCAGATTTTAAATCGGCGGTTGGTCTACTAATCAACATGGAGCTCAGTTTGGAATAACCATCGCCAGCCGATTAGACCTCAGCACCCTTGTGGTCTCTCTCTCTCTCTATCTATATATCTGTCTATCTATCTCATTCTTTCTATCTCTCTCTCTTTACCTGTTTCTAAGACCAGTGTATTTCTGGTAAAATAACGTCTTAAAAATAAACAAAATGGACATTTGTTTTTTATCATAATAATGATTTTAAAGGCTTCGTGTCTTCTTATTAATTGATTGAAAAAGCTTTTCAGACCCAACAGAAAAATTAGAAATGTTTTACTAATTTCATCTTTTAGGTATCTACAGATTTAGGGACAATAACTGAGCGTGTGTAGATCTTGAAATGTAACTAACTTCGCTTTCAAGAAAAAATTGTTTTTAACTTAACAAGTTTTAGAAAAAGTAAACCAAAAAGAAAGTCTTTATTATATTTTGTTGTATTTCTTCAAAAAAAGTTTTATGTTAAAAGTACACCATGCTCAAGAAAGCCAATCAAAATTGATGATAACAAATTGAGATTGTTGAGGACTTTAATGTGAGATTTAACTGAAAAATAATTAGACTAGTAAGATTGCGCGAACCAACAACGAGACTGTCCCCAGTTAGTATAACCCCTGCCCCAGACTCCGTAAAAGTTTTAACGTGTTACAGTCGTTACATAATTGTTAAGAGCGTCCGAGGGAATGTTGTGCTTAAGGTGCATAATGAAAATAAACCGTTAAAAATTTGATCAACATTGTGCTATCAAATTTTGTATAAAGCTTGCTGAGTACACTACTACGACATATACTGCTATAATAAACTTAGAGAGAATATTAAGTGTTAAGATAGAATAGTCTCTATCACGTTTTGTTGTACTTTTTTCGAACGAAAGAAGACGCTATGCAGGCTAGTGAAAACATATATGATATTTATGGTAAAAATGCATTATCAAAGTCGACTAAATTTTTGTTTGAAGAGTGTGATGTTAAAAGCATACCATAAGTTTTTATATGGCACACAGCTTTTTTAGAGAGCCGAAAATAAATGAAAGACAAAATTTATGCAGAAAGAACTTTAACCTTAAAAATGATTAAGAAACAAATTAAGGTTGGTAATCAGTTAAATTTTAAACAATTTACTGCCCACCAGATTGTGCGCTAACAAATCTTGATAAAAAAAACGTTTCTGTGGTATCCCAATCCCTTTAGTTATCGTATCTTAGTCTCTGCAACCTTTTTGTATTCCTTCAAATAAAAAACCATTTAAAAGGGCTCCATTTTGGTACTTTGGATAATACCCAGAAAACCATAACCGACGAGTTGAAAGGCATTTCAGCAGAAGCCTTTCAGGACTGCTACAAACAATAGAAAAACGTCTCCATGTGTGTGTGGCTACTCTAGGAAACTGTTTTATAGGGAATAACCTTGACTTGTAAAAGAATAAAAAAATTAGCCCATTAATTGAGTACCAAATAATATCAAATATTGAACGTGAAGAAAACGATCCATTTTTGAAAATTGTGACAGAAAGCAATAAAGATGGATCATATACCACAATATCAAACCCAAAAGATCGTTCACAACCTGATCAAAAGCATCCCAAAAACAGATATTTACCAACAGTAGGATTTCAAATGTAATGTGTTTCATGAATTACTTTTAAGTGTCCAAATTATTTATTGGGACATGTATAAATGTGATCTGAATAAATTAAATGGCGTCATCAAATAGAAGCGTACAGAATTAGCGAACCGTAAAGGTATTGTGGTTACCATGATAAACTTAAACTTCAAACTTTGCCAGAAAAGCTCAAGGGCCGGGCTTGTAAAGATAATTTATTCAACTAATGGTACAAGATCTTGCTAAAGTAATCTCCTCGACTATCTATGCAGACCTGTCGCTGTATTTTGAGGTTATAGAAGCAAGCGGGGAAAGTTTCGTACGGGATGCTTCTTATCAAATCTGTCGTTTGGGTTGCTGCAATATCTTCATGACGCTTTTCTTCAGTGGCGTTTTTAGACGGGGAAACAAAAAAAGCATATGGTCGCTGGTTGAATGAATATCATAAATATGGTAGAGCACATTTTTGGACTGGTACAGCAGTATCAAGCCTTGCATTATCTTTCAGTAAGAACCACTGCACAGATTTTTAGCAAGTTAATGTAAAAATTTGTTTCTGCAGGCAGATATTCATAATGTACCAAATCTCTAGTACAAAAAAATGAGATCAGCATTATCTTTATTTTCGAAGATTATTATTTCACTCTTTTAGATGCTGGTGAAACATGATCTGCTCATTCGGCACTTTGGCGATTTTTTTAAAAGTCATACTGGTAGCACAATAATGTTTAATACAAATATGGAATTAATTATGGCTCTTTCCAACAGTTCGTTTAGTTTCTTCATGTTCCTCTATAAGTGTGTAGGAGCCTATTTTGCATTGTTTCCATTTCCTTGAATCGTTGCGTAAAACCTGATGACACACATTCCTATTCAATTTCAGCTCTTCTGATATCGTGCCTACAATGACACGATGGCGCACTTGTACTGAATCTCTACCCTCTCGTAATCTTTTGTGCCATTTAAAGGCACGACTTCTCAATAATGCTTGCTATATCACATTCTACTTTTCACTGGTCATTTAAAGTTAGTTCCTCGCTAGTCACCCGTGTAACTTCTAACTAAGTGCACCAGCAAGCCGAACAGTAGGTTATTAAGCACAGCCCTACCACCTAGTGAGTGTACATAGAAACAACTTCAAGGTCGTATGTCTATTCAGTACATATATCACCTAAATAACACTCATTTTTGTGTTTGAATATTATAGGTGAAAAATTAAGTATTCATTCCTAAATTTTCTACCAAAGCTTACTCTCTAATTGGACATGGGAAATGTACCATATTTCGTTTTGTTTGCAAAACCTTAGTAATTAATATCAGACTGTTTTTGAAACAGTTTTTTTTGCAGAAAAAAGTATAGGGCCATCAACTTTCCTGAAATATAACAAAATAAAATGGAACAAAATGGATAATACACAATTTAATTTTTTTTACTTTAGTCCGCAAACTATGCGTCACACCAATGTAGACTTCACATTTTAGCACAGCCGGTGTGAATAAGCAGCGGCCTGAAAATCGTTTTCAGGCCATAAGAGGCTCATTGTTTTACGTGCAGCTAGCGGCCGCTGCGGCGGCGCGCCAACGGCCGCACGTAGCGGCATAAAAATGAATTGCAACCGGCGGAGCTCTAAAACATATCTCGCTGACGTATTAACACAAAGCTGAGGTTCATAAAGCCGGGGTTTAATGTCTCTTTCAACAAATCAGTGGACTATATTGAATGGCGTGGCGAGCCACCGTTTTTACTGCGAGCAATATAGCGAACATTAAGCTTCGCGGCAGAATTTAATTAGTGTAGTGCAACGTTTAATTGCCTGGCTAGAGGAGAGTTATTTTTAGTGTATTTCTGTAACTACCTTAACGACAGCCGGAGATGAGGAGATGAGGTGTTCTCCTGAAGAGGTACGGTCGTTATTGCTATGTCTGTATTAGCAACAAAGGAGAATGATAATTTCACTTAAGACAATGTATCAAGAAAAACGTTAGCGAAATTTATTGCTCCGCAATAACGCTTATTGATATCCTTACTCAGTTTAACTTTTATAATGCAAAATACTTTATTATAAAAATCTTACATTTGTCAAGTAAAGAATGGCCCAAATTATTAAGAAGACTTGAGGTTGTCAACTGCTTCAGGATTGTTGACGTAGTCTTTAGATTACAAAAAGAAGTTGTACAGTGTTAAATCATAAGATCTTTCTAATCAGTTGATGGCGAGATTTCAAGGAAGTGGCTCAGTAGGGTGCCTTTCATGAGTTGTGTGAGAATTTTCCAAGCCCGAAATGTGAGTTTACAAACTCGTCGAGTTAAAAACGTCCATCATCAATAAAGATAATTTTCAACTTAACTTAGAATTTATTTTGTGATGCTTTAAAAACCCATTGACTAATTGTCTACAAAGAAAATGATCGACAAGCTTAAACTTACGTTGTTTGAATGTTGTACACATCTTTAATGGTCCAGTCCATTGTTGTGCACAATGTCAAATCGATATTTTGGTATTTGGAGAAATACTTTGACCAACACTGCAACTACCTTAATCATAGCGGGACCTTACCTCATACTGATATTCGCGAGGTTTTGCATCCATTACCCATCCAGTTTTACCAAGTTTTGTAATTTGGTGTACTATTTCGACCAAAAATTCCACGGAGCTTTTGTACCATCTCAGCAAAATTTTCACCAAATTTGCCATGTTTTTTAACAATAGTAACTCGCGATTCTTTCGTATGTCATTCCATATTTATTAATAGTAGACGACATCTGTCAAAGTGTCAGAACGCAAAAATTAAATAGAAATCAATTTGGACCACCCTTTAATTAATGGTGACTACAGAGCAGACTAAAAGTCTGTAGTAGAAGATTTTTTCTTTACCTCCTCCCGTTTTTGACAGTTTAAGTTCTTTTCCCGAAATCAACGATGTCTTAGATAAACGAGAAAAGGTGTAGCTGATCTTTGTTTGCTTGGAGCAGAAGAACAAGCAGATTAAGAAAGTTGTGGAATTCATGGATATCCATCATTACCTAAAAGTTATGCAATCAAGTATTTGGAGAACAGGCAAAAATCAGGATGGTCGAGAACAGCAACTAGCAAAGCTCATCAATAAGCCATAGTCACGGCGATTACTCTGAAGTTATTAAGTAATCTAGAAACATTAATTCCTTTGGTGCATCGTGTGGTTGGTTCTCGGTAGATTAAATTCCAAAGCATGTTCTGCAACTGCTGATTTATCGGATCGATTGAGGCGTAGATGACGTTTATGTTCCTTGATGCTGGTAGTAATCGTTCGGTCCGTAGTCCCATTGTAGACTTGCTTACATGAGATAGGTATGCAGTATACCCCTGCTGTATCCTGTGAGTTTCTTGTATTTTTGGCTAATCTAAGCAAATCCAATATCTTGGTGGTGGTAGTATAGATAGTTTCCACCTTTTTTTATAGAGAATTTTTCCTATCCGGTCAGTAACCCTGTTGATGTAAGGTAAAAAAGCTTTGCTTACCGTGGCCAATTTTGGTTGTGTTTTTCGTGCACATGTATTAAGTTTGATTGCTCTATTTATCTCCGTCCTCGAGTAGCCATTCCCTTGTAAGGCTTGTTCCAAATGTTTGAATTCCTTATCCAAAAACTGTGGTTGACATATACGTCGTGCTTGATCTAACAATGTTTTCACAATCGTTGTTTTTTGACTTGGGTGATGACTCCACTGATTATGAAGGTATCTATCCGTACGCGTTGAGATCCATTTTCCGATCTCAACACCTGTACATCTAAGAAAGCAATCCTATGTTTCGATTCCAATTCCATGGTAAACGGTGTGCTTGGGTATATAGAATTCAAGTGCATAAGAAATTGTGGTAGAGTCTTCTTTCCATGTCTTCATATTACAAAGGTACCATCGACGTATCTTAGCCATATCGCGGGTTTTAAAGGTGAGAGTTTTTAGCTTGGTCAGCTAAGTGAGCACAAGACAACATAAATTTTGGTGTTAGTAAGACTAGTAAGACTACAATTTCATTGATCTGTTCAGTGAGTAGCACAAACATATTGTCAAATTTGTCAAATGATTGTCGTTAGAGCTTTAACATCAAGATTGTTATTACCTATTGCTGAGTTTTTTCCACTGAGGTTTAATAAAGGCATAGCCGTGACCGTCACCGTCATTCCAATATGGAAGAAAAACCTCTTTTCTTCTCTACCCATTGACTTTGTTTGCTAAAACTTTCCGCTGAACTTTAATAGAAGCACCACCGTCACTGTCGCCGTCATTCCAACTGATTTTCATTGTCAAGCCCTTCCGCTGAGATCTGACACAGATTGCTGTTGCCGTCACTATCGCCTCCATTGCCAGCGTCATCTCAATATTAAAGAAAAGTCTTTTTCTTCCATACCAATTAATTTTCTTTGCCAAGGCTCTCCACTAAGGTTTAATAAAGGTAAAGCCATGGCTGCCACCGTTATTCTAATATTGATAAAGGGCCTCCCTTCTCTGTTCTAATTAACTTTGTTTATAAAGTCCTTTCGCCACCACCATCACAGTCATTCCAATATTGAAAAAAGCCTCTTTTCTTCTATGCTAACTGAGTATATTCGCTGAATTTTCCCATTAAGTTTCACCGTCATTTCAATATTGCAAAAAAAGTCTTTTTTCTTCTATTCCAATTGTTTGTGTTGAGAACACGGACACCGTAATGTAATGGCCGGTAAACTCTTTCTTGCTGCGACTCTGTCGGAAATTCTTGAATCGGCCAAAAGAGTTATCGCAGAACACGTATATATTATTGCAGGGGGAAAAGGGGTACAAGCATAAAATTAAATCCAACTAATAAAAGGCTAAATTAAACCTTAAACAACCAGAATTTAATTAAACAAATGATAAAAATTATTTTAGTTTCAAAGTTTCAGATATTTATGAGTAATTACAAAAGCAAAAAGTTTTAAATAAATGATTACAAATTCATATTTATTAACTATCTCTAAACTGCTCATTAAAAATATTTTAGTGTTCAAAAGAAATCTATACTTACCGTAGCCAGAAGGCACTTCAGCTACAGACTAATGACGTTACAAAGCGTAAGCGGCTGGCGGATGCCAAAGTGACGTTACAAGATGGCACATGGCGGCACGTGGTGACTTTGGTGCTCGATCTATTCCTTTCGGGCGTATAGCGGTGGAATTCTAATATGGAACCTACCATGTGCATCCAAAATGGCGCGAGCGACGGATAGCGGTTTGGGAAGTAACCTCCACAACAAAAGAACCTCTTCCAACATTTCTTATAGATCTTAAGCCCGCCGATAATAACAAAGAAATCTATGATGTGCGGTATTTACAAAATAAAAATATTCTATTTGAACCTCCAAGAACAAACCATGACATTGTCCAGTGCACTAGGTGTCAAAACTATAACCACACCAAAAAATACTGCAACAGGCCATATGCCTGTGTTAAATGCGGAGAGCAACATGACACCAGAATTTGCAAGAAGACTGAGACACCGCCGCTACTTGCATACTATATGGTGGAGCGCATCCGGCAAACTATAAATGATGTAGTGTATATCAAGACCTCTAGAAAAACCAAACAAACCTCCCATAATAAAACCTTCATCCCCAAAATTCCCTCTCCTCCCAACGCAACAGAAAGTTCAAACTCCTCTAAAAGGAATTGCGTTTATGAAAAATGCTGTAAAACAAAAGGCAACTAAATATCACACCAACCTGACAACTCATCCAAATGTAATCATAGATCCACTAAAAAGATCCCAACAACCTACGCTTAAAGAAAAAATAGCCCAAGGATTTACTGCAATATTCAGATTGCTAATAAATAATTTTAAAAAAAATGTTTGACCATAATTAAACAAATGAAAAGTACACTTCCTGATTCTCTTCTAACGTATACAATAGCTAATTTGCAATGCGTGATCACCTAAACGTATTCACTGGGTAAAAAATTTAATAGAATATTATGAGAATATTCCTTCCAGATAGTACATATAAACAAATAGTCACAGCACTGCTATCTTGAGGCTAACGAAATGTCAGACAGAGAATATTCCTTCCAGATAGTACATATAAACAAATAGTCACAGCACTGCTATCTTGAGGCTAACGAAATGTCAGACAGAGAAAACCAGCCAAAGCAACAGCATCAATCGCCGATGCACCACGACTTATAGGCGCAATAAATCTCGCATTCGGACCAGGCCGATTAGTAGAGCAGACGAGAACAAAAATCGTTCTCGAGGAGACGGCCGCCCGTTTCGGATCCCACGCCAGAAGGGGCGTTCGGTATCGGTAATGATATGAGTCAGGGAGGAGTAAATTGGTGGGAAACTCACATCTCGGATCGTAATAGCCGAGGCTCACTCCGAGACTCGGACACGCCACAAGCGCATACATGTGTCAAATTGCCTCAATTTTTTCATGAAATGCCGTTTCGTGGAGCGATAGCGCTCAATTGGCTCCAGACCGCGGCGGGCCGATCGTGCTAAAATGCCTCTACGTGCGACTCTAACGGCTAAACGAATGCCGCGGATGATTTACGGCTATTGTGGGAGATATATTTTGATTGCCAAGTGCTATTACTTTATTTCTTGGTTTATTGGTATAAATTAGCCGCATTCTATCGTTCCGCTTAGAGCATGTGCGGTAGCACCGTTTTGCAAGACTCAAACTTAGAGCAGCTTAATTATTGTCTTAATTATCGTATTCAGCATCACAAATCTGTTAATTTGGCTATTAGTTGGTAATTTCCTTTATATGCATTTTTAGACCTTTCACGGTTCTATTGTTCTTGAGAACCCGCTTACGTTCTGACCAACCGTTACATTCCGATTTCCCGTAAGGGAAGCGGATTCCAGCGAAACGTTAAAAACATCTCGAACTCCAAATCCATTGAGAGATTACACGCAGATAGGCGAATTCTGGAGCGCGCTTAGACATTTCCGAGCGCGTATTAGGATGTCAATTTGGATTAGGCACCGGGTACATGTCGACAGTAACTCAACGTCAGATTAAGAAGCGTATCTCGCATCTCCTAATAATGCCCGCAGAAGCGGCGTTAGCGCGTCTGGTAGATAAAAAATTTGAATACAATCGAGCGTACCTTATTAGGGTCGCTTCCGGCGCTTCTAACGCTGCGGGCGAGGTTGTGACTTGCGCACGTTTTGGAATTTGGGGTTACTGTAGAGGTGCCAGAAAAGAAAACTTCAGAACTCTTTTTGAATTTAATTTCTAATATCTATAGGCAGAGATTGGTTTATTTCAAAGAAAGACACTAACCCTGTGGTCAAATGGAATTTTACTTTGTTGTACCTTCTTAGATGTTGCTCTCTAAGTATTATGTTATAAAAAGCATGCCTTAACACTCGCGAAAAATTATTATAAACAAATTAATATTAAAAACAACAAAAATTTGCCAAAATACGGCCCATTATTATCAATGAACTTTTGTCTTTAGAATTTGTCAAATTTGCTCATGGTACAAATCTGCCAATTTGGAGAAAAAAAATTCTTGACATACTTCTTTAACTTGAGCAAACTATGCACCATAAATCAAAAAAATTCTATGATCAGAAAATGCAAGATCAGAGCTATAAATTAGATGTGATAAGACCTCAATTCAATCCAATTCAGCAATTTTATCTATGGTCTTTGTGACATAACGAGCATAACACGACCCAACTGTTACCTAAGCGGTGCCACCACTCCAAAGAGTCCAACACCAATGAAGGGGAATCGAGTAGCCACCTCTATAAACTTGCTCCCTTCCCTTAGTAGTCGTGTCGGTAAGGTTTTCCTTATCACGTCTAACGAGTAGCCGTCGAAATCATTTGCGTGATGCCTCTACCCGATCTTTTACTGACTAGCGGCATTCGTTTACGGATTGCAGACGCCGTGGAGTGATGTGCATAACCCACTGGTGACGGTGAAGTTTCCTTCACCACGTTGGACGAACAACAGTCGAGTTCACTTACGTGACCCTCTACTCCACATGTTTTCTACACCCGTTACCGACACTCTTGTGGGATTGGGTAACTTAAAACCACCTTTACGAGTTTGCGTCGCAGAGTGAAACGCAGCCCCATTTATGTCGGTAGAGTTTCCTCCACTACGTTGGACGAGCAACCACTGAGATCCCATATCGCTGCTAATAACGGCATCCTTTGCCTACGGATGTGGGATCGGGTAGCTCAAGAACATTTTTAACAGAATAACATTATTTGGTCTAATGTTTCCGTAGGCGAGGGACCTAAATCATTGTAGCAAATACTCCATCTTCAGTAGTACTCGTATCAGCAAGATCACTCCTGTCCCATTTGACCAGTGGCTGTCGAGGTCACACATGAACCTCTACCCTACATCATTACTACAGGTGACATCTGTTATAAGATGTAGGATGGGGTAGCTCCACCCGCATTTTAAGAATAAACGGTGTGGGTTCTTTCGTTTTTTTGGGTATGAACAAGTAAGGGCAAACTGTAAGGAAAAGATTTTATTGCTGACCAATATTTTTCCAGTTCATCCAAAAACTGCAAAAATTTAGTCATTAAAAATCATTTAAGATGCTACTGATACGAAATTATTTACCGTCTCTCTACTTGATACTAGTTTTTGCGAGAAATCTAGAAGAACGATACAAAATCGACCATTCCTAACTATTGCAAACGTTCTAAGCTTCATGACATGAGGATTTTAGTTCAAAATCAAATGTTAAGTTAAATTTTTTACTTGAAACGTTGTGCAATGTTTATATCTCAAACTTTTCTTCAATCTACTTGTCAATTCAGCTTGTCAAACAAATGTTTTTATTATAAAAGAACAAGACGTTTGGACCAAATTTTAACCATAGCAAAACAAAATGCTTGACTACAATTTAAATAAAATAGCAATTGCATATAAAATTGCAATAGAAACTTTTGATAATAATGGTAACAAAAAAGTAGTATTTAAAAATTGTTTCTACCGTACTGACACTAACGTGCTCTTACTCTCAAATCCGAGATTTAGAATGAGCGCAAATCTACTAATAAATCAAATGAGGTACTAATGCATCAAGTGATCTCCAGCGCCATTTCTAAAAAATTGTCGCCAAAATAACAGTGTAAAAGCCACTTGGTTGAAAATACTCGATCTCGTTTTTAAGACCAATAGCCACTACGGAGATCCAAACCGACACCAGCAATTTAGGCTTACTTAGAGACGTGCCTCTTTATTTGCAAGGGCGCGACGACCACCCCACCACATTTAAAAGAACAAAAAGAAAGACGCCAACAACAAAACTACATTGTTAAATTAATTTAGTTAGAGTTCTTTTATGTTTCTTTTTCTTTTTACAGAATATAGCCACAACCTTTATCCTCCCTCCTGCTTGGGTTAGAACCTGTTCAGTTTTATTTAGGAGTTGCTAGAGTTATAAGTAAACAGCTGCCACGCGTCTCCTACAGCAGTTTGAAGACGAAGGTGATGCATTTTTGAAGTCTGTAGTGACCACCGATGAAACGTGGATGCACTACTTTATTTCTGAGTCCCAGTACGTTTCTCCTCCAATCAAAATTTATCGACAATTGAGTGAGGCATGCGGTGAAGGCATTATGGATGTTAAAAATGTACGAAAGTTAAAGAAGGTTGAGAGTTGTGTGACAATGAACCGAAGCAGCCTCGGCCAGACGGACCGAAACCATTATTGCGAGTGGAGCAAGTTGTTATGGAAGACCGTCGATTAGGTGTGCATGATATCTCATCCAAACTTGGCATTTCCATAGGGTCTGCAGACTCAATTTTGCATGATAACCTAAAAACGCGGAAGTTTCTTCAAAGTAGGTCCCACGAATGCTGACCGACGAACACAAGGCTGCGCGGAAGTCTTAGGACCTATTGGACACTATGAAGAATACTCGTTGAGGCCGCTCATTTTCCAATCGAGCTACTGTTGTATCAGCTTTTTTACAGTGGGTAAAACAGACTCCTAAAGTAGTGTTCTTGGCAGCCATGAAATCATGGCGACGACGTTGTAAAAATTGTGTACATCTAGATGGACATTACGTTGAGAAGTAACAGAAGTTTTAACTTTCTTGGGTAAGTACTTCTCCAGAAAAAAAATGAAGACCTTAGAAGTTTTGTATCCGCATTCAGAAATGCCGCCTTTTGTTTCTAAAATTTTTGATTGATGTATTTAATTTTGAAGTGTTTATTGCGTTAATGTCAAAAGGATTTTAAACGAGTCACAATAATTGCAACTTGACTTGATGCATTCTCTTATTTTCAAGAAATGATCTTTTGTCATAGCTAAAATTACCACCTCTTTCTTAGTTTGTGGATCTACAATTTTAGGTCGGGGAGCCAATCCATCACCCTCACTTGAATCATTTTCAGATCTGCTCTGGACCTCTACTTACATTAGAGAAGTTGGTATATCAGCTAGTCACTTCTTTAACTTGCGTCAAACGATCTGCACACCATTCGCTTTTTCTTACTTGAAACATGTGTTTTAGAAAATGAAATATCCTAAGTAATATGTAAAAGGTACGAGATTTATTTTAGCTTTAAGAATGACTTACTAGACTTCTTTATTATCAAAGATCTTAGAACTAATTATGTGGATATTTTACTCAATTATTATGTCTAATTACTTTTCAACAAAATCACCTATCAGTGCAACAATGATATACACAAATCCTACTTTTCTTCTTACTTTAGTAATAAAAAAGTCAACTGGAACCTTTTTTATCGTTCCGTTAAACAAAATATAAATACATATATAAGCATAACTCCAGGTGAAATTAAATCTTATAATTACCTTATAAGGTACAGGCTGGTGTACTACCCTGCAATCTAACATCAGAATAATCACTCCTAATATACCCTATAGTTGAAAACCAATCACTTTGAAAAGCCATTAAAGACTTGAAACGACCAACCTTCTATAAACCACCATCATGCGACCAAAGTTATTGGTTAAAACAAAAAAAAATGCTGTTCTCTACAAAAAAGTTTTTCGCGATGCAGAATTGTACCACTCGCTCACCTCAATCATTCCTAATGCCCAAGTCCCTTGTTAGGATCATCAAATCCCTATTCTTTATCTTATTTTATTTGTTCTTTAGTTGATCATAGAACGTTTCTATTTTGTCTTCACTTTTGTCTATCATAGGCGCGTACGCTACATCCATTACTCCCAGTGTTATTTTTAACTGCACAATTTTATCTGAGATTGGTATAAAATTGACCGGAGCTTTATTTGCATTTGCACTAAAAATTACCGCTACTCCAAATTATGCTGGTTGTCATCACCTCCTGAGTAGTACACGACACTCTAATGTAATTTACATATTCGGGAACCCAGCTAACACGCCTCACTGATTTCCAAAATATCGATCTCTAACCTCATCCTTTCTCTGCTAACGTTGTGTACTTTTCCAACTTGGTATAGGTACAAACCTACATCATGCTAACTTAAAAATTGTATTTTCTGGATTATCGGCTCCGCTTCTCCACCTAAGAGGTGCTCCGGACTAACGACGATTTTCAGCCATTATGATTACCTGAAGGAATATAATTTATACTCCAGGTAGTTTCCAGTTGCTTTTCTGGGGTCCAGATTATACTTATTCCCAAACTTGGAAAACCTCCTAATGATATCCATTTGTACCGACTTATTAATAGTTTTCTCTCGATCTTCTCCAAACTATTGGAAAATCTGCTTTTAGGTAGAATAACTTATGACTTGCTCCAAGAAGAATGGTTACTCAATCATCAGACTTGATTTTAGATAATTCAGCAAAACAAATTTTACACAAACTGCATTTCAACATAAACAATATTATTTAAAAAATTATTTAAAAATCCTTCTTCCAGAAGTTTTACTTTTTACTTAATTCATACCTTAATAATGGAAGCTTACAAAAAAAATTGGAAATACTGTAAAAATTGAACAAGTAATCGCAGGAGTGCCGCAAGGTGGTGTTTTAGGTCCAGTATTATATCTACTCTTTATATCTAGCTTTCCAATCTCTAATGACATAATATCAAACTTGCAACGATGATTCACACACAGCATTGGCAATACTTCAAGCCTATCTACACCAAATCAATAACACAAATACAACGGTGAAGAATAAACGTCAACGAAGATAAATCTTCACACATATTTATAATTAGTTGTCTATAATGTCTGGTCATCGCTCTTAACAATACTCCCATTCCATAAAGAGTTGAAGTAAAACATCTAGGATCCCCACCTTCATGAACGTTTAACTTAGACAACTCATATTAGCAAAAAGTGCAAAAAAATGGACACCAAGATAAACAAGATGTGCTAAAGAAAACCACATAGATAATAAAAGTCTAATCTATAAATATATGGTATATGGGGATCTAGATATCAACCACCGCTTCCAATCTAAAACTCTTCAAACCATGTCCAATGCATCATGCTATGTATCAAATCGCACATTACACAGTGACCTACACATCCCATACGTGAAAGATATTATTTATCAATAAGCTATGAAACACCATACCATCTTGGAAGATCATCCAAATGAAATCCTGAAACTACTGTCTGCCGATCTGTACCTCTGATGATTTCAGATGAAATGATCCAAAGATCTGACACATTAATCAAGGGTGGATCGAATTTGAACAAAAAGTAGTTGTTTTTCCACAATTTCTAGTCGCCTGCAAAGATAATTCGATGGCTCTGTCTGCGCTGCCGCCTGCGAGCCGAGATTCCCAAAGCGCCCCTGGGGGTCTTCTGCGGCCCGTCCAAGAAAACCGGCAATTACGGAAAAAGGCCGCTCGTCAGCGCAAGTGGGTACTATTGGAATGTGACGGCTGTTTGGCCAACGCCGGCGTGTTCTCACCGACCAGGGTCGGGGGTCAGGCCACCGCTCACGCCGGGCACGCCCCCTGCACGCACTGCACCGAGTCCACCCGCCGTCTGCGCGAGTCGATGGCTCGATTTCAGGGAACCCCCCGGGCCTGCCCGCTCCGCCGCGGCCGAAATTAATAACGTCCGTATCCGAAAATCTTAATTAAAAGTCGTGCGCTGATCGGAAATCGGCGGTTCGGCGCATAAAATTTTATTGCCACGTAATTTGATGGTATCCGCGTAATGCGATCGTGAGCAGATGGCGCGCGGAGGCGCGAGTGGGCCCCAAATGGATTTTCGAAATTCCGACAGCTGGTGCCCGGCTGCGTGGGAGACGTGAGATCACTTAGCCGAATGGCACTCGTGTAAATGTCTCAATTACGCCTAACAAATCTTGCGATGATTGTACGACAATGGAAAGCACTATACCTCTTACAAAACGTAGATACGCACGTAGAAAACATCGAAAACAGAAAATCCTCCGCCGTTGCTGGAGATATCAACGAGCGATCAAGCAAGAAACCTGACGTATTTCCATTAATTTATTGATTAAACCATCATCACAAACAACTTTAATTAAATTTATGGAATGAAAACATAAACACGTCACTATTAAAAATCTATATTTAAAATATACAAGGTCTAATAATTAAATAAGCATACAAATTGTTTTAAGAAGTTCTACGGTGATTTTCTTTAAACATTTTAATGATGTTTTGTAAATAATCTAAAATAGTTACTTTAAAAAATATTTAAATAATCTAGTTTTATTTATATTAACATTAAAAAGTAAAAAAATTACCAGATCTGATTTTTTTTCCTGAACTGTTTTGTTTATATTTACTTTCTATGATATGTCTGATAATTTTTCGCAATTTACATGTAAAATTACGCAAATGTTTTTGTTTATAAAAAATAAATATTTGCTACTTTAGCTAATTAGTTGCAATGCGGAGGGACTTGGGTTCATTTCTGGAATCCAGATATCTAGTGGGTGTTCCTCAAAATAATTTAGTACTTCTTCTTCTTTTTATTTCAGCTTACGCTTGTTTTTCTTCAGATAATGGTTGATTATGGAGTTTCTCTTGACGTTGAGATTCAGTTTTCCAATGATCTGCCTGGGCGTCTCGTACCAGGCGGTTTCTGATCATAATCATGTACAAGCTTTGCGGATAAATTTCACCACCACTTTCCAAATTTTTATGACAATCCAAAATTTATTCCACATAATCATAAAGCACTCAATTTATTAAATTAAATATTCTTTATTCTAAAACGCCGAGCTTTCAGGTTGAAAATTCTTCATAAATTTTATTTTTGCTCTTAAATACACTTTAAAAACCAAAAAATCAGCTCTGCATATGTTGTACTCTTATGCCTTTGCTTCTGATTTGACGATCTTATTGTCTTTGGTATATTTTTTTTTGTTCCATTTTCTTCACATATAGATCATATAAAGAATAATGCCAATCAAAGTGGAAATTTTTATTAAGATATAATTAGCTAAAGATTTCAAGTAGCTTTTGGTTAATGGCGTACCAGTAAGAATGTTGGATATAGTTGACTAATATAGTTTTTTCTATTGTCTACCTTTGAAAAGAATCAGACTTGTTGTAGTCACCAGAGCTATGCCTTTTAAAGATTTCAGCGATCGGTCGGTGATAGTGAAACATATAAACCTTACAAATGTCTTCAATCCTTGCATGTAAATGAAGAACCTCACGCCCAGTACCCTTAAAATGGGTAGAACAACCCACTTCTACATTCTTGGGCATTGCATACCGTCTGTAGTATTGATGTGGAATAGAAAATCACATAAGTAACTTGGCGACACAAGAACTCATAAGCTGAAGCGTTTTGCTACCACTTAATTAGATTTTTCGCTTACGGGAAACGTTAGATCCCATGACGTTTCTCCGTTAAAACTGTTTGCAGCTACCTTATCCAATCTAGACAGGCTATCTATTCAGTTAATAGCAATTATATAGAGTACAGGCTTGTGCTAGCGACCTCGGCAGTTGCTCGTCTAACGCGGTGCAGAAAACTTTAACCTATAAGAAAGAGACTGCGTTTTACTCTATGGTGCTTTTAAGCTACTCAATTTCATAAAAGTTTGGGTGTAACACGTGTAAGAAGCATCAAGTGATTTGGAATAGAGGCTTACGCAAGTGGCTTCAATGATTGGTCGTCCAGTGTAGCAAAGGTAACCTTACTGACATGAGTCACTCTACGCCCCCGTGTTAACAGAACTATTTAATCTCACACATCAGTAGTAATAATGCACGATAGAGGTTCATACAAACAATCTCGCCAGAGACTCATCAGACGAAATTCAGACGATATTATTCTATTATATTATAAGAGAAACCTTACTGACACGGTGATAAAAAGAAGGTAGAGACCGACCGAGGTGGTTACTCTATTGCCCCTCATTGGCTTTAAACTTAGGCATACTGGAACCGTTTGGGGGATAAATGGGTGATGCAGCCGAATCGTGCCTTTTCTTTAATTAGCCAAATATATTCCATTTTAATTTAAATTGGGTCTTTACCCGCATTCTGTTGGTGCTGTCTGAAAATACAAACATTATCGGGTAGGTCACCATTTGCAAATCTAGCCAGTGTTTTGTTCCGCCTCGGTTTATTCACCCGCTCTGTACTGGATCTACTGGTAAAACCGGATTTTATTTTAACCTCTTAGGCCTTGGATGTGCCTTTGACAAAGCCGTTCTTCTGTCTGCTGTCTCTGACTCTAAATTGAGCGCCGCGGCCGAAAGGAAAAATGCTTTCCAGGAGTGGCTTCCACATCTTTCCATTAACCGGTCAAGAACGCAAGTTGTGTTCTTCCTTTTCTCTATCAGCGGATCTGTTTGTGGGGAATTGAGGGGTACCATTAAGGAAAAGCTGTTCCCGGAGGCGAGGAAGACCGAGGAAAGATAATATTTATTATGCACTAAAAGCGCTTCATGTTTTCAAAGGTACCTCTTCCGTAGATCACTAATTGGTGGCGAGAGGTGATCACTATTTCTTTTGGCGGTTGACATTGGGCCGCCCCCGCAAGGGGGAAATAATTTGTTTTAAATTGTCTTAGATATTGAAAATAATTCGTAAGCGTTGTATTTAAAATTGAATGCAAATACGTGAAATAAAATGTGTTTATAGATAAATCGCGCGGGGTCACAATAGCACTGCGGTCGCTTATCACATCCGTTCAGTACGAGCGTTGACACCGGACTCTGGAGAAAATCTAAGCACGTTATCGTTAATCTTTGTAATTTAGATATCGTAAATATGATATTTCTTGATTATATAAATTAGCTCAGAGGATTTTTGTGTTTTATGTTAATCATTCCCGTTCTACAAACTAACTGAGGGTCGCTGATTATGGGTGGTCTTTCTCGCAATACTTTACGTCTACAAAAATTAAGCTACACAACGTAGTCATAGCTCGCTTTTATTAGGGAGTGCTATTTGGGTCTGCAAAGTCTGGTTTAGTTAATCAACTTCAAAATATTCTTTTTTTCAGAGGTAAAATTCGGCAACTCTTCAAAATATGACAGAAAATACATAGAAACTGAGAAGGATTATTTCGAAGATTGGACAGGTAAATGACTTTTCATAAATTAATATTACAATTCAGCCACCTATAGTTAAGTTGCACAAGTGATACAAATTTAAATATTATCATCACGTACTTTTCTAAATAAAAAATGAAAATAGTCTTAATATCCCCTTTTTCTAATTTGCAATAAACTTATTTCAAGTATGATTAGTTTGATTAACAAATATAAGACATCGGTTGACAGCTACTGATAAATATCTTGTTACAAAGCTGCAACGCTTTTTGCTTAAGTAGTATCAGGTTTAGTTTTTAATTTGCTTTTTGCAGCAGACTTTTTAGCATTGAAGCTTAGTGTCAGATGTTATTAAACACAGCAGTGAATGACAGCCGCTACCTAGACTCAACAGCTTATTATAATTAATAATATTGAATACGGATTTACAGTGCCAAATTATTAGCAAAAGTATCTGAAATTCTTTTAAAAAAACAGATTTAAAGTGCCAAGTTTCTTTTTTTAACTTGCTTTAATCCTTATTATGCATATTCTACCTTAAAGCTTTTAAAATCTATAACCAGATTTTTGTACTACTTATAGAACCGCCTTAGTATCTACTCGTCTTTCCTCTGTTAAAAATTATAGTTATCAATACCAAAAATTTCAGTATCTCTTAGTTTAGTTTCTAGAACCACCATTAGATCCAATTTATACATTTAAAGTGCATTGACATCATTTTTAGCTAATTAAATTCATATTCGTTTTGTTTGTTCAGTCAGTGTAAATTTTATATTTATTGATGTATGTTTTTAGTATTTTGCCTTTTTTATTTCTAGTTTTTTCTTATTAATATTTTATTTCCGTTTTGTTCCGTGTATTACTACTTTATTGCGTAAAATTTGAACTTGTTCTTTTTTTTTATTTGCCTTTACATACATCTTTCTTTATTGATCATTTGTCCTTATTGTTCTCCAATTTTAGTAAAATTACTTTCTTAATTTTTCTTATTTGTTTATTTGTTTCGGCCACAAGTTGACTGTATCGTAATTTTAAAATTTAAACAAAGGAATTTCAATCAAAGCCAAAGCTGGAAAACTCACCTTTGGAACGCTCTGCTGCAAAACTCGGTTCCCTGCGCTGACCTTCTAGAGAATGAAGGAAGAGGAAAAAGGGTGTGGGTGAAAAAAAGAACAAGTTACCCCAATCTTCGCTGCGGGCCGATCGGTAGCGTCTTTCTTGGTGTGGGTTCTCCAACTGGATAGTGTCCGAGTTTGCGATGAGGTTTTCCTTGGTTCTTCGCCCGGTCAGATACAAGAAATCCGAACCGAGTCTTTCCACCGGCAAAATTTCAACTCCCGAAATGCAATCGGCCAACAAAACGACCTTTAGGAAGAGGAAAATTTGGTCGGAAAAACATCGAATTCCGCAATAAAATAGCTTTCAACAAAACGGCCATCGGGATGTGGAAACTCTTGCCGCCAAACAAAACACGCCAGCTAACTCTCAGTCACGGAAAATTTAAAGCCGCTCGCCCACTTTCCAAACCATTACAACTAAAATTCAAAAACGAAGTAAGCGAAAGAGCGAAGAGCAAGGCCGTGACCGAAGGTCGCTCCGCTTTATATATCGGCACACCGCGCAAGCGGGCAAATTGGCCGCCACTATCTCAAATCAAACTAAAGCGCGTATACAGGAGGGAACCAAAAGACGGCCGGCCCTAATTTAAAATCCAAATAAAAATAATTGGAGATTGGCGCGAATACTCTTAATCCGTAAATTATTAATTTTTTACCTTATTTTTTTAACTTATTTACTATTTTCTACATATTCCAGAATCCTTTTTAACTTCCTTATTTTTCTTGTTCATTCAATATTGCTAGGATTTTGTTTAACTTTTTTTTATTCCAGTTTTCCCCATTAGCTCAATTTTCTGTCTTTCTTGAATTTTTGACATTTTTTTCCTTCGCCTCTCTACTTTTTTCTTCTTAGTTAATTCGTCTCTGGAGTTATCCTTGCTGTCCATTATTTATTTACCCCTTTGTTTGCATCATTAGTGGAGTAATCATCACTGTTCTTTAGGGACATTTTATTCTTTTTTCTTTTTTAGCTACCACTTAATTTGGAATATGGCTGGTTTACCTCTGGTTTTTACTTGCCAATTTTCTTGATTTTTATTGCTGTTATTAGAATTTGTTTTGAAAATTTAGTATTTCAAGGTAAGTAAGACTGTACCAGATAGTATTGTTGCGCGATAAGAGGTTGACCCAGATCAACTTCGCAGAGATCGCGCTCTTCTCACAACTTTATTTACCAGAATTTATTAATTTTATTGCTCTCATTTTCTTACATTTTATTTGTATGCTAAGCCCACTTTGTAAAGTACTTGTATTTTTTCACTTTTTACGTTCGCATTCTTAATTCCACATTATAGTTAAAATGCTCGAATTTTACTTTCAATCCGCCTGCACCGACATCCGTGATAACAGAAGTGCAGCATATCGAATAACTGAAGCAAAAGACAATAAGAAGAAACATATTTAATAAAAATGTAGAACATAATGTAAAATATATTTAAAAAATTATGATTAAAGATTTAAATGTATAGGTAGGAAGATAAAAAATATGTAAGTAGATCAATGGCCGAAAAACCTGTAAAGAAATGACAACGAAAAAGGCCATCACAATAAAAAAACATTGATCATTTTCTTCGATCACAAAAACATGCACAACATGACGCGGATAATACTTAGTGACAAAAAGAAAATAAAATAGATCATGCATTTATAGAAAATAAACAAACATAAATACAAACTATATATTAGTGATAGCAAAATAAAACATCAAACTTCCAGAACAAAGATAAAAAATATGTGAAATAAATAAATTGCAAGATAAAGAGATTAAGAGGAGTTTCAAAAAGGAATTAATAACAGATATAAAGATTTATTAAAAAACAAAATATTTAAAAGGAGTTGCTAAAATACAAACAGATTATGCAGTAAGTGTTTGAGACATCGGTAGAAAAATAAAGAAGAATATCATGCAACATTTACACAGATAGAAGACAAGAATAAACCACCTAAAAACAATAGTTCTGAACATAAGAACAATTTGGATAGAATAAGGAGAATAACAAAATAAACCTGCCAGAAGAAAATGGAATGCTAAACAAAAGAATGTCAGAAAAGAATAACAAAGCTATAAAGGCGCTCACAAGACTATAAAAAGCAAAGTATCTATCGAAAGCAGCAAAACTAAGAAAATATGGAATAACAATAAGACCAACAGTGTTATATGCACTTACAATGGCAACAAAATTAGATATTTGAAAGAGAACAATTCTGCGAAAAATACTTGAAACAATACAAACAGGGAAATTAGGTTAGAGAAGAAAAAGCATATGAATATTTAAATATTTCACATGTAGTTCAAGTACAAACATTAAGGTGGCTGGGACATGCCGCAAAGATGTCAGAAAAAACACTCACTAAGGGAGTACCGAGAGCAGAAAAGAAAAGAGAAAGAAGGGAAAAAGATGACTAACAGTAGTGAAAGAGAGTCACATACATAGTTTGTTATAAGAGAAAAAAATTTCTCACCAGATCGGTGTAGCGGTGTAGTTAACAGGAAGCAGCACAGTCAGGGATGTTGTACGCAGCCAAAATATGGAAGAAGAGGTATTAAGTCAGAAAGAGTAGGAACTTGCTTAGCGTATAAAGAATACTCTCTTTTAGGACGGCAAATAAAGTGAAAAAAGTTTTATTGCGTTTATACTACATTGTCTTCCATGACGACGACACCCACCCCCATATCGAACGCTGTGTAGTCAAATCTAGCGCAAACAAGAAATGGGATTTGTTCGTTTATCTTCCCTACTCTTCTACCGAGATCCCCAAGAACTACCACGTTGTCGCTCGCTGAAAATTTGTTAAGTGTCTATAACTGACTTTTTCGCCCTTGGCAGCAATAACTGAAGTTGATGGTGGCTCCAGAATGATTACTGTAACACGTTTTGTTTTTCAATAAACATCGTCTTTTAAAAAGCCAAATAATTACGCGTTACCCTATTAGAATCGATTATTTTGCATTTGTCAAGCGATTAAAGAGTTAGTGCTGCACTAGCGTGGCCGCGCGGTTGAGGCTCTTGGCTGTGGTGCAGACGAACTTGGGTTCATTCCTGGGGTTCGAATGCCTGGCGGGTAGCTTGCTCAGTCATTAAAAATAATTGAGTGCCTGAGTTCACTCTGAATAAGGAGTAGTGATAGTACGATTGTCTAAGGCGCGGTGCTTGCTACATTGCTTCGTATCAGAGATAATTCGCGACGACCAGGTAATGAGGGTAAACATATGAGAGCCTTAATCATTCAGTTCGTAAGCCGTGCTCCGACGCGTAGCATAGAGTCTCACCATATACACTCCTGCTCAAAATTATATGGACTTTTGGTCTTTCAAGCTTATCTCAAAGTGAAAGCAAATTTTATAAGTTTTTTTTCAAAGGAGGTGAAGCACACCAGACCTACAGTATCCCCAGATTTCCAGGTTTTATCGAGTTTATTTTTTCAAACTCCCACTCGATTTTTTTCTATTTTCTTTTGATTTGTGTGATATATTATTTATTTTTATTTGGTGTTTTTATTTACGTTTCATTGCAGTTATACCTGAGAAGAAGGGTCAGAAAAACTTATCGGAAGCACAACTTTTCGCCATCGTAGACGATCACGGGGTCGGACTGATCCCGTCCTTCAATGCAGATTCATCAAGCAGACGATTTTGGCTGCATTGAAGAAGTACAATAATGGAGGATCTGTGCAGAAGCCTTCCCACTCCGGAAAACCAAGAAAGACTTTACCATTCACGGATTGGACCATCGTTACTGCATGCCGGAAGGACCCTCGCATCACTTCCAGAGAAATTTTGACGGATCTTTTGGATTTCTATGAAGTAAAAATTAGCTCTGCTACAGTCAGAAGACGTCTCGTCAACAGTGGGCTTCGTGCTCGTCGGATGACCCGCAAACCGTTTATCAATTCAAAAAATCAGCTGATCAAAGTGGAGTGGGCAAGGAAATGCCGCACGTGGAGTCGTCATCCATGGGATAAAGTTGTCTGAGCGACAAAAAGTTGATTTTTTCTCTTCGGAAACGACTCTCGTAGATACGTCGGTCGTCCCTCTAGAACCCGATTCGATCTCAAGTACATGGCAAGTACGGCGAAACACAGAGGAGGCAGCATCATTGTCTAAGCCTGCGTCTCACGAGACAAGAAGGGCCCTCTCATTTGGAGAGACCCGATTGACGTCAGCAGCTAGCCCGATCACGTTATCTACCAACTCGGTGGCGTCAACAACTCTCCCCCAACACCATCCCTGCCACACTCGCACGAGTATAAAAGCGAAAACGCACGGGACAGTCACTTAATTTTTAGAAGATTTTCTTCTGAAGATGTCCGCCGCAGTTATGGACGAAACGTCAAGAGTTTCTGAACTCCGACCACGGCCTTATAACCCGAGAACCAACACACGATGCACCAGTCCATCAGGACTTATCCAAGTCCATTTGCTGCATAGTTTTGTTGTGTTCATGGCGTATAGTTGTTAGTTTTTTTAAAAATTCTACAAATATATTTCTTCTCGGGAAATTACCGAATCCATATTTTCCTGCATATACATACAAAGTACCCCCTTCTTTCAGTTTTCCTAGGATGGCGTTAAAATTATGGACTATCGAGACATGATCACATTTATATAATTCCTCGCACTTGTAGCATCTTCATAAAATGACTCAATTTCATCTTCATGGGTTGATGTAGGGACATATACCTGAATCACCTTTATTTTATAATTATTGTTTATTCATATGTAACCCCATCTGAGATTATTTTGAAACTAACTATTTTTTCAACAACTATTTTACAGACTAGAAATTCGACGTCTCATTGACTTTCTATATCGTGTCCTTGGTATAGCTGCGCATTTTCTGATTATAGTGTAATAGAGTTTCATCTTTACTTCGATTATGTCCTATTTGATGTTTTTAGCTTCATTTTCTATGTCAAATAACTGTGCATCAGTTAACATTAATCTACAATTATAAGTTTCTAACGTAATTTCTGTTGTTTTTTGTTTATATTGAACCAGTTTCATGTTTCTTCTAGACTGAAGATTCGGTGTGAGATTTTAAATTGCAGCGCAGACTGCACCTGCCTGAGGTGGTTTAGATTTGGAAGCTGACATCTAACTCAAAGGGTTTTTTTATTTTAAAAAAGTCGCACTTGCTAGTTGGCGAGTGAAACTGTAGAAAAGATAAGATTTGAAGTATTATATAGGAAATTTAGGTGATCGCATGGAGATCGTGTCCCTATCCTAAATCGGGGTCATGCAGGAGTGTCTACTCGCTACCCAAAAGATATAGCCGCTATTAGCAAATAAATATTAATGTAGAACTTAGTTCCAGCTTACACAACAAGGAAGAACTCAGCTTGACTTTACTATAATTTGTACTATCATTCGTTTCTCAATTTGTGGCCCTCCTCCAGTTCCGATCCCCTAAGTTGCTATGTGTGGGCGAAATCGATACGAATGTTAATGGAAAACGTAAACACACAAGGGATGCTCTAAAAATTTCTATTATAGAGGTAACAACTTGCACAGACAATTCTGAATTTACTTTAAAGACCCTAAAAGGAATTACTGTGGTCGTAAACTTCCTCACTCAATCATAATCAGTATTTACATTAGCAACATGCTGTTTGAATTCCTCGCGGCCAAGAAACGGGTGGCAAGCTTCGATTTTGTTCGCGCCTTTACGACCTCATTTACATTTTATAACCGATTGTTCTGTGCAAGCCATCCGCTGAAAATTGGCCGCAGCGCGCATGATATGCTGCCAGGTTTGATTGATCGGAGCAGAAACGCGCTGCTCATTGCACAATAAAGGCAATTTGTGAGACAATAGCGCTTGATTTACTTCCAATCAATTAATAAATTAGGGCATTGGCACTTGGCTCCTTCGATGCTGCAGCACGTTTTAGAGGCCAATTAAATGAACGGCTATTATTCGCCGCCCCTTTATAGACCTGCTCGACACAACAACTGAATGAAAATTTTCAGCAAATCTGCTTTACTGTCGCGCGTGATTAATGGCGCGCTGCGTGCCTGGGCGAAAGAAAATACCAATTAGCTCCCAGAGCATTGCTTTTGTAGGATTATGTAACAATGCATAATGGAAATGAAGGAGTTAAATTAAATCATCTTTTTTCTTTTTCTATCAATATGTTCCATTATTGGGAACTATGTGTTTTAGTTTTTTCCTTTTTACTAATCTTGTTTTGTCAATTCTCTTCTGTTTCAATATTTTTTAATTTGTTTATCACATTTTGGCATATGCGTTTTTATGTTGCTTTACTATTTTTCTCATTTTTTAACATTTTTTTGCGTGTTGATCCTAATATTCTCATGTTTAGGATATTTCTGCTTTGTGATATTTTGGCGGTTGCATACATTATGATTGGTTTGACCCTGCATTCTCATCTTTAGTTCCCTTGCATCTTTTGTTTAGCAAGTGCTCCGAAAAGAGGCGTTTTAACATCTAAACTTGTTTATTTGAATAGTTTTGTAATCTATAATTATAGTCGTTTATTACATCCACCAAATACAAGATGATCTCCCTCTTTTTTAGGTTGAATTAAGGACTAACTGTAAGAGAGCAGTAGAGGAAAAAGGAGAACCACAACTAATGTTGAACCATACAACTTTACTTACCAATTAACCAACTTTTTTATTTTCACATCTAGTTTTTTATTTACTGAAATAAGAATATAGCTATTACTTGCATTCTAGTTTTCCTGGCATCGACTTCGAAACTTTGGTAAAGGCTACTGGTCTTTCAAACCAAGTATTTTGGCCTTTTACCTTGCTTGTCGCAAAAGCGGAAAGGCTTAATCAGCCGGCGACAATTTTTCTAAAACAAAACTTGAAAATCACCCTGTAAGTTAGGGTTTATTTGATTTATTAACAGAACTGTCAATAATTCTAAATCAGAAATTTGAGAGTCGCCATTTGACTGTCGGCCTGTAAACATCGTATAGATATAGCTCTTATCGCGCCTGCGATATTGTGTGTGTACATTTAATAGAAACATTTTTAACAGTTCAACTGTGTGCTAAATCATCTATTTCAGCGCTCGAAACGAATAATTCACAATCCTATAATTTTAGCACCGGAATTAATAATTACAATGGTTAGCCTTTACCCCCGCAATACCAATACCCTTACCAACAACAACACCATATTCCCAACCAAATCCACTGCCACTTTCACAAAATGCATCAAATAACTTGCCTCCTAATCAATATCAGCCAATTATACAAACATTTCCAAACACTGAACACAATTTTAACATAAATCCGCCACAACCTCACCTACAAAACGAATCCCCACATTCAATCACCTTACCGTCTCTGCCACTAAGCGATGAGTCTGCAATGGAAAATAGCGACACAGAAGCATCAGAAATTCATGATTGGCAAACTGTCAGACCACTCAAAAAACGGAAAAGAAATCCAAACTCTCCAACAATTATCCCACCTACTCAACAGGTGAGTACTAGCAATAAATTTAGCGTTTTACAAAAAGGCAATAACATACAAAATAATAACATCATTAATACCGCATTCAATAACAAAACACCAACAATACCTAAACCACCACCGATTTTTATTTATGGTGTCACTGATTATAATAAAATGATCAAAAATCTAACAGATGCGACAGAATCCGAAACTTACCAGTGCACCGCATTACAAAACAATACAATAAAAATAAACACTCAAAACACCGAAACTTACAGAAAACTTGTACGACATCTAAATGACAATAAAATAGTTCACCACACTTATCAAATAAAACAGGATAAGGCGTACAGAGTGGTGATACGTAATATACATTACTCAGTCCCAACCCAAGAAATTATCGAAGAACTGCAAAAGCTCGGACACACGATGCGTAACATAATAAACATTAGACACAGAGTAACTAAACAACCTCTAATAATGTTCTATGTAGACCTCGAACCAAAGCAAAATAACAAACAAGTATACGAAATCCAGCTTTTAAATAACATGAAAATAGTTATAGAACCACCACATAAAGAAAGAAATATAATTCAGTGTACTAGGTGTCAATTATATGGGCACTCTAAGACATATTGCACCAGGCCATATCAATGAGGAGGAAATCATAGAACACCCGATTGCAAAAAACCTAAAGACACAGCTGCTAAGTGTGCACTCTGTAATGGAGACCATACCGCTAATTATAAAGGATGTACGGTCTACAGGGATTTAATGCAAAAAACAAAGCAAGAGGGCAGACACTGCATACCCCAAATAACCCACAACCATTGCAACAACAAAATACATCAGGGAATAACCCACATACAGAAACATTCAATCATGTGTCCTACAAATCCAAACAATCAAACTACAGATTTAGGAGCTCAAATGAGTGTTTTCCTAAATGAATTCAAATCAATGTTCTCACAGCTCATAAATCAGAACAGCATGATCTTAAGCATGCTCTCCACTGTAATAAATCATTCCAATTGCCGAGTGGAATGCAAATGACTTAGCCAACCATAAAGCAGAATTAATAACTTTTCTACAACAAAACAAAATAGATGTACTTCTCATATCGGAAACACACTTCACCGACAGAACAATGTTCAATACACCACATTATTCCTTATACTGCACCAACCACCCTGATGGAACGGCTCATGGTAGCTCGGCCATAATAATTCGTAATACTATACCACACCACGAGGAAATAAACCTTCAAACTGACAAGATACAAGCTACAGTAATCCATATTACTGTTCAACCATGGTCCTTTAACATTGCCACAATGTGCAGCCCACCAAGGTACGGAATAAGCACACTTGAATATGAAGACTTCTTCAGGCAATTAGCAGGTAAATTCATCATTGGAGAAGACTGGAATGCTAAGCATATACACTGGGGTTCAATATGATGTACGACAAAAGGAATAAACTTAAGACAAGCTATAACTTCAACTGTTTTTATCTATCTACAGAGCAACCCACCTATTGGCCAACAGACGCAAATAAAATTCCAGTCCTGCTTGACTTTTTTGTCCTTCGAGATATATCACCATAGAAGCATCCTGGGACCTTTCCACTGATCATTCACCAATAATCGTTACACTTAGTACTCACATAATAAACCGCCCTAAATTTCCAAAGTTAACATAATCAAAAACCAACTGACATATATTTAAAAACTATGTACATAACAACCTAAATCCACCTTTAAGGAAAGACGACGGAAGCTGGGAAAAAACAGAGCAAGAAAAAGCTTCAACGTTTGCTGAACATCTTTCACAAGTCTTTAGTGCACCTGAACATAATAATAATAATAATGATGACGACCTCGTTAGAAATTCCTTGGACGTTCCTTGCCCGATGATGCTGCCGATTAAAGTCTTCACTCCAAAAGAAGTTAAAGGTATGATTTCTAGATGCAACAATCACAAAGCACCTGGCTTTGATCTGATTACTGGTCAGATCTTAAAACAACTACCCAGAAAAGGACTTGTTTTGTTAACCATAATTTATAATAGTATCCTCAGACTGGCATATTTCCAGACCACCTGAAATTTGCACAAATAATTATGACTAATAAACCAAATAAACCTCCAAACAGAGTTACTTCGTAACGGCCAATAAGTTTGCTCCCGATCATGTCCAAAATTATTAAAAGGCTCCTACTTAAACGAATCTTCGAAGATACTGAAATACGCACATTAATACCACCTCATCAATTTGGCTTTCGAGAAAGTCATTCAACAATACAACAATGCCACCGAATTGTCAAAATTATTCTCACAAGCCTTCAACAGAAAAAACTTATGTACAGCCGCATTCTTAGATATCGAACAAGCCTTCGATCATGTATGCCATGACGGACTCCTATACAAACTTAAATCCTTCCTTCCCACACCTCATTATCTTATTTTAAAATCTTATCTCACAGTCAGATACTTTCAAGTACGAATTAATACAGCAACCTCTAACTATTACCCCATAAGCTCAGGAGTCCCTCAAGGTAGTGTCCTTGGTCCACTTCTTCATTTGATATTTACGGCTGACATCCCAACTACAAATACTACTACAATCGCTACGTTTGCCGACGACACCGCTCTATTATCTATAAGCGAAGACCCACAAATTGCATCTGAAAATCTGCAAACGCATCTTAATCAATTGCAAGTTTGGCTGAAACGATGGAAAGTCAAAGTAAACCATAAAAAGTCTACACAAGTCACATTCACGAACAGGATCACCATCTGCCCTGAAGTCTTAATAAACGACGAGCCGTTACCTGTATCTACTTAAGTGAAATACTTGGGATTAACACTTGAGCATAGACTTACATAGAAGGCACACATTTCTGCTAAGAAAACCCACATAAACCTAAAAATTCGTCAAATGAGTTGGCTTCTGGGTCGCAAATCACAACTGTCAACAGAAAATAAATTACTCCTCTACAAGTGTATCATAAAACCTATCTGGACGTACGGTGTCCAGCTTTGGGGGTGTGCTAAGCCGTCTAATACTAAAATTATGCAGAGATTCCAATCTAAGATACTTCGAATGATCTTCAATGCACCATGGTACGTTAGTAATAAAACCTTACAAGAAGATTCTGGAGTACCGTTTGTGCAAGAAGAAATTATCAGATTAACAAGGAACTACCTCGAACGGCTCCCCGATCACCCCAATGAAGAAGCCAGGCAACTATACATCCAACCTGAAATCAGAAGACTTAAAAAACAGTGGCCTACAGATATATTAAATCAACAATAATCAATAGTTAATTTATCGGGAATGTTATCGCTGGATACCATCTCCCCTCCTGTATTGTACTTTAAGCACATTTACTTATAGTCATCATTGGCAGGTTGTAAATATTTACCTCAATAAAAAAGAAAAAGAAATTTGAGGATGAGTTCAGTTACGCCACCTTAAATTTAAAAACAATAATTTATTTAAATAAATTTTAGAATAATTAGTCAGGACTATTAAATCAGAGAATAAAAATAAAGACAATACTGGTAATAGCTAAAGAGATAGCAATCACGGCAGTAATTGTTGCAAAATTTAATTTTATGATCATTTTTACCACGATTAACGTGTCGTTGATAATTGATTATGATAAAAAGTAAATGAAACGACTACAGCCCTGTGTACTTTTTTATTTTTCCTTGCCATCTTTTCAAACAATTCAGTGCCTGAGAAACCGACATGTAATGGTGTTTACAAAAGATATAACTTTAAGTATGCAATACTGTACAATAGCGTCTGTGGTAAGCTTAAAAAAATATGTATAGATATTTTTGAATTACGTTTTTATCTTTTTTTACAAAGGAAGACCTAGGGTGTACCGTTAAAGTGCAGCGTACAAACAAGGTTCGCAAGCGCGACTCGGTTGGAACCTAGAGTAGCCCACATTAATCATCAATTGGGTTGGGTAACTGAAAGCACATGTGCTAATGTGCCACAGTTTTGAAAGTGCCATTTCAACGCATCTTGGTGGATGATCGACTCTACTGTTGGTTGTTCGTGCGCGGCTTCCTAAGTGCTTTTCAGTAGCGAATTGGCCTTAGAAGGTAGTTGTCCACTGAAATATAGAAAGAAACATCATAAAGAGTGTCATAAATAGATAAAATTTTGCAGTAATTATTTTGGTAAAGCCTTTTTGGCAACAAAAATATGAATTCTAACAAACGTAAAGAATTTTAATCTTTTTCTCAGAACAACATCTTGGTAATACTACTCGGAGTGCTTTTTTATTCTCGCTGATACTTTTCAGACGCTTAGGATATTTTCGTCCAAAGCTTCTTTCATTCTTTTCTTCAAAACACCCGGTACTTGTATGCTTTATAGCGCAGGCCATTTCTTCAAAAATTGGCCGCACACAATCTAACAAGTTCAAACTCAGCGAGTTAACTGACTAGTGCTGCAAATATGTGAGCCTGAGTAACATTCTGTTGGAAGTCCATACTTTGTTCTTGTCGTATTTTGTAATCCACTAAAAAATATTATTTTTCGTAATTGTCTCAATATAGACCTTTGATGAAAATCAACTACATGCGATGATTTGCATCGGCTCCGGCAAAAAACATCTCAAAACTTGAGTGGAGGTTGCAGAATATAACCTTCACCATGTTCTGTCTGCTCAATGCTCCTCGACAAACTTTTGATATTTATAGTTTCTAAGTAGAGGACACACTTTTTTTTCATGACTTGTTTCTGCATTTTTATTAACTCAAATTGCAGTATGTAGAGGTAATATTCTAGATTGTCGTATACAATTTTTAGAATAGTGCAATCTGAAATGTTGAACTGTTGATTCATTGTTCTCATGTCGTGGTTCTCTTAAAATAAAAAGTTCCAACGTTAAATGACCAGAAAAATAATGATCCTCTATTATTCTACAACTTAGAGTGCATTGGAGAACGTCCCGAGCAACTATAAAGAGACAAGTGATCTCGGAACAAGAAAGTCCAGCACATAACCAACAACAAACAACTTCCAAAAAATTAAATTGAAATAAATAAATGAAAAACAAAATTTCTATAGTATCTCCCAGTGTAGCGGCCATTTCCTCCTCTTTCCAGTATTCCGTTTTTGACCAAGATAGCATTACGAGCTTTTTTCAGTGCAGTAGTTCAGGAGCAACTAACACCCCCACAATTAACATTTTAGCAGCACTACAGTTTTAAAACTATCTCTACATTTTCGAACTTACATTCATCGCTTGCGTCACACTCCGAAACTTTTCTAGTATAAGAATATTAATGAGCCAGTTGTTGAAAGAAAGAAGTAATTTTTTGTCACTTTATATAAAGTTAAAATGAATAATATAATTTAAAAGATGCTGAGTGCTCTAAATACAGTTACAAAGAGCTTTATGAGAAACCGCAAGACCTTAAAAAATTTCTCAAAACATGTTCGTTAATTTCAAAAATATCCCGATTTGTCTATTTTTAGTTAAAAGGCCAAGGTGAAAAAATGAGTATTATGGTAGAAGAGAAAGTAAGGACAGTACATTACTGTTGGAGCCTCCGAGGTGACTGTTTAGTTAAGAGAGCAAATCGTACAAACAGTGCCGGTGTTTATGTCTAAACGGCGAAGGGTTACCACAGAACACAATGCTGTGAACAAGCGTTAATCGTAAAAGTGGTGTAGATTTACAATTAACAAGGTCATTCTTCTAATCAGTCAGTCTGAGAAAGTTACTTATAAAGATACTAAGAATGTTTAAGGGGATAGAAAAAGGATAAACTCAATTATGCCAATACAAGAAGGATATATGGAGAATTTCTTAACACATTTACTAATAGCCTACTACTCACTGAAAATTCACTGAAACTATTTATCTTGAATAACGTTATACTTTTTAATGGCCATGATGATCTTTAAACGTGTTATTTTCAGCAATTCTTTTTGTTACCAGTAGAAAGTTGATAGGACAAGACAGAGATTTCAATAGTACAACAACAACACTAGAAACATTTGGGTTGCCATTAGGCTAAGTAAACTATGGATTATCTAAAGAATTAACTTCATGGAAAAGACCAGAATTGAGTCCACAATTGTGTTAAACATTATTAATACAGATTCCAGTATGACTCTCAAAAAAATGTCAAAAGGGCGAATGGAAACATCGTTGTTCATCAACCCCCAAAAAAGTTTATCGCACTTTTTTGTGTTAGAGGTTTGGTGCACCATAAATACCTTCCTGAAGAGCAAACGAGCTGCTGAAATGTTTGCATAAAGCAGTCGTAGGTACCTGGACAATGGTTCTTATTGCACCACAATACAAAGCCGACCTGTCACCGTATAATTTTTTTGTGCCTCCATGTGAAAATACTCCTAAAGAGGAAGCGTCATGAAGATATTGCAGCAATTCAAACTGCTGTGATAGAGGTTTCCATCATTATCTTGAATACAAGATAATGGCTAAAGTTTTTGGTGAAATTTAGGAAGAGATACTTAAGCTTCTCAAAAGCAAAACATCTTGTGGGCTTATGGGTTTCTGATTTCTTAAAAATCACACTATAGAAAAAACTATATTTCCTACTACGCTTAGAAAAGCCTTTTCGGCGAATAATATGTTGAATGATAGTAACTTTCAGCGACTACTTGGATAAAGAAAATCCTAACTAAAAGTAATAGTTTTTGTGCCCAAAATCCCAAAATAACTCTCGAGTTTATGATAAAGAAGTATTTTTATCTGTTACATACGATGTAGATTTGTATCACTATTCAACTGCCTATAAAAAGTTATCATCTTTATTAAAACTTTAGGCATTGTATTGTTATGTGCACAAGTAGTCACCACTCGAAATACTTTACTAGGGAGTGGCCTTAAATGTCTACTTGAGAAAATTTATGTGTCCATCTTTATCATTTGTTTGAACAAAATTTGGTAGAAAGCACCATTGACTTGGCCCTCACCTAAAATGAAAAATAAAAAACCATTTGCTTCCAAAATTATAAAAAAAAATGAAGAGAAGCATCAGATGTAACGATTCGTGTAGTGATTTTTGCACCTTTATGACCACTTATCTATGAAATTTGGAATCGTCCATACCGCCATAAACAAACCTAAAGTCTAAATGACAAGGCAGTGGTCTCAGAAAACAATATTTTGATTTGCTATAGAAACAGTTTAAACCACATCATTTTTTATGTTATTACCCGTTAGGTGTATTGTATGTTCAAAAATGCTTGGAGCTATCACTTGCGCATATTATATGTGCCTTTTACCTGGTTCTATTATTGGTTGTTTCTACGTTAATGTCTATCTTTTTCAATTCTTCTTGTTGGTGTTTTGCTTCCTAGTTCTCGTAGAGTTATTTCTATGGAGCATTCTTTGTAGTTTGCAGGATGTGCTTCTCCACAATGTACACGCTTTGATCTTTTTTACATTCTTTTGTAAGATATTTTTCTACCCGTTTGGCACATCTCGACTCTCTTTTAAAATAATTTTGAATATAACCATATTCTTGATCATTCTTACATTACAATTTCGTTGACTACAGACTCCACAGGTGCTGTCTCAAACACCTCAAAGTCACATTCGACAATAATCTCCGACCAAAGCTTCTTCTAATCGGAAGTGAAGGTTTTCTTGATAACCCCTTCCCACGCATTTTAGATCATTTTCAGGTATATTTTTAAAACTCTCTAAGAGGAAGATCGGTCCCTTCAGTCACCTCCTACTGGTGCAAAGGCTGGAGTAACGGAGTGGTGTGGGGAGGGGAAAAACTGAGTCTTGATAAATTTAAATTCTTCAAGAAGGCCATCTTGTAGGTCTAGAGGATGGGCAGGAGCGTTACCCATTACAAGCAAAACATGGAATGGCAGATTCATCTCAAGCAAATATTTTTTCACGAAAGGAGCAAACACTTTATTAATCCATTTAGTAAGAAGGTCACGTGTCACCTAAGCTTTAATGTTAGACCTCCACATCACATTTAGCCTGCTCTTCTGGACTTTACACTTATTGAAGATTCGTGGAGTTTCTGAGTCGTAAACAAACAGCGGTTTAATTTTCAAATCTTCGCTTGCACTGGCACAAAATAGCAGCGTGAAATGGTCTTTCATTGTCTTGTGGCCGAGCAATGCATTCTCTCTGCTGTTTTATAGGTTCGCTTCGGCATCTTTTTTCAGAAGAGACCCGTTTCGTCACAAACAAAAGCCTGTTGCGGCAAGTAACCCTCAAAATCTACAAGCTTTCTGAAGTCGGCGATGAAGTTCTCTGCTGCCTTTGTGTCGGAGCTTACTGCTTCACTGTGCCGATTCTTCTCTTAAACTCCTCGAACCACGCGCAGCTTTCCTTAAATTCTTCTTCTTCAGCCGTTGATGATCCTGATGTCTTCTCAATGAGGTCGGTGAATATCACTTTCGCCTTCTCACAAATGATGTTCTCGTTAATAGTGTCTCTTTGCAATTGCTTTTCGTTTGTCTATATCATTTCAACATCATCGAGAATATGTAACCGTTGCATAGATATTTTTGTCACTCCCTTTAAAGCATCTATTGTTTATGAGGGTAGTGCAAATCGTTGATGTAGACCGATTGTACGCCGCGTACTAGATCAGCCACGCTTTTCGATGATTTTATGTTTTATTTCTATGTTATTTTTCTTCTTTTATGGCTTTCAAGCGTATTTCGACTGCACTATAGCCAGCATGGGGACCTTTGGGTGTTGCTCTTCAACTATGGCAATGAAAACAGCTTACAATATCGTCTTTGTCAAAAAAGAAATACCGGAATATTTAACGTTACCACTTTATATATCAGCGCCTGTGTTATAAAATGATTGTCCTTGTCGTACGACTATATGGAGGTGACATCTCTAGAGAGAAAATATTATTTTGAGGTTATACCACCGAAGAAAACATCATTGTTGTCAAAAAGCCGCTCAAGTCTAACAACCGTGTAAGCTATCGTCAGATGGGTGAGCATTTGGATATTCCTGCACTCAAAATTCATATTATTCTTTACGATCACCTTTAATTAAAAGTTTGTTCTCTTTGGATTGTTTATGTTTTAACCGAGAACCAGATGGTACATGTTTGGTGTTGTCGCAAGATATTCAATAAGTTTTAACATGAAAATCAAAACTTACCAGCTTTATCAATATCGTCGTAATACAACTCTCGAGCTGAAAATAATCAACAGTTAGCTAATAGTTTGGGTTAAATTACTGTACTTAAGTAAAGTAATAGAAACACTGTATATATGTTAGGCTATGTAATTTATATTGAGACCGAACCTTAAATTGCCTTTATCTAACACTCAACTATCTTGGCTTAAATCGGTCATACTAGACTGCGATCGACATACATCAGCTTAACGAACTTAGAATATTCAAATTATGTATTTCATTAGTTAATAACACGATTTAACATATTTCAACTTCTATATTGAGTTTTTTACTTATATGCTAATTTTAAGTTACAAGATGAACAACTGTGGTTTCTGGCAATTATTATTTTTATTTTCCTCTTAATGTTATTATTTTGGGCTATTCAAACTAAACCTTCATTACATTGAATTGTTTTTTCCTATTTAACCTACTTTTTGTTTTCTTCTTTACTTCCAAGTATTTTTCAAGTTACTTCTTTAATTACTTTACCGCCCAATATTTCAAACTTGTTGAAGATTTCCGGAATCACTACCGCAAAATTTTTTTTATTTGGAAAGAAGACCCGCAATAGTTGTATCTAGTTTGGATGCTATGTTAGAAATCTATTGTCTTCATTTTCCACGGTGAGCTTTTGGGTCCGGGAATTCAAAAGTGATCGTATGCATGAGACCGGCAAAAACCCACGTTAAAGATGTCCAAAAAATGGCAACCATGGCGGAAATAAAGTCGATGTTGTCAAATATATGTACAAGAAATAAGAAATCTAGAAAACGCATTCGAACACTTTAATCGATAATTTGACAGCATTTAGAAAACCCCAAAACATTTCTAAAGATGTTTTGCAACCAACTTTGAAGCCTGGGTTTATTATCATACGTCAGAAACTAAACAATGGATTGGACACGGTAAATCAGTTGTTCCAAAGAAAACAAAGTATTTTCTATCAACTGAAGAAGTATTTGCAACAGCATTTTGTAGAAATGTTGCCGATCGATGATTTTGAAAAAAGGAAAACAATTATTGAACAATAAAGTACCATTTTAAGAATAAAAAAGTACCTCAAGTACATTTGATCCCAGTTAACCCTAAGGTTTGAAAATCATTGAGATCGCCCCACCTTTAATAAAAATTCGTTAATATCTTTAACTCTTCATATTGTATCTGACCTTGAGGTTTAAGTATCGGTACAAAGTCTGTCCGGAAAGTAATGCGTCTATTTTTGTTTTAAGAAATTTATTGAACCGATTCGTACAATTCTTCGAAATACATCCCTCCTGCATCAACACACTTGTTCCAACGAGATTTCCATGCTTTATATCCGTCCTGGAAGGCCTTCACTGGCATGTCCTTTAGTAGCCTCGTCGTAGCCGCCTTGATGTTCTCCAGGGTCCCCAAATGCTGTCCTTTGAGAGATTTTTTAATCTTTGGGAACAAAAAGAAGTCGGGCGGAGCCACATCAGGACTGTAGGGCGGCTGGGGGACCGTTGAGATGTCGGCCTTGGTCAGGTGGTCGGTCATCACAAAGGCGGTGTGGCTAGGAGCATTGTCATGGTGCAGCTTCTTGATTTCGCTCCTGACGCGGTTGACCCGTTGCCTTTTCAGTACTTTGGCGTTGACTGTTTGGCCAGGTAGAACAAATTTTAACAAAGCACTCACACAAGGGTTCACTGAAATAGGCACTGTAACGCTTCATGAGCTGGAAGCTGACAGGCGCGGGTCGCGCTGTGTTCCCAAGACTTCCCCCTATCCTTCCGTGCAAGCAGTAACGCTGTGCAACGGATAGTCGCGATAGAAAAAAATAGAGCGCATTACTTTCCGGACAGACCCTGTAGAATTTTTTCTCGTGGTCTAAGAAGCCTTCTTGTCCAAATAAAAAATTAATTACCAAGTATAGAATAGACAGGCAGATAAGCATATCAAAAGTAATAACTAACTATCTTTCATATTTTTGTACTTCATATTTTCAATTAATTACTGACGATTTTGCATTGCTTTTTAACTCAAACATATTTTAGTGCTTCTATTACTTTATCCGAGAGCGCTACTTTACATAAATTACCTAGCGATCTGAGGTACGCTCGGTCGCGATAATACCAGCGGTAGGGGTAGTACTTATAGTAAAGGTCATCCAGATAGTCGTCGTAATCGTAATAATAGCGGGGGCTGTACCGCCAGTAGCGGCGATCGTAGGGGCAATAGTAGCGCTTGCAGACTGAACACCACGGTTTCTTGTAACACATTGGGCTTTTCGGCGTGTGATGGATCAAAAATGAATCTGAAAAGTCAGCATTAACTGCTAAATTGTATATTAGGCAAAGTGAGAATCTTAAAAGCATCTAAGATTTCTGTGCATCTTGCATTCTAGTGTTCGATAGTAAAAAACAGGGAGAAATATGGGCTACCCTTCTTTTAAATGTGTGATATCTTTTACTCAAGTAGTCACCATTTGATTTATCCACAAAAAGATAATTAAAAAAGGAAAGCGTACAAGAGTTAAATACGTGGTCTGTCTCAAAAAAATTACACTGGCAACAATAAAAAATTAAAAAAACAAGTATTATGCCGCCTCAATTTCCTCCATAATAAGCACCTTAGGATTTCACACACTTTTTGCTGAGCTTTTATCAGAGGGTAGTATCTGTAGACTCTCACGTTTCACGTTTTAGCTGCAGTTGAGGCCTTTTTGATTAAATCCAGTTGCGGAAAGAATTTTGACGCAACACCATTTACATCAAGATGTTCCATAAAAATTTCATACTTTATTTGTTAGCAATTTATCTTCTAGTACTAAGGCAGTCAATTACCAACTCTTCTTAATTGTAGTCAGTAGAGGTACAACATTTTCCGGTATTTTACCCGCTTCTAGTCTTTCCACTTAGTTTTAGTTTATACTGTGCTCAGCGGAGTTGCCAGACCCTCATCTAGATGCCCTCCTAGGCAGCTAATAGGAGATGTGATGAATTTATTGGCTCCCACACACATACCTAGTAATTTCCAGTATAAGTAGTCCCCTCTCACTATCTAACAGCATTGAGTGAAAGATCTGATATATCTGGTATATTGACCTACCCAGTAGAGGCATTCTCATTTACGCATGCGCATCTCATTGGTAGTCAATTATTTTGTATATCAACATAACTGGATATTTTCGGTACAAACCACAATTATTGACAGATTTATTTATTTATTCTTAGTTTTATATAAAATTTTAAAAAATATCAATACACAAATCAATTTATAAGGTTTTTTCTTTAATTATATCCATAATATTATATAATTACAGTTTACCCGTCTCTGTAAGTCCAATTTTCTTTCAACTACGAACTGTTCGATTTGTAGAAGTTGTCTACTCTGATTTCTGGAAGACAATTTGTTCTAATCAACATTTCTATTTTTTAATATCATTTACAAATATTTTCTCTTTACTCTATTAGTTCTTGGCTCATTATTTATCCTAAAAGCAGGTGGGCAAATTTTCTGATACATTTAAATCCATAGAGAATTTATTCTCTGTATTTTTGTCATTTTGTAGACTTGTAATTATGGGTAAAGTTAAACCCTCCAAAAAGTTCGGACACCCGTTCTGGTTAATTATGAGACTTGAATACAATTGGTCTTGCAGCCGAATCCACTAAGTATGTACATTGTCTTCCAATGTCAAGTAATGTCCGAACTTTGCATGTCTTATTATATGTTAATTTGGCAAAGTTTGTAAAATTATTTCCTTATTACAATTAAATCCGAATTACTTCAATCCTTCATTTTCTTCGGATTCTCCAATCTGGGTCCCAATGCTTTCTATTACTAAACAAGTTAAGGTCTTAGGCTTATCCTTAACCCTATGTGGTAAGAAGGATGCTGCTGCTATAAAAAAATCTCATTATTCTTGTTAACTCAATTTTCATAAATTTTCTTCTTGTAATCGGTTTCAGACGCTCGGGCCTTTCAACTTCCTTCCCCAAGAACATTATGAACTTACTAAAGGTATCTTTAACCACTACTGAGTATCAAGGTCTTTGAAAAATGTACCCAAGTTCCATTGTCAAACATCCTCATGAAAATTAAATTCAATTAGTGAGTACAAGAGGCTTAATGCCCCAAAACTATACAATGGTAATCAGCTTATGTTAATGGATACTTAGTTACTATAGCATGAGCTTTGTATCAAATTTCCATTGCTTGAAATAAATATTGAAACTTTTCAGTCATCAATCAATGGCTGATCATCATTCGCGTTAGCCAAGTAGTATTCTGTAATTTTCTCGTGTAATTTATTTATGACATCTTTACGTTATCGTCAATCTTTTTCTAATCCTTTTTGGATCTCTCAGAACAAAGTTTCCCTTACAAGTCTCATGGCTCAGTGGCTACCTACGTAAATCTAAAAATTTCAAATTTTTCTTTGACAACAGGTTAAAGGAGGAAATTTTTGGAATTTAAGACAACATTGGTCCTAATTCCAATAAACTTGACGGCCTCACCTGCCACTTTACGAATAGCTTTTACTTATAAGTGTCTCTTCAATAATTGATAACTCAAAATAACTTAGACAACTACAGTCAAAATTGCCTTTTTTATTAACTTCATTTCTAAATTCGTGGAAGAAGTTGCTGCACAATATATTTCAAGTTCAAACATAAATGATTAGCATAAAATCTCTAAGGTGCGTTTCTAAAAGTGTGACTAATAATTCTCAACAAATTTCTAAAAGGCTGAAACATTGTGCAAAAAGCCTTAAACTGATAGAACCACTTATTTAGGTACTGTCGAGAACATGGTCTTCAACTAAAGCCTCACAAATCATATCTCGGGCTTCACCAGCACATTTTTTCATTTGAAACAAAAAATTTTTCATTCAACTTTGCTTTCACCAATGACTTTCAGATTATAATGGTAGGGCGGGCACTTCTTGCAGTGCATTGTAAAACTCATAGAAGGTACTTTACTATAACTGTACTACATTTGAGTTGGTACTATTATCGAATGAAATTAGGAGCCGAAAACGAGATTGCGCACTATACAATTGCATGGACTTCTGATATGATGAAATGCTATCTTCTAGAACATTTTATCCCAAAATAGTTGAAAGACCTTTCAATTAACTTTTACCCTGCTATAAATCCTCCAACTCTTACTATAAGTTAAAAAACATTTTTCTTTCTGGGGGTGTGCGCCCTTATTTAGGAACACATATATAAAAATGTTGTAGTAGTATATGAGTCATCTGTTAATAAAGAGGTAAGCAAATGGGCCGTTTTGAAAACGTAATGCCTATAGGATGTGGTAAAGAAGACAAACCATTACTATCTTCGCAAAAGATCGCCCCTTGTACTTGACAAAAATTGAATAGTTTAGTATTGGATCAAATAAAAATGTTACGCTGACCAAAATATTCTTTAATTTCCTAAAGGGGTTTAAAAACTGTAAACTGAAAAACTTACATTTTCACACAGGTCCAAATTAAACGAGCTGCAAAATGTTAGTCAAGAATTTTTAATACTCCAGTAGTCGCAAAAAGCACAATTGTGCTCTTGGCATTTTCTTTTTATAGCCGATGACAGTTATAGGCTACACTTTTGACCGTTCAATCAAGTGTCTCGTAGTTTGTTGTATATTTTTTAGTAATATTTATTCTACACACTACAGGATTGAAAGATTAAATGTAATTTTACTTTATTTAATGTAATATAAGGTTATTAGTCGTTAGGCATTATTCTTCTATTAAGAAAAGTAACTTGTAATGCTAATTGAAAACTAAAAATGAATAACAATATCTGAACGTGACCATCAACAAATACCACAGTGGCTGAGAGAGACAAAAGAAGAATATTGTGACAGTATTCCTAGTGTTGAAAATCCAAATGAATTAAAAGAAAATTTTGTGAAGTACATTGAAGATAAACGAGATGATAAAATTGGCGAAGAAGAAGTAAGTATTGGAGACATTCTAGAAACGCAAGGCGTGAAAAAGATATCTCCAGACCGTTACCTAACATCTAAAAATTCTATCTGGGAAAACATCGGGAAACCAGACGGTATCTAGAATCCCAAGTGTCACGGCGAAGTTGCAGACAGCGGCATAATGTAATACTAGTTTTTCATAAACAAGGACTCAAGGAAATGGAAAATGCTGCTTCTCCCATTGGGTCATTTTATGATTAACCATGAAATTATTTTTTAAAAGGTAGAGCATACAAACATTTATATTCAAAAAATTAAAAATAACTTTTAAAGAAAGATATACGCTAAATAGACAAATGGACTTTGCTGAAAATATCGTTACTTGATGATGGATTGAAGTTTTTTAGAAGAATCATTTAAAATGTGTGATAACTGGGTTTAGGTTACTAATGGGTTGCTTCAAAGTATAGACCAACAAAAAGCTGTAGACAAACCTGCTGCTATTAGGGAGGTTTTTGATAAATCAATAGATTGATTATCTTACGATTGACAAACAGTTTGTCGCTTTCCAAAGCATCTGCCCGCTTCGTCAGTATATCCTAGGTCAGCCGGCCAAATACGGGATAAAAATATTTGGTCTTGTATCAGCACCTAGCTTTTGTCACAATTTTGGAGGTGTATGTGGGAGTTAACCAGATGGACCATACGAACTCACTATGGGACTTAGTAATGCGATTAGCAGAAGCAGTAGCAAGATCCAAAAGAAACATTTGTGATAATTGGTTAACTTCAATGCCCTTGGCTGTCACTCTACGTGAAAAGAAAGATCCGATTTTTATTGCAACAGTAAAAAGAACGTGGTAAGAGACAAGCTAGAAAAAATGTACCAGAAAAATAGAAAATCAGGCTGGGTTTACACTATACAACTGTAAGAAAAAAATAAAAACATTTATTTGACCTTTATCAACCTCAAAAAAGCTTATGACACGGTACTATAGAAAGCTGAGAATACCAACGACGATGATAAGAGCTGCGAAAAACAATACAGTATACATAAAAGTTGAGAATATACTCATGTCAAACTTCGAAACCTCCAAGGGATTTTAATCCAACATCGCTCAAACTGTGTAAACTTTTTCTGAAAGATACTTTAATGATTTAGGAACAAAAATATTAGGGAAATGGAGTACCTCTGGGGAATGAATATTTATACAGAAGAGTTGGAATAGAAATAAATTTAAAAAATAGAATACCTAACAAATAAAGAAGAAGAAGAAAAAGAAGTAAGTGACCTCAAAATCTAAGAAAACCTCAAAATAAAAGAAACGCCTACATTCAAATATCTAAGATTTACTATATCAAAAAACACAATAACAGAGGAAGAGATCAAAAACACATTTAGTCAGACAAGAACGGCTATCAGAAAACTACACCCGGTTATATAGGACAAAAGTATCCGCATAAAAACAAAGAAAATGATGTATGAGACCATAGTTAAAAGCATTATGAGATATACAGCAGAAATATGGTTCACTAACAAGAAATATAGAAATAAAAATAAATACTGGAAGAGATACTGTGGTTTGACAAATTTGTATAGAATAAAAAAAGAAATTAGAAGAAGAATGCAAATCGAAACAAACGTAATCAAGTTTATAGAAGGCTATTATGGTATCGCGTCGGGAAAAGAAAACGAAGAAAACTTTGGAACTATAATTAGAAGACATAGACTGAGAGAACAGACAAGAATGAAGAACCTGGATAAAAGAAAAGAAGCAACTGTAAAAACCCCTTTTATATATACAGAACAAACGTGAAGTCCCTCCTAACTTCTTACAAAATTCTGGTAGAGAAGTTAAAAGTAGTCTTTTTTGTTTCCAAGAGAAATGTACATTAGTCGCAAAAAAAAAGAAAAAAGCAGTTTTAACCATACCAGCAATGCACGTTATTGATCCTAACCTACATGATAAAAAAACCTGTTAGAACGATACGACATATGGGCAGCATTAATTGCAAGAAATTCCCAAATAAAATTTTTCCGCCTGTTGAGCTTTGCTCTTAATATTTACAGAGACAATAAACAATGCAGTAACGTCGAGCGACTAGACTTCTTGCAAACTATGGCATTTGATCTCATAAAACCAGATCTGCTTCACTGCATCATTCTAGAAATGACACCAAGAGAAATAAAGTGCGTAGATAAACTGTTTTTGAAACTAAAAAAAGCAGAGTCACCATTGTGACATTTCCAACATGAAAGATAAAGAGTGGTCTACCAAAAAGATGTGCAACAAGTGCTAAAAATGGGTGTGTCCTGATCACCAATTAATTGTCATTAATTGCCAAATTAGATCAGTAGATTTTTTACAATTACAATATTCTTTACCACTCAGTATAATATTTAGAAATTGATTACAAGCTTAAACCAATATTGACAAATTTAGTATTGTTAAAGAAATTATGGATACACATTAAATTTGTTTTAAATATAAACCATTTTTAAAACAGATACTCCAAATCACTGGAGTACTGGAATGTTAAAAAGGAACTGCAAGATATGCAGTTACACTTGCTTCTGAATGGTAGCATCATTGCAGTTTTGTATACTTTAATTCCTGACTTAAGCATTGTGGTGCCATCTTTAGTTACTGATCATGATGTAGTCCAATCTAATAGTGAAACTGTAGCTGCATACAAAGTTGCCTATCCTCCAGCCTATACTCCAGTAACTGAAAGGGTTAAATATCGCAGCAAGGTCGCAAAATCGATAAACACTTGGCGTCGCCAGCAACGACTAAAGCGCAACAGTTACGACCTACTTAACATCAATTTTAATGAGATCTGATTAACCGAAAACGAAATCGGGCCCCTGAGCAGAACTCTTTTAGCAACAAAAAGAGCGCTTTCATCTCACTTCAAGTCGCACTGGCGGTCGTCGCCCGCTGCGATAAGGGAGGGAGTGCTCATGCTCATTCAATCTGCCAAGCACGTCGACAAGTGTGTGATTGAAGTGATAGAATGTTTAGTGTCGGTGTGGCCGATCGCTAAGGGCACACTGGGTGGTGGAGTGTCCGCATTCGCCTCGTGTCCGCGCGCCCCGAGAAATGGCGGACGTTGCGACGCACTTTCCCCCGCAAACGTACAGCTCTTCCTTCTTCCTGAACAGCTTGGGTGAGGTGCGTGCAGCTTATCAGTCTCTATATTGTAGGTTAGAGCGAGGTGCGCTACTGGTGCCTTGCTACGTGTGCTTTGCTTACTTACGGGAGCGTCGGCGGGTGCGATTGATCGTTGCGATTTGCTGGCGTGCCACGGCACGTTGCAGGCTGGGGATTGATCAGCGACTTGGGCAGGACCAGGCGAGCCCATTGCGGCTACCCTTGAAAATTGGGGTGGCCTTGTTGCTGTTTTCGTTGTACAGCCTAAAATAGGGTGCAATTTGCCGAATTGCATTTTTAGGGGGGAAGTCAATATCTTGGTTGGTTGAGTATCAGCATTTCGGAGAAAAGATAACAAATTTAGTTCGTTAGCTATGTATGTCACTGGAAACTTTTCATTTTGGGATGTTCATGAGTTTGAAAATATGTTTACGCTAAAAACACCCATAACTAGATAATTTACGTCTCCGCCATTTTAAAGCTTTATTTAATTCAAAAATATGTGTGTTGGGGTTGGGGGGAGTGAGGCAAAGCGATTAAAAGGGATAGTCCAGCCTCTGCGCTCTATTTATTTTACTGCTCTTTGGACACGTGTCTATTACGTTAAACAACCAGCCTTAGATTAAGATGCCATTACACCCATCTATTCAGCGGGGGAGTCGAACCTACGACTCACGGTTTGATGATTTCGAACTAAGTACCTGCCCTTTTGATTTGCAAAATCTAAGTATTTTTTCTGAACCTATCGGGTTAATTTTTGGTTGAGAAAAAGGTGAAAATTATGACGCTTCAATAACCACCATCAAAATCTATCTTTCAGTTATTACTTTTTAATTTTTTTTTAGCAGATAAAGAGTTTTTGAATGTTTGGTTTAATTTGTTCATACTGCGCTCCCTAATGTTTTGCTCTCAAATCTTCCAGAAACCAATCTAAACCTGTTGCATGTGGAAGTATTAGCAATCAGTTATTAGTACTTAAAGTATTGGAGAAAACGTCATAGATATGTAGTAGATAAGGTATCACAAAGGGTGTTTTATGATAGAGATAAAGTACAATTGGTTTCATAGTTCATTTGGCCATTCTTTAGCGATTGTGAGTCATTTCAAACTATTATTAACCTTCAATTAGTTTTGTTTGTTTTTTTTACAATAAAAAACCAAATTATATGTCGATCCTAATAAATTTTATTGCCTGCTAATAGATGGATCTTAATATTTACAGGGCTTTAGACCTTATAAGAAGATCTAAGATAAATAAGGGACAAATGCTGATATCTATGCTGTTTTTATAAATTGGCCAAAAAGTTCGCCTTCAATATCGAAAATGACATTTTTCTGTAGGGATTTATTCAAAACCAATAACATTATCTTCCAAGATTTTTTGCCACCGTTCCCCAAGTTCCTCCAGATCCAAAAAAAGAACCCTTCAACATCATCAAAAGACTAATCAGCGACCACAGAAAAGCACTTCATTGATCGGAAGAGACTATAGTCGGATAGAACAGCGTCTAGATTGTAGGCTAGATGTCTTAGTCTTCTTGGCGGTCAGCGCAAAGCGTGTATTTATCGGATCAGAGTCGAGTACTTCTCCTTCAGCTTGTCGTAGGCACGGTGCAATTGCCGCAAAATACAAAACTCCAAAATTTTATCATACTGACCTTTTGGAACCCATTTCTCAACCAATATAACAATTCTCTGCCAGAAACGATTTTCAGTGGGTTGTTAGGCAATTGGCAGCAGAACTCGCTTGTTTACCTACGCTTCTTATGAACAAAATAAAGTTGATGCATAAACTGAGCACAGTTTGATGATACGAAACTTCGAGAACCGGTGCCAGATTACGATTGCTTGGTGAGAGCCCATCGCTATCACTGTCGACAAATCTTCATTATTTAACTTTGATGGCGGACCAGAACTAAGCTTGTCTTCAAGATCAAAATCTTCTTCGTTGAAGCGCTTGAACCACTTCACCGCTGTCCGCTGGGCAACTGTTCCATCACCTACAATTTTGCAAACTGACTCGGCAACATCTTTTGTGAGTAGACTTTTCTTCCACGCTTTTTTCTTCAACCAAACTCGAAGTTCACTGTAATTTTGTAGTCAGTGTCAGCCATCGCGAGCAGGAAATTTTTGGCTAACTTTGTATTACGTTCTTGCTTACAGTTGATCGATTGATAAAACGATTGAATAAGTAGATACACTCTAATTCATAAATTTCTTTGTTTACCTTTCAAATTCTCATTCATACGATGTTAATTTGGAACTAAACCTAGGTCTTCCTTCAATTTCTATTGTACCAACTTTTTCTCATGTGATATTTCAATTTGGCCTGGATTTATGGCACACACTTCAAAGTTTTCAGATTTTGTACTTTCTTCGCTAATTGTTTAATATCGTGACGCGCACGAAGCAATTATTTTATGGCACCCATTTCACTTCCCATCCCTACGTCTGAATTTTTTTTTTATGTAATAATTTGAAGTACAATTTTGATGTTTTTGTATGCTCGTGGCTGATTTTATGGCGATAATTCTGTTCCGTTTACAGTGCATTTTGAAATGCAATTCAACAGCCGCCTGCGGGATTGTCGTCTATTAAAGGGTATAAAAAGAGGGCTAGTGTTGTTTTACACTCATTGTAAACTCCTAAAATCGTCCCAAAAGCTCTTTTACAAGCTTGCTAAGAGCTTTCAAAAATTCCAAACTTGAAAAGGAGCAAGGGACGTAGAGATTTTAGAAGAACCACGGATAGCAGGGGAATGATAACGAACATTTTCGTACTACAACCATTTCTATAAAGTAACAGCTTCATGTGCGTCAAGGTACCAAATAATTACCCCTTTTTTCCAAAGAACTGCACAATAAAATACTTTTAACTACTTTTGACTTCAAGGTTTCATCATCTACCAAAAGAAGAATGGTCGTTCTGATATTTTTCTCCTAGAGTCTTCTCTTATATTGGCCTTTGTCTACCTAATTTAATTGTGGTCCAAAGTGGATAAAACTACTCTCAACGGATGTGTGATTGTCATCTACGTTTCATAATTTTATTATTACCAAAAGGAGCGTAAGTTTGGAAAAGTGTAAGAATGGTTGTTCCAAAATGTTTCTTTTTGAGTCTGCTCTTGTATTGACTTGGGGTCAATTTAAAATTATTATCATCCAAAATGGTCATATTTAAAGGCATCCCGACAAATGACTATGTGGTCCTAGGGTTTAGAAAGTTTTTGCTGTAGCATTGTGTACTATCCAACATGACTTCCGATTTTTTGTTCCAACTGAGGATTTTTCCATCTTTAGAAGGTTTTATGGAGGCTTAAGTTGGATAAAATTATTTCCAATAAATCGGGAATTTTTCTTGTCATTTATTTGTTTACTAGAAAGGAGACAAAATGATCCTGACAACCAATTAAGACCCACTATAGAAAAGGTTCGTTGTTTCTGCAGTGCTCTATGATTTTTCAGAATCATATAACTGTTGTATCGGTCATACCTTTATTGTTCCTTTTTTTGAAGGACTATTGTACCATGAAATGATACACTTTCTTACCAATGGAGGCCTATTAATTTTGCGGCCATTGTGAGAATAACCCGCTCTTTTTCATTGTAGAGGGGGCTCGCAGCCGTTGAAAGTACCGGCATAGCGCACCGTTTATACTTCCTGTTTTCAGGGCAGCGATATACTTCAGAAACAAACTTAAGTTGCCCAAAACGCCTGTGTTTACTGAACAAAAGAAGGATGCCATAGACATCATTTGATAAAATGATGTAAATATAAAATATTCCATGTTTGTACAAGATTAACCGTTTTTTAATTAATTTCAGTGATAAAAAGCGCCTTTTTATACATTCCTTGACGTTAGTGCCCAAAAAAAGTTGTTTTGTCTATGTTTAATTTTGTCTGCTAATTTTAAACTCAAATTGGTGTGACGTCTTTTCTTGTCGCAGTGTGCTGTTAATTGATTATTGCATGAATTTTATTGTGGCAAGTTTGCTGTGAAGCAGTTCCGTTCATTCCTTTCTTCCGTTTCTACGCGAAATATATAACGTCCAAGCTAATCATAGTCTCTTGACAATAAGCTAGAAATTCTATTGGGCATAATTTTAGTCCTTTAACCGTCCCTACGCACGGATAACTCTTTTGTTCGCCAATCGTTACATTATGTTTGTATTGATAGCCTCTGAAGACTGTCCATCCATGTTTATCATTCTTTCATTTTTTTACATTTTTATTGTCATCTATGATCATTTTTATAACTTTACAACTTCTTCTTTTTGGTTTTCTTTCGTTCATAACCAAATGTTCTGCGTTTTATTACAATACAATTCATTTTGAAGTCTTCAAGAACCAAGTTGCCAAAATAGAAAATTGAGAGCTTTGTCCTGGTATAAAGTAGAACTGAACGAAGCAATTTTGCTGTGTTGGAAGTATATTCCCTGACAATGAATTATAAAGTTTACGGCTACAAAATATATTTGGACGATTATAAAGTTCTGCCTTTTAGGATAGTCGACAATCTCAACATGTTGAACAAAGCTTTATTTTGAGTCATAGACGGTGCGTTTAAAACTTTTCTTTTTTCTTCTTCATTTAGACGAAGTCCATAGGGACAGTAACATTAAAAAAACAGCAATATAAAGCAACGCTTGGTTATTTAACTTGTCTGCCAAGCTTCTTCCAGAGGCTTCATGGTTTTTAGGATATTTGACAATGTCGAAAGTTTGAACATCTGGATGTTTACCAAAGGGATGTTACTGGAAACTATGATAAATCAAATCTAATTTGTCATTCCATCGGAGATTTTTGTTTAATTTTATCATGGTTTCTCTTCAATTTGTATAACTTTGCCTTTAATTTTGCTTGTACGATTCTGGGCATTCTTTCGATTTATTTTTTAATTTCTCAACTGATATATTTATTCAGGCACCTTGAAAAAAACTCCAGAGGTGATTTTTGATCGTAGAACACTCCTTTCTCACTGTCCTGTCCAGCTTATCCCATGACAACTCTGGGGTTGAGGTCTGGACTCTGTGGTGGCAATGTTGTCATTTTGATCATTTTTTGGTTTTCTTGGTTTTGCTAGGTAGTCCTTGCAAAGCGAACATGAAGATTACCCTTCTGAAAACGCTGCTTTATTGTGCCGATTGATATTGTTTTATCATGTCCCCGGTTAAACTCCGCAGCAATGTTTGGGGCAGTTAATCTTCTATTTCGCTTACTCATCAGTCTGATAAACTGATCTTTTGCATTGGATGTTACTCGTGATGGCCTTAAGAGTCCCAGCCTCTCTGTAACGTTGTAATGTAAGATTCACCGTCGAAGCACAAACCAGAAATCACAAAACCCATGTAAGTGGCACAAGGATGATAAACTGGCGAGCTTAGAAATCTGAACCTCGAACAGTGCACAAATTTTTTAAATGTGAACAAACATCTAAAACAAGCGATAGGGACAGAAAGCAAGATTCGAAGTGTTTTGTGACAGTTCAAGGATGTAAAAGCATTATGATTTTTAATGGTTTTTAACCCAACAAATGCTATAAGCAAAAGATCTCTAAGTGAGTAATTATTTTCATTTACAAAAATATTGTCTAAGGGATGGTAAAGAGTTAAACAAAACAAAATTTATTACGGAAAGTATAATTATTCACTCTATAACTGAATTTTGATAAGGTGTCCATACTTCCATGGGCGATAGTGTAGCTGTTTTCTAGATATAGCCTTTCTTCACTCAAATAGAAAACCTTACGAAAATCCTTGAAGAAGGTTTTGGATTACTATAGTTTATAACACTCCTGTTCTTCTGATCTCTAAATCCATGTTCCCCAAAACTTCCTTTAGATTCTGAACGATTTCGATAAAGTTATTAATAGCAAAGCATTTTAAATGTATGCAAACTTGTTTTTACATAGGGCAAAATGTAGTTTTTTTTATTGATTTTGCAGCCAAAATGTTCTTCCGGAACTGTTGGATTATTTGAGTCTTGTTTATGAGGCTTTTGTTTTATTTGGTCGGGAAGAACGCAATGGTTATGTAATTACTGATCTTGTGAAATTTCAGTGTTGTAAAACATTGTTGCCATCTCGCTGAAATTACATTTTGATTGGATATCAACCATAAATAATGCATAATTTTAATAAACATCTCCACTTTATCAGTTTCTCGAAAAAACTCGTTAATGTGCATGGCACTCTGGCGTGCGCTTGAATGCTGATAATCAGTCTGGAGTCCCCTGCGATTGTGTTTATTTATAAAACCTTTGAGATCAAGGCGGGTAGATTCAGACGATGGTTGAAGTGTTATCCCGTCGATGTGCTGCTTAGCACACGTGAACTTTGAAGGTCACGTGAAATTATAAGTCAAATTCGCAATTTAGTCACACGTTTCTCGTACCTTTTTCTCTCAGTTGTCGAAGACAAAATTCTCCAAAGCTGATCAAGTGGTCCGATGGAGTCAAATCAAAATTCACCCTTCACTAGTTGCGACAGCGCAGTAGTCATTTCTCTATTTTCATTTTCACGGAAAGTGATAAAACCATCATCACTGATGCTTCTCGGCACTTTTGGTACCTACTTTTTTGTTTCCTCAGTTTAGAGAGTCCTGTCAATTCGGACTTTTCTGGTTGTAAAACGATTTTTTTTATGTTACTGGAGAAGGTGTTGAGTTTCCATGTGCTTAAAAATAAATATCATTTGAAGGTCTGAAAAGTGCATTTTGGAGACATTTAGTGACTTTAAAACCGTTTAGACCTCAAAAAACTGAATGTTACTTTTTTGATAGCCGTTATATAAAATTTTTTGTATTTTTTGACAGGTAGTCGATAGACTAATAACAAGCCTTTGAGTGAAGGTCATACCAGACAATACGGAAAATAATACCCATTCAAACATTTACTTTCAATGGCGTTGCCGTATCTTTCTGGAAGAAGTTTAATGTCATTGGTTTTGAATGGCTTTTTAAGTGTAATAAATTTATTATTATTTTTTATGGCATTTCTTCAGACATTTTGAGGTATAAGGGAAACGAACGTTTTTGTGTATTGTAACTACCGGTAAGCCTTTGTCTGAAGACCCTACCTGTCAAGACCGACCATAATACGCATTAAAACGTTTACTTTCCACGACCTTGTCATCTGTTTCCAGAAGAGATTTTTTCAGTTGCATTTTGGAGCCTTGGCGACATTTGGTAACTCTGGCCATTTGGGCTAAAAGAGTTTATTACTTTTTGATGGCTAATATGGAAACAATGTTTAGACTTTTGTTCAAGCAAATTGTACTTCTTGTATTGTGTCACTGAAGACGTCAAGTTACATTTCGTTGTATTTTAGAAGGATCTTGATGACATTCGGTGACTCTTTGGCCGTTTAGGTTTCAAGAAGTTCATTGTTGCTCTTGGGTGGCTGAGATATATGTAATTTTTTGAGTTTTTGAAGGCTTAATGAAAATTATAATATGTCTGATTTTTCTCTAAACGAGACTCGGCAGATAACCGGCAGACTATCGATAAGCTTTTGTTTGAAGGTCATACCAAACAAGGCGGAGCGTAATACGCATTAAAATGTTTATTGTGTAAGAACGAGTTATCTTTTCGTTACGTTTTAGAAAGGTCTTTGTGACATTTAACTACTCTGTCCGTTTAATGTTATATGCATTTTTAAAGGTTTAAGAAAAACAAACATTTTTTTTGGAATTCATTTTGAAAATTTTTTTGAAAAATGGCCTAAAGGTCATACCTGATAAGACGGATCAGAATACGCATTGAAACTTGGCTGTTCGTGTGATTTTCATCTGTCTCCAGACGAATTTTCTTCGTCGCATTTTAAAATAGCCTTGACGACATTTGGTGGCTTTTTGATTGTTCCAAAGAGTTCATTATGCCTTTTTAATGGTTGAGATGTGTTTATTGTTTAGGTTTTAAAAGCTTAAAGAAAATGATTATTTTTGTGTTTCGTGCCGCTGAAAAACGCTAAACTCTCATTTGTCTGTATTTTTTCTAAGAGGAACTCGGTAAATGGTTGATAGATTATCGATAAGGCTTCGTTGGAAGGTCGTTCTGGACAAAACGTTTACTTTCTACGATATGATCAACTGTTTTCCAAAGAAGTGTCATTTTGTTGGACTTTGGAAGTATTTTGACGACTTTTGTCAGTTTTTCTCTGTTTATACTCCAAAGAGTTGATTATTATCTTTTGATAGCTGAAATATAAGTCCAAATAGTTATTATAGTGTCCTTCTGCAGTTTGAATGAGAAATTACAAAGCTATGAGTTAAAGTTTCATGATAAGCCCGTGCGACATAAACAACTTAGTTGTGGCTAGTTTGTACGTTCTAGAGGTACACATTTGACCTTAAAATTTTTTTCATAATGTTAATGGGGCTACAGTTAATCTTTTAGGCTTAATGAAGGAAAGTGTCTATTTAATAACGAAACGTTATACATGTAGCTTTAGTTTATTGACGAAACTCGTATTACGTCAGCTGCTTAAAAATTTGTAGCCTATTTGGGGAAGGGCGATATAGTGAAGGAAAGTCTTGATAAATAGAGAGGATATCCATTACTGACAGACTTTTTCAGGCAAAAGTTATTGGTTCAAAACTGTAGATGTTCACATCATTGTTATATCTACATGCATATAAATTCTATTTTTGTTATATTCAATCATTACCAACTCGATCAAGCTCGTTACTAGATGGGCACATGAAAAAGAAGAGTGTCAACAAAAATCAAAAGAGGTATAATACCATAAAATAAAAAAACAGAAGAGAGCTATAGTATGTTTTAAAAGACAGATAAATGACGATCCGGCGAGAGAAAACGACGTTACCACATTAACGAACAATTGGAACGAAGCTGTTGCTTCATCTTGATGAAACTAAATGTTTCCAAACCAAAATTGTCGAACCATTTTCACACATCGATTGGAAGCGACAATAATACCTAGGCCCTCTCCTCAAAAAATAAGAACAAATGACCCATACTGCACTTATTGTACATTAAACAGTGACACGTTCGGTGTGGAGAGGCCTTTCATGTATATCTCGTGGGTTGTTATAGTTCCAAGGACATTTTAAAATAAATTTTAAATTAAAAATAAACGCACGCAGAAGAATTTAGAAATTACGAAGCAAGGCATCATTAGTGGAACGACCCTCTCGATGTTGGCACTCCTCCAAACAAGCGCACGTTGATATATTTCCTTGAAAATTGCTAAAAGACGGCGCCACATTTCTCGTGGCTTTACATAATTGAGCCACGCAAGGACTGCTGGAAGAGGGTTTACTCGATACCACCCCATCTAGGGATTTTTCGCAAGATAAATTTCCTCGATAACCAAAACCAATAGCTACAGGTTTGAAATTTCTTGGCTTGACTACTGAGCCATTGGCTTATCTAAAACTGTTTCGGAGATCTATACAAAGTTAGAAACCATGCGTGGAAACGCAGAGAAAGTCAAAAACAGCGTGTTTGTCCTGTTCATGACAAGCAGGCAAATCACATTTGATACACTAACGGATGCAACAGGTCTGCCTCGTAGATCTTTGCATACCATCATCCATGAGTCCTGTATACAACATACTCGTAGTGCTCAGCAAACTCAAAGAAGCGAAATGTAGAAATTGAAACAACTCCGTCTAGTAATATCGCCACACGAAATGGGACGTGGCACATTGCTTTAACATAACAATGCACAGCCACGTATTTGACGAATCTTACATCAAGCGACTATGGGCGTACACGATACACAAGCTTAAGTCGGCTGTCTACAAGTGGTTCTATTCTACGGCTATAGAATAGTTTACAAAAGCTGCAGAATGATAAAAAAGTACATAAACAGTGAAGGGAAATACCTTAATAAAATGTACATTTACTTTTCCTAATAAAAGTAGAGAAACGAAGTACTGCTAAGGTGATTACTTTATCATAAAGATAGGAACAGCAACAACAATGTTATGGGTTGTGCTCGTGTTCCAGCAAGATGTTTTGGACTGTAATATTGTCAGCTCAAACTGCACCTAAATCACGCACAACTCGCACTACGTTTAAATCCAAGGACGTAAAGACGTTAAGACACAATCTGCTAAACCTCAAACTATCAGGACACAGAGACTTAGGACGCAGGACATAAATTCGCGGATATAGTATTTCTCGAAATACTTTGCAGATTCCCACAGAATTCGTTCTAATGGCAAAAATTTCTAAAAAAAAAATTAAAATGGTAGGTAGTTGATCATTTAGTCTGCTAAAGAACTTTCTTATCTCATTAAGAACGAAGAATTCAGAATGAGAGTATTATCGTGTCTTTAGAGCGATAAAAGAATTTTTTTCGAACAGATTAGCATTTCATTTGTATTAAATCATTTATAATCTTTGACACATTATATTTATATTAACAAAAAATTTTCTATTTATTTGTATAAAAGAGAATCTACCTTAATATTTTTGCTTATTTGCTAAATTATCTTTTAAGTAATCGAAATGTGCTTTCAATAAATACAATAATATTTCAAGAATTCCAATATGTGCAAAAGAAGTATCGTAATACCATAATACAGGGTCCAACAGGGAGGTGTTGTTTTTCAAAATACTCTGACAGATATTTTTGAACAAATTTCAATTTTTAATTTTTCCAAAGATTGCATATATAATGTCATTTAAGAAAATAATGTAATTCAGGTGTGATAAATGAGGTAATCTGAGCGGCGACCGTTCTTGTCAAGTCCTTGTTGCAGGCGACTGGATAAATTGTCCATACACTTTTCAAGCACAGAGCGGGAATTGCTCAAATTTCGCGAGTTATAGCTTCCGAAAGAGCTTCAAGAATCCGTGGTTTTTCAATATAAACCTGAGTTTTTAGGTAGCCTCATAAGAAATAATCACACATTGAAACATCCGATGATCGGGGGGCCACTCCACTTCCCGCGCAATGAAATGAGGCGCCCTGGAAAATGTTCTCTCAAAAACGCCATGGATTTTTTTAAGGTGTGGCAAGTGATCTCATCCTGTGGATACCAAACCCTGTAGAGGGCAATCTGATGTCACACAAACATCGTAAGGTAACGGTGTGAGTTGACCATCACAGTGCGTTCATTTTCTCGGAAATAATAGGGTCCAATTATGCCAAATCGGGCTAGTCTGCAGTACATAGTTACTTTTTCACTATGGATGGACTTCCGATTAGTACCGGCAATTTATTTGTTTATAACACCCGATAAGTAAAAATGAGCCTTGTCACTCGTTATCAGAATACAGTCATTTTTTAAAGTTCCCGGAATAGTTTCTGCAAACACAAACCGCCTGATATTATCATTTTCCCCACCTTGATTTTGTAAGGGTAAAAGTGGGTAACCGACCTGTCTGACATGCGCAAAATCCTAGCGTGCGGTAGCGCTGAATGACGAGGGCCGGCCTCCATAACCTGCCGATCTCTTTCAATGTTTTTTGGTCTTCTAACTGTCCGATTTCTTCCCCAAGCTGTTCGAGATCTCACAGTTACTCTGGTTCTGAAGTTATTAAAACCATTTTAGTATTGTTCGGCGAGATGGGACAGTACCCCGTCGACCGACATTGAAGTAAATTTGAAATTTTTGTTGTGTTTGCACTACCGAATGGACGGTTGTTGTAAACAAACAGCCGTTGCTCAATCGTCCGCGGCTACTGAAATGACAACTAACAACAAGTAACGTTATACCAATCTCAGAAACATAACACTTTCCTGTCAGACCCTGTATTTTTCTTGGACACTTCAAAACCACCAAAAGTTTGACTTTGAAATTTAAGGCGGTTTCTGTTCTGTCAAATATTTACATATATAATTAATTACACGGCGTAATACACATACAAAAACGTATTGAATAAGAAATACATGTAATTTGTTTGCCTCAGTTTGGACATATTGGCCCAGGCCACTGCAAAATGCAGTTGTTATTACCAAATAAATTGTATATATTTGTTGATATAAGATACAGTTAAATGGTATTGTTGTAAGAATGGACCTAATAAAAGAAATCGACTGTAACTCTGCAACCCTTATGGACGAGCTGCTTCTAGAACACTTAAAACTTTATGTTGCTGAAAAAAACTTCTTTTGATTTAAAAAAAAGTACAACTTTGTTGTTGCTCAATTTTTAAATGAGAAAATTGTGTATGCCGTTGAGATCAGGATCTGATTAACCCATAGACTCAGTGCAATGCAGCTTAGGGTGCCAAGATTTGGGGAGAGCAAAATTTTGAGTTGAGTGTACGAAAAAGTGAGCTCAATTAAAGAAACTTTAATAGGTTATAATTGTTAAACTTTGAAATTGTACATTCATTGTTCATCGGCGTATAGTGAATTTTTAAAAACATTCTGATTCATTCTGGAACCGCGTGTTTCAAGGCGGGGCACGTGGGCGTTTGCGGCAGTCGAATAGGAGAAGTCATATAGCGTACAACACTAGTGCAAATAAATGAATGTTCTTATAGCAACCGTTGACCGTTGTATTAATGGTATTATGATTTATAATTATTATGCAGCTGTTATGAATACAGTTTCGTTTTGAATTAAATTGTAGTTCAATTCACATTTCATTTATCATAAAGATTGAACAATAAGCGGCAAAAATGGTCCAGATTTGTTGAAAAACCAAGTGGAGCAGGATTCGGAAAACATTCCAAAGAGCGTCTGGAACAGCAGAATGCTGTAATAAAAAATATACCAAAACTAGACACTTTTTCCTCGCGTAATGTGCACAAGCGTCACTATCGATTTCAGTGTTTCAAGCTGCAAGGTGCTTTGAGCTTACAGAGCCCTGAAAATACTTTTAAAGAAGTAGACCCAATTACATCACTCGATAACCCGCTATTGTGGCGGGTAAATGATGAACTTTGTGAGTCGGTGACCTGCAATTGCATTCAACAAAACGATGAGGGTTTTGTACCGATCAGTTGTTTTATAAAAAATTAACAAATGAAAATGCATCAAACGAAATTGATTTATATTTTGTGGGCCATGCGAACTTTATAGGGGAACGACGTTCCTAGCAACTAAGAGGTTTGATGATTGGGAAAAAACATAACAAACGATTATGACAACAACTCTGAACACGGTGCATTTTAAAATTTATTATTAAAAGTAGGGTTTCATAAAGAGTGGTATTATAAAATACCAGAACAATACATGGAAGACGCTTTCTATTGGCGAAATATTCTCTTAAGAGTTGTTGAAGTTGTGAATTTTGTAGCTTCCTGTGGGTTGCCAGTTCATGGCGATAATGAAATATTAGGCTCTGTAAGAAATGGTAACTTTCTTGGCTGTGCAGAAACTGATTTCAAAATTCGATCCTTTTATGGCCAAACATGTAGCAAAATTTAGAAACGAGGGAAGAGGTGTTCCTTTACTTATCAAGTACAAATTTCAGATGGATTCAGACCAAGTTAAATTGGGGATTATCTAAGAAATTGTAAAAACCAAGTAATTACTCCATAATTGGCAACCCAACGCCAGATGTGTCACACACAGACCAACTAGTTTTTGTGGCATTTTACGTATTACGGGAACTCTTGACGTTTATTCATAACTGTAATCATAAAGATTAAGAGATGGCGAATGCTGTAATGTTTGGCTAGAATAAAAAAAAGTAAATCCTCTTTCACATACATTTCTTTGCGATAGGCAGCTCTTTACAATTAGTGCTCTGTTAGATTTTTTTCTTTAGGACAAATCTATAACTTCTTTTATTATTTACCCAAAAGATGGGATATCTGGCAGTCTTACCATAAAAGGAACTCTGTATCTTTAACAACTTTGTTGGTAATCCAATGGAGTGCATGCGCTGATGCCAGTCGACCATTATACAAATCGTACCAGGAGGTTCTTCATGGTTTGTCATACATTACTCATAACAGATCGTGTTTAGACTAAGGACTATATAATATAATATAATATTGCAAAACTTAACAGCCTTCAAATGGCATTCATGATATGTTGCTGGAGCAACGTTCTTGTAGTCTCAAGAAATAAGTGAAAGGCTTCAAGGAGAAAGTACACACACAAGAAATGCCATTACTCTATACAGTATTTTAGAAGATTTTGTAAACGCTCTTCGAAACGAAGATGAGTGTTAAAGACTAAAAAAAGCAAAATTGATGTGTGAAACTGACGTCTGCAAAGCAGACATTGCGAGAAAGAGAAAGCCAAAAGTTCCTTTCAGCGAAAACAGATGAAAATTATGAGTCTTATTTTATGCTGCACTTATTCTCTAAAGCTCAACATTAGTAGGAAAACAACAATCTATACAGAAATATATACGAATTTCAAATTTCTCTAGGAAATCACTCAAATGGAAAATGACAGAATACGACAGAGGACAGATCAGTTACTAGAAGAGTATACTTCTAATTTAGATAAAGTGGAATGTGTGCATTTAGAGGTATTTTTAAGAATTAACAAAAGTATTGACAAAGAAGATAAGAACACCAAACCGAAATCACAATTAAAAAGCATTATTGAAGTCATGGGATGTCTGTTTTTCCCAATACCGTTATCGCTCTCAACTTTGGCTTACTAACTGCACTGGAGAATAATGCTTTTCAGCTCTTGAGTGAAAAACTTTTTGAAATCAACATTAAAATAACAAAAAATAAGGGGTCTTACACTTATTTATTGAGGGTGAATTTTTACAGTCTTTTTTATGACAGTCCAGAGGTTTGCTAATTTTAAAGGCAGTAAAAGAAAAGTTTTTGGGCGAAATAGACTTTTTTTGTTTATAATCAAAAAAATAAATGCCCCAAACATGCAAAAATTTTAGGGAAGGCTGCTAAAAAATTGTCGTCCTAGGGCGCCAAAAATCAAAATCAGGCTCTGGTTGAGGTCATCGAATGTTCACAGCATTTTGACCCAGAATCCCATCCGTTTACGATTTTCTTCGGGCTGCGCAGCACGATGTAGGTCTCAAATGGACGTAGCCGAAGCCGTGGCAGAAATTCTAATGCTTTCATTTTGATATTCTGAGATCACTTTTAATAACTTAAGAACGCCGTTTGACGTCAAACTTGCTCTTTCAAAATTTGCGCCCTAGTTTGAACCATCAACTAAGCCCGTGTAACTAATAGCGAACCTTTAATTCTTATGTCAGGATTATAGAATTTCTAAAATTCTGACACGCACCAGCGTTTACCAATAAACTTTCCAGACCCGTTGCATCGACCTCTCGCGTCTGCATTCTCATTTGCCGCTGGGAAATTTAAAATTGAATCTAGGTCACGCTTTACGAGTTAAACAACTGTCAAGAAAGACAAAAAGTCATTTCACTTTTTGGTGCTCCTGCAGCATTAGAATTTAGCCTGATCGAGTAAACGCGAGTCGCGCAGACAGCCGACCAAGGCTAAGTTTTACAGCTTTCTCTGTTGGTATGTGCAGAAGCTCATTTCAATGCAGAAATGATTGGCTAAGCCGCTCAAGTGTAATGCACAAGGTTGTTCGATAAAATTGTCGCATTTTCCATTTTCTGTTTGTCTTTGTAATGTATTTATCTGTTCGTATTTAAGTTGGCTATGAAATTTGAAATTTAAATTCATATTTGCTTCAGATAACTCTTCGTGATGTTAAAGATTATACAGGTTTCAGGAAAATGATCTCTCCTTTGGAGCGCCGCGTGTAATGTATTGGTAGACGGTGCTCGAGTCGTACATCCTTGAGCAGCACAAGACATGCCATTTCGGTACCCATCATAATATGTAGCGGTGAATACTACGCGTTTCTATTGGAGATTTATTATAAAAATGATGATTCTGTGATTGTGACGGAACGGCCATTTCGGGGTAGGTCGTCACAGAAGAATTCCGATCAAGAAAACCGCAATGTTGTGAATACACAATCTCCGACAAGCTGGTTCAGCATTTAAGCGGAAATAACCCGGTAGGCTCGTAGCGCTCGGACACCTGAGAATATCTTAACAGTGAGGCAGGATGTTGTCACATCACCACAATGTTCCACCACAAGCATGCTCTCGCCTTGGGAATATCTGACCGGAGCGTGCATTCTACACTGCGATCTCATGTTCCATCCGTACAATCTGTTGGTGGTTTGAGAACTTAAAGAATGTGACTGGAACGCCCCACAGGCTGCTTGCAAGGATGTGTTGGAAAATGTTTCAGCGGATACTATTGTGCCAAGTCGTGAGGAAGCTCATTTTCATTTGTCGGGCTCCATGAATAAACAGAATTTTTGGTATTGGGCCCCACAAAATCTCCAACAATTCCATGAGCGACCATTCCACTGTCAGCAAGTAACTTTGGTGTGCTGTTACGAAATTTGGCATTATAGGACTCTATTTGCTTTTGGGGAATCAGAATGCACGGTGTTATGCAATTTCCTGGAACTCAGACTCAACGAACATGGAAATGCATCGTTGTGGTACCAACAAGATGGCGCTGCCGCACAGACGGCGAGAAGTTCTGAGATAAATGTTTTCTAGCCCCCTTTTCTCAGTACATGGTGATATCCTACGGCCGGTTAGTCCACCAGACCTGTTCCCTTACGATATCTTTCTGTGGGACACCTGAAGTCTTTCAACGCAGGCCGTGGGCTACTGGGGAATCAGGGGATGCTATTCGAAACACGATCGCAGCAGTACCAATGGATATGACTCGTCAAGCTATGCAGAACTTTAGGGTGAGGTTTTGCGAGTATATCGCTCGTACTGGCAAACATTTGCACGATATAATCTTCAAAACTGGTTGATGACTAAATGGCAGGCATCGTTTTTTGTGATGGTACAAAAAAACATTGAACAGAATCTGTGTTGTTCTTTTTATTGCTGTTTCGAGAAGGGGAGATCATTTTTTCAGACTCTGTATAATTATTACCATACTAATTTTTCTTTGAAAATTTAATTTCAATGTAGGTACCTATATATATAACAACTGACATTCTGGAAGCAGTTTTACAGCTCCCAAAAGGTGTTGAATTCTTTAGAGGGCATTCAGAATATTTTGAAATGTCAGACCGCAGTTATTTAACAAGGATGACTGTGGTGCTACATTATTCTATTTACAAAACGGACATTAATTCTTTTCCGCACGCAATGTAGCATGTTAGTCAGCACTTTACAATATTTGCAGCTAATGAAGATATTCAGTACAGTAAACTGGAATGCAGTGGTAACGATGTTCATTTTAATCTTTTGCCCTAAGATTAACAATTAAAATCTTCAAAAACGAAAGTGTAGAATCTGAGGAATGCCACATTTTTCTTCACGTTCACTACTTCTTTATTGCATTTTTATGCAAGGTATTTATTATTCACCAACACTCAGAAGAAAAGTGTATATAACCTCACTCTTATAGGCTGATTAGATGTGCGTTGCTGTATATATGTTTCTTCTTTAAATAGGACTTCGATTTTTAGACTAACACGTACTTCAATTCGAAGATTTTGTTTTTCGCACGTTTACGAATTTGTGATGTATGTGAAAGATTTGACTTGTTCCATTATGTATTTATATTACATCGAGTTTTCTGTTGAAATTTAAAACATAATTTCCATTTGGCATACTACAGTATTTCAATATCTCTAGGCCATATGTTCAAATGATTTTAATGGTGCCTTTTTTGGGTAATAGGAAGATACTTCCAATTAACCGTAACGTCTTTTAAATTTAAGATTATCTCTTAGCTTTTCTATGAAAATAAAAACCTACAATTAGTCCTACAAGGGCACCCGATCGATATTTGGGACGAATGGATGGTGTATATATATACTATAAGCAAATTACATACTTGAAATGATCTCTAATGCGCTTTTGTAACTCAGTTGCTTCAGGCAAAACAACGTATATCACGAGTGATGTTTTTGCAAAGAGATTTGAAGCAATGTCCCTGTGTCACCACCCCAAAGACCCGTAAATTAATATTGCAGCGGCAATGCGTTACCTGCACAAATCTGATTTTATGCGAAAGCGAATAAAGCGTTGGCAAGAAATAAAGACTGTGGATGAATTGCCCAGTCAAGGAAAGAAACATTTGCTAAAAAGGGTGTTAAAGTAACGACGACGCTCAGAAGGCAAAATATGACAAATCTTTGCTTAATAAAAACAACATAATATTTACAAGGCAACCGTTCGACCTTGGTCGTCTTTGAGCTGATTAGAGTCGATAAGTAGGAAAAAATACTCCAGCGTTCTATTAAACACCCCGTCAAGCCGTATATTTGGAGTTATTTTAGTAAATGGGGATTTGGAACATACATATGTTAAATACAAAAACGACGATTAAAATACATGAGAATTTTTTGCTACAGTCTGTTGAAAAACGATGTGGAGTGAATAATGAAATGTGATTGTTGCAAGAAGATATCGTCATGGAATCAGTAGATTGGATTGACCCTCACCATCTACCAACGCTAGTGCAGTCGAAAATGGTCCTATCATCAAACTAAATGATGCAGCCATATTAACTATCAGACAGTTATAGCCTGTATAGCCAAACTCATATCATGGACTTTGCGATGATTTCAGGCATGACAGCAATTTTTTAAATTCCAAATTCAATTATTATTCTACCGCTTCATAGGAAAAACCTGAATCACACAGTGTAAGCGTAACTCCCTGTTCTTCCTAAAAATAAGTGGATCATACCACGAATTCCAGTTTTATTCATTGTGTTCAAGTAGGACGATGTTTAAAAGGCAAAATATGAAAAACCTATGCTTACCAAAAAGCACCTAGAGAAATGACGTTTGTAAGCAAAAAGAAATTTAGAGAAAGGACTAGAACAGTATCATATTTACTATAAGGCGACCTTATGAAGTTGGTCTTCCTTTTGGTTATCCTGTTCTGTACATAGAAAGACACTACTTTAACGTGCTAGTAACCATCTCATCAAGCTGTATATTTCAGAATGTTTCAATGAGCGGAAATTTGAAACATTGTGTCTCTTCCTTAAATATGGAAAAGATGGCTAAAACAAGTATATGAGAAATATTTGTTACGGTCCAATAATAAAGCGTGATTATCATAAAAAGATATCGACCCAAACATTGAACTTGGAAAGAAGAAAATGGAATCAATAGATTGGATTGATTCAAATCCAATCGAAAATATCTGATCCTCTATCAAACACATGTTAAGGGATAAAGGTGCAATAACTATAGCGAATTTTGTTTCATTTTCAAATAAAAATCGTTTAAAATCGACATGGTAAGAATCCTTTAAGAAATGGTGGAACTTTTATCGCGTTGGTATATTATACTAGTAGGCGTTTTTAATATTAGACTCATTAGCACGTGTTCGCCGCTTTTCTCACCACCCCTAAAGAGTAGCAGATGCTCTTGAACTTTCTCTCAGGAAATAGGCAAAGTCGATATATAGAATAGACACAATAAAGTCCAAAAACACATCTTCGTGGAATTTCTGTGCTAATAACATATATTTCTTGAGATTTGAAGAAAAATGTGGTACATTTTTTGCTTGATTTTAATAGATCCCGTACGCCAAAAAGTAAGAAGAAGAAGAGCTTGCTTTGTATCAAGAGCATTATTTTGTTCAAACGCTCCATGCATCACGTCTATCACAAAATGACGTTGCTGAATTGTGGAGTGTCAGTACTCAGTTCCAAATCGATGGTTTGATGTCAGTAGATTTGTTATCTTGTCATTATTAATTATTTTAACGGTTAACAATATGAACAATGAAGATTGTGGTTCTACTGTCTTCTATTTTGAATGCATTTAAGTTACTTATGTTCTTATGTTGTTTGAGAACAGAAATGATGAACTGCTAGTCGATATGGACGTTCTTCCTTTATCTAGTAGGTATGATGTGTAATTGTCTTCTTGCATTTTATATTAGCAAAGGAAATATTTTTTATATTTGTTTAACAATTCTTCTAATTAAAATTGTTGACGATTTAGGTGATTTTTTTTTATAGACTTACTTTAAAGATAGAATGCTTGGATCAGGAAGGCCTTTAAGACATAAATGTCTGTTTCACCGAGTATCTTCAGTTATGTTTGTTTTGGTTGCAATTTGATTCTCTCCTTTTCTTCAATATTTTTCACAAACGAATCGAACTTTAGTAAAGATGGCATCAACAACCTCATACCTGCTGTGACATACTCCCAATAGAATAATTGAAATTTATCAACAGCAACAGTTCAGCGTCAAGGTTTGAACCATCAGTCATTCTTCCGTAGCGGTTTGCTGGCTTGGTGTATTACTATTATTGAGGGACACTGTCTTTGTTGTATGAAGATATGACAATGACAGTATGACAAGACATATGGAGCTTTAGTCCACTCCTATGTTAACTATCTTAATAATAATTTCCCTCAACTTTTATTTGTATGGTCGCGTATAGTGAGTCAGTTCTTAATGTGTAAACAACTTGAACTCCAGTGTGAGCTTGCGTTGTAATCTGTGGGGGTCACTTCGAATACCTGCTCTAAGGTTGTCATAAATAAATAGCCTAATCTTATCCAATGTCATCTGATATAATGTAGGCTCAATGCGCAATTTCGGTCACATGTTTCTGATTTTTGTTTCCTTTTTTAAAATTCATGCTTCGTTACATAATTGTTTATGCCAGAATTATTTTAAGTTATTTCTTTATCTGACTATTAATTTGGTCTTTTGCACTCCCTAATCATTTTGTTGCACTTAATTGCAAGTTTCGTAGCCTAAACTATGACTATGGTAGATAGCTTATTAGCATAGAACCAATAACAACATTTGCAACCACAACAGCACGTAATTTATTAAGTAAAACAATTCATTCAATTTAAAATAATCCATTTTTCTTTAACAAGCATTGATCTGGCTTATGGCGTTAATTAACTTGTCTGCTGTGAAACCCATGTCATAGACTTTGTCGATGATTACAGACGTGACAGCTTTGTTTGAACTTTCAGAGCCTGGTGTGCCTTCTATTATTGTTTACCCAAAGTCAAAAGGCTTCATAAGAAGGGCTTGAAGTCACCCAATGTAGACCTAATCCTTTTATCGATTTCTTAGAATTTTCATTAATTCCAATTTTATCTATTTTGTACTCACTTAAGACGCTTGTTTGTAAATGACGATTTAGTTGAGAGATAATTGTAACCATGCAATAATATTTATCGATAAGAAGGAAACTTTTTATCACATATATATAGTAGTTGCTGTAACCTTCTACGAATACACGAACTGCATTACTCATGTTCGAAATAGATTATTTTTTACAAGAAACAGATACTAGAGCACGTAATTTTGGCCAAAATGAATTTTTGATATACTCCATCTTTTACCAGAGAAGTTTACAACCAAAAATCATCTCTTAGATTTTCATCTTTTCTAAAACGCCCAAGTTGAGGGCGCTATATCTCTGGTGGGAGCCTTAAACGTTATGAAAATTCTAATGAGAAACTAAGTCACCTTTCAATTTAAAATTTAACTGCTATGAATGATCAAATGAGTCTTGTACGCACCCCGATAAAAATCAGTGTTTCAATGGGACTAAAAATACCTAAGTGGAACGCCAACTCGTTCTGAATCATACTATGTAACATACTAAAGCAAAACAAACAACTAAATTTGATGATTTAAAATTCAAATCTGCTGATTTATTGATGTTTTCCGAGTAAAGTTATATTGAAATTGTTATTTGCACAAATTACTTTGTTTGTTAACATTGCACGAAATATTTACTCAGAAATTAGGAAGACTACGAGGTTTGACAATAAAATATCTGGACAAATTTATAAAAATTGATTTTCTATGTTCATAAAGCATTGTCACGATAAAATTATTCAAGTTTTATGTTTATTTAAACGACAAAGGCTTCTTTTGTAATAAAAAGAGATGGCGCTAGTTTACTTCTATTTTATTTTACTGTTTATCCTTCTAAAGTTTGTTATAATCACTTTTTATAAGAAGAAGAATCTAAAAAAATTGGCGCTGCTGATTTCAGCTTGTGCCTTCTATTTTCATTTCTTAGTATTGTTAAATATAACATCTTAAATTAGTTATAGTCATTTGGTTGTATGGGTTTGAAGAAGAGCGTTAGCAACAGAAACCGCTCAAATATCAAATTTATTTTTGGAGAAGAGTCAATTGATGAACACACAGCTCCACAGTGGTTCTAAAAACTTCGGAACGAAAGCCTTGGAGCCTCCAGAGCAAGCAGAAGAACTGTTGCCCATAACATTTGAGTTTAATAGGAAAAACTAAAAAGCTGGGTAAATGGGTGTCGTCTGAGTTAAACGAACATTAAACAGTTCGACGATACAAAGAATCCTTTGCGCTTCGTTTGTCCTTTTTATCCCTTTCTTGGTCACCCTTTCACGACCGAAAACGTTGAATTAGATCGACAAGAATTGTCGTAATAGTTTTCCATAATGAACCTTCATAAAAAAGGTTATGGTTATTGTACTGGTAGTCAGCAAGTGGCATCATACATCACACACTTCAAACATATTGAAGATTTGTTAGTATTTACTTCAGCTAGTTGCACGACAGTGTCCCGCAGTGTGCACCAGGTGACAGTGATGGTGGCATCTTTACTGGCACTGGCCAAGCATTTATTTTATTTCACTAATCCCTTCAAGTTTCTCATCCGTTGTGTTGTTACTTTTAGATTTCAAAAAGAGATTCGACCAGTGATTATTACCTTGATTAATAAATATAATTTTTAACTTTAATACGTAAAATTGCAATTGCAACGAACATTCTTGTTTCAATTTTCACTTGTTACACATCATATAACAATAGCAGTTAATTGTATGTTCAACAGACGTGTGTATGTGTAGGAATTAAAAGTGAAAAACAAACTGAACCACAATAAGAAATCAAGAATGTCAATTAATTATCCCTGCACTTAGTGTAACAATTTTCTATTAGCTTGTACTATAAACATTTTAAGCTGATAGTTGATTTACAAAAATAAATGACTAATTAAATCATTTTTCTCATAAAGAACCAAATACGTGAATGCCCCAATAGTGGCTTTTCACTTCGTTTCTCTTAATTTTATAAAAACGCGTTGTAGTTTCTTAGACAGCTCGAAATTTGAAGCTCTTGCTGAACTATATAAAGTTCTCTATAGATGCAAGATCGAGTATGGCATACGGTACAGTGGATGTGTCAGATAACTCACGGGATAGGTGGTCTGTCCTGAAGCTGTGGAGCGATTGTTAATATAATGAAAAAATTGAAGGTACAGTTATATACTTACACTTAATATTCTTCAAAATAACATCTTTGAGCATCAATACACCGTTCCCAGTCGTTCTGCAGCACGTTCAGAGTTTGCTTACATCTTGAACTGGAATTTCTTTTAGAACACTTGTCACGGTAGCCTACATATTTTAATGGTCTCAAAATGGTGTTATTTTAAGCTAGATTTGAGGCGGAGCTATGTCTGGACTGTAGGGAGGGTGGAGCAGCATCCTCACAGTTTGTTTTTCTCACTAGCATATTGTCATGGTGAAGAATCTGGATGTTGATGATCTCCGACAGACTCGCGCAACTCTTTTCTTCAGTTTAAACACTTCCACGTAAAATCAGCGTTGGTCATCTCTCCGGATGGTACGAGTTCCATATGGACAACAACTTTAAAATAAAAAAAAGATACTGAGCATTGCTTTGATTTGCTCATTTGAGCTTTCTTTGATCGTAAGGCTCAGCTAAGTATGAAGTATTAAGAAAAACTCAAAAAATTAAGCTCACTTCCTTCACGCTTCAAAATCTCACTAGAATCTGACCCTAGTTGTCAGTCAAAACCTGGGAAACCAATTTAGCACACAATGGATTTTTGAAATCCCACTTCATCTGCTATCAATGACATCAGTCAAAGTCTAAAACCTCTTGTACCTTAGCCACAATGTCCGAAGTGTGAAACGTTGATGGGCGCCCCGCAAATTGTTGATGATCAATGTCCTCTCTTCTTCTAAAAGCTTTGTACCATCTAAACACCATCCTTCTTCTTCCTTTGGGCTTTCTGTATCATAAGAAACGCCTTGAGTATAGATTTTTCGAGTTTAACCCAAAATTTTGTTACGTATCGCTAATTAATACTACGCTATATTTTGACCAGTGACGCCACGCCCAAACAGCTGTGATGATGAGATGGCTCAGGCCGTTTATCAGACCTTCCTCGCCGTTCCACTCAAACCTCCGCCCTCGACCCTTCTCCTTGGACCAAGAAAATCAGAATTATTATTTTCCAGCCGTACCTTGTATATAAGTGTAAAAAAGCGGCATAACCAGTTAAATATTCTCAACCTTAAATTTATTGAAGCATCAAGTATACAAAGTTATTTTTGTACAACAATTTCCTGACTTCGAGACACGTTTTTCCCAACAGATAGATAGTTTGTTGATCCCTCCATGATAAAATAAAGGTGGTTATAGCATCAACAGGTAACCAAATTTGCCAAATCCTTCTTTTAGTGGTCCAAACAATAATACTTGTAAGGTGACAAGTCCGGACTGTAGGGAGGGTGATCTAATGTAGTCCAGAACAAACCCGCAATTTTTTATCAAATGCTTTTAAAACCCAAAATCGCCATTATGTCTTGTATAGCAAGAACCTTGATAATAATCCGTTGCAAAACAAAAGAGGACACCTCTTGCTTGCATCGTGATACTGCCTAAAGGATCTGTAGTGTGGGGTACCCTATGGGGAGCGGGGCCCTTCACACACCCTATCTACAGCACTCAGCAACCTTGCACCTTTCGGTTTTTATAACTGAACACTTCGGGTTATTAGACCGGGTACAAATTTCTGGAACGGCAGAAATAGCCGAGACTTCAAATACGAAGTCTGAGCTTGATGTTTTCACTAAAGTTTTTACGCCGCTCTCGCATTTTAATGTTCACATCCCATGCGAAGAAATTTTCTGGGTGATCTTTTTTAATTTTATGCTGTGATGTAAAAATAATTGGGGCGAAAATAAGAGTAGCATGTGGATCTGACCAAGAGCCACATTTGGCCAAAGAGCAAGCACCGAGCCTAATTTGGAAACGTTCCCAATTATGGGTATATTCAAGTGCTCTGGTTTTATTAATCCAGTTCTGAGTGGTATTGCTAAATTGTTTTGGAAATCCCGAAATTATAAACAAAAATTTTGTTCTCCACGTTTCACCTCTTAAAGAAAGTTGACATTGCAGTATTTACTTTTCTATATTTTACACGTAGTTTACATTATTCATTACCCCTTGACGTTAGCAAGTTTCTGAGAAACGACTGGTCCATAAAAAAGCGCTAAAGGTATTCGTGCCCGCGTCACATTTATGACTAGCCAACCGCACGGCGACCTCCCCTTGCGAATTCAGTAATAAATTATGGCGATCCTGGACTAACTCACACCAACTGCATGGAATTATTAATGGTTTTTGTCTGCGATTTATGATGTAATTCGGCTTTTCTCTTTCCAGGAAGACGAGGGCGGCGGGCACAGAAAGGTCCGCGTCCGCGATAAGACTACTCAGGACTCGTCGAACCTTCTGGACTGCTTCATCACAAAGGTAAGGCTGGACCAAACGGTCCGCAAACCTATAGCATGTTTGAACTCGTAACGAAGTCCGTGATATTCTTGGGGGTTGTTCCTTAACTTTGTTTTGCCTCTTTGAACGATTGTGGGTTTGGTTTTTGTTTCAATAAAGCCGTTCTGGTCGTGTACTCTTTTTTGTAAAGTGTCTGCAGTACTTTTTTTATAAATAACTAAAGGAATTTTCTGTTTTTGCAAGCTTCTCTAAAATTCAACATTGCGATCAGTCTAATCTGCTCTCGTAAGGCATATTGACAAGTGGTTAAGAATGACATAGAGGGCGCCTTATTTGAGCTAATAAATAGTACGAATGCTATATCGGGCCCATTTGTCTTGTTTAATATTGACCCAAATAAATCTAGGTAATTGGGTGCTTAAATCAAATCGAACACTTCGTGTTAGAGTGTTGCAATTGTTACTTTAGATTTTGAGCGATTATTTGTTTGAGAATGTTAAATGTTAATTCTGATGCTAATGATAACGTGTGTGACGTGATCTGCCCCAATAAATTGCATAATAATAAACATTGCACTCGTTTTTTAGCCTAAGGTTTTTGAATTTAGGTCTTTCTTGTGTTGGAAAATATATTGCTGACTTAATATTCATCAAAATGATAATTTTGATCGGGAGACCACCCCGCTCTAAGTGGTCAATCCTCAAACGTTTCAGTTTTACACCACAAACTTTTAGGAGGTATTTGAGATTCTACTACTTTTTCTTGTTGAACTACAAAGACCTCTACTAAAGGGTGGCCCAAATTGAAAGACGGATTTAAATTTTAAAAATGACGTTTGAATTGCTTTTATGATTGAATTTTTATTGAGTATTAAAGCACACAATCTTCGACCAAATATGGAAAATTATGTCTGACAAATGTTTCGACTTCAGCTCTTAGTCTTATCCACAAAATTTCGATTACAGTTTCATCGAAAACACGTCGGATTTCGTTCTTGGGGTCGTCAACTATTAGTAGATTATTTGGATTTCAGGTAACCACACAGAAAGAAGCCGCACGGTGTGAAATCACAAGATCTGTTTAGTTGGTTAGACTTAGTGTTGTCCTGCTGAAACCATATCTGTTTCAGGTCAACGTTACCCAGTTGGTAGTATGAGCACCTCACTGCTCAAAATCCACACCAAACAGTAACTGGTTGTAGATCCATTTGCTTTTCATGAATCACGCAAGGATTTTCCGAACCCTAAACGCGAAAATATGCATGTTTACGAACCTGTCGAGTTGAAAATGCGCCTCATCGCTAAAGATGATCTTTTGATTAAATTGAGAATCCACTTTATGATGCTTTGAAAACCAATTAACGAATTGTCAATAATACGAATAATCAGTAAGCTCTAAACTCTTAGATCAGTTGAATTTGATACGCATGATGGTACAGGTCTTTAGCCGAAGAAAGCTTCTTGAAATGTCCAATTATCTTGCAAGTTCAATTGGACCACCTTTTAAGTTTCTTTATTTTAAAATGCAGGCTACCGATGACGCGATTTACCGTTGATTGGCTACTTCCCCTAGGCACTGTGTTGCAGAATGGTTGGAGTGTCGGTTTGCATTCAGTAAGTCTTCAGTTCGACTCTCCAGGAGGTCGGAAATTTTCTGCTTTTGGAATCGATACTGGATATTATGAGGCATTCATAGTTGTGTTAAAATTAACTATACTCTGCTCAGAATTCTGGCCTGTGAGTTAAGAGTAACAAGACCATCTCGCACAATACTTTCACATACACACGCGTGAAATAGCGAAATAATGGACGGTTATCACCATGAGCGTAGTCTATTCGGACATAAGCCTACTACTAGTAAGTAAGCAACCTCTAGATTTATTGAAAATAAATCCCATATTTTCATTATCCCATTGACTGTAACTTTGCGTTAATTTAATGCTCCGTCCAATTTGATTCGTTATTATAAACAGAAAATTGTTTAAAGAAACCTTAAACTACTACTTAGTGTGTAAAAAGAGCAAAGAAATGACTATTATGGGTATCAGGGCTGGACAATCTATTGAGTAATAAAAAGGAAAAACAACAAAACAAAATGATTGCAATAACCGTGAAGCAGTTTGGGGGGCATGGAACGGAAGATTCTTTACTTACAGAAATACGAACTTGTAGCAGCTGGTTTAGAAAAGTGCAGTTTTAAAAGAATATAGAAGTGATGGTAGTTTAAAAATGCTCAATTTGTGTATACATAATTTAGATCATTCACATTCATTATCAGGGCACTCAACAATATGGAGTTCACCGTTTTTATCGACTCGCGCGTTATGCGGCTGGTGAGCGCACGATTTGTTTGACCTTGACGGTTTGTTACGCTCGCCATACACTTTTATTATCTCGCTGGTTATTTCGCCTTGTTATTAATTTTTATTTCGCAACATTTCGCTCCAATCGCCTGCTGGCGTGATCTTTTAACCGCCTTACTGTATTTTTTTTTATTTTGGCGTGTGAAGTGTATGCTTATCTCTTTTGGAACATGGTCGACCTCAACGTTGCACTGTGTCGTTTGCAGGATGTAGTCTTTACATGGGTTGCCGCAAATTGACTATGATTTGGATTTGTGCTTAAATTTTTAAGGTGATTGGATGGTGTAGGGGTGGTTCGTTACTCGGCAGAGCTTACTAGTTAGAGACCAACTTCAATGAAGTCACGAATTTTAATTATTCTGGACGCACACAAGTGAAACTTTAATAATTTTTATGATCTTACTTTTGAAGATTAATCACGACTTTTTGATTGATCCTCGTAGAAGATTTTCAAGAGGCATTAAAATATTTTTTAATATACCAATTGTCGAAAGCAGACAATTTATTTCTTAAAAAAAATTTAAGAAATCCGGTCTCATAAATGATGATTCTTCTTCCTACAACTCTTTGAGTTTTCTAAGGGAGTTCAAAAATGATTTACACTACAAGTATTTTCTTCTAATACTTTATTAGAAATACGTAAGCACACATTATATTAGAGACATTTCCCTTTAATAACGATAGACTTTTGCTATAACTGATGCAAACAATTCTTTAGGTGTAGCGCAACACCACTTGTGAGTAGCCAGCTAACGCTCGCTGTTAAAGAAGAAAATTGCGTTGCACTGTCATGTTGAAGCAACATAACGCGTTTCCATGTAACTCACAGTATTCCTCATTGCTAATGCTCCCACGAGAAGGTAAAGACATACCATTTGTTTTAGAATAAACAATCTTGGCCGTGGCTTTTCGAGACAATATTGATGTTGGCATCCTTGGTTTAAAAGTTTTCTGGGGCCAAGCCCCTACCCTTTCTTCTGAAAACGCTGGCGTTGAAAATGGGTTTGTTGCGGATGTACCTTACGTACGTGAATGTTCAACACGTTTTGCTGCCACGAAAATAAGTATATACTTCCACATATTTTCTTTTATTTTACATGAATGCATTGTGGTCTCAGAGAATACAGTCAACATATTAAGCAACACACAAGATACACAGTCTGATCCGAAACTATCGAGCCAATGTCAATATAATGAAAACAATTTGCGCTGCCAGGCTACATCGTGGCAGCTGATTAGAGAGGGCGCTCTGTAAGATATAACTCACATAAAAGAGATACTACTGAGCCAGTCTTAATGTAGTAAAATCACAGTGAGCTGTAATGCGCATGCGTGAACGAGGACGATTTGACCAGTCGAATCAGTTCGGATTTAGACTCTGGTGAAAGACTACATGTAATGTATATGTGAGGCTAAACAGGATCGTTTTATATCCTTAAAATATACCAAAATTAATGATAATGTCCTGAAGGGTGAAAAAATATATAATGACAAATGCAAAAACTCGTACGAAATCAAGACAATACCTCACTGTTGCACCTCGCAAGAATATTTCAAAGACAATGGCGGAGTCATGCGAGAAAACACGATAACCTTAAGCTAAATACAGCGAAGACTCGAGTATCTTAATATACTACCTACAGATTTTGCGCCATTAAAACTAAAACGAGGATGTGTTTACTTTTCTTGTCGTTGTAGCATGGTATAAATGATGAGTATGATTTTATATCGTTTTTTTTCTACGTAGAAAAATATTTATTAAAAAAATTGTCAGTCAAAAATATACTGAAGTACCCCTATAACCTTAAAAGACACATATAGGAAGTACAATAGCTATCAGCATTGGAAAAGTTCAGTTGTTTCTGAACATGCCAAAGATGGCGCTGATGTCTTCCACAGATCGCAGGTCAACTATGCGACTACCTGGAAGAAGTTGATGACGTTGTGGTTGGCCCCCGCGATGTTTTGGAAAGCTGCCAAGAACGTGAAGAGTCCACATTCTGGAACCATCTAGTGACTGATGGTCCAAGGTGCAATAGAATCTGCTGCGGCGGGCGCCGAAGAACTGGCTGGGGACGTTGGAGTGAGTTATGTCGGTAGTCAGTGTTTTGATTCTATTCACATTCTCCGCAGTAGTGGTCAGCTATCACTTAATGAAACGCCACGCGTGCCCAAATCGCGGATGAAAATGGCACTGGCTGATGATCTTTCTTTTCTTTGGCTGCTCTGCTGTAACAGTCAAGTCCTTTTCCTTATTGTTCTGTTCAAGTTCTAAAGACATCAACGCCATCGGTCTTTAGTTGGGGCCCTTTCTCGTCCGCCTCACGGTTATGATGGAAATGTCGTTCTCTAGTTCTTTCTCTAGCTCCTCCTCCAGGGTGTGCTCTGGCGCGCCACGCAAAAAGTTATAGAGAGGCTTGTCTGTCTTCAGCAGATGTAAATGGTGCTGGAATCTTCATTTCTATCTAGATACGAATCAGTCACCAATGGTCTTGCGAAGCAGCAAATGATATTCCATCCGCTATGTTTTTGACTCTTGGAGAAGCCTATCTTGTTTTTGTAAAGTATCTTTCTGACAGAAGGCCAATCCTCTTTCTCCCGGAAGATTACGGGAAAAAAATTTTCCTGCTCTAGATCTTTGACAGCGTCGAAGGCGTTGGTGATCGGTGCTGGAGGTGAGGCCAGCATCATGCTCGCATTCAGCTTCGTTCTCCAATAGGGGAGGTATAGCTGACAGCCAGGACAGGTGTTGCCTGAATTATCTGCAAATAGAACAAGAGAAGCTATCCTAAATTTGCTCCCTGAGATCTCTATGAGGGCTGCTGATCTATTTTCGGAGATGCGGGTGTTGTCACTATCATCGTTAATTTTATTCACAATTCACAGGATACTACGCATGGCGTAGTATAACGAATTTGTTCTCTTGGGACAAGGACTTCTGGTGGGCTGGTGCTTCTTTTCCAGATCCAAAACTATGATTTGTCTGCTGTAATCAAACACTCAAGAAACGTTTCCGGATTCACGCTGTATAGATGCAGCAACTGTTGTTCTGTCTCCACATACTTCTACTTCTTCTAAGAAATATACTAATAGTATACAGGATCCTACAGGAAAGACCTGGTGGATTCATTAGACTATCGAATGCGATCTGCCTATTTGCTGTATCAAATTGGAGGCGCACTGGATAATATGTGGCTTACGCGCCATACGATACTTTCCACCCTTAAACTTCTATATCCAGCAAAACTACGACTTGGTACTGCGTTTCCATACACGGCTACAATCACTTCCTCTCTCCAAGAAAACTACACCGCCCATCATTGGCTATTATTGTCTGCTTTCTTAGTTTTATGGTTTATCCACAAATGCACTTCCACTACTTTTTTTCTTTGCGTTCCAACAGCGCCATCTGGTGGCATCACATGACACTATATTATACCAGAGTTTTGAGACCAAGAACGCCCTTCATTTTTAATTCATTAAACTCTAATTAAAAAAATATAACTATTATACTCATTTTCGTAAAATGAATTATAGTTCATTTTGTACACCAAAATTTGTTGCTGGGCTCGAAAGCCACTTTAATGTAATTCTTCGCTGAGAAAATTTGGCTTCCGAATAATTAAAGAAGTTTTTCCTGAAGATACAAGAATAACATTGTTATAAGTATTAGTATTGGTCTACTTTTTTCTAAAATTTGAAAATATTTCTACTATTCTTTTTATTACATTATTGTAGTCGTAAGTATAATTTACATATTTTTATGTTAAAAATTTTCTCTATTTTCAAGTTGAAGATTTTCTATAATTTCTTCAATATTATCTGTTCCAATAATTTGGTGTTTTTTGTAAGAAATTAATTTTTTAATCAATGCTAGCAAATTTGTTGGAACCTTAATTTTTTGGCGCAACTAACATTTTTTACATTATTGTTTTTCCTGTGTTACTAATAGTGAAATTTTTTTCTAACAAATTTATTCACATTAAATTATTTTTTAAACTTTAGACACATTCGACTACGACTCTGACTTTTGACAGTTCCGACGACACAATAAGCTACCGAAACTGAATGAAAAGCGTCGTTTGGCATCTTAATACCTTTTGCGACTACTTCAATAATTATTTTTGATAGATTTTGAAGAAAGTAGGTATGGTAATTGTGTTGGAAGAATCCGGGTTGAGCAGTATCAGTTTTTTTGACTGGTTTAAGTACCCTAAAAGTAATTAGAATTCAAGCTTAAATGTTTGGTTCGCGCATCCTGGTCAATGTCCAATAAAATTCTAATAATACTCTACTGTAACAAAGTTTTTGTCTGGTGTAAAGGTCGAGTCTATCAAGGTTCATTATTTTCACTCACCACGACACTTTAAGATGTCCACAAACAGTGGAGAGATAGATTAATAACGGACAGATGCACTGTCTCATTATATTTAATCCTCCTTAATAGAACGGAATCTAACCTTATTCTTTGTGCAATATTTTATTTGTCTGATAGTTCTGTTAGATTCCCCGAATAGATTCCTTATATCCATTCTTATGCCGTCTGAAATGTTTTCAAATTTTGAAATCCACGAGTGATGGAAGAACTAGACTTTCGCTATTGCGTAGTTTATTAAACTACTAGAGACGTTCAAAAATGATAAAAACTACAATTGTTTTCTCCTCATTAGTCTTATTAGGAATAGTAGCCGCGCGGTTGAAGCGCTTGACTGCGGTGCGAATTAACCAAGGTTCAGTCCTGTGTCCAGATGCTTGGCTGGTGGTCTACTCAGTTACTAAAAATATAATTAAATACATGTGTTCGGTGTAAGCCAACGGTAATAATGCGATTGTCTAGAGCGCGATGGTTGCTACGTTGCCCCATATTAGAATGGAGAGCGACGACCGAGCTATAAGAGCACACAAATGAGAGCCTTAACCTCTCAGTTTGAAAGGTTTTGCCCCGATGTGGAGTGTCAAGTCTCACCGTTGTTTTATTAATCTTTTTAGGATAAATAAGTACATATTTTTATTAAAGGTATTCGTCTTCAATATCTATGCACATTTGTCACAGGTTCAACAGTTTTCTTAAAACTACTCTAAACCATTTTTTAGATGTAGCGCGGCACTGCTTGTGGAAGACAGCCGACTGAAGCTTCTGATTATAGGAGACTCTTTCATTGTGTCAAACAGAACGTAGTTTCCATTTCCAAGAACAGCCAATCCATCAGCAGAATCCTCTGCTAATCTTAAAAGATAATTACCATTTATTTTGGAATAAACAATCTCAGTTGCGGCTTTTTGGTACTAGCGCTTTACATAGATTGAGTTTTTCCCGACATGTGGTGTCAGAACCATGAGTCGTCTGCTGTAAAGAAACACTCAGAGAACGGTTTCCAGATCCACGCTGAACAATTTCAGTAACTATTAACACAATCTCTAGACGCCTTTGCTTCTGTTAAACAGTGAGAATACGTGGAACTCGTTCTACACAAAACGTATGTAAGAATCTGCGAAATGCGTCGGGTACGTACAATATGATGTGTGGCTTGCGCGTATTTGTTGGAAGCCCGCTGCTTTTGCCTTACTCGGCAACTCTTGCTGTAGTGCAAGCTCGTGAATGTCCTAATCAGTCATTCCTATCGTCTAAAAAATCACTGCCCGTGATTATTTGCTTTGTCCTGCACACTCAGTACTGCCAGATTCGCTACCTTTTCTTTTGTTGCTTTCTAGCAATGCCATCTGATGACACTAGTCTTCACACACTCACTAGGGGTATTTTTCAATCTGCCACACAATCGGAGTTTTGAGAGAATAATGTGATCTATCAGTGTAATATAATTTTAATGAAACCCTACAGCTGATTCCTAGTTTGTGATTATTTTCAAGCGAAGCCTTAATGTTGCACTATTGCGATTGTTCCTCGATCTTGGCATCAGCACCTATACACCTCAGCCAGCAATTTTAAAATGGCGAGCTGCATTTCCCAATGTTTTCCCGATGACATCCTTGACATTAAAATCCAACGTAGTCTTTCTAAGCTGCACTAATTTAGGAACAGAAGTCAAATTATTTGAAATTATTCGGAAAACACTGTTGGAACTGTCAACTCGGTTTGAACTTGAAGTTAAGTCTTCATCCCATACCACGATTCGAACAAGTCAAAAGAGACCCTGAATAGATTAAATACCCTAGTTAGTGGGTAAAATGTCTTGTAGCAACAAATCTTTGGTTGAGCCTTTCGGCATAATTGTTTCGTTCTTCATTGGAAAAAGGACTTAATAGGCTAGACTATTAAGGCATTTGAGCATTCTTCATCCTGAAGGTCGGTGTTTTTCCGAATAGTTTCGGAAATAAATCTTAAAGACCAAAGTACAGTTGGAGTCGCGTTGTTTCCTTTTCAATTTGCAAACCTGTGATTGTCTCATCCAATACCATCTCACTGCCCTTCAACTAATTCAAATTGCCTTTCCAGGCAAAAGACGCAATCCTTTACCACAAAATGCAAATTTCTTGATTAACATATCTGCAATAATTGGATGATTAGAAGACTTAAGTTATGATCCTTAACCAGCTCTGCACAAATCAGGTGTGTCGCATGTTGTAATCTTACTGAAGACATCTTGTGGTGTCGTACGTGTACATGTTTACGTCCTCCAGACACATCCTGGAGGCTCGAAACTCCCCGAAATATCGGGCAATAAAGCTGGAACGACGCCCGGGAGCCGCTGCGCGGCCTTATCGTCTACCTCAATTGGCGCTAATTTGTAGGCTATGCACTTCTATTTAACTCTATTATGTCGCCTCAAACATTCTGCTGGCGTCGCGCGCATTGTTCTGACCTCCCGCGATTCGCGGTCCGTCCCGAATTGCGCGTGCTCGCAACGAGCGCCGCATGACAATGGGCGGCATAGTTTCTGCAAATCTTAATCGATGGCTAATTGACTTCTCAACCGCGCTCGCGCCGTCCTTGGGCGCGTTGCGGGCTGAAGGCATGGGTTTGTTTGTTGGTCCGGCTCTATTTTGAGCTTGTGTACGCTCGCGCTTATCGTCGACTGAACTATAAATATTTATTATCGACACTAAATATTGTTCTAGATATTGGAGTACGGAGACTGTGTGTCGATCACTTATTTGGTTACTTAGCATAATGCAATATAACATTTAGACGGCAATCTGAAGAACGCTCATGAATATTTATTAACCACGAATCTGGACTACCTTGAGCCTGCTGATTGCCTATTTTTGTATTTTGTATTTTTGTATAAAGTTGTCAAACATGAATACAGACAAAGTTGTTCCTGCTTGAATAACCAGAACGAAACGAGGTTTTCTTTGCCTTTGGTTTACATTTGGAAACACCATTCCATTGCAACTATTTCATAAAGTTCTTCTAAAGTTAATATGTAAATAGGACAGTGTAACTGCGCTATAGGCAACTATAGCAGTTTTCAACGGTATTTTTTTGTTATCAAAACATTTATCCCACAATACCTCCTGTTTTTCTAGTACAATTTACAACGTTCTTTATTTATTTGATCTTTTTTTATTTGTCTATTATTTATGTTGCATCTTTCAGAGATGGTATGTATATTCCTCTTACAGAATATAAAAAATCTATTTATTCCTTTATCTGCTGTTTCCAACATCTCTTGTTATTCCTTCTCTAAACTGTCTTTGATTGTATATGTTCTTCACATCTTCCTTTCTCTTCATGTCACAAAACTGTCAGCTCTACTTGTAGTCTGTCTTCAGCTTTTTATAACTAATGTTCCTGTTTGTCGTTTACGCCTTGTCCCCTTTATATCTCCAAACCATGGATACCATATTAAAAACCTGGTATTAATTTAAAGAAAGGAAACTACTGCTAATCTTTATTCGAAAATTGAAAATTTTATCTAGTCGAAATTGATCATGGGGAATTTATTTTTGGGGGAAATAACAAATTTCGAAATTATGAAAATATTGCACGCTACGGTTTTTTGAGTCTTCTCCACTTAAGGTCTCTGATATGATCTTAAAATCTCTAACTTCTTTAGGGCACCTATCTTGTTTCCAATTGTCGATTATATGCTTACCAGTTTTCTTCTCAACCATCCTTGACCTTATCGATGGCCTTGTACTTCTCTCTTGTTTTGTTTTTCGCATTCTTTAAGTCGTTTAACTTTTGACGTCTACTTTTTGAGTAGAACTTCCAATTTTGGTAACAAATAGATATTTTTGGTGAAGAAGCAGCAGTCATGGTAGAGACTTTTTTATTTAACTTTCTTCCCTTGCTTTCGTTTTGCCGTTATGTGGAAAAGGTACTGGTACCTGTTGGTACTGCTTGTCTTATGCTTTACATCAACTGTGTTCTTCTTCGCCAGCCTATCTGTTCCAGATCTGACTTTGTTTACAGCTGTTCAGAATAGTTCAATGGTTGTCAGGGAGAACCAGGTCCTTAAATTTTTCAACCATGAGGTTCTTCTTCTTTCGGGACTTCTCTTTCCTTCAGTTTGTCCTACAAGAGATTATATCTGTTTTCGTTTCGCACGATGTGCCCTAGGTATTGTAATTTTCTTGTTTTAATTGTATTCAAGATTTCCTTTTATTTTGGCATTCTTCTAAGAATTTCAATGTTTGTTGCATGGTCTATCGATGATACCCTTAGCATCCTTCTATAAAGTCACATCTCGAATGCTTCGATCTTTTTCGTCGTTGCTTCAATTGTAGCTTATAAAAATAAATTTGAATTTTATCAAATTCTTTTATTTAGACTTCATTCCAAAACACATCGACGTTTTTATTATTTATGACCTAGAATTATTGTTAGCATGAGTGCGCAAATCGTGCTGTTGACGACTAGCTTTTAATATTCTTAAGGATATTTTTTAGCCTCTTATTCTTGTATTACTTCTCCACTACCTTCCAAAACCTGGATAGATGCTCCTGTGAAAAAGTGACTTCTGTAGAATTTTCCTGGTCTGGAATCTTATCCCCCACCTAAGGGAGCAAATAGAATTCTACTCCACTATTTGAAACGCAGTTACCTTGGACTTCAAAAGTCTTGACTGAACTTTGAATTTTATTAGAAGAGATAGCTTGCTACTTTAAACAAGTGCGTATGATCAGTGTGAGCGGAGGGGCCCTTATATTACGCCCTTGGCAAGTTCTACATAATAATCTCCTCCCAGCGTCAACTGAACAATCTCCAAAGTTGGAAAAAAACTTTGCCCCAAACTGGATGTTTATACGAACTATAGTCAAGTTGAGTTTATTATCAATGGCATTATCTAAACATCTGTTCTGTAGACTCCTATTTCTTACTCGGTAACCCATCAAACCTTAGTGCAGGAAAGACTCCAAATCTACGGATTTTAATTTTGAACGAACATCTCTGAAGAACAAACACATATCTAGAGTTCTACAACAGTTGTCGAATAATCATGGGCTTTATAAAATATCCAATCTTTGCAACTTTCGTGGTCTCATCTTTCAGTTCCTATTTTAAGACTTGAGAAGTGCTGGGATTGATGTATTATAAAGTGCTTTTCTTGTTTTAATTCTATCTGTGCTACGAAGTCTCTCTGAGAGTAGTTTCTTCCTGTGAGAAATTTGTATTGTTAGCAATAAATAATTCTTAATATTATTCCGGTCCTGCACATATTTTCTTCTGAAAATTTACTTTAAAAAAATGAAATTGTTTATTAGAGAATGGATAGGACAATATAATGCATATGTGTAACAATGAAGTTTTAGTGGGGTATCTACGAGAAACATTTATTTGAACTAAAACACACTGCATTTGCTATAATCTAACACGCCTTTGTGTAAAGGATCTTAGATTCACGTGATCTTACTGCTTGTAAAGCCTGTTATTGTAAAGTTGCTTCAGTTTATTTTTGTGGAGGACTGCAACTTCTTGGAAGTAGCAATGTGGTGTTTTTCTTTTTCTTCTCTTTCTTCTGTACTGTAGTCAAATTCTTGACTTTAGGCTTCTGGTGGGATTTTCAAACCTTTACGCTCTTTATAACATCTATCTTATCTTCAATTGAATTATCTTGTCGATAATATGCTGGCCTTCTTATGAAACTCTTTTTTATCTTCATTAGTTCTTATAACTTTTATATATAATTTTGTGAAAATGGCACCTTTTTGAAGTTTTTAAGTGAATATTCAAACTTTTACAACAAATGAACATCTTTGGTGATATATATTGGTGCCTATTGCCATTTCTTGCACTATTGCTGGGCATTAATTGGAGTTTCTTTAAAAAATCTAAATTTGTAGATTTATCTAGCAAATTTTTTTTGACTCAATTCAATGATGTATTTATAATTTATGACTTGAACTAACCGTTAGTCGTATCGACATCTTTGTTCTTATACAATTTGTTGCATTAGATCTTCTTGGAAATATCTTTTAGCTTCTTGGTCTTCTTTATTGTCTCTAAAAAAGTAACTATTGAGAATTTTTTTGGTCTGAAGATATTAGATGATATGCTGCCTATAATCAAATGTTATTCTAATCCCCTATTTGTACTTCAAAAGTCTTGAATGAACTATGGTTTCGACTATGTACAAGTACATTGAATTACCCTGCCACACACACATGCACATTGTGTCGTGGTAATACACCTTTGGCAAGTTCGAGCTGGTAATTTCCTCCCAATGTCAGCTGATTGGCGTTTTATAGTTCAATCTTCTGAAACTGCAACGAATCCTTTATTTACATTTTTCTTTTACTTGTACTGATCTAAATCTGGTCTTCAAGATTGAAAAACGACTCTTCCCGAATTGGTAAGTCATGCAAGCTATAGTCAAGTTGTTTTATAGACTCTTCCTCTTTACTTAGTAATCCATCAAACTTTTGTGCAGAGATGACTCAAAAACTGCGGGCATTCAATTTTGGAACATCTCTGAATCTCCGTTCAAGAACAAACACATCTGTAAGTTTGTAAAATTGTTTCATAACAAATCGACTTGCCCAAAAGATCATGGGCTTTGCAGAATATCTCATTCTTTGAAAATTGGCTGTTTTTGCGATTATGTCACAAAAATCCCCATTACATTTTTGAGAGCGATCCAATTTTTTGGCTTTTTTATTTTGAGTTGGCGCATGACCTTACTGGTTGTAAACCTTGTTATTGTGAAGTTGATTTAATTTCTTTTTTGGGGGGTTGTATCTTCGTGATAATAGCCATGTGATGTTTGTTTTCCTTCAACAATCACTTTTTCTGTTTCTTCTGTCTTTTAGTCAGATTCTGACTTTAGACCTTCACGCTTTTTATGGCATTATCTTGTTTTACAGGGCACATTTTTCAGGTTTTTGAGTGGATCTTCTAACATTTGCAAGCAAAGAACATTTTTAGTGGAAGATACTACTTGATGCATTGAATCTTCTTATAAATACCTGTCAGGATCTTATTTTTCTTCACTACCTTTCAAATTCTGAATAGGTGCTCGTCTAGAGAACCGACTAATGAGAAATTTTCCTAGACTTGAATCTTATCTCTGTACTGATTCTATCTAAGATATCAGATCATAAGTGTATAAGCAAATACAATTACAATCCTAAATTTTTAAATAAAAAAAAGAGTGAGACTCAGGAAGGTGTTTTGCTACCTTGAAAAAGTGCGTCTGATTATCACCCTACATTATTTTGTAATAATATGCCATCGGCAAGTTAAAGTTGATATTACCTCCACCCCACCCCATTGTTAACTAAATAATGTTTAGGAATTTAATCTTCTAAAATTGCGGCAACTTTTCCTTGTACTCTTAAGAACACTGTTGTTTATAACTTGTTGAAATGGTCATGGGCTATACATTTTTTGAAAACCAGCTGAGAGTTGTTGCTCTTGCTTGACCACAAAAGTCACATTCCATTTTTGATATTATCTTTGATTTTATTTCCCAACTCCTATTAATGAGGTTTAAGAAATGATGGGTCTAATGTATCATGGAGAGCTTTTCTTATTTTAATCTAATTTGTGCTACTATATCTCTGTGCATATACCTTCTCTGCGGATAAGTGAGACACGCTATAAGTGAAAAGAAAGAAAATTAACGCTATATTACAACAGCGCGCATTCTTCACGTGATCAGCGTGTCTGAAGTCGTAAAACTTAATTGTTCCTATTGTCGTATTGCTGCTTGTGATTACCTTTTAAGATTCAATCTTTTATTTCATCCAGTAAACTATGATTTACGTTAACATCGAACAATTCTAAACTTTTTTTAGTTACGGATCTCATAACTACTTTACCGCAAATGAAGACGTCCTTTGTGATGAATTTTCTCTAGTATAGGTACTGCTCTGAGAATCAATCGATTTTTTAATTTTTTGATGTGATTCTGACACCGTTTTCATTGGAACTCTCTTCCATTATGGAATCAATCGAGTTGGAGAACTGCTACGATCATTTCTACTTAATTTGCTTCCTGCTCTGATCCAGTTCCATAATTCCATCGTTTTTTGGGTCATTTTTAGCTTTCCTAGTGATTTTGGTTAAGTTACACTTGTAGTTCTATCACTATATACTTAGGTGTTTTGTTTTAAGGTATATGAATGGGTTTGTTAGTTAAAACTTGGCAACTCACTCTTCAAGGGTTAGTGCATCATTTTCTACGATTGGAGAACCTTTAGTAGACTGTACAGTTAAAGAATTCTTGTATCCAAACGTTGATATTCCGTTTAATAGTACGTATTTACTGATTCAACGAAAAAGACCCTTGAGCTTGACCGTTAGTTCACCTTTACTTTGACACTGAGCATCTTGCTTACATTGATCAAATCTACAATTTAAATTTGCAAAATTTGGGGGATTTTTGAGGGAGTAGAGTAAAATTTAGAAGCAATAATCATGAATTGATCACAAGAGTAGTTTCTCATCGATTATTTCTTCACTATGGGCACTCATCTTAATTTTTGCAGTTTTCTTTACCAAGTCAAATACACGTAAATGTAAATATAAGAAAAACTCTGCCAAGATATTACTTTTGAGTTACTAGAGGCTAAAGAATTTTCTTTCCAATTTGACGTTCGTAATTGTAAAGGATCTGGAAGAAAGATAATATATATGTTGAACAGTATATTAGGGTTTTTATGGGGACAATTCTCTATAGCCAGTTAAAGTCGAGATATAAAAATATGTTGATTCGGAGTTGACGAGTATCAATAAAGAGGTGGATATAGAACATTTTGAAAATCAAACCAATGTTTTTGCTTAACATAACTGGAATATTTAAGCTTATACTGTTAAGTTCATCATCTTGTTCATGGAGTTGTCGACTTGTGAGCTGTAAACGACCAGGCCAGGGATCTAATCAGTTTTGGTTTTCGCATTTTTATATATTTTGGTTTTCATTTTTGATTGATTTGCTAATTTTACCATAAGAATAAATAGTTTATCCTCTTGAGAGTCACAATCAAATTGTGACTTTCTATCTGATTTCCATGTTGTTTTGTTGCTTTTCCTTTGACCTCAACGCCTTTGCAAAAACTTCTTCAACAATTAAAGGTCACTTTTGAAACCTTCTAAGTTTTATGTGTTGTTCTAAACTTTTTTATATTTATTTTCAGTTTTTAAAAGCGACTTTTTGTGCTTTCTCACTCCTGTTCTGATACTGAAGCGGTGCAGTACCTACGGAATAGGTTCGAATCCCTCTAAACCCTTGGGTATTCAGTTTTGTTTGTAATATTTTGTAGAACTGTTTAAATATTTTTTGTAATGTGCAAAGATTGATAAAACTAATCAGTCCGCACTGATAATTTATTGCAAATTAAGCTGAGTTTGGAACTATGAACTCCGAGTGACTCATCGCGTATGCTTGTTACACTTAAATTAAGTTCTGGGGAATTCTCTTGCATTGAAAATATTATCATCGTTGTTTGCTGTCCGGCACAGCTGATAATCCGTACAAACTGGGCGCTTGGAGCGCTGATTACGCTCAGGCTTTCCACCACTCATCGAATTGCACCGATCGTCGTCGACTTGAGAGTGGGCAGTGCTGTGATTTTGCAGATCCTACATTAAAAATTGCCCGAAAAGGTACGTTCAAATTTGTTTATAAACTATTCGATGGAGAGAGTAGAGCGTTGCTGTTGTAATCTCAATCAACACATCCCACAATTGAATTTCGCTCTTTAATTGGCTGTTTTTTTCGCAGATGTTCAAGCGCAGCTCTGTGTTTTTGCCGGTCCTGTCCCTCGTTCATTTCGCGCTGATTCCGAGGGCGCAAGGCACGGAGTGCATTGACGTCAGTCAACCCAAGACGCGCGTTTTCGCCTCCCTCAAGGACTTGCAGTCCAACAAGATCCCTTTCGACCCATCCACCAGCGCATTCCAAGGGAACTACGTCTCCGTGCGCGGGCCGCCCATCGAAACCGTCCTGAAGAACTCCTTCATTAGCTACGACTCCAAGCACATTCAGAGGCTTTCTCTGGACCACCTGCAGATCCGCAACATCGAATCCGGCGCTTTCACCTCCTTGAGATGCCTGAGCAGCTTGGATCTGCACAGCAATCTTATCGGAAACATCTCCAAGGGCTTCTTGGACGGCGCGAGCGCCTTGCACGAGCTGGACCTCGGCCAGAACCTCGTCGGGGACGTCCCCGACTACGTCTTCTCCAGCTTGCAGCAGCTGCGGAAGCTGAACCTCACCAGGAACGCGATCACGGCCTTGCACTCGGACTCCTTCCTCGGCCTGAACCTTCTGGAACAGCTGGACTTGAGCTACAACCGCCTGCAGCACATCTTACCCGCTGCATTCCAGTACTTTAAGAACTTGGTCAATTTGCAGGTCGGATCCAACCGGCTCAAGCAACTGGACGCGGAGACCTGGCTAAGCGTGGAGAAGCTGAAGGTTCTGAACGTTTCTGATAATGAGCTGAAGAGCTTCGCCTCTTTTGAGGAATTCAGATTTCGCGCCACCTTGCTCAGCTTGGACTTGAGCAGGAATTTTCTTACGCATTTGAACCCCCTGGCGCTACGGCGTAACCTTGCTGCGCTGAAGTCGTTGGACTTAGATTACAATCCTTGGTTATGCGCAGATTTGCAGACTATCTTGAGATTTTTTAATGAGTCTCACGTAAGCTACACGAGGGGAGTGGTGAAAAATGCGGCTAACGTTGATGGAATCGCTTGTAATGTGTCGATAGAGATCTACACGAAGAATCCAAAATGGTTTCAGCAAGAAACGACTACCCTTGCCTCAATCGATACAACACCATCTGAAAAAGGCCTTTCGTCCACTGAAGAGCCTGTGAGTTCTATGGCAGAGATGGTTCAGTCTGTTAAAAAGATGCAGACTGCAATCATTTGTTTCTTTGTAATCCTCGCCATATTTATCACTGCTGACATTGCAGTTAGGACCGGCTGCTTGGATATGGTGCTGAAAAGAAGAAGGAACCTGTTCATAGACAATGCTGACGTAGAAAACTTTTCCCTTCTCAGAGATAGAAACTAATTGAAGTTTTATAGTTAAACACTTACGTGCCATAATTTTAATGTGTGATTCTTATTGTTATAATATATTTACTTGTATGACACATTTGTATTGCATCAGTATGTTCTTGTTACTCGATATTGTATATAATGTTACTATTTTATAATAAAATTATGCCTCTTTTTAATGATTGTCCCAAAAATTGAGCCCCAGAAGATCACTGGTTGCTATCGATAAGTAATCACGAATTTTATTTCGTTGCAGTTTCTGTTCGGGAGTGCTGCTAACAGTTCTTCGGAACAAACAGAGAATGTTTTTAGACGTAACCGTCATGTGAGTAAATCTGCTTTGTATCATGAGCCCATCATAATCTTAAGCGACCTTTACGCGTCGAGCTTAGCCACTTTACTTGCTCGATCGCTACAGAGATGGCGGCACGTACACGTTCCGATTTAAAATTCCAAGTTGGAAATGCCATCTTTGTAAATTAATCGTCTGGTAAATTAATTGATGTATTGTTATTAATTTTCAATTATAGAACTAATTGGCGTCGATAAATGACCAATTCGATTATGTGACGTTGCTCCTTGGCTTATCGCGCAAGTCCTACCTAGCAAATAGGAACTATTATTGAAGCCCGATTTTGTTTTATATTTCGTCACACCCTGGGCGGGTTTGAATCCTACTAAACTCTAGAGTTACAGCGTTTTAAACGATTCGTATAGAGTATAATCGATCTCTAATTCTCGTAGAATAGCAAAAAAGGAGTGGCACTCATTTCGCTCCTTTTCTATTTTTTGTTTATATTTTACGCACTTAAATAGCTAAATTACGGAACTAAAGCATATCATCACTTTTTTTTGCGATGCCATATTAAACCAATCAGCTTAATGTAATTCTGTTCGAAAGTGACAGGATCATTTGCATGTTTGATATATGAATGGAATTTGACGATTAGTTAATTGGACATTTGTTCTACAGTTATTTTATTTCGCTTTCGGCCTTTTTGTTCTGCGAAGCAATTCAGGAGTTTTAGTTTTTCTTTTTGTAATTAAAAAATAATTTTCTTATCTATTTGAGGTTTTGTTTTGTTTTTGCTGTTGCGCCTATATTCTTTTTTTTTTACTTATCAAGGCCGAGATGCTATTGCAATTATAAAGCCCCTACTCTGCAGTACCTGTACTAACAGTTTATAAACAATTAACAGTTCTTGCGGCTTCACTCATAAAATTTGTAACTTAAAAGCAAATTCTCAATATCTCCACGTGGTTATATATAGACTACAAGAACTAACGCACACATATTATAAAGTACATTAAACACTATATATCTTTTTGACAGTTTGATGCAACATTGCATATCCTCGATGACAAATCAAATATAAAGCAAAATTTTTTCTTCTCTTTTGAAGTAGGGGTACCTGAATGGTACTCCTTTTGTAGGATACTTTGCATTAGCGCTTTCTTGGACAGTAGCTCATAGTCTCTTATGACAGAGAACTTAAATCAGCCCGAAATTTCGAGAATATTTAAAACTCAGTAAAAGGATACCAACTTTAAGAAGATTCAAGTGTGCGCGTGGCATAAACAATTTGGGGGGGGGGGCGTGACGCAGTTAAAAATGAAGGTCACCGACATGTCTGAGGACCAGCGTGACTGAAGAGAATATTAGCATTGTTTGTCGCCTTCTCATTAATGAATAACAGTGCTTAAGCAATCTAAGGCATGATCCTGTTTCCCGACAATGTCCTTCCCCATACAAAAAGGGCTTATTCTGGACTGCCCTGGAACACCCTCCCTACAATCCAGGCGACTAAAAGAAACGTTCGGTGACAAGAGATTTCACAACGATACTGCCGTTGCATTTAAAAAAATAATTACAATTTAAAAAAAATCAGCTTATATACCACATTCTGTATCTTTCCAGTTCTGTTCTTTGTAATTATTTTTTTAAATTTAGTGAAGGCGGCTTTACAAAAATGCTTGGTATTATAAAACTGTAGGGGTCCAGGGTTTTTTTATCTTAATTATTTTAATCTTAATTGCATAACCTTTTTCAAGTTAAGATTGTCCTGCCCCTGGGCACAGATAGGATATTTTGGATTGAAGCAATGCTCTTATTCTTCTCTTTGATGATATTCAAACCTTAAGTTGCTTCAGACAACCTTCGAATAGTGGCAGTGTTCGTACTTTACGATTGGTCTATTGACCTTTCAGCTAGTAAGACTCTTAAACCATGCTCATTTTAAGATGATTGTGGCTCACAATGTTAAGTGGTCAGCTTTAAATGCAAATCATTGGACTTGTGTATGGCTGTCTTTGTTACACTCACCTATTTTCACTGGGGATCTTCAGATTGTCTCTTATGTTGTATGTAAAACCAATTTCCTATTAGGGAATTTTACTTGCTTTAACGTAAATGATAAATAACGTTAGAGCCGGAATTACTTTATCTTGAATCCTCTAATCGCATAGAAGAAATTGAGTAAATTGTACCATCAGCAGTAAAATGGACTAGATTTTCCAAACTGAAGAGCTTGATGTGGCTAGTTACTTTCTAAGGGAATGAAAGGGGCTGAAGCAGAGGACCACTTTTTGTATGGCTGCAAAAATACTATCAAGTCTTGCTCACTGTTGTTTGGAATAGCCGATTTGTTTCGACCTCAAAATGAACAAATTCTTCTTAAAACCCCAGGTGGGTCTTCGCTTGTTCTACGATCTTCTTCCAGTTTCTTCTGGCGTGACAACGTTTTCCAGTTATTTATCTTCCTTTTGTATAATTCCCTGATAATTTTATTTGCCATCTTTTATAGGACCTTTCTCTATTTTTATTTTTTGATGGACACCACTCGGGTACTTGCATATGACCAAACCACCTGATCCTTTGTGGTTTTATAAATCTCATGATATTCTCATTTTTTAAAATCTCATTAATTTTCTTATTAATTATTATTAAGTTTCTTTCTATTATTTTCCTATAAATACGTCTAATTATTTTTTCTCTCCGTTCTTACCACTTTATTTTTTATTGTCACTCAGATTTGCGATTAAGGGACTAATAATCATTTAATAGTATTGCTTCTATTTTTTCCGTTACTCATGTATTTTTTCTTTTCTGCAATTATATGTAGCCCAAATTTTTGCGCTTGTTGGTCTAGTTTTCTGTAAGTTTTTCCCAGTTACTTTTTATTTGTATTAATTATGACAAATAGTGATTAAAATACTTTTAGTACACAGGACGTCTTTCTATCTAACTCCATATTTTATATCAAATATATTAGATGTCATTTTGTATTTTAACCTTTGCCAGAATATTTTCGTTTGTTAAATGTATGCCGTATTTGTTGGTTTTTGTGGTATTTTCTCCTTCTTTGAAATGGTTTGTCGTTTCTTGCTTCCATATCTGCCTGTTCCCCCAATCTGCTTCATGCAAACCTTATTTTCCCCATAGCCGTTTTTGTGCAGGTTTTCCAAGCATGAGTCGGGCTTTTCTTTTCTCCCTCAGAGACCATTGCGTCAATTTCCTTGGCCATCTGTCATCTGTCTTACATGTCCATACTATTGAAAAACTATTTTCAATTAGTTTCGTGATTAAATAGGGGACATTCATTGTTTTCAAAACTTCCTCCGTCTTGTAATTTGTAGGCACCCTCTCATAAACTCTTCTGCTGGTCTAATGTTATTTCTTATGCTCTTCGTAAGTGGCCATATCTCTTCTTCATGTAATACTATGTTTTCCACCACACTATGAAATTTTCTTTTTTTGTGTGTCTTGACTGATCTTGTTATTCTGTATTACTCAATGTAATTCTTATGTTGATTTTAGATTGTATGATAACATATCGGTTTTTTATGGGAATATTTTATTAACCCTCCCCCTCGGAGCCCTTGCGGTTTCCTTTTTCTCAAAGGCCCATTTCTTACAATTCTTGTGAGATAACACTTTTTGTTTATTATCCCTAAAAATGGTGTTCAGACAATCTTTCCATGGTTGGTTTTTATCTTTAATTATGATTCTACGATTTTCGTGATACTATTCTTTCATTCTTCTGCTATTAATATTTATTTTATAATTATTCATTCATGTTGCACATCATCTATCGAAGGGTTCTAACTTTTTTATCCAATACTCTTTATTGGGCAACTATTTAGTTTTTTATGTTCCAGTTTTGTTGTTTTGTTTTTTATGCTTTTTTATATTTAATTTTTATGTCACTCATAAGTAAATATATTAATATATCGTTAGCACGATATTGAAATATTAACATATGATTGGTTTGTATCGTATTTGGGTATTTCTTCTACTGGTTGGTGTAATTAATCATTTAGATCATCCTGTTCTTCTTTGTTGCCGTGCTCGGTTGGCTTCTACACGTTTACGTGGAATTGTTATAAGATCTACCCTTAGCCCTTATATTGATATGGGGCAACGTGGTGACAAGTTTTAGACGACCGCATTATAAACGCAGGTGCTCAATTATTTTTAATGACTGAGTAGGCCACCTTCTAGTCATCTGAGCTGAAGATTGAACCCGCGCTCGTCCGCACCACAGCCAAGCGTCTCAACCTCTCGACCACACGTTACTAGTTTAGATTTTTATATTTTATTCTCTGCTTAATTTTTTTATGGTTTTTGTAGTTTTATTTGCCTTTCAGGTAGCTCTGCTATTAATTTTAATTGCATTTGCAATTGTTATATTTGCTTTTTGATCCATATAATTTCCTCTAGACAATGTAGTAGTTTCTGATGTATTACGGCAATGACTTTTTTATCTTCATCTTTATTTTACGTACTAAAATTGCTCTTCCTTTCTCTTTGGTTGCCCTTCCGATTACGGACCTGTCACTTGTTGTTCTCTTTTTTCTATTTTTTCGTATTTTCTTTACTTTAGGAATTATTCTCTTTGTTTTTCTCCTTCATTAATAATTAATCTTGTCCTTTTTAGCTTTGCATTGTATTTTCTCTCTAGCTTTTTGAAAGTTTGTTTTTTTTAGTTCTCTAAGTGCTTTACCCTTCTTGGGTAATTTCTTTTCTTATTCTTTTTTTAGTATTTTTTAGTTTATATGCATTTTTTATTTTTGTTTTCTTATTTTTTGTGGTTAACTCTAATATGATAGATCTAGTATTGTTTGCTTTGGTATTTTAATTTGTATTTATCTTTCAAGGTTTGCCTCATTAATGTTTTCTGTCACTCTGTGTTTTAATTATATGTTTCTTTCATGGAAAGTTCAATTTTTTTTTGTTGATTATTCAGTTTCCTTTAAAAATACCTTTGTTCTAATTATTTGCTGCTTCTATTTTATCATCGAATGCTTTATTTGAGACCGCATTTAACCAAACAACTGTTTTATTTCATTCATACCGAAGTTATCCATATTTTAAATTATATTTAATGTCATAATTGACGTATATGTTTGTAATGAAATTTGTTATAATCCACAATAGGTAACAACATAACAGAGTTTGTACTGATGATGAATAAAAATGTTAGCCTTCTTAGGTGCGCCTTATGCAATACCTTGACCAGCTTCCAGATACATTGCTTTTCTGAAAGCAAATTTGCTTTTTTCTGGAGAAAATAATACAGATGGGTTCATGGATGAATTTAAACAAATAAAGGATGATTATGAGAATTTAATAGTGAACCTGATGACAGAATTTCTGTTTGTACAATTTTTGTAAAAGGCGGCTATTTTATTATTTTCATGTACGATCTTTGTCAGAGAAGTTCAAGGACTGGGCTTAGAAAAAAATTATTCAACGTACCAACGAATGGTCCTAAGTCTTGTCAAAGTACTACCTTCAGCTATCTATGCCCAGCTACACTGTTTCTGGAGGTCATGGAATCAAACAGAGACTACTTTATATTTGAGGGCTGCTGAGCCATGAGCTCACATTTCGCACTTGGTGTTCGCTTGAAGCTCATACTGGTAGCACCAACTTTCATCTTAGGAACTAATATTTAATACAAATGTAGGGGCAGTTCTGGCCATCTCCAACGGTTTAGCAGCAATTATTGATATGAGGTACTATTTTTGCATTAAGTTTTCGTTTCCCGAAACCATTGCGTAAAATTTGGTGGCACACGTCCCTCTTCAATTTCAGCTCTTCTAATGGCATACACACAATAGCACAACGGTTTTCTTGCAGTGTTTGTCTACACGTTCCACATTTGCAGCAGACCCTGGAATGGTCTTGTCCTCTTGATAATGCCATGTTACCATATGCTTTCTGTGTTATATTGCAAGTTTTACTAAGGGTATTCCCTAACTTAACGCGGAGCTCAATGTTCACTTTCTGCTCGGAATCGGCGCCCATCTAATTAGTCGCGTAACTTCCAAAATCACAGCCCTACCACCTAGTGAGCTTATTTGGAAGACTTTCAAGGCAATTTCTTCGGAACACATCGAGTGACTGAAAAGATCCATTTCTTGTGTTTGAATATCACAGATAAAGAATTAAAAAATTATTCTTGGAACTTTTCTGAGAAGGATTGTAAATAGATAATGGCACAAACATCAATTATTTCGATTTCGATTCGAAAGATTGAACGCAGTACTGTTATATTTTAGAATTCGCAGCGCTGGAGCTTACGAACTAACATTTCAAGCGAGAAAACGTTGATATTACATTTTGGTTCAATCGGTTTTTTAATTTTTGATGTTTTGCACCATTTCTCTTCTGTTTGTTGTCTTGATTCTCCACTAGTTTTGTTGTTATCTTGATTTCATCCAGGTTGTTAGAACATAGAGCATTAAAGGTGCACGCCTCATAAAAAGCATCTGTAAATTGTAGTAGCTGTGGAAACTTTTCACCCTGATTTAAATTCTCAAACCAACTTGACATTGTTTGATAGAACACACTGTGGAAAGCCCAAGGTTGTGCGTCTTCCGACATGTCAGAGAATGACTAAGTTTGCAATAACAACTCGAGAAATTCTAATCATCTGCAACTTTTTGTTAAGCCATCTACGATCTGTACAACCAGATTAATGTTAATTGCCGAAATCATCAGATAATTGAAAAATATTAAACTTGGATCATTTTAATTAGACAAAGTTCTCGTTAACCTTCAATTAATTATCAATGCGCAAGTCTTTGTAATTTTTATTGAAGCTTGCCGGTCATCAATTTAATTAACTAATTTTTTCTTTAAAGATTGTGCAAAAAATAAGACTTATGCTGAACGGAAATATTACGTTGAATATTTTTAATTATAAAATGCGTGCTTTTAACTTGTTTGTCAAGGTTTTAACTTTGGTCTTTGCAAGGAGTGAAGAGAACACAAGATGTCTAGTCAATCTTAAACTTTTTTGAGTATGTGAAAATTGCATTTATACCTGGATCAGTTAAATATAAATCAACAGCTTGTAGGTTAGGGTGCCTAGAGGGAATTCTTCAAGTAGGGTACCTCGCACTGCTACTTTTTTTGTCAGTATCAGGATATTAGAGCAAGAAGTGCCCTCAACCGAAATTTTGAAAAGGCAATGCACGGTTCGGGAAGAACACCCTTAACACTTTTTTTGTACTCAACTTCAATTAGGTCAGGTCACTTGTAGCAACTTAAAAGTGACGTTTAAAAATATAGTGTCAACAAGGTATTGGTGTAGTGAGAAAACGTTTGGGGCACCAGCGCTGTATTCATTAATATTAACTTCAAAGATGTGGAACCAAAAAAAATCTCAGTACATTTACAAGAGTGGGGAAACAAAAAAATTAAAAACAAAACCAGGAATAAAGCTACAAACGTCCTGAATAATATATGAGTGCCAAACTGTAGAATGAAAAGGTTTTCAAGGGTTATGTTTTTAATGGAAATGTAGAAGTAAATCTGAGAATACTAAAGAAGTGTTAAGGTGTCTCAAAAGAAACAAATAATAGTAATAATAATAATAATAATCGTGATTCTCTAACCTGCATACTGAGATGTTGAAGCTCTCAATATATTCAACCTCACTGCCCAATCATTGCGTACCATTTCTGATGTGGGGTGACGTAGCAAACATCACTCCTTAGATATGATTCTTTGCACAAAGTGAACGCAGATCCTCGGTTATTTTTAATAACTGAGTAGACTACCCACCAGGCTTCCGAGCCTAGGAAATGAACTTGGACTTTATGGAAATGATTTTTGGATTTTTTTTCTTAAAAAGTTGATTGGTGGATTGTGTCTGTACCGTCTAAAAGGAGCTCTACTGTTTTTTCTCACAAGCTATTTCCTGAAATAATCCATAATTATAGTGTAGGATGAGTGATCACGAGGAATTTACTACAAGCCACCGTTAAATGCTGAAAACTTCCCACCAAACAGAATTTTTCTAAACCAACTTTTTGTATTTAGTGCCCTTTGACGCTTTAACTCTGCTGATTAGAAGCGGCCGTTACGTCGTGTTTGTATTTCTTCATTCCCATTCCTTCTCAACATGCACGACTCGATTTTGGACATGTTTAATTCAAGTGGCATTACTGGTCGTTTCCGCACCGCATATTTGCTCATTCAAACAATCGCTCCTTTCACCAAAGTGCCTGTGTTTATGGGGCATAGCTAGACCCACCTGTTAGTTTCAGTCCTATTAATACTGAGTTGCTGCATAATGCAACACTCTTCACTTTCAGGGTGGTCTCAAAAGTTCCGTGAACTCATTTTCCTGTCTTATGAATGGTTATAATAGCCACATCATCTTTAGGATCACTGACTCTGTAATTAAAATCAATTAACTCTTTGAACTCATTTGTCTAGAGTGATTGGGCGTAGATTTTATTCTTAGGTTGAACCAAAAGCGACATTTCTAAATTATCGTTTTGAAGATGCAAATAACGCATAGGATATTAGCGTGTTATTAAAAAAAACTAAATACAAGTTATTTTTGTCGTTGGAAATTGTTGACTTTGAGCGACTGAAGTTTTGATACTTTTATTGAGACCATGGTCGAGTAGCTGCCAACAAGAGTGTGGACAATTGGAAAGTGTGGTTTAGAGTGACAATCATGTTTTACCAAGTAGTGGTCTAATGAGAGGGTTTGAGTGAGACGAATATCTAGATACTAACAGTGAAATTCGGGATAGGCAGCGTTTCAGTGTGGAGGTGTTTTTCACGGAATGGAATGAGCTGTCGCACAAAGCTGAATAAAAATTTGAATCCGGAAAGGTACAAACCCATTTTGACCTATTTCATTGTGTCTGCCAGCGAAGAACAATTCTGTACTGGTGATTTTCTGTATCGGCATAATATTAACATTACAGAGATGGATTGACTTGAAGCCCACGAAACATCTTTAACATCTTTATGATGAATTAGAAAGCTTGCTGCTGACCACAACGACCCCTATCGCAAAGTGGGAACCATCCCAACACCTGACTGAAATCCTCTCTACCAAATTAAGGTTGACATAGAAGCAAAGGTATACTTATTCCGCATTAATGTCAATTGATAGAAATTTTGTCATAAAGTAAGTTTTCGAATACTTTTCGCCGCTCTTAACATGTTTCAACTCACTGGTCCAACTTCATAGTTACATTTTGGCTCTTCAGGCAATATAGTCTAATTACACCAACACTGAAACCTCAAAAAAATGATTTTTTCTTCGATAGGAATAATTGTGCAAACACCCTATAAATGAGGACGGCGCCTTTCAAAACAACAATCAAAGTTATCAGGTAAAAGTGGTTGCTTTGTTTTGGTTTTTTGGACGATCATAAATCTTCTGCAACTAACTTTCTTACGACGCTTGGTAACAATCTAAAGTTCCACGTTCTCTTATTTTGTTCTTTGGCATTTCATAACTCAAATGTTAGCTTGCAATATTTAAAACACTGCTTACAACTGGCGGTCGTTACAAGGTGAAGGTTGGATTTTGCTTAGACCATAAACCATAAATTACCTCTCCTTGAGGTGTGTTAAAGTGCAAAATAATAGTTGCGCTATTTTTGTTGTCTGCTTCTGCGTTTTATAACCGCTCAAAGACGGTTTTGTACAGAAATTTTAGGACCAAATTATATAATTGTTAAGATGTAGGGAAAAAAGTGTTAATAAGTAGTTGTTAGTTTTAGTAAGTAAACTTAAATCGGAAATCTAACTTTTAACGAAACTTCTGTTGATTACTTTGTGTTCGTAATTAATATATCAAATAATTGAAATCAAATCTTTGAATGCGTAGTTGTCATTCTACCATTGTTATGCAATTTGTCTATTCTCACAAAGCATAACTGGTTGCCTAACTGCTTTAGAGAAAAGTGGCAAAAATAATTATTTTACTAAGAGGTGTAAGAAAGTTGAACGCTGTTGGCATACTTTTACAAAGAAGAATCTGTACAATCAAAAAGGTCATATTTGGTTATTTAGCAAACGCATTTAAGAAGAAAATGACAGGGTATCTTTACTTGCTCAAGGCAAAAAACTGTAGACTGGATCGGTGAAAGTTGTCACTCACATTTACGAGGCGGAAGGGAGCAACGTCGCTGTGCACTTTATGAGGAGTGAAGTGGAACGTCTTTAGTTTTTTAATTGCTAAACATTTTTGAATACACGGTACGCTCGGAAAGTAATGACTGGTTTGGTCCAAGCAGAAGGGTTGGGTGCGGAGCCTTGCCTTTGAGCTCTTGCAGACTGCGGATCGCTTGCGAATTGGACAGCGCTATGATCAACGATACATAATAAAATTTTGCGTTAAACTCAAAAAATCCGCAACCGAGACGCTTGCTATGATACAGAAACACTACAGGAAGGATGCTTTATCCACATCACGGGAAATGTGGTTAGGATGAAATGTGTTTTGAAATAGATTGAATGCAGACAAAGTAGAACTTCTAAAATCCATTGCGCATGAAATCGCCATGCCGGAATTGAAGATGAGGAAAGTTTGCGCCAATTTGGTTCCCAAGGAACAGAATCACAGACGTGTGTCGATTTCATGAGCTTTTAGAGCCTTTTAACGATCCGAAAGCGAAAAATAAAGCTCTAAGCTTTTCGACCAAAGAATGCTCGAATGAGCAAATTAAAGATTATAGCCGTGCTTGAGGTCTTTTTTACTCTAAAGCAGCTTGTACCATTCGAAATGGTGGTGCTGAAATGGCTGAAGAACCATGGTCACGCTGCACTATTGTAGTTTTAGTTTGACTAAATGTAAAGCTATAATTTTAGACGTTTATATGGGAAGGTTCTTGCGCCCCAATCTTGAAGCTTCAAATCTGGTATTGTCATATTGTTACATCGTTTTGCTCACAAGTGCGGTGAACATCTTGTGAAAAGGAATTATCAAAAATTTATGTTGATAATCAAGGAGGTACGGGCTGATAAAAATATAGAATTGAAAAGTTTAAAATTCTAGAGCATAAAAAAGAATAGTGAGAAAAATAGTGGAAAAAGGTCTTGGCAAATGAATAACGAATATGTAATACATCACACTGAACAACACATAGGAGACAAACAATACGAGATAATCAATACAAAATTCAAAGAAAATATGAAACAAAAAATATAGAGAAAAGGGTTTTTATTCCAAATTGCAAATTCTGAACTAAAAAATTGTGAAATATATTAATGACAGTTATAAAATAGATAATAATAAAGCAATCGCGAAAAAATGGGAACAAACTTCAGGAATTGATTCCTGACAAGAAAGGGAACGCAAAAATTCACATGAACATATGTTCAAAAACGGATCGTCACATTACACTGGAGGATGCTATGGCATTTATTTCTGACAACTCAAAGGTACGAGTTTGAAGTGTTCTTTCCTTCCCCCCATGCCACCTCAATGCAAGCCCAAACTTGTTGCATCATGGATTGGCGTACTCGTTTAAAACTTCCACGACATGCTTTAATAGTGTTAATGACATGTTGGTTAAGTGTGTGTACATCAGGATGCTTCAAGTAGCTCCCATATTCAAATCTTAAAGGCTTTAAGTCATACAAACCTCGTATGGTTTTGAGATACTGCTGAACGCTAATACTGAGATGGGCTGAAGCTCCATCACGCGCTAATTGCACATGTTCAAGCAATACAGACAGTGCCTTCAAAAATTTCAAATACACTGGGCCATTGAGACGTTGTTGAAGAACGACTGATCCAATTAAGTGATCACCAATACAACTAGCTAAATTGTGGAGGTAAGCTTCAACTATTCCATGAGAATTCTCTTTAGTCCATAGATAACACTCACGATGAAATAGAGTGCTTCTCATGTAGGACACTCAACACAGTTATTTGTCATACACCATGTTATCGTTAATTTGTTATAGATCACTTAAACGTACAAACACCTTGCACGCGCTTAATTTCAAAGATCCCTGTTTCACACAAACGACAGAAGATAGGCTACTGACCATTTTTATCGACTTTAGCAGCACTTAGGAATGCATCTACAAGTAAAAAAAAACCGGAAAAACGCACCATAACTGTGACAATGTTTTCTTCTATCACGAAACACATGCATTTGGCAGTTAAGTAAATGGTATGAAAGCAAACAAAATAAGATAGAAGCATAACTATATATTGGCAACATTCATAAAGCTTCTGGAAACTGTCAGCAAAGCCTCTTTAAGAATCGATCACAAAATCTCTGTCACAGTTTCTTGGATTGCCATCACGTTTAAAAAACGTGCACCTTTTATTATGCCCTTCAGGCGGCAGAAAAAAGCCCTTAGGCACTACATTAGGAAAATATGGTGGATGATCGAGAACAGGTTGAGTCAAAAATTGGCCCACACTACTGTCAATTCCCGCGCAACTCTAGCCGAACCGAGCAGATGCGTCATAGCAACTGTTTAGCGGCGTTCACCATTTGATCTTCAGGGCTGATGCCAACGCTGTCGAAGAAAGCGATCGATTTTGTCTTGACCGTGGACTTTCGCAAGCGATATTTTTTTTATTGAGAGAAAGATGATAGAGTGAGCGCTAATATCGGGCCCGCATTTATCGCACTCGTTCAATTATGTTTTTGCTTGTCGAACAGCACATCACTTATTCTCAGTCGTTTGAACCAGTCGTAAACACATTTTCTGCTCTCGAGTCCATTTTAATGCGGTTAAAATTTTTATATTTTAAATAAACAAGACCTGTAACTATTAAACTATTAAAATAAATATTGGGTGTGCTTACATACGGAAATATGGAGAAAATCTTGTTTTGAACAACTTTCTATAGCTCTAGTTCTGTAGTTTCCATTTACGCGCTGCTTTCCTGGAAATTATTCGAGTAAATAAAGCGATTACTGCGGTTGCTAATTTTCATTGAATTTGCATAAAAATCCCCCATAAAAATGCCAGTACATAATTCGCACTTTTTGTTTGGAATTTATTGCCGGCTCATCTCCATATTCCTAATAACCGCTGCTGTGCTCGTTTATAGCTCACTCCCAACATGTTATATGGCTTTAAACGGCGTTCTCCGCAATTGTAGTGGTATTCCACGCATGAAACTCTGCGGAATAGCTAAGAAGCGATTGCCGCTTTACTCTCCATGGGCGTACTTACTGGAAATCCTTGATCCTAGTTAGCGGTTTTCGTTTTTTAAATGTCATAACTGTCGAGAAATAAATGTTAACATTATTATTGTGATCAGTTTGTACTCTACTAGGGTGGGAGTTACAGTGTCATTGTTACGACTTCTCCATTGAGTTCAAGTTAGTTAAAAACCTCTTAAAAGGTCAATTCATCATTTTATTGCGATAAAAATAGACTGGATAGTTGCTGAATATCACCAAGATATTGCCCATAACAGAAAATGGGTCTTAAGATAATTTTATGAAAGCGCAACGTGACTACCTTGCATTGCCTTGGTTTCATTTTAAAAAATTGCGGTCCTATTACATAAATACGCGTTATTTTCGTGTTTTCATTAAGCAGCAGGTACCACCCTAGTGCTTGGACGTCAGAAATGACCTTTAAGCACAATCTTATCTAAATAGCTATCGAAACTGACCGATCCTTCCCAATTTTTAAGCCGAAGATTGGACGAAAAGTCATGTAGGCCGAGCGGGTTTGTGACTTATGGCCACGCAGTGCGCCTCTTCGTGCCAAGGCCGCGCAAGACTTTTTCTCCGGTGCCAGTGACACCGCCGTGCATTAATTCCTCCAGATGTTAAGGCTGCAAATTGTTTTGATTGTGAAACGGCGTCGCCATGAGCCGCGCTCGCTCCACATCATCAGCTGTGCTCCTCGTCCAGCAGAGGCGCGCCGCTACTCCCACGAAAGACGCCGCGCAGAACTGGAAGGCCTCTGGTGATGTGGGTTATGTGCGGCGATGGGCTGGAGGTCAGCATTGACGTCAATGGCGCGGCCACGTGACACTTTTCAAAACCATTTTTCTGCACTCTCGCAAATCAGGAAAGCGGCTGGGCGCGACCGACCCGCAGACCAGCGAAGAGGCCGCGCTCGGCCGGGTTATGTCATTAAGAGTCATTCTGATAATAATGCGGCTGTGCATGTGCATCGCACATTCCAGCAGTGAAACTGCAAATTGGATCCGCCGTCCGCAGACATTTTGCGCCTTCAAGCTTAATGCGTTTAAAATCGAGTCGCATCAGACTCACTCGAGATCTCCACTGTTTGGTGTTATCAGCACCATTCTTTTTTCTTTTTCGAATCTTAAGAAGGTTAACAGTTTTTTCACTTTTTCTCTTTTATTACATATCCTGATTGTGGTTCTGAACATTTACTCCCATCTGTAACTCAAATGATGTATAGATTTACCGCTGATTATTACCGTTGCTTACCTACTCGTCTGTTGCTCATTACCCGTTATTACCTGCTTTGTCATCATTCTTATGCTACATGAATTTTTTGGTCATAATATAAGAGGCAGCACATGTATTTGGGAATCTCGCTAGTGGTTTATTACCGGTTATGACTGTTGTTCACCAACTTGTCTATTGTCGATTACCCGTCATTACTCGCCTTATCTCTGTCCTTATGCTATGAACATTTTTAAGGATAAATAAATAAGTAACAGATGGACATATCTTTAAAATTCCCAACCGTAAATTTAACTTTGTAGAAACCCGTACAAATAATATAAGCTCATTGCTTCTTATTATCTCCTGTATCTCCGTTCTTATGATTTTTTCGCTCAGAAAAATAAGTGACATGGCTTTGATAATCTTAACCGCGAATTTAAACTCTTAATAGGAGTAAATCTAGCTTGATCTAGATTTTCCAGCAGCCGCTAAAAAGAGCGCGATAGCAACTTTTTTTAAAACTCGTCTGTTGTTTATTACCCATCATTACCAACTTTATTTCTATTTAGTTCTTCTGCAATGGAAATTTTTCAAACCAGAAAAGTAAGTGGCAGCTCGACGTGTCTTTGAGGATCTCGACCATACTTACCGTCGTTCACTTATTCGTCTGTTACTCATTACCCGTCATTGCCCAATTTATTTCAATTCTTACGTTATAAGAATTGTTCAGCCCAATACAACCGCGAATGTAACTTTGCAGAAACCCATACTAATAACAAGTCTCCCTAGATCTTGATTTTTCTCCGTCAACAACCAAAATATTCACGCGATAGCAGCTCGTTTTTGAAAAGAATTCGTTTATTGCTAGTTATCCACTTTATCTCCATTCTTATGTTATGAAAATCTTTCAGCCAAAAAATAAATGGCAGATCGACACATTCTTCAGAATCTCAACAGCAAATTGAACTTCATAAAAACAGTTTCTAAGAACAAATCTTCCTATATCTTGATTTGCCATTTCTGAGAGTCGAAAAATACACGAGATAGAGGTTTTCTTTTAGCAAACACTCGTCTCCTTGTCGTTATGTTAAGCCAGAAAAAAATGACAGCTTAACCGTTAATTTAACTTCGTAGAAACCCATACTAAAAATAAGCCTGTCTAGATCTCGATTTCCGCTTCTGACAGCCAAGAAAAACTTAGGATAGCAGCTTCCTTTTAAAAGATGTTCGTCTGCCATTCATTACCCGTTATTACCTATTTTATCTACATTCTTATTTTATGGGTATTTCTGATGTCAGAAAAATGAGTGACATAACGTTGAGAATTTTAACCGCGGTCTACCGCCGGTTGTTACCGTAGTTCACTGACTCGTCTATTGTCCATTACCAATCAGTGTCGGTTTTATCTCTGTTCTTGTACGATGAAAATTTTTTAGCCAAAAGATAACCGTTTAACATACCTTTGAGAATCTCAACCGGAATATAACTTCGTACAAACCTCTACTACAAACAAATCTACCCAGATCTTGATTTACCACCCCAACAACCAAAAATGGCATGAGATAGCAGCACCCTTCCAAGAAACACTTATGTGTCGCTCATTACCTGTCGTTACTCACTTTATCTCCGTTCTTCTCTTGCTAAAATATTTTTGACCCGAAAAATAAAAGTCAGCTCCATATATATTTAACAATCTCAACTACAGTCTACTATCGTTGTTTATCTATTTGTCTATCGATCATTAACTATTATATCTGTTCTTTTGTTATAGAAATTTTTCAGGCCAGCAAATAGGTGTCAACTCAACAAATCTTTGAGAGACTCAATCGCAAATTTAATGTTGTAGAAACAAGTTTATCGAGATTTTGATTTACTATATCCAACAATAAAAAAGTGTACGTGATAGCACATTGCCCATCATGTTCCTGTTCTTATAAAAATTTCAAAATGGAAAAATAAGTGGTAGATCAATATATTTTTGAGAATATCAACTGCGGACTTAAATAGAAAGCCATACTAAGAGGACGATCTTCTTTTCTCAACTCCAATAACTAAAAAGATCACTATATAACAGCTCCCTTCTGAAAGAACTTGTCTCTTGTCAATTACTCACTTTATCTTCATTACTATGTTATGAAAAATTTTTCAACCCGAAAAATAAGTGACAGCTCAACATATCTTCGAGAATCTCTACCGTGGTCTATTGCCGGTTACAATCATTGTTACCTACTAGTTTGTTGCTTATTACTTCGTTATTAGACTTTTTTGTCAATAAATATGAAGCAGCTTTACATAAGTTTGAGAATCTCAACTGCTAATTTAATCTTATAGAAACCCATACCAAGAGCAAGTCTACCTAGATCTTGTTTTACCACTTCCAATAGCCAAAAAGCAGCTCTCTTTAAAAAAACTTGTCTGTTACTCATTACCCACTTCATCTTCGTTCTTATTTTATAAAAAAATTTTATATAACAACTCGGCATATCTTTGAAAATCTCAACCTCGATTAACCACCGGTTATAATCGTTGTTGGCCTACTCGCCTATTGGTCATTACTCGCCTATTGGTCATTACCCGCCATTACCCATTTTATCTGTATTTCTCCCTTATGAGAATTCTTCAGGTCAAAAAATAATGACAAACGAATTTAACTTCGTAGAAACTCATTCTAAGAGCAAGTGTACCTAGATCTTCTACAAATAGCACAAGAAAGTACAGCGCTCTTTTAGAAGACACTTTTCTATTGTTCAATAGCAGTCGCTTTATATCCGTTCTCATATTATGAGAATAAATGTATGCCAGTTCGACATATCTTTGAGAATCTCATCAATTGCGAAATTAACTTTATAAATACGTATACTTAGAACAAGTTACTGGTTGGGCGTTTTTACTCACTTTATCTCTGTTCTTACGCTTTGAAAAATTTTCAAGCCAGAAAAATAAGCAACAGCTCGATATATCCGTGAATTTAACTTTACAGAGACTCATACTAAGAACAAGTTACGTAGATTTTGATTTGCCGCCTCCGGCAGTCAAGAAGGGCTTACAATAGTAACTTCTTTTTAGCAGACACTCTTCTGTTGATCATTACCAATTATTACCTATTTTGCGCCCTTTCTTAAGTTATCAGAATTTTTGAGGCCAGAAAAATAAATACTTGGCATATCTTTGAGAATTTTAACCGCGATCTACCGCTGATTATGACCTTAGTTCACCTTCGCGTCTGTTCCCCATTGCATAATTTATCTCCATTCCCATATTATGAAAATTTTTCAAGCCAGAAAAATAAGTGACAGATTGATATATCTTTGAGAATTTCAATCGCGAGTTTAACTTCGTAGAAACCTATGCTAAGAGCAAGATTACCCAGATCTTCAATTGCGACTTCCCCAACAGTCAAAAAGGGCATGAGATATCAGCACCCTTTTAAAAAAACACTTATCAGTTGCTTATTACCCATCGCTACCCGATTTATTTCCGTTTATATATTATAAGAATATTTTAGGCTTAAAAAATAAATGGCAGCACTTCATATCTTTGAGAATCTGAACTGTGATCTACCACCGGTTATAACTGTTATTTAACTAAGTTTATTGCTCATTACCTGTTTTGTTAGGTTTTTTTGACAAAACAATAAGCTTTAAGAATCTTAATCGCGAATTTAACTTCATAGAAACCCATACTAAGAGCAAGTCTACCTAGATCTTGTTTTAGCACCTCCCATACCAAGTCCCTTTGAAAAAACTATTGTCTATTACTCATTGCCCACTCCATCTTCCTCCTTATGAGAACTTTTCAGTCCCGAAAAATATGTGGCAACTCGACATATCATTGTAACTCCCAACCTAGGTCTCCCACTGGTTAATAGTGGTCTAATGCTCTTTACCCGTCATTGCCCACTTTATATCCATTCCTGCGTTATAGAAATTTTTTCGACAAAAAAAATAAGTGGCAGATCCAACCCCAGATACCTTTCAAAATCTCAACCACAGCGTACCGCCTGTAATGATTGTTGTTGACCTACTTCCCTGTTGACCATCAACCATTATTGCGCACTTTGGTCCCATTTTTATATTATAAAATATTTTTGGGTCAGAAAAATAAGTAGCAGTTAGACATATCTTTAAAACTGCACACCTAGAACAAATTTATCTAGATCCTACCATCTCCAACAACCAATAAGGGCACGCGCTAGCAACTTCCTTTTAGAAACACTCGTTTGTTGTCTGATGTTCGTCATTACTCACTTTAGCTCTATTCTTATATTATGAAAATTTTTCAGGTCAAAAAGTATATTATAGCTCGACATGTCTTTGAAAATCTCAACCGCAGTCTACTGCCGTTTATGACTGTTGTTCACCTTTTATCTGTTGCGGATCGCCTGTCATTGTCCACTTATTGCCTTCCTTCTATTATGAGAATTTTTAGGGCAAAGAAGCAAGTGACAGTTTGACATATCGTTGCCTATTATCCACTTTATCTTCGTTTTTTCGGACCATAAAAATAGGGACGACTCGACATATCTTTCAATCGCATATTTAAATTTGTAGAAACCCATGTTAAACTCCCTTTTAGAACACATTCGTCTGTTGCTCATTACCCATCATTACCCACTTTGTCTCTGCTCTTATATTATTAAAATTTTAGAACAGAAAAATAAGTGACAGGTCGACGTCTTTAAGAACTTCAGCCGCGAATTTAACCTCACGGAGAGCCATACTAAGAGCAAGTCTACCTAAATCATGATTTACCGCCTCCATCAGCCAATATAGCATGAGTAGCAGCCCCCTTTTAGAAAACACTCGTCTATTAGCTATTACCCGTCATAACCAGCATCATCTCCGTTCGTATGGAATGAAAAATTTTCAGCCCAGAACAATAAGTGGCAACTTGACATAACTATGAGAATATGAACCGCACTCTACTGCCGATTGTGACCGTTGTTCACTTTGTCTCCGTTCTTTTATTATGAGTATTTTTCAGTAAGTGGCAGTTCCATATATATTTGGAAACCTCAACCGCGAATTGAACGTTGTCTTTTGCTCATTACCCTCTTTATGTTAGTTTTTATATTATAAAAATTTTTTAGATCAAGAAGTTAAGTGGCACCTCTTTGAGAATTTCTACCGCGAATTTAACTTTGTGGGAACTCACCAAGAGCACGCGCATGAGATAGCACTTAGAAGAATTAAACCAAACACGTCCAAGAACCCGAAAAAATCTTCAAAAATTGTGATATTGGTCTAATCTTGCGTGTAACTGAGAAAATAATAAAAAAAACTACACAAAACATTCTAAAATGAACAAGGACTCCCATCAATTTTTGTGCTTAAAGACTACGTTAGCATGTTACCAACACTTCCGTTACTGGTCAAGTCAATATCTCAGGTTACCTAACGCTCACGACCTAAAGACGGTGGTTTGGCAATTATTCTTTGTGCAGCATTTACTGAAACCACCAATTTAAAATTTAAATTAGAAACAATTGGAACTGGCGGCAGGCACAGATTTATTGCCACACAAACGAATGATATCATCAAGTCGAAATTAATTGCAGCATGCATTAAAGCTCGAGGTGTAATATAAATCAGCGTCGTGGGCGGAGTAATTGGCTGCTTTTTCTTGGTGACAAGTCACTCTATGCTGCAAAAATTACGTTAAGAGACATAGAACTTTCTATTCGCTACGGCGCAAATCAATTAAAACAAAATGAAACCGAAAACGGCATGTTATTTTGGTTTATTCCCGTCGTTCCTATCTACCGTCAGCTGCACTTCGGGCTATTTATACCGGCTTATTTGCAACATCACCGCAAAAACAATGAGTTGCAGTCCATTCCGGTTTATCTTTCACCTTAAAAATCACCTTGATCTATGATTAGCCTAATTGTTTCGGAAGGGCGGCGCATTGGTACAAATTCTGTAGTGTACTCATTGTTCATTCATTAGATCAACATGTAGACGAGCTAAGAAACATTGTATCCTCTATTAGAGCTAATGATACGTGTTTTTTGGGCGCAGTTGACCTTAATGAGCTTTGCTTTTTGTTATACTAAGCGGTGTAATTATCTGGCCCGCGATCGCGATCCTGTCACGTCTACAGAAGGATGTTATTGTTTATACTGGCTTCATTACATGTTATTTTAGAGCACGATTTGATCATCGGGCGATCTGCAAAATTAGTTTCGATAAATGTTCTACGAGCAAAGTTTGTTATGGATTGTGCTGGTCAGCATTGCACAAAAGTTGAGTGTGGAAGAAGCGACCTACGGCAAATAAAAAATTGATATATTAAGGTGGATGAAAGGAAATTTGGGGGCAAAATTAACGAAGAATAATACAAAAAATACAAACTTTATTCACTACAATAAATCAGAGGTACAAAATCACATTATAATTGGATGTGGGGAAAGAGAAAGTGATGTTATAAGACACGTTCAACGTTTTTGATTTTGATCGAATGGAGAACATTAGAAAGAAGTGACATACAGTAATGTTGCATTGACGTTCAAACCACTGGCGGACCTTCAAAAGGTGGAGTAAACATGTCATTTGCTTACGAAAGTCCATTGTTGTTATCCATTAACTTTTATCATGTGTTGTTTTTTCAGTTTGACAATATTTAGTTTGTACTCTGCTTATTTTGCGTTGTCTCAATACAAACAATATAATTGAAGTCGGAAAACGTCAAATAAGAATCAGAAACGATAAAGAATTGATAAGAAAAATACAGGAAAATTACTTCTTTATTTCAAACTTTCTCTGCAATAAACAAGAACTCCCCTTTACCCCAATTTTGCTTGAATAAAGACTACATTATCATGCTATCAACAATCGCGTTGCTACCAGTCAATGTTGACACTACTCTTATAAGCCAACCACATTAAGCTTAAGTTGCTGAGCAATCACAACTTGTCTGGTATAAAAAGTTGAAAGATTCTTGAGACTAAAAGTGACAGGTCTAAATTTATAAAGCGATGGCCTTCGTATTATGACCTTCAAAATAATACTCGTGTTATTAATTAACCGTTAAAGATTTTGCTTTCCACAATTTGCCTTGAACACTTTCTCCACAATTCTTCAGGACTTCAACGGTTCAAATTATGATTATTATTCGTTCTAGATGTGTTTTTCATACATTACACTGAAGCTATAGGCTTACTGTGCTTCAAGAAGTTTAGAATACAGTTGATGGGTGCAAGCGCCTTTTTATTCGGTTATTGAGCCCTAAAATGCTTGATTCTTTGGGCTGGGCATGTAGTGCTGCATCTTCTTCTCTTCACAACCTACAAGTTGGATCATTAACAATATGCATTATGTTAAGATACTTTCTAAGACTAATAGCCCTGGTAGCTGTTTTTTGACATTTCCCTTGTTTTCTTACTGACCAAAGACATAATTAGCGCTTTGGAGTATTTGTGTCGCTGTATTTTTCCCAGTAGGTTTTTCCTTCAGTAGGTCTCTCTTTTGCGGTTAGAAAAGCGTATAGGTTCGGATCCTATTAGCCTAGACTTTCTGGGGCCCACCCTAAGCAAACTCTGTTGCACTCAGTCAGTGTTATAGTTGTTTCTATATAATGAAAGCCTTTAACGCCACTCGATTATAAGTTAAGATAAAGATTTGCTCTTCACCATGCTTTTTGCTAATATCGTGGCTGTTTTTTTTCAATTTGGAAGACAGATAAGTTGAGCAACATTTATACTAATTCCGTTCCCTACTTTTACCCCAAATACTCTTACTTTAGAGCTTTCTATTTTGAATCATCTGTTTATCATACATGTACTTACCTTTGAATTAGCATCCGTTTCGTTCTTCACAATCCCTCTCGAATATCAGTATTCTGAAGTATGGTATGTTAAAGATCTCAGCGTTGATTTCTGTTGTATGGAACCTTTTCCGATTACTTTAGTCTATACGCTGCTTCCAATACTTAAGATTCCACCTCTAAATAAAGTGGGGGAAGATATAGGCTATAGAAGACTATAGAAGATATGGGCTATAGACGTAGATGGCTTCGCCTCAGTTATCTCTACACAGATAAGCCTTTCTATTCATTTCATTTGTTGATTGCCTCTTTATTTTTCGTTTTATACTACCAAGGGTACTCCTAAAACCATCCTTGGTGTCAAACCCCAAATTTTCCTTACTGTTCTTCTATAAGTCCATAAGACTATTGTGGGTTTGTTAATAATCTTTTCCAAACGAAGATTGAAGATCAGTTTGGCGTCTAAGGTAACCCAAACCTTATGATGGTTGAAACTTAAATTTTCAGGCCCAAACGCAAACCTGGAAGAATTTTCTATTATTGTTCTTTAATTTGAATATTGCAGTTGCTTTTTTTTATTTCTTCAGCCCAAACCAATTGTTTTTTTTTGTTCGAGTTACTAGACTTTTCTCTATTTGCTTCTCTTCTAAATTTTCGTGAGAAATTTTTCGTTTATTTGGGCCAACAGTTATTTCAGCACTTGTGCAGTTTTAACCTAGGTTTTCAGTTGATTTGACTTCCATGAAGAGCTCTGGTTTAAGCACAAGAGGGAATTTGATTATAATCAGTTCCTGTTGTCTTCATTTTCTAGACAATTTTCAGGTCCATAGCATGAATTTAAACGCCAAAGAGTTTTCTATTTTTTATTTATTTGAATGTTGCAGTTGGTTTTTTTATTTCTTCAACCAAGACCAAGTGTTTTTTTGTTGAAGAATTTGATGTTGCTTAAGTTTCTAGGCACTTTTTTTGTTTTTGTTCACAAAACCAAAATCTCACTGACTGTGAGAGTTGAAATAAGATTTAAAATAACTATAAGTCCTTTCTTATCCTTAGAGCAGTATTGAGCAAATTTCTGCAAGCCAATTTTCTGATTTTTGGTCAGCTCCCGTTGTAACTACGCATTCGTGCTCGAGCATTACATCCATTTTGATTTTCGTGCCCACGTTCGGCTGCGTCGCAAGCGAAATCGTCGGAATTTAGCTGCGAGCCCGCAGCAGTAATAAAAATTAGCAAAACAAACTTGCCCATGTGCTCCCTATAAATGCAAGACGTGCTGTTGACTGAAAGCGCTGATTTGTATGTAAAGCGTAATTGACGTCAATGCAACGTGTCAATGGACGCAATTTTGAATAATTGGGTTGAAGCAAGCATTCGAGCGGAGCGAGTGAATCATCCACGTTCAGTATTCATCGGCCGATTATTCAAATGGCTGCCCAAGCCGTCCCTTCAATGTTGATAGCGCGAGCTTTGAGCAGGAGATGCCGCACAGGCTTGGGGACACTCGGACGAAATATGTACACAAATGTTTGCGTCAACAAACAGCGATTGCGTTTTTAAATTTGCTCGCACTATCGCTGTTGCTACTGAAATTAAAACACGACGTGTATCGTGGCACCCGGTTGCCAAAGCCGTTGATAACCCATCGAATTTGACGTCAGTGCCGAGCCATAAACGAAAAGGACCTGTATTTCCAGAAAGTCGAAGCTGGATGTCAAAACTAACTCGACAACAGCTCCATTCTTACTTAAAAAAAGGCAGGCTCGTTAAAAAGTCTTGTTTCTGCTGCTAATGTAAATGAATGGTTTTTGTTTTTCCTAAAATAGAATGTAAACAAATTAAAATGGGCAACGGCAGAATTCGCAGTAATTAATAAAAAGGTGGGTTTGCTACGTGTTGCATTAAACTTACTTTTGAAGAGAAAAGGGGGTATGCTGGTCTGGTCATTCATATCCGAGTTTAATTTTTTCATCTCACTATACTCTTCATCCATTTCACTGATGAGATTCGCGATGGTGTTCTGCTCATTTAAAGATGCTGCTGAGGCTCCAACCGCACAAAGAAAATGAAGGGAGCATCAGGCAGATAAGTCCCTTGAGGGGCTGATCGGCATCCAGGATGGGCGTTACTGTTATTGTATGCCACACACATTTAAAAAGAGAATCATTATTACTAGAGTCTAGTATTTTCATGGTTTTCTCAAGAAGATTGGAATATCTAAAGAAATGGTAAATGAATATTACTGATGTTAAAAAGTGATGAGATAAATATTATGGGCAGGTAGCATGGTAATCCAGACAAAGGGTAAGCAAAGAAAAAAGAGCGATAACGCAGCTGGTTGTGCATTCATACAAGATGCAAAAAATAATAGAAAATCAATAGATTACACAGCATAAAGTTTTCGTAAAAGATACTGTATCCCCAAAGATTTATTTTGCAAATTGTTATTCCCTGTTTCGTCCTCTACCCTTGGTCTTCCTTTTTACCACTTCTAAACTTAAAGGACATACACTGTCTTGTTTTTAGATTTGATCGTCACGTTACAAAATGCGATTTTTCTTTTTTGTTTACCATCTCTGCTATAGAGCCCATGCAGATACTGTATCTCCAAAGATTCTTCTTCTGATCAGACTTATTACCCGTTACGTCGTTTACCCTTTATGTTGTCATCGTTTACACTTTGATTATCTTTCTGATAACTTTTTTTTATTATCCATTGTACAGATATTCTTTCATATAAGTTGTGGTTTAGTCTCTGTCTTTCTCGTTTCTTAATTTTCTCCTCTATTATCTTACTATATATTTTTAGAGTCACGATAAGCATATTGCCCTCTAGTTGTCTCTGTTTCTAGTGTAATGGGTACTACGACGTTTCATTCCCAATCTTCCAGTACTTGGTCTGTATGCTATGCCTGTTAAATTATCGTTTTCGTCCCCCTTGTTAGTATTTCTGGGGCCATATTATCTTTCCCTGTTGCCTTTATATTTATAGTTTTCTCTGGACTGGTATAACTTTTGCCCATGTTTAGAACTATTTCCTTTTCTTTCCTAGTTTGGTTTAACCTGCGGTTTCGAGACTCATTTTATTTCTCTGCGTATGTGATCAGCCCAGCTACTGGAAGGGCAACTCCTCCTTTCCGATGCTGGGTCACCAAAGCCCCGTTTGTTATCTAGCAGGGTGTATCAGACAGTTTCTTTCTACCACTCGTGCAGGTGGGGTTGTTAGGTGTTAATTAACGATCAAAAAATCCAAAATATGGACTAGAACTTAATATAGAATGAGAAATATCTTAACATAACACAACTGTCAAAAAGTTCACCGTTTTCTGGCTATGACGGGATCGACCTCGCTAGCCCATTAATCAACTCAAATACAGTAGAATGCTCATAGGTAGGTGGGAAAATCTTTAAATTTTGAATCTTCTCCGACATTTTACGGCAGACCGCAGCTGTGCTAAATCATATGGGTCGATAAAAAAGGCATATATGATTTATGTTGAGCGATTGTAGAGGCCACAGAAAAAAGGAGAGTCATCGTGAGAACTACGTTCAAAAACACGACCTCAAAATTTAGCATTGAAATGTTCGCGGACGTCAGAGCTACATTTTGCTAAAATATAAAGTCCTTGCTTCATATGCTTGTGCATGTCTAAGTATACACGTATTCTGCAATTCGCTCAGCAAAGGTAAACTGGCTAAATAAATGATAACTGTAGAGCAATAAGACAGGATGTTGAAGTGCAGTCTAGCACAAAGTCTCAATTTTTTATCTTGAAGTGGGATAACGTCCAGTTTGTATCGAATACACCGGCGTTTCTTACTTTTCTGTGCTTTCTTTTGGCATTTTGTAGAAAATCTTTGTTGGGCCGTTACAATGTCTCATATTTACCTCTCTATCCACCAGTATTCGTGTGGAGTCACTAGTCTTCCATCGAGTGCCTCTATAAGTTACGGCTAGGGAATATGAAATATCTAGGGTGAACCAAAACTAGCAACTGGGTAACGGCAGTTGATTATTCAGAACTGACCACAGACAGCGAAGGAGTAAATGAAAAATTCGTCTTTAACGGCAAAGCTACAGCTTATAGAAAGCAAAGGAAAAGTATCATGCATAATTTTTCCTAGTGCATTCATTCATGGCTGAAAATGATCAAAGGCTGCTAAGAATCTCCGGGTTAGCCGCCAAGACACATGTAGAACATTGAAGCATTGTACCGGACAGGAAAAGCTCACTATGTAAATAAAGGGGTATATCTGCGAGTAGGGTCGTTTTATGAGAGATTATCATCACTCCCAGGCATGAAATAAATGTAGTGATAGAAGTTTTTAATGCTAAAATAGGAAAAAGGGGAGCGGGTGAATACATTTGGCTCCTCGGATTAGAAGAGATGGTTGAATGAGACAACAGGTTTGGGGTATGTGCTACAGAAGAACAACTTGTTGTACTCCATGCCTTTTTTAAATTAGCAACAAGACGGTTGTACACCAAAAGTCAGCAATAGACTCTCCAGGACATATAGTCTTGAACCAATTTGACTATATATTAGCTAAGAAGAGATACCACAACGCGTTTACTTCAGTTAAAATATACGCAGGACCTGGCGCAATTTTAGACCACAATCTGTTAGTGGCCGTAGTAAACATAAGATTGAAAATAATCGGAAGGAAAACAAACAACAACAATTACGACGTACGAAAGATAAAAGAAACTGACATTGCATTACAAGTAAACCAACCAAACGTGTAAATGGCTCAATACACCTAAATCAAAGTAGATGAAGAACAATTTGGAACGATAGAAATACTTAAACTAGCAAGACAAGGTTGTGTGTTGCCTTTGTTAATGAAAACACTAGGGAATGCCAATTACGGAAGGGATAATGAGTAAATAACGTCAGGTATGCCAATGATGCTGCTATTATTCCAGGCACTTTAGAAGACTTACAGCAGTTTAAGAATAACATGAAATAATATATGGTCATCATCCAAAACCAGATTCAAAATGGAAACCTCCTAGTGGGTAACAAAAGCATACATACCTGGGTACAGAACTTAATGTCTTAGTTTTGCTTTATGATGACGAAGATCACAACTTTTGAAATCTGCCTTTATCGAAAAGACGTTAAAAATTTCATGGCTGAATCATGTAACTAATGAAGTGTTCTTCAGACAATAAAGAAAATCACAGAAATTTGAATATTTTGGATGTAAATGACTTGATGCAACGAATATTGCAAGAAAAGATACGTGAACCAGGTCGCAGAAAAATGTCCTGGGTAAAAAATCTTAGAGCATGGTTCTCCACACCAACTGGACTTTTCCATGCAGCGGTAAATGAAGTAATGATAGCCAGAGTTATTCAAAAAGAAGAAAGATTCATCAGCGAACGCCAAGTTCGTTACGACTCGATAGATCTATTATTGCTTCTGGTTCTTCCAAAGATTGTTTATACTACAAATACACCTAAGTCTTCTTGTGTTATAATCGTACTGTGCCTTAAGTCTTCTCAAAATTTTTGATGGTTTTACGCCTTCTGTCGTTGGGCAACGGTCGAAGGGACTTCTTGCTCTGACATTATAAAGGCTAGTACGAAGTGTAAAAAGAAAATTTCGGTTTATATTTGATCCACCTAAGTCTCCTATCTATTGTTTCAATGGCTCATATTTAACTCTCCATTCACCAACGAGCGTCATGTTTGTTATGACTGCCCTTTGGGGACAAATCTATAAGTACCCAATGGTACCTCATTAAATGCAAATTTTGAAAAATTCTTTGTCCACTGATAAAAACCTGTTTGTTATAGTTAGGAGAGTAGGTGAATTATGGATTAAATGCTTTCGAAGTTGAATGAATAGAATCATCTGCTTAAACAAACAACAGATACAAAATGGCCTGTAACTTAAAACGTTACTCAGTGGACTACGTTAAAATTAAGGCGAGCTTTTTTAAAAGGATGCGTTCGCTCCTTTGCGGGGGGCAGAGATTGCATTTTATTTCGTTGTAAATTTGCGCAGTGTCGAATTTGTGACGCCAGCGCCGCGCAGCACCGAGCGGCTCCGGCACGAGCCGCCGCTGTTCCAGAGAAAGCTCGCATTGACGTCAATGGGATCCAGTGGCTTACATTTCCGTTCCTAAACTCCGTTTCTAATTACTAGCCCGTTGCATAATGAAAAGCGAGTTACCGGCCTCCTACCACGCGGGGCCAAAAATCCGCGCGGCTTCAGCCCTGGACTCCCCCGCCCCAGAGGGTGGCGCCTTTTGGGCCACCGTGCTGCGGTTTTCGAAAGCGGTTTAGCTCGGCGTCGGCTCCCTAGTCGCACAAACGTGGTTATTGTCTTCAAGTGCCTCTGTGGAAGTGCCGTGCGAAGCCAGCATGAAAACGGACAACAGTGTAGCGGCCTTCTTTCTGCCCAAACTGCCGTCGGTCCTCACCAAGGTAATTAGACCAGTTTGAAGTGCTCCGCGCTTTTCGAACACATCGTTTCCGCCAAAGCGCCCGTTTTACCGTCATTGCGGTGAAATAGATCAGAAGAGCTTCAATCAGACAATGCCAGCCGAACAGCAGATTATTTAAATGGGAAATTTATGATGACATGTCAGCTCGTGCGTCAAGATATGTTTTTCTGCTTACAATAAACAATTATAAGAAATATAGGCGCAATAAATTTAAAATACATTGCTGGCGTTACAAAAATACTGCCGTTGTTTACAATTTGGACTATTTTTGTTCTAAACCCACAGATATTTGCATGTTGTGCTTGCATATCATTTTTGATTTTAAATGTGCAGACTTTACGGTTCTATTTTTTGCTAGGATTAACCGCGCGGGTGTTTCCCCAATTTGTCATGCCACAGCCACCGAGCGGTGATTCGGTAGGTTTTCAACCACACCACACGCAATTTGAGGCGAATCATCTACACCCTACACACCAATTTTGCCTTTAAAGAAGTGAACCAACGCGGAACATTCCTGAAATGAAGAAATAATTGCGCTAATTTGCATAATTTAGAGCGAATTAAGCGTCGACTAATAAATTACTCCCAAATTACCTTTTTTGCCGCATGTAGAGCTGTCTTCGCGTAATAAATGTTGTTTGTTCTAAAATATCTCGTAAGACAGCAATGCCATTGTCGACCTCCGGTGGGAAAAAGTGACACCAGTAGCAATTTTCGCGGCGTCGGCGAGGCGTAACGCATCTTGCGAGTTGATTTGCATTAAAAATGCTTCAGACAGTCTTCAAATATAGAAAGCAATTTAAGAACTGCAATATTCAGTATAAAAGGCCACATGATGTAGTAATACAACGCCAAGGTTGCATCAAGCAAGTTCGCGAATCACTAGGCCAACAATTTCTTTTCGAAATCATTCAACCACACGGCGAAAATCCTCAAATCAGCATTACGAAACCATACAAAATAAGGGTAAAGAGGCATAGAGGAAGTTCAAAAACATCACAAAATGCTGGAAAAGTCCAACAGTCTTCAAGATTTATATCACAGAACTACCAAAATAGAGATATGAGCATTTACAAGCAACGTAAACGTAAAAGACAATTTCTGCAATATATTGCCCACATAGACATATTATAAAACAAAAACTATTCTATCAGTTTTTCAATACTCTTGGAAACCAACTTATTGCAGGAAGAAAGGCTACATTACCAAGCATCACCATGAGGATCCAGAGATTATAGTGAAAACAGTGGATAAGAGCAATTTGTTTGCCCTGTCAACTGGTCAACCAAACGACTGCTCCATAGATCTCAACGAACTACCTGATCTCATTGATTCCTGTATAGTACAAAACTGAATCAAACTCATCCACCGTTAGATCATTCTTTCATCACAATTACGCTCAGTACTCAGGTACTTAATTGCAGCAGAATGTTAAATGAAAAAAAAAGACTACAATCATCCAACAAACTGCGTGGCAAGCAACGCCTCTTTTGTATCAAATTAATAATCGGGAAGCTCTTTCTAGACTTAGACTTAGAAGAATATGACAAAATTTAAGAGTGCCAATAATAAAAATAGACTAAATGCAGCAAGTGAAGGCTTGAAAACACTCTTGCGTAGCATGAAGAGGCAAGCAATCCAAAACTACTACGGAAGCATCGGAGAGCAACCACAGCTATATATTCCTCCATTCAGACTACCAAATAGAACATGAGCAAAAAAGGTGACTGTATTTGCTAATCATTTAAAATATCTCTAGAAGATTCTTTCCTGACTATTGCAAAATAGTACAGATAGTACAAATTCCTAAACCGACCGAAAAGGTTTCTTCTTACCGACCTTCTTTTCTGCTTCTTGTCTTGTCTAGAGTGTTCAACAAAATTAAAACCTCTCCTATAAGATTTAATACCAGAATACCAGTTTGGAGTTAGGGAACAATACTCTACAATGGAAGCACCTAATCCACATTGATCAAGAAAGCAAAAGGTAAAAAAATATTGTACACGGCTCTTTTTAGATATTAGACAAGCCTTTAACACAGTACGGTGCCTGAAAATCTTGTGCAATATTAAATCCAACGTACTTAACCCCTTTCCGCGGTAAATAAAAATTTTCTTGTAAAGCTAAAAGAAGAACGCGCGCCACTTTTTCCTCAGAGAAGCGTGTTGGCACCAACTACTTTTGATTTTCCGACTACAAATTTGACAGTAAATATTATAGCTATTATGACATCACTATTATGCAACACCATTAAATAAAATCCAAACATGGCTACAAAAATTCCAATTTTGCTGAATAACCAGCAAATAAAAAATGTGAAGTGTGTAGGGATTCATCTTAGCCGACGACTTACTTGGAGAAAACATATCTGGAACAAAAGAAAACCAATTATCTCTAGAGTATGAAGTACTTCTGTATAAAGTATACAGTTACATAGATCTGCTACTAAATTCAACCTAGTAGTATGTCAGCAATTTCATTCAAGCGGAAAACGGTGTTATCTATATTGTTCTCGATAAAGCTCAGTCCAGACGCTTATCCCAAGACACTGAAAAACAAAACTTTTGACACGAAGTCTTGAAGGGTAAAATGAAGATCCTCTGCATGAAGACTAATAGAAAACCTGAAAAAGATTCATTTTTGAGAAAAATGGCATTTTTTGCAATGCCCAAAAATTATTCCCGTATCTTAAAAGTCGCTGTCGATGTGAACATTGCTGTCTCATAATCTGGGAGTATAAGCTGAAGGAGTAACTTCTGCATGAAAAGATTTCAGAAAGCAACACATCCTCCATAGCTAAACTCAAATTCTACCTCTAAAAATAACCAAGAATACGAAGGCGTTGTTATTAAGATTAATTACTCTTATTATAAAGCATAGGATAGTGAATTAAAAATTTCGAAGTAGCTTACCAATGAGTTTTGGTCAAAACCTAAAAATCTTCTCTCCTAAATACTTATCTTTGGAAAATGGCGTTATTAGACCATCAATAACAAAATTAAGGCCAGATAAAATAAAAGTTCTCAAATTTATTCATCTAGGAGGAAAATGGCGTTGAAAATCACCCGGAATGCGAAGAAGTCGCAGAAAAGTGACGTACTAACAGAAATTGTCAGAGAGTAAACTGCCTAAAGTACAATATTGGAAGATATATAGAAGAATGGTGTTGCCTACATCACTACAGATACTGCTGAATCCAGGTGCTACTTTTAAAATACCTAAAATCAACACTGTTGAGATAAAGACCGCTGACACAGACATTGCAATGTTGCCTAGAAGATCAAAGTGGAAGTTTTCCTTCCTGCAGACTAGAGAAAAATGTATTGGTTATACCTCCCCACTGACAAACTTAATCTAGAAGCTCTAGTTTTCGAAAACTGCAAATCGGCAGAAATACAAAAGAATTACTATTGAGATACAAACCACTGATACAGAGATTGCAACGTTGCACAAAAAAGTAAAGTGAAAATTTCTGACTTATTTCGTTGATAGAGACTAGCCAAAACCATGTTATTTATACAATTACCAAAACGGTAACTCCAAACCCTTAGCTTTGAGCTTTGAAAATTAACAGAAATACTACTATTAAGGTAAAGGCCACTGGCTCAAGCAATGCAATATCGCCTAGAAGAGTAAAGCAGAAAAATTTCGACACAGTTGCTTTGTGGAAACTGGTCAAAATTTAATACTTATTCCAACAAGCTTCAGTTTAGTTTTGGGCTCTAAAAATCAAAAGGAATACGAAGGACTATTGACAAACATTGTATTATCGTCTATAAAAGCAAAACGAAAATTTTTGGCGCAGTTGCTTTACAGAGACTGGTAAAAAGCGTATTGTATGTACCATTATCAAAAAACTAATCCTAAATCCCTAGTTTTAGATTTTGGAAATCAATAAAAATACAAAAGAATCTATTGGGATAAAGACTGTTTGCATAGACGGTGCATTGTCACCTAGAAAAGCAAAATGAAAATTTTCGATGCAGTTTCTTGAAAATGTACTCTTTATGTGGTAACTGCAAAAACTAAGTAAAGACTTAGCTTTAGGCTCTAGAAATTGACAAGAATACGAAAGAATCACTAATGAGATCAAGATCTTCCACATATATTGCAACGTCATCTCCATGAGCATAGGGGAAACGCTTGGGGTTTCTTCATAGAGCTCCAAAACCTCACCAAGTATGCCAGCAGTCTCAAAAGCTTACTTAGCTTTGGCCTATATAAATCAAGAATAGGAAAGAATCACTATTGAGATAAAAGCCACTGACAGATATTACACTGTCACGTAGAAGAGCAAAGTGGAAATATTTGAAATTTCTTTGTGGAGGCTGGCAAATTAAGCTTAATCGCTTAGCTTTAGACTCTGGAGATTAACAAGAACACGGAAGAATCACTATTGAGATAATATTCATTGGCATGGATATCGCGATATCACTTAGAAAGACAATGTGCAAAATTTGGACGTGGTTTTATTATAGAAACTGGCCAAAAGTGCGTTGTTTATACTGTCGTCCACAAAAATAAGCCCAAACCCTTAGCTTTCAAGTTTTGGAAATTAAGAAGTATACGAAAAAATTACTATTGAGGTAAATCGTCCCCTGAAAGAGCTAACTTGAAGTCGCCGAAAAAAGTAAACCAGAACGCTTAGCTTTCGAGCTCTAAACTTGAACAGGAATATAAAAAAATTATTATTGAGATCAAAACTGCTAGTACAGATATGTTAACATCACCTAGAAGAGTAAAGTGGAAATTTTTGATACGGTTTCCAGGGACTGGATATAAATCATTGGCAGAGACATCACAATGTCGCTTAAAAGAATAAAATGGAGATTTTTGTTGCCGTTCTATTATATAAACTGACCAAAATGTGTTGCTTGCCATCATTGAGCTCTGGAACTTAACAAGAACAAAAAAATTAAGTTAAAGACTACTGGTACAGACATTGCTACGCCATCTAGAAGAAGAAAATTGAAACTTTTAAGGCGATTACCATGTGGAAACCAGTGAAAAACGTATTATTTATATCGCCACCAAAAATCGAGCCTAAATGTTTAAGTTTGGGCTTTGGAACTCAACAGGGACACGAAAGAACTACTATTGAGATAAAAACCGCTGGCATAGACAGCAATGCCAAAAATTTTTGTTTTCTGCAAATTAATAGGGATACGAAGGAATTACAATATTAAAGTTTTCTATATATTTTGCCTTTCTGGATTTTATTACAAAACTAACAAAACATTAAGTACAGAGATTGAGTGTTCTCCTATTTGCATGTATAAAAAGTAACAACACTACGGCTATTACCTAATAAGTGCGCCGTTAAGCAAAATATTTAGTGTTATTCTACATAGAGTCGGTGTAGTGAGAAAGTGGAGCCTATGAGTCGCACCTCCAGAGAGGTAGGGAAAGATTTTTAATTTATTTTTTACATATATTGTTCGATTGTTTCTTATGTGTGCGTCATTCTTAGTCCTGCTTGGATGTTCACCTAAATTTCTGATTAGTGGGATCTGATTATAAATTAATAATTTGCTGTAACTTTAAATTTGCGGACTGATTAGAAAAAATGTGAGATTAATATGAAAACTGACAAATTTTTAAATTGAATAAGTCATCCAATTCTGTAATCGTTTTCTTAGAACCAAATTATGAAAAAAAATATGCAACCCCCTCCCCCTCAAACTACATTATTTGGACCTATATTTTCTAAACAACTCATGTCAAATTTGCTTAAATCTAGAAAACTTTGCTATCAACAAAAATTTTCGGTGAGGGGGTCAATATCTCTGAAACGAGGAGCTATTTTATAAAACGAAAAAATATGTATCGGCTTATTCTAATGCTAAAAATTTTATACCCAAATCTGGTTTAAAGATAATCGCCTATGAAAGACTGAATCATTTAAGTAGAGGGGAGAAATTAATGGATTAAAAAGAGTGGTCGGCAGGACCGCACATGCCTGCCTCTGTCACGTTCCGAATCCTTGGAAGGTGACGGATACGTGATCATGATCCTTAAGCTTAGAAAATCCAGGACTATAATCTAATCGCCCTCCTACCGACACCAGGAAACGTAAACTAAGTCAGTAATAGAGAAAATCGCGGGGGGAAAGAGAATGGGCTTCACAACGAAAGACATCTGTGAATCTTCTTTAATGTGGTCTGCTATCAATGTTCGGTCGGAAGTTGCAGATCAGGCGTCCCCCATGACTTAGACCTAATACCTGCGCTATTTAAGATCTACGTCCCGGACATGCTGATGGCGCCCTTTACAATTATAGCTCAATGTTCGAACAACACGGCAGTGTTGACCAGCTCATTACGACAATATGTAGTGATACGGCGACCACAAAACCCGCAAAGATTTGTGCCACTGGTGGAAAATAAAAAGAAACTCAGAAAAGAGCACATCCTTTCTATTTTCCCCACTCTTTATAGGCTCCGCCCCTCACGCTTAAGCTTCAAGAAGGCTTGATATTACTGAGTAATTTTAGGTCTGCTATCATTTATATATCTACTCAAGCAAGATGTTAGTAGCTAACTTGCTTTTTTCCATTAAACGTCTTATTTACTTCTACTTTGACATTCACTATTTTAGTACCTACATACATGGAATTTATTTAGATGTTTACTAAATGATGACACGTGTGTTTTTCTATAATCATTGACGTGTTTTGAATTTTTAATTTTACTTTATGTACTAATATTACCATATTACTACAATACTTACAACAATTAACGGTAATTTAATAAATTGCAATATAGGCCATTAATTTTTAATTTATAGACAAGACAACCTCGCTCGCGATTTTTACTGAACTGGGTGAATACAATGTAAACCGAAATTTCTTTTTAACGCTCTCTGAGGTGAAAGCAGGGGGCAGCGTTGTAGGTAAGGTTCGAGCACAGGCTTATTGTCAAGTTTCTAACGATAGAAGGCGTAAAACCGAAATTCAAGAAGATTCAAATATACGCGTGACGTAAACAATTTGGGGGGGGGGCGAGAATAGTTGAAAATGAAGGACCATCACTACCAAGGAGAACATTTGCATTGTTCGCCCCATTCTCGAGAATGATCGCCGATTAACGGTTGCTGAAATTGCTTCTGTCAACTTCTGGAAAAAACAAAACTCAGCCATCACATAAAAGGGCACAAATTTCGACAAAAATTGAGGATTTGTTCTGAACTACACTAGAACACCATCTCTACATTATTATTTCTTTTAGACCGTTAATAAAAGCACTTAGTGGGTAGAGATTTGGCGACGATCTTGCTATAGAAGCATTCGTGTGGATTGTTTGTGTCACAATCACCTTCATTTTACGATACTCAAGTCAAAAAACTATCTAAGCCAGGAAAATACCTTTGTATGTTGGTGCTTCAGTAAATTAAAAAACAGTTCCAGTTTATATTTGATTTGCTCACGTGCTCGAGCTTTATGGTAGTTGCATGAAATTGTAAATAACACGATTCGGCTCAGGTCGTTTCTGCTTGACTGTCACCATTCTACGTCCTTGTGATATGACCATGGTGGACTTCATTTGGTGTAATGGCATGTAGCTGTTTAGGCCCAAGAGTTTAAAGAAAAATGGACGAAATGTCTTTTAACTTACACCACCTTTGCAAGCTTTTTAGTGTTTCAAATACTTAATACAACTTCTAATTCATCCTAGTCTTTCTTTTAACTTTCTTTTCAAATAACTTAAAAATTAACAAGAAAAATATACAAGCAGTAGAGGACATCTACTAGCACCAAACAGCTTCTATAAACAGTAACAAATCAAAAAGCGTAGTGATCCAAAAACGTGTCAGAGCGGGCTACTTTTGGACGTCTACTTGGACGTCATTTTCTTGGATGCATAACTGTCTCCTCAGGGAGAGCGATATAGTAAATAATGTGGATGATACTGTAGTAATGGAAGATTCAGATTATGGTCTTCAGGCGCTAGTAAGCAAAGTCAACGCGAGCTGAAGACAACTGAGGATGAAAACCAACACAAATACCGAAACATACCCGTGCTCATAAATGTCGAATGTGAACAACTGGAGTACGTGGAGAAGAGTAAATATCTTCTATATTGAATAGAAGCTTTGGTTATATTGGAGTATTTTGGACAACAGAATCGGTACTGATAGAGAGTTACTAAACACAATCAAAATCAGGAAAGTTGGCTACCTTGATCACATAAGAAAAAATCGAAAATACCATTTTGTAGAGTTGAGGTAAGGTAAGGTAGAGGGCTCAAAAACATCAGATAATCGCCTGGCTTCGACACATCATGATGGTTCAAAGTTGCAGTAGATACTGAGAAGTTTGCTGATGTAATCGCTAACCTCGCTTAATAAGAGAAAGTACCTAAAGAAGAAGATAGTCCAAATAATGCAACTTGCGATCTCTTTTATAGTTTCTCTTCCTCCATTAGTTGTTTACAAAGTACAAAAATATGCCCAACTTGTGGTTCGTTTTAAGTGACTTTACAAGGCGAGGCGGTTGATCTTAACCAGGGGGTGATAGAAAGTGACGACACATCAAAGAATGTTTAGGAAAATCGAAACCGTTCGGGCAACATGCAACAATAACAAACGGCTGCTGGCGCGCTGTTTAAACAATCTGCGGCTCATCGGCCGACTGCCCACTGATGTTTCAGCATTAGATAACTGTTCCGATGCAGTGGCAGGGCGGCCGCGTTGGCACGAGCGCACGTCGTACAGTTCCTGTTATTGCTCTAAACGGTGCTCCCCAAGACATGCTGTTGCGCCTAACCGAAGCAGCGCCTCAACTAACTGTTGTTATTTATAACAAACCCGGGGAGCGTGGGCAGGGGAGTAGGCGAGGTCGTTGTGATGCAATTAATGCATTTTATGTAAATGCCGCTTTCGAGGCGCTGTTCTCGGCAGTGCGCTAATCAGATATGTCACGACACAAAGTTGCTCCGTTCCTATGGAAGCAATGCACTGGTGTTGGCATGAACGTCACTCCATTGTAGAGTTGCCTCAGATTGCAGAAGTAGCAATCAGGTAATATTAGCTACTGCGCCAGAGATGGTGTTACCTGCATGTCAAATTTGAAATCTTAAATAAACAACCCACGCAGAGATTAATGAACTTGACCTTAACTGTCCCAGGTTCCAACAGGACTTTATTTGACTACTATGTTTTCGAACAAATAGTCAAATAGACAGACAAGCAGCCAGGATTGTGTAAACTAATATCGAAATCCTTGATGTTCCAGTTCCGTAAAAGTACCACAACGGCCCCTTTTTTCTAAATCATCCCTTCAAAATATGAAAAGGGTTGCTCTCTCTTTACTGCATTTTTCTTGTTATAATTGTAGGGATTTAGAACAGTCAAAAAATACATAAATAAGAATTGTATTTTATATTCACACCGATGAGAAATTTAAAAACATCATTTTGCTTTATTCTATTCGTTTATATGACTTGGTACCAAAATTACAACCCCCTGACAGAGTTAAACCTCAAAAGGGAATTAAAGTCCTTAACTTGCTCAATTAATGAATGTTTGCACAAATCATTGATTACGTTATGACCAAAACTTACATAAGACTACAACACAATCAACTTATTGCCTGCCTTCCAACATTTGTAATTTTGTTTACTGCAAACTTATCAACGTGCAGGTTACGTCAGTGCTTATTGTTTACACAAATTTGCTATGTAGTTAAAATCGCCACAAAGTAGTTAATTCAGCCAATCAAAGGTTTTCTGTTGTACACAGATATTTCCAGTGTTGTAATTATGATACTTGTCTGTCAGTTCTTCCCTAAATACCGTAGAACGATGTCTGTATTCTACCCCTTACAACGATCGAAGTTTTGTACTTTCTTATAATCTAGACCATTGTGCAGAGTAGAACATCTCGATTTCAGCTGCGCAGATTAACTTTAAAAATGTTCTATATGTTGTAGCTACTTATCGCGAAACCTGGGTTTTAAAAGGTTACTGTCAATGTGTCTTGTCAAAAAGGACAATGAAGAAATCAAAACTCAAAACAGTGACGACCATTTACATTTTCAAAGAAATATTTGGATTAATTCGCTACCGGGGGTCAAACAGTTAAACAATAACTTTATTAGAGATTTTGAAAACTCTTCATAGAAGAAAAGGGGAAGACTAAAACTGTGGTTTAATAACCCGTAGGTTAGTGACATACAGAAGTTGTCTGTGAAGTTCCAGTTTTAGTTAATGGACAATTTCGAAAAATGAGGAAAGGTAGTTCAAGAAGTTCTTCTTTAATTTTTATCTTTCAAGAACCTTTACCAACGAGATTAGAAGCGTTACCTTTGTTTCTACTATGATTTTTGACACGTTAGAAACATAGGTCTGTGCATTTTTTATTAAGATGAATTGTACTACATAATCTGGTAGTCTAACAGATTATACTGTTCCACGTGGTTATCTAATTGTATATTGATAATTGGAGAAGTAAAACCAACTAAATCCAAAAAACCGTTGTTACCTTGTATTCTTTTCACACAGATTTTGTATAAAATAAAATGAATTGAAAAATTTACCAAAAATTGACCTATACTACCTATGGCTAATCTTTGAAGGTCATTGGTCAAATTATTGGTAATTTTTAGTACCTTGACGCGTTTTCTAGAAAGGTGATGGCGCCACTTTTTTACGAAGTAGAGGAAATCTTTCTAATTCGCTTAAGAAGGGGAATACTGAGACATGAGATTGAAAACGGTGAATGCAGAAAATGTAGTGGAATGTCAAAAACAGTGCTGCTCCATTGCAACAACGCGCCGCTTAGTAGAAATTGACTGAAATAATTGTTTAGTATTTTGACGCTTTTGAAACGAATTGTTGTAGAGTATAGTATAATTGCTGTAGTGCAAAAATGTTCGTTATCACTCAGGGACTGTCCCCTCCCCGTAACTCGTCTACAACCTCTACACCTCTTCTTAAAACTCTTTGAAGGCATTTTGAATGGCATTAGCAAATTCTCTAATTGTTTTACTGGAAATGATTTTGAGATGAGCTTCTACTTACTTTAATAACTGATGCAGCCCTTTTATAACGCGTTGTTGCCCTTTCACACTCTTTGAGGCCGCGCATTAGGTAACTTATTTTGACAACAACAATCTGGTGGCAAAAACACTCTCGCGGGCAGTCCCACCGCCTTAGCGATTGCAAAACGTACAACCCCAGAGGGCTGTAAAACGAGCGGTTGTAGACGAGGGTTATAAGCAAATTAGGGGACGTTGGAACTTGCGAGTGTAAAAAAGAACATCTACCAGGATCACACTTGAAAGGGTTGTAACAAGAGGTGCAGGGGTTGTAGACGAGTTACGGAAGGTGGATAATGAACATTTTCACAAATTCAAAAAGACAAGAATCGTTATATTAAGAAAGCTTTACGGATGGGGAGTTTAAACAGAGAATTATCGATGCGAAACGTGATTTTTATCTATTTATGGGGCAGAAGTGTTTACAGAATTAAAAAAAACTGAGTATATTGTTTTTCCACGCCGTTATATGTTTGGTTTTATTTGGCATAGTGAGAATCATCAATCATAAACTTTTAATTTGCTGCTGGACAGATAGTGGTTACAATGCATTAGTTTCAAGATTTTTAAGTTTAAATTTGTTAAATAATTAGAACTAAAATCTTTAAAGATTCCAGTCAAAACAATTTTGACCTCTGAAGCGCTTTTTCATATCTCTGGTGATTTTTAAAGGCTAAAGATAAGCGCTAGACTTGGGTTTCTCAGTGATTATATAAACAGCGCGTTGAAATTTTCGACTTAGCATTCTTGTTGGTTTTTGAGGTTAAGAGATATTAACGGATTTGGAATTTTTCATTGTCCTCCATAAAAAAATATTCAGCTTATTTTTTAGGACTTGCGCCAGTATTTTCCACTGTAGTAATGATTTCTTGCTTAATGAGCCAAATGGGTTTATGAAGAGCATTTTTTCAGATTTTCGAACAATCTTCATAAAGAAAGCGAATTGTGAGGAGCTTTACCTGGTTTTTCTAACCTTTGCGACCCTAATAGCAATTCCTACCATTCTTCGGTAGTAAAATCTATTTATGGACATGCGCCCCTTTTACATCCCTCAGTTTCTTTCTCATTGGTGGACGTCCTGTAGGTATAGTAAAGTCATAGGGTCTCCATTTTACTATTTTTCTGTACCATGTCTCATAGATATTTTTTAAGTTATGCTCGTCTTGTGGCTTTGTCGATTATTGTTCTATCTCTTATTATCTTTCCGGATTCTACTATTCTTAGTACTCGAAAATAGTTTCATGAGTGAATAGATTCAGGATTTTCCATCAGTATTCGTAGGTAAGTTTAGATCCGTCGTTTAACTCTCCTGTTCTTCAAAAACAATCTTGACCTCAGTAGCGTCCTAGCTTATCAGTTGGACTACAAATCAACTTGAGCACTACCTAGTATCCTCGACTAGAAACTCGACCTGTGTTTTTCCAAATTTTGCGACAGCCATCTTCACCTCAATGACGATACTTTTGTGTTTTTGCTAATTCCTACAATTCAGCGAGACGTATGGACTAAAAGCATTATAGAAAACGCTATTTTTACTATAAATGGGTGAGCTTAGGAAGAACCGCTTTCTCAGGTTCAGAAGTTTTCACACCAATGCAATGTCTTATGATAAAGATAAAGTCATTTGCACATGATAAAGTGGATTCAAGTAGAGCAGGGGGTCTTAGATCTTTAACAAGACATCACAAAGAGACGTCCAGATTATCCTTCTATATGGCATTACAATCAAGACCCAGCGTTTATATATATTTTAGTTAGGCAACTATTGTTTTATTGTCCATTTTCCCCCCATTTTCCTCCAATTTGGTATATAGGCTGCAACCTACAGCAGAATTTATATTGATTTACATAAACGAAAGGCGCATATGCAGTCCGTTATTCCGCCAAACGCGATAGCTGTGTTTGAAACTTGGCAGAACCTCGAGTGCTCGGGAGGGCGGCCAACTCGTTATCCCCCACAGCTATTTTTAAGTTTGAGGGTATTTTGCCGTTTATTTAACTGAAGTTCCGCGTTGGCTGAGGCATCAGTCTAACAAAGCCTAATTTTATCCTTAAATCTAAATATTATCGTCTAGTTCCTGCCCGGGTGTTTACTTATTTTAGCGCTGTTTGTCTTGCTGTATTTTACACTTATTTTTTGTCTTTTTTGACGTCACTATGTGCCCAAGTATTTCACTAAAAACCACGAAGGATTCCGTGCAAGTAAAATAACCTTGCGTTGCTCCGACCATCGGTCTTCTCAGCCGAATTAGTATCTGAATGTCTTAATTCCTTACGTAATTACTGCATTTGCATACTAATTTGATCGTCAATTCAGCGAATGGGGGTTTTGACGCCGGTTTACAACTCGGAGCCTGGCCGTATCGCACTTGTAAATATTTGCGCCTAATTAGCGGCCCAGGCTGTCATAACAAGCCGCTGAAACTTAACAGGGCGCGGGATTATCCCAGCTCTGCACCTCTAGCTAACAACAATCATTCTTCTGCTCAGTTTCAGCACCCGCGGGGGTTTCGCTTTCCAAACAACTCCCGGGCTATTTATTATTGGGAGATGAAGCGGGAACAGCTTTGTGTATTGGGCTGCCACATCACACGCACTTCGGCGGTCACGCTTTACCCGTGCAAAGTACACAGAGCAATTGTTTAAATTGCAGACGCCGCTGTGGCATTCTTCAGCGTTGTAGGAGTAACAAACAGGTTTTGCAATGTTGCAAGAGGTGCAGTTTTTGCTGATTTACATGCCGTGAGCTTTGGAACGGTGCGGTTCTATTATAGAAGGAACGCCGGATAAATATCGCTCATATTGCTCGGGTGACATCAAAATTTCTAGTCTGAAAACTAGCCAATTAACTGTGGCGAACTCGAAATATCAAAAAATTCAATTCTACTGAAATGCAATCTTCAAACCTACCACTTTCTTCAAAGATCATCGTAAATTTCGAATTTGCTGTCTCTAAGTGCCACAGTTAGTAGTCTAGCCGACTCAAATCAGACAAATTCAACAAATATTTAGGGCAACTTTAATAAACTTTTGTGAACTTATTCTTTCATATTTCTTCCATTTTCTTCTTCGGAGATTGGGATTTTCGTACAGACACGGATGGATTTTCATCTTCAAAAACTCACACGTTGTTTTGGGTTTTAGTGGGCACGTCATGTACGTGTTTTGACATGGCAATATGACGTGCCATCAACTGGTCCGTTAAGGCGTGGGGTACCCAGCCCCCAAGTAACAAGCCTTTCTCTCTGAAGGGGATCGTGCAAAATGTTCGGTACATTAAGATGACCTGTTAATACTCTGCCGATATTTTCAAACAGAAAGCGTTTTGAAGTATGTGTACCTCAAACAAACAATAACAATAACAGGCCTCGGCTGAGTACGGAAAATTAAAGAAGTTACTATATAATCAGTCTATATTACCGATAATAAGATAAGGAGTAGAGAATAGGATCTGTACAAGAGAAACATTTAACAAGCTAAGAATCTACGAAAAGGCAATAGAAGAACCATAAGATAAGCATATATATAAGACAAAGAATAAAGTTAAGGAAACCATTGAAATGGAGGTGGACAAGACGTGCCCAGAAATATGAGATACGGACAAATGGAGTGGTAAAATAATTTTGGGAAAAAGAAATTTTTGAAAACTCCAAATTATATAGAAAACCGATATTAAAAGATCAACAGGAAATTTGGAAGAACATGAATAAATCCAAAGAATAATGAAGAATTGATCAAAGAAGCAAATACTTTATCATAAAAAATTGTTTGTTCTTTCTCTGCCATCTGTTTGGGTGTATAATACTTCACGATGCTAATTTCCTTACTTGGAGCGTTCAAAAATGATTGACACCATAGATATTTTTTCTTCAATAATCTTATGGAAGTGCTCATTTTATATTTTTCCCCTTCGATGTCTTTGGGCTTTGGTTATCGTAAACAAGTTATTCTTTGGCTGTAGCACTACACCACTTGTGCACAGCCGACCGAACCTTGCCCGGCTAATATGGGCGGTGAGGCAGCATAGTGTACCCGAGAGTATGATCACTGGCACGTATCGGTGTATGGTTATGTTAAAGCAAACCAACACATCTTTATTTCCCATAGCAGTGTTGTCCTCATGATGGAACGATCAATCACTCAGCAGAATCCTCTCCTAATCCCAGAAGACAAATCACCATTTGTTTCGAAATAAATAATCTTGACCGAGACTTCCTGGAATGAGGGCTTTTAATGTCATTTCATAGGCTGGTATTTTCTTTTCCAGTGTGTCGCACCAGAACCATGATTTGTGTGTTATGACGAGACAATCAAAGAACGCATCCGGCTCTACAGCTGCAGTACTTCCTTCCTCCGAAAAAACCTATTGTTTGCTTTTATGGCATTTTGTTTTGTCCACAACTACATCCGTAGCACTGCACGAATGACTTTCTGCATTTTCTTTTCAATCTGCCACACAAGCAGAGTTCCAAAACAGATTTCAATAAGTTTAATCATTGTTGGCATCTCTACTCAAAATCGTTGCCTTTTTTCGCAACCTTTTTTACTTCTGCACCATCTGACTTTCCAGGTCTTTGAGTCATCTATCATTGCCCGAACTTCCCCTTTTTATTCCTCAGGTAAACAACACGCGATCACAGATTACATGTATTTATTATTCAATACGCTTGTGTGCCTATACTGTAACCATGTATTTCTATATCTTTGGGCCCGGTCCCCTTGGAAGATTGCAGCAAGTTCTTTGTCTCTAGAAGTGCAGCAATCTGTGGTTTAGCGGACTTAAATCAAAAGATTGTTGAATTTTTCATAAAATAGAACTTGACCTGCGTTTAAAGGTCACACACGCGTATTTTAGTTATTTTTGATGATTGTTGGGCGCTGAAGATAAATATTATGGTGTTGCACTACTTCAAATTGATTGTTTTATGTTTTTATAATTATTTACGAACTACAGTTATTTTGTATTTAATGAAAAATAGTGTGAAGATAACTAGTAACGTTTTCATCAATAATGTCAATCTTCTGTCTATTTCTATTAGTTTGTCACCTAACAACTTTCAATTTTTACTTATGCTTCTAAGATCATGTACTTGTAGTCTTAATACATTTTCTTCAGTTCTCTTTTACTCTTTCGTTTCATCACTTAATATATTTAAAACGAATAGATCACATGAGAGCCATGTGTGCTACTAGTTCTACTGTATTTTCACCTTATTTCGCCTCACAATTTCTCCTTGCGCATGGTGGTCATAGATCACCATGATCTAAAAAAAAGCATTCGGGAGTACCTCGGAGGGACATCTTGATCTGTCATAAAAGATAATTCAGCTGATTAATACCATACATGAGGATACTACAGTCGAATACTTCATGAACGATACTTGGGTCAGATAAAAATGAGAAAAGGCGAGAAGTTGTATCTTATTCCCAATTGTCTAAAACTACTTGAAAGGAAAATTTTGCTGACGTGGAATGGGCGGATGAAATATATTTAATGTTAAATAACATAAGCGGCATAACCATAAATAATAGAGTTCACTAAAACGAAGATTGTGATCAACATAACATCACAATGAAAATCTTTTTCAAGAAACTTTGGTCTGGCAGAAGCATATTTATACAACAATAGACACTGTAAGTAAAACAAAATTATGGAACCTTAGCTAATGTATGGGCTTCGTTGATAATCAGTAGGATGAATAAACTTTTCTACTTCCTATCCTTAGTCTTATATACTTTTTAAGATTCTTGAAATTTAAATGTTTTCCTCCTTAGAAAGAGCAACTAACCCAGCCATTTCAGTTTGGGTTTTCATTTTTGTCTATTGACCTTCGGTTTCCATACCAGTAATTTCTTTTCATTTTCTTCTTTTCTTCTGATTTTGTGTTCTAACTATATTATCCTTGTAGCTCTTGTACACTTTATTATATTCTTACGATTCACATCCTATCACTATTTAATGATTCATTCTTTGTCCGTATTTATTTTCATTGATTTTAGTTGATCCCAAAATGGCCTGTGGAGTTTTTCTTTCAACTTTCTTTGTTCCTTTCTGTTCTTATGTTGTTAAGCATGCTATTTCTACATGTTCCATCACTGATCTTATTTAGTGTCTTCTATATTAGAATTTTTGTCCTCTTGTTCACCCTGTCACTTTTAATCAGAGAATTACGGAATAAGTTGTAAGACCCGCTTGTATCCTTTCTTTGTGGTTCTCTAATTCAATCTACTTTCCTCTTATAATATGTATTCTTGTTTTGATTTAAATCACCTTTACAAAAGTAATGGTGATGTATTTTCTTTCTTAATTCTATATTTCTTTATCGAGGTTTTTGAAGACCTCGTTTAGTTTTTTTTCGGGCCCACAGATTATTACTGCATTATCCACACAATTATCTGGCCCTTTTTGTTATATTGTTCCCTGGCACTATAATTTTCTTATAAGCTATCTAATGCAAAATTAAATAGAGTAGCTGGTAGTGAGTCTCCCTGTGTTATTTCTTTATTGAAATTGGAACTCTGTGTATTTTCTTCTGATATACTTGCAATAGCAGATGTGCTTTTTTAAGGCTTATACTTATTAATCTTACTAGCTTCTATAGTAGTTTACCTTCTTTCAATTCTTGTATCAGTTTATGTTTATCAATACTCACAAACGTTTGTTTGAAATCTACCAATAATAATTATCGGTTTAAGTGTATGAATAGCATCTATTGCACATCTTCCTTTTGTATAACCGAACTAATATTTTTCTATTTATGTATTATAGTTTAACAGTTACTCCGTAATTATTGAATACTTCCTTCTCCCCATTCATGTGAATTGTCATAACAATACCCTCATCCTAAGTACTTAGTATCTTTTCTCTAATCCAAATCTCTTTATTATCTCTTACAGTTTTCTTTATATGCTTTCATCAGCATTCTTAATCATTTCTTCACATATTTTATCTCTTCCTGAAACGTTTCCATTTGTTTGTCCTGTCATTTTCTTAACTTCTACATACATTGGTTTTAGTACTTGATTTTCGTTTCTATTCCTCTAATTACTCTCTTATTAATCTTAACTGTCATTCTTACTATTGTGTGTTGTTTATATAGTAGATTTTGGAAATGCTCTTTCAATATCTGCTTTATGTTGTCTCTATTGCTTCACAGCTCTCTGTTTCCATCACTCTTTTCTTTGTTTCTACTCTTTACATATTTTATTCCAAAGTATCTATTGCAACTTATTATAGAACATTATGTCATTTTCTCATATATTCTGTATAAATCAAAAGCAGCAACTTAATTGGAAAACTATGAAGCAATGTCAATGGTTAAGACTAGAACAAGGTCAAATTTTCTCTTACTACTTTATGATTGGTCCTTGTAAATACATACAATGTGTTCGCATTAACCGTAATGCAAAATAATGCGTATATTTGCAATTAAAGTCAATATTTGTCGTTTGAAGAAGTCTTCGGCTACTTACATTATTAACACGCGTTAGCAAGGTAATCCGTAACGAAATCGTAACAAAAAGCCTGTAAATGGTATGAGAATTCGTAAATATATTACTATCAAACGAAGTTTGAGAGTACAAGCGAACAAATGAGTTAAGCACCAACAAAAAATCAAGGCTTTGCTTTCAAACCCATGATTGAGCGTCTTTTTGTCGCCAGCTTTTTCATTTTATTTTGCTGACCATTTTGCAACATCCTATTGTTTGGTCAGTTTCGAATTTGCAGACACATCAGTCATTAGCTTTTCTTAATTAATCATTATTAAAGGCAGTTCCGCGGAGTGTTAAAAAAGTCCGCGTGTGATTTCATTATAATGTACATGGTGTCACGAAAATGGACTTGCTCTTTAAGTGGCAGCAAATACAGTGTTATTTTAGTTATAAAAATAATCTAATGGTTTAAATTAAATGAATCAGGAAGTACAAAATATTGTCCACGCCACCTGCTTGAACGTAAAAGTGCCCTCATCGTATCAGATAGTGCGTAACTACCAAGCAATGAGAGCAAATATACGAGAGCCTTAGCTTCTCAGTTTGCAGGCCGTGCTCCCATGTGGGTCGTAGAGTCTTACCGTATGACGACAACATTAACAGTATGATGATATATGACCAAAGATTAAATGATGCAGTTACGTGCCGATCAAAAGGAAGTGGATCAAATACTACGCAAGTATTTAGAAGAAAAGAAATTTTTCCTAAACCAGCGTACGCAAATCTTACAGGGTACTAGTGTGGAAAGAAAATTTAATTTTTTTTATGAGTAACAGCCAGTTGGTCTACAAATATAAAAGGAAACAAGAATTTGAAAGGTATACTGATGTTTGCAAGAGAAAGAGAAAGGTAGAAATCGGTAAAATTATTGGAACAAGAAAAAAATCAGGTTACTTTGACCGAAACAGATATTTTAAGGTCAGATAGTGCATATTTAACTGCCTACTTAGGTTTTTCGAAAAATAATGGTTTATTAGCATGTAGTAGGATGGAAAAACATCATACCACTGTAATTTCTTCTTCTAAGGACGAAAAACCTCTTTCAAGGACATTTAAAATCCAAGAAGCTTATTTTCTTTGCTTTTAGATTTCTTTTTTTGATGGATGTGTCCACCGGACTTCTAATTCCTTATCTCATTAACATTCATTCAAAGCGCATTTAGAAACTATCATTTCCCTTCGTCAGAGTACATTTTATTAATTTCACAAGTTGTCTATTAGTTTCCTTGTTTGGCTAGAAGGCATCTAACATATTACGTAGGTTTCTGATAACGAAGGCTTCTATTTTCTTCTCATGCCCTTCTCTTAGCAGAGGTGTGATAATTAGTGGACCATTTCTGTTTCACATGTCTTTTATGTGAACAGCAAAATTCCTTTAAAAGGATCTTCACATGAAGGTTTTTATGTCGATCGCCATCTTCTTTGTTTCAGCAACCTTAACCCTCTTTTGCTTCTGTTTCCCCTCTTCTTATCGAATGTGCCATGTTTATGTTATTTGACATACATTCGATATATATTATCTGCTTATTTCATGCCATTATTTTTACTTTTAAGTAGTTCCAGAATGTCGGGAATAATATACAACTTTATTTCAGGCCGTTTTTCATTTTTATCTTACTCAATTATCCTTTATACATGACACTAATGAGCTGGTTTATCTTTGTCGCAGGCCAAACTGTCCTTTTAAGGCACTGACAAGTGCTGTTTTAAGATTTATATCCAACATTACCAAGACCAAATTGTGAAAGCGAAATAAGGTGAAGATATTGTAGAACTAGGGGTAAATAAAGACTTCATATGCAAGTGGTTATAATACATGTTTGCAGAAATACATGTATATTGTAAAAATAGACTTAACGTCATACTATATCTACTGAGACGCGGGCTCGCGGCCAACATATCCGAGCTAAGAGTGCCCTCGCTACTCGAAACAGCATTGCTTTTGTATGCCATTCTTAGGCAACCAACCACATCACGTCTAGACGATCCATCGCCCACGTGCAGTCAACTGCCGGCGGAACTAAAGGCCCACATGGAGTACTCATTGCTCAAATAAGGAATTCGAAATTGTAGCTGTTAAGGCGAAAACTACTCGTAGCTGCAACCAACAAAATGTGTCTTCCAAATGTCTCCTCGTTCGAAGAAACAGTTAAAAATGCTTTTAACATTTACTAATACTATAATATTTATATTGAGCACTTAAAAAGTACTGGAAAGAATGTTTGAAGTATAATAGATACAGATTGTCTTGGATGTATTGCACGTGTACAGTATTGATCCGAACACGTTCTTTGAGTGTCTGGTTGCGGTACGTCGGAAAAGAAACGGCAGCACTCATTGCAAAAACACCGCGTCAGGGATTGTTTATTCCAAAACAAATGGTGATTGTCTTTTGAGATCAGAAGGCAATCCTGATGATGAATCAGTTCTTCTCTCGTGAAAGGGAAAATGAATCTTGCGTCTGTCAACGAATATTCTCCTCCATTTACAGGCTTTTGCAAGCACAAAGGGATACGCGCAAAGAACGGTTTGCAGCAGATTTACAAATAACACTTACGCGATGGCAAAAGCGCATAGACTTTGAAATGTGTACTGCTTTCTTTCTAAAAAAAATCTCTTAAAAACTTAGTGAAGAAAACAATTTAATTTCAATAATTTCTTAACACCCCAAGTATAATAACTCTGAGAATAAATAAGGCCATTAGGAAAATTAGCAAATATTTACATACCCAGATAGATGGCATAGAAAGAACAAAAACTATTTTTTATGATAAAATATCCAAGATACCGCAAAATATGTTCTTTTTCTTCTCGGGTTAGCCTAGACATAGTCTTCCTTCATGTTCTTCAAATTTTTAGAATTTAGAACTTTTGGAGTCTTCTTACACTTCGTCTTCCACACAACGATTAAAGTCTCTTTCATTTGCTTATATCTCTGGACACACCTTGCTCACCTTCATTTCAATGACTCCCTCAAATTCTGTTCCTTGTTTTATCTATGCTTGAATTATGATTTCCATCCAATCCATTTGTTTGAACAAGTAGCAACGAGATAAGCTCTTACAAGACGGTGGTAATGGAAAGGTGCTCCATCTTGCTGAAAGTGAATCTCTTTGTCTCCAAATAACCGATGAATGAAAAAGAATTGCCCTACGGTGTATCTATAAATGGTGTTCCACGGAAAAAAGTGGCTCCAGACAATTTTGAATGAAAATCCGACATCATCTGCGCATTAGTAGACACTGCAACTTTATTATCCATGCCCATATAAACAAGGTCGGCATCAAAAATAATTAAAGGGTCAAACTTTCCAATTACAATTTGTTATATGAATCCTAGCAACTTTCTAAGATGTTCTTCTAAAGTATTGTCTAAATGAATTATCAAAAAACGTTTGTTGAATATAGCCAACTCATCGTAGGAAAATTTTAAGAAATTTTATCTGTGACAAAAAAAACTTGATTTAGATCTCCGTTTTTTTTTTAATGAGACTGAAATTGATGGTCAATTATTTTTTTGTGACTGTACGGCTTTTTAAAACGAATTTCAAAAATTTCCCGGTAGAACCTCGTATCTTATGAGATTATTTGCGAACCGACTAAGTTCCGTAGATTCAGGTGAGAAAGCAGGTAGATTCAAAGCGCAGGGTACACGGGGTGGGTCTTTCCAGTCGCGCTTCAACAAATCAAGTCTTGGGGAAACCAGCTGATTATGGCTTCGCTTATAAAATTTCATCTAAAATCCCTACTTATGTGGACTACCCAACACGTTCAAGATCATTAAACCGGCGCGCACATCCGTCTGATGTTCCTTTCCACTTTACAGCAGCTAACATCGTCGCCATTTGAAAGTGATCCTCATTTTATCGTCAAGAAACTGTCAGCCTAACCAGTTTTATCAGGACATTGGAATTAGAATTTTTCTTCCGAGGTCGCCGTTTGTGCCATAAGCGATGCCAAATGGTCTCGTCCATTACGTAACGTTGCTGTTAAAATTGGACTGTTTGACGCACATTGTTTTTTCGGATTGTAATTAATTAGGAAAAAACCCTGCATAAAGCAACTGCTACATTCCCCATTATAATTAATTTTCCTTGTCGTGCATGGGTTTACTTGACGTTTGGTATGGCTTCCTTCGAAAACACAAAATTCAGACCATTTAAGGGTGTTGTCAGTTTTTTCGCAATTTTGACACTGTGGAGTAAAGCTACTCTAGAGACCGTCACTCACACTGACGCAGGCTATGACAAACCCAAACGCGTAACATTACAGGCAAATCTGAGTAATGACTTGGAGGTGGCTTTTTGAGATCCGCAATTAATCGCCATGTATTGGAAGCTTATAACTAGACAGAAGCATGTATAATACTTGCCTTGAGCATGCAGTACGGATGCAGACCTTCTCGGCTATTCATCATCGCTCTATGTAAATGAAATCAACCGGTGCTCATATTAACGTGCCGAGTTATTTCTCTGCCATTCTCTTTGTCCTGGCGATTTAGTATTGCAGGCGCACTGGGTGTATAATTGAAGTTTTATGGCCTCAACTGAAGCATGGATGACGTGCGACGCTAACATTAATTATTTATGGCACGTTGCTCGCATTCCTAAGATATTTTTGGGGAGCATTTCAACGAGGCAGCGTTTCAGCATGCGCGGCTTTGCTTTTCCTGTTTCAAATAAGGCAATTTGAAAATTACAGTGAGGAGTAAATAGCACAGCTACTCATATATCAACACGAATTAAAATATTTAGTGGTGCACCATGGTTGATTTTGTAAACACTCCTTGTATAGTAAATTATTAAAGGAGTATGCAACTAAAAAGTGCCAGTGTGGCCAAATGGTTGAGGCACTTGGTTAAGGTGCTGGTGGACCCGGGTTCAATCCTGGACTCGGCTGCTAAAAAAATAATTGAGTGGCTGATCACTACGAACAAGGGGTAATAATGCGGTCGTCTAAGAAGCGCTGCTTGCCACATCGCCCCGCATTAGGCAAGGAGAACGATATGAAAGCGGGTCGTTAAAAACTCACCACTATAGACGTATGACGGATAGCTAATTGTAATTTGAATTAATTTTAACAATTATTTTGAAATCTTGTCAGTAACAACTCATCTGTGTTAAATACGTCCAAAACGAAGACAAAAACCGTATCCAACACTCTTACGCAATAAAACTTGTGTAAAATCGCTTTATATTACTTTGTGAACACACTGTGGCTCCCTTGTAGAGAAAAACGTAAACTTAATTTGATCAGAAATATATTTTCCGGAAAACCATTTCGCTTAAAATTTATTTGTGTCTGAACTATACTTTCCTGGTTTGCAAATTACGGCATCCGCTGATTCCAAAATTAAAACACAACTTAGTCACAAAATATAATTTGAAAGTATTTTTTAATTAACCTAATTAAGCACATTACAAGTTTGATTTAACTATGTATAATAAAAGAGTTCGAGACATTGTGTAATGCTTTTCTACCTCCCTATTTAAGTTTCTATGGCAGTGGTCGGTATTTTTACATTTTTTGGTCAAAAGTCTTATAAGACACAAAAAAACTGACATGTTGTATTCTCCCACGTTTTTAATTTTAAACAGTTGCGTACCATTTTAATTTTTTGGTATTAAGAAGCTATCATTTTCTGCATGTGTTCTTCTGTCTTTCTTTCTCTCCTTCTCTCTTCCCTCTTTCTCCCCTCTCCCCTTTCCCCCCTTCCTCGCTTATTCTATCTCTCTCTCGTACTCCTATCTTTCTCTCCCCGTTTTTTTTAGCTCCCCCTCCCCTCTCTCACTCTTCCTTTCGTTCTTTCTTTCTCTCCCTTTCTCGTTTTTTTAGTTTTAATTTTACTTAGACTGTTATTTTTTCTTTTACTTTCAAAATCCATAATTTGTTTCTATTTATTTTATTCTTGTATTTGAGTCCCAGTGTGGCCAAGCATCTGAGGCGCTTAACTGCGGTGTCGATGAACTCGGATTTGCTTCTGGGTCCAGATGCCCATCGCTTGACCTACTCGGTCACTAAAAATAAGTGAGTACCTGCGTTCACTTAGAACGAAGGGTAATAATGCGGTCATCCAAGACATGGTGCTTGCCAGATCACTTCGTATCGGAGATGATGAGGACGAAGATATGAGATACAAGTAAGGAGGAGGCATTGTCTATTATCTGGCATCTTCTTGCGTTCGGTTGTGAGTAATGCCTCCTACTTCTGATTTATCTGTGTAAAAATACGTCCAAATCCAACACTTACGTAGACCGATGCGTCTAGCTCAATAAACTTAATGGAAATTCCGTGAAATTACTTTAAATTACTTTGTGAACACCCTGTACACTTTAAATAAAAAACCGCAATTTGATTAAAAAATATTTTTGCAAAACCATTTTTCCTAAATTATCTGTAATAAATGAGCTCGAGACATTGTGTAACGCTTTTCTGTCTCCCCGTTTAAGTAGCCGATTCGCTTTGTTTATTTTTATGTTTTCGTCTTATGAAACAAAAAATGGCTTATATTATGTTTTTTTTAAATTCTTTGATACTAAATAGTCAAAAAGTTTGCCACTTTTTCTATATTCTGTATATGTTCTTCTTTGTCTTAGTTTCTTGATTATCTGTCTCTCGCCCTCTCCCTCTCCGTTTCCTTTCTTTTTCTCTCACTCTCTCTTTCTCCTTCATATTTTCTCTCAATTTCTCTACTCTTCCTCCTCCCCTTTCTCCCACCCTATCTTCCTACTCCCTTTTCCTTTTCCTTTCTGTCTTCCCTTGCTCTAGCTGCTTTTTCCTTTCTTTTGCCCTTTTTTCACTTTCTTTCTCTCCTCTAATTCTTTCTCCTTTTCTCTCGTTTTTTAGTTTGTGTTTGGGTATTCTTATTTTTTAGTTTTAGTTTTACCTGAACTAACAACTCGATTTTTTATTGTTATATTGATCTCTGCGTTATCGTGACCAAGCGCTTAAGATGTTTTTACTCTTTCTATGTTTACGAGTATGTAGTATAAATTTCTGGCGTCAGCTCAGGACCTTAGTGTCCGATACTAGTTTCGAGGAAAAGAGTTTTTATCCTAGTACACTAATCTTCCACAAAGGTTATTAGGCCTAGTCAACCGGCGACGATTTTCCCGGATCGGGTCCGGAGGTCGCGTTGTGTTATGATTTTATTTGGGCCTGCGGCAAGTTGTAAATCCGCAATTTTATATTTATTCCTTGGAGTAATATTACGATTGGGCCGCCGCTGTGGTTGACAGGTCAAGAGCGAGTGCTTCGCTGTTCGCAAACACTGCGCGCGGGCGAGTTCGAGTCTCACTGAAAACTCGCGAATGTATATAACGTCGTAGAAAATAAGTTAAATGTTAATTACTAGGCACGATGTCTTCTTTTACAATTTTCTTTTTATTACCTAACGAAACACATCTTGTACTATTCCTTGCACTTATTATTAGTTTTATGGTTTCGAATTATTTTTTTGCTTCCTACTTTTTTATTGAACTTTGCTTATTTTTATGTTTTTTCTTATTCTCTTATATTTGCTTGTTTCTTTGATGAATATTATTCTGCCGAATGTTGCCTTCAAGGAAAAAATCATTTAAGGGTGATAATGAAACATGTAAAACCAACCTTCGCCACTTACAGTATCTGACAAACATTCCTGCAAGGAAACGCGGCCCTAGCCAAAACAAATCGGCAACGACTGGCAAATAGCAGCGAAAAAACCAAATAGAAGTCGGCCAATATTGACACAGCTTTACAAACGGGATGTTTTGTAGCGGGTGCAATCTCACTCGTCTTATTGTTATTGACACTCTGATAAAGGGTGTTTGTCGCCCGGAGATTACCCGCGATCACGTAGGCTCAAGTGCCTTTTCAGGCATAGCGAAAGCTATGCTAGCCTGACGAAGTTGGTAACAGACCAGCTACTAGACATGTTAGGCGACCCATGTGCTCGTATCTATCTGCACCAAATTGGAGTCTGTTAGCCTCTTCAAGGCCTCGCCTTGTTCTTTTTTTATAAAATGGAACTAATTGGCCCACTTAGTCTACTTAGGTCCTCGTCATTCTGTTCCAAAATTGCCCAAGGTCGGACTTGTTTAGCCGAGGACCATTCAGTTGTAACCCGCTTTGGTATTTCGTCTCTAATGCAGCGTTTTTCGTGTTATTACTCATTTGCACGTGTGCTCTCAAATAAAAAAAATCGCCATTAGTTTTTGCAAGAAGCATAAATTGGCTCTAATAATATCGAAGTCAAACATAATTTTGATATTAATAACTTTACTGTCACCTAAACAAGCACAAGACACTTTTAATCTTCATAACCTGTTCATAACTAATTAATATATTTCTGCTTAAATGGAGATTCCTAAAATTTTATTGAAATTATTCAGTGGAACTGGGATAAAACTTATTTAACGTATTGTAAGTTATGGAGATGTAGAAATGTCCAACAGCGCTGACGTCAGCGCCTAGGCACAATACTTTGTGGAATGTTCAAGACTTTGATATGTTTAGGACACGTAATTTAAATAGCCATGTATTTGGACCATTAGGTAATTCAAGAAAAGTATGAATTAATTTTTTTTACGATTAGGTTTGTTTACCTATATTCTAATACGGAACAATCAAATACAAACTGGAAGTCCTTTTTTAAGCGTCACCAATGTCGCCCGACTATCGGCGTGTTTAAACAGAATATTCGTATTGTTCTCAGCCTTCTCAAAGACGACTGCCGATTTCAAGTTTCGAAAAGTGACCTCAAGGTGGCAAAATTCTTTCAACCAACCCACCCACCTCCGCGCCCAAATACAACTGAAGACTTGTTCTGGATTATACTGAAACAGTCTGGGCTTTTTGCTCTATGACTATCATTTGTTTGGACAACTAAAAGAAGGCTTTAAAAGGCAGAGATTTGCCGACGATGTTATTGTCGAAGTGATGGTGCGCGATTGGCCGGTATCACTACCTTTCTAATAAAAGAATAGTGAAGATCCAAGTGTTTAACTTCGTTTACTTGTAATATAGAAACATTGTTTAGTCTTACGTTATTGTCTTGTCATGGTCATTTAGTTAAGCTTCGTTTTCCATTTTTCCATTTTTCTCTAGCATTTCATTCTTCTTGAAGAGCAGCTTCGTTATGTACAAATGTTATGTTTGGCCTAGCCGGTATGTCTGCAGTAAAAAGATGGTATAGAGATGGACCCAGAATGCTACCTTGTGGAACACTAGCTTAACATATAGGTGTATAAATAAGTTCTCAACTTTTTTCTGCAAAATTAAAGTTTTATTTAAAAACAAACAAAAAAAGCTTAAGTATCAAGGTATTCTCCGTTGGCATCGATGACTTTTTGGCATCTTTCGGGCTTGCGAATTCCCTGGTGATAGAAGCTCACCGACTTCGAGACGATAAAGTTATCGATGCATTTTCGGACTTCTTCTTCTGTTTTGAAGTGCGTATCAGCCAAGTGATGCTGTAACGACCGGAACATCGCAACATGTGGTCGGGCATTATCATGGAGCAGGATGACTTTGCGACTTCCTTGTCCACTAAATGGCCTCTTTTCTTCGATTGAGTCGCTCAAATTGATGAGTTGCTGTTGGTAGCGATGCCCGTAACTGTTTCACCTGTTTCAAGTTCATAGTCACACCTTTCCAATCCCAAGATACAGAGCAAATTCTTTGGGGATATTGGGCTTTGGAGTCGATGTCGAAGGTTTCTAGGGTCTACCCATGATTTTTGCGCTTGGGATTGTCGTCAAGATCCATTTCATCGCCCTAATTTTATGCAGAAAACTTTTTCGTTCTGAAAGCAAATGGAGTCGGTCAGTCGATTTGTTGTCTTCGAATTCGGAACCCATCTGCTTCCTTTGTACCATTGCATAGCATGAAATGGATACGCACTGTTCTGCAAGCTATTTCAGTTTGGATTGTTTTGATCAGCAACGTCTGCAGCTCATCCGTGTCAAATGTTTGAGGGCGTCCAGCAGGTATGTTCAAGACTAAACTTTCTCTCGAAATCTTTGGTACCACTTTGCTTGATGACAGCATTCTCACCATATGCAGCACAAATCATTTCGGTGGCTTGCAGCGTTTCTTAGATGAAACGAAATGGATAGAAAATCGAATATGCTCTTGTATTGCATCGTAACACAGCTGATTATTGAGGTTTGTGCATCAAACGCCAAATCGTATGATGTTTCGAAAGACCAAATGTCATTGCTTTAAAACCGCAAGAGGGCGGACTAATACGTTACATGTAAACGGTGATTTGCGTCCTGTGAGAACTTATTTATACTCCTAATATATCTACGCTTAGTCTACGCTTTATGTATGATCAGAAATTTTCAATTAGGTTGACACTGGGAGATTATAGCGGGCAATCCAATCTATCAATTCTATTTTTTCAAATCGTCCAGTAGGCTTATATTTGGATTGCTATTGGATTTTGAAATAATCCATTTTATGCCAACTTAGAAATTTTATGCAGCCCATAAACAATTTTTATTAGGAGAAGTTGGAAAGGTCATCGAGAACTAGCATGACTAGCAATAAGAAGAATATTCGCATTGTTCGCTGCCTTCTCGAAGATGGTTACCGATTAACGATTGCTGCAATGGTTTCTGAAATAGTTTCTGAATTTGAAATAAGCTACGGCGGAGCCCCGACAATCTGAGACGTTACAACAGTCAGTCCCATACTTAGCAAAAATTGGGGATTGATTCCGAACTACACTAAAAGATCCCCCTTTAGTCCGAACTTATCGCCCTGTAATTATCATTTGTTTAGACCACTAAAAGAAATACTTGGAGGACTTCTGCTTTTCTTCTTTTTTCTTTTCTCTATCTTTACTTTTTTAAGGTTCGCAGCTTCCTTCCCTTGAAGTATGCTTAGTTTCGTACTTTGCGAATGCTACGTTATTCACTCATGTAATTCCTAACAGCTTATGTTTGGATTTAGGTATTTGTGATTGTGCCAATTTTTTATACTGCTCTTATAACTATGAAAAATCTTATCGAGGATCATCCGATAGCGTAAAAAGCTGCCTAGAAGTTAGTCGTTGATAGCTACAATTTTTCAGTTTTTACTACACTACATTATACCTTTAATAATAGCCACACTTTGGTCTTTTTCTCGCTTATTTCGAAACGCATCCTCTGATCTTCTAATTGGTAAGGTCGGTCCGGAAAGTATCATCATAAAAAAATAAGTGAAATTACGAATAAATCATACAAACTCTGAAGCTGCCAAAAGACATTCAATGATGTAATGGTATATGCACTTTACATTTTTCTCATCACATTTTTCATCATTTTGTATTTCTTCATAATTAAGAAGTATTTTTTACGGAAAACAATTCTGCAGAAGCTTAAAGCTTTCTGTAATTTTGCTGCTCTGAGAGAAGTAGCTGAAAAATACCAGCTCTACCAACCCCACGGTATATATAAAAGCTTATACAAAGCGAAGAAAAATAAAAAGGTGAATTTGGTAAATAAGTAGAAAAAAGTTTATTAACTGTTACGATTTACTTTAGAAAAAACCCTTCTCATAACGAAAAATCGCGTTAAGTTCCTCCTGCACGGTCCTATATTGCGAGTAACTTACGAAAGTGTTGGCGAGTTAAAATGACTTTTTTCCTGGTAATTTTTAATTTAGACGAAGCAAACACGAACAGACTTTTAGAGCATTTCTATCTTCATTCCCCTGGACTCTGCAGCTTGCTTCTGATGTTTGTTATTAAATTCTCGGATGTCTATAAATTTAAGAATTTTATGGAATTGGGAGTAATTTGTCACAGGAACTAATTTTTTATTGGAGTGTTCATCTGACCTCACTGACCACAATAACTTCTTCAATAATTCGAAATAATGGAGTTATTTTTCATGATTTTTTTTTCAAAAATAATGATGTAGATATAGAATACCTTAGCCTTCATCTCGATCTTTAAGTTTTAAGATCATCTCTAGATCTTAATAGGCTTTTTTCTTGGTTTGACTATTAGAAACCCATCTCTAATTTGTATCACAATCTAAAAGAAATGTGTGTACGTTCACAGTAAATAAATTAATCAACAAAGAAAAGCAGGTGATAGAGAAGAAACAATCAAAAAAGAAGAAAGCTTGGTGAAGGCTGTAGAAGTGTTGCTTACAATAGACACAGAAAATTCGGCAAAAAATACGAGGTTTGGCACAAAGACTGATCGAGACATTATTTCTAGTATTTGTAGCAGTTCTGGAAGGGTTCTGCTAAAAATCTTTTGCCTCGTTGTTTCCGCCTTTCTGGATTATCCAAAATATCAAAATGGGGCCTTTTCAAATTGTTTTTCAACCGGAGAAGTAAAGAGATCACAGAGCCTGAGATCAAAGGAAAAGTAGAGGAACGGGGAACCACAGGAATGTTTTTCTGATGGAGACTGTCCTGTGACATGGAAGGTTGTCGTGGGCCAGCATACAAGTCCGGTCGCAAATATGCCATCCTCTTCCTGAGCCTTACAAGAATTTTCCGATAAAAAGTTTGATTAACGGTTTGTTCTGACGGCTCATATTTCTGTGGACGGTCTCCTGCCAGTCAAAAAAGGCAAACGAGCATAAATTTGAGTTTTCAGTGTGCCATTCCCGACATGAATCCATGATTCATCACCTGTCATTACAAAAGATAGTTCCATCTTAGCTCACACTTTTTCTATCTCAAAATCTTGTGTTAAAATGTGATGGACAGTAAACTACTGGTTACAAGATTCCTCACTCTTTCCACGTTTTGAGATTAACGGTCTTCTCGGCTCTCTAAAAAGGCCTTCTGTCATTTGAACATCTGCGTCATAAGTCACAGTAGCGGATTAGCCACAAAATTAGTTGCTAAATTTTTTCCGGTCCAACATCACTTAAACGCTGCTCACGTACCAGCTGTAACAAATTCCAACTTGCCGTATGAAGGAAGAGGCTGTAGCGTATAGTGCTGTCGGACTCGAATGCTGCCAAAACTGGAAAATGACATCGAAAAATGATAATGAAATAAAAAACGCAGAAACCAAACAGTGGAGAAAAATGAGAAATATGAAAAACAAAAAAAATTAGAAATATTATATAGGCCATTATTTGAACCCTTAATGCTTCTGGTATTTTCTTCTCGCCTTTGTACCATATCGTGTTTTTAAATTCTATTTTAGATGATAAAAATTATGATGAATTGGTATTGTCCAGTTTGAGGTTTTATCTACTAATTATCTTTTCCCACAAGTATTCTCTACTATAAGTACTCTAACATAATTGCACTTTTTCAATCTTCCTTCTTAGATGATGTAATTTTTTTTTGGTAATTAATTCTACTCCGTTAAAAACAACCTTTTTGCTCATAATTTATAAATTTCAACACATAACTAGTAAATTATCATAAATTTTTAATGTTTAAGTGACTTGTTTACTACCAATTTTTAATGTCGAGGAAAAAATCTGCTTCTGTCCTTAACATTTTCCTTTTTATTTATTTCGGTAGGTTGGGAGTTTTAATCATCAATCTGCTGATCCAAACTGCTTTTTTGGTTGTATGGTTTAAACGCTGCTCATTAAGGTGTCCCATTTTTGGCAGTTTATTACAATTAAATTGGAACACCCTAATGCCAAATACAGGCTTTTGGGTACACGCTTTGCTTTAAAGTTTTTTTATGGAGTCTTCTCCGAGAGTTACCATGGACTTTCCATACTTCTGCATCATCTCAAGTTCTTCCAAAACAACCCCCCTTCTACTCAAAACACTCATGAAGAACTAGGTATACTTGAAGTTTCTCATTTTCTTCCTGGTAAAAAGATTATTTTGTCCACGTTATGCTTTATATGATCAAAAAATCGTCACCAGCTGTCAGTTGGTTAAACCGTATGGTCCAAGTACACTTTCTTGTACCAAAGGATTACAAAAGTTCAAACCGAACGCTCCTCGTGAGTAAAGGCGGATTTGGTGATCCCCTGGTGTTCAAAAACCACTCTGCACCGTTGGTCTGAATTTCCACCTGTAGGATCAATCCTAACCATCCATTCTTACTTAACCTGCAAAAATAATGCGAAAATCACATTAAGCATTAGCTTTTCTAGTAAATATTAGGGCGCGCCAACTTTGGAGCTGCTAATTAACGGGGGACGTCCTTAACCGACGTAAATAAAACATCATGTTGGCAACTTCAACGTAGGTCGATTGAACCAATAAAGTATTTGTTCCTACTGGCTAGAACTAGATAGCAGCTAACAACAGTTACGTTCGTCTATTTCTCAAATCGAAATGTACGGCCACGGTTTATTTGCTTAATTAGATTCGTTCGAAGGTAGGTGTGACCAAGTAACTCGCATTTAAACTCAAAATAACAATAAGTGATGTAAGAGCAAGACCCCCAGCCCCCACCTCCCACCCCCCCGAGGTATGTTAGCATTGGAGTGCGGTATCGGCTCCGCTCCACGTATCCATCTCAAAACAACAAACAAGCCAACGACCCGCGGCTGCTGCAACTGGATTAGTTTGAAATGCTGCTCAAGGATGCAGCATTGACATTGATTATTGTCGAAGCTTTTTGCGTATTAGCAGAAATGTTTGTGACAATATCAAAGTTCGTGTCCCGACAGCAAACAGTTGAGGCGGATTATGACGCAGTCAGACAAATTATATCCGATGAATTTTACAACTGAAGTCTTTTTTGTTGGGGGATTTTGTAAAATTGGGCTGCTGCATCGTACTTTGTGGGGGAAGGGGGTTGCTTGCTTGATATTAAATCCAGGTAACCAATCCCGAACTTTCTTGTGTCATTCCTTTGAAGGTTGCCAATGCAGTTTCATGTTTTATCTCCTTGGCACTTTAGAAGAATTTTGTGCCTATTTTTGAACGTCCTTTTTTCTATTTCTCTGAGACTTTTTCGTAATGTTGAAACATTAAAATTTGTCTCGCCTTTTCTGGATTGTTCCCTTGCAAAGTAATTAACTCTAATGAACATGCTTTTGCTTACTTTGTCTGTTTCTTTATGAAGCTCATGTTTCACTACCATAAACTACGCTCATAATTTTGATGTGTTCTGGACCGATACGTTTAATTTATGTTTCCGTTCCTACTTCGCTTCAGTATTACGCAGTTTCTTCAGTTGTTAAGATCGCCTTTAAGTAAGGTGCTGTAAAATTTCTTCTAAATTCTGTTTGCAGTGGTAAAAATCTTTGCCTTCAACTTGTCACGGTGAAAGCTCCTGTTTGTATAGTTAGGCTTTTTAGATGTGCCAGGTAAGTCGTTAATTTGCTAGATTATCCGTTTGTCTTCTATATCTTTGGCAACCGCATCCAGTTTTCTATGGTACTACTTTGGAAGTTTTCGAAATTTGCCTTACATTTATTTACAATCAAAATTCTGCTTTATAGTCTTCATCGCAAGTGTCTAGTAGTTTTTAAATTCTTTATAGTTTTGGAATTTCAGAGCCAAATTCATAATGCGTTAGATATTTACAAATAGATTTTAATAACTATAGATCGCCCTAAATATCCTTTTAAATCAAATGACTTACTTTTCAGTGTGTATTTTTTATTAAAGAATTGAATGAACTGACAATAAGTTGCAAAAATGGTGGTTACAAAAAACATCACAATGTAGAGGACATGCAAAAAAAGCATTTTATAGTTGTCACGCCATTTTTCAAACCTTGAGTTTCGTTGAGACTTAATTGTTTGAATGGATTCCGAAAAAGTGGCTCAAATTGGTCACCGACTGCCTTTTTTGTCTTGTGGTTAGCAACTCTGGTACTTGGACAGATGACACTTTAGAAATTCAGTGAAGATTCTTGGTTGAATAGTACTCCATTTTTCCCCCAAATTGGCAACATGGATCTAGACAACACCACCTGCCGCGCAGCTCGAGCATCAACTGGCCAAAAAGCTTTTGTGATTTAACATCGTACGACTTCCTTTTGTGGAGTTACCTGAAATTCAACGACGTGTTATTGATGAAATTGGTCAGAACATGTGCGAAATTGTAATCAAAAACTCTGTGAAAAGAACCAAGATTTACAGCTGAAGCCGAAGTGGCATTTGTGTACTTATTAAAGGCTGTTTTATTTAAATTTTAAACTCGGCTTTGAATCAGGGCACCTTTTGTAAGTACACATCAGTTTCTAATTGACGCCATAACTGAATAGAAATTAGGGAGGTCAAAAATTTAAAAAAAATTATGTAAAGGAAGTTTAAAGCTTTTGGGTTTTTTATGTGGTAACTCCACTTTGTTGGTACCATTTTCGGTTAAATTAGTTATATAACTGACTTTATTGGCAGCTGTGTCTTCAGGACAACAGGCTTTTGATGCCCCGGCAGCATAGCTTTGGTTAATTAACACATGCTACAACTATTTGATTGCAAATTTGTCAGGGTACGCCGTTGAGGATGTAGGTAAACATGACATCATGGAAATTGCTGCCAATTATGCCACATTACGATTCAATTAATTAAGGCGACGATGTATATATGCACTTGCAAGCACGTGGTTTGGTGTGCTTTAGAAAAAATAAGTTCGATTTTGTCGTATGCAATTAAAACTCAAACATATTACGAGGGTTGCTTCGGATGAATCTGGATTTATTTATCACATGTTCTAGTGCATTCGAAGGACATTCCCTTACCAGATGTGCTACCAAGTGCACTTGCATTATTGCATGAATTCACTTTAAATAAATTAAAATTAGAAATCAAGTCTTCCTCCTGTCGCTTGGACTACACTCGTAACTAGCAGTAGCCAGGATAGGCTTACCAACATCAATGATAACGTGCGATCAAACCCATGTCTACAACATTATCAACAACTCCAATGTCATTCCCAAATTTCTCGGACAAAACACAAATATTGAGTGGTGATCCCATCCCCCACCGCCAATTTTATGACCGGCATCAAACGGAATGTCAAATAATACCGAACTGCATTATCTATTTGGATGTTCTTTGTTGAATTAAGACCAGCTGCCAATAATAGAAACAAATACAGCATTCTGTATACACAATAGTGAGAAACTAAATTTGAACCGAATACAAAAAAGACATCGCTCGGTGCATAAGATCTCAAAGATATGATCTCACCAAAAATTTTAGCCACTTAAAAACTAATTTCACCCCAAAGAACGATCTTGAGATATACGACGTGTCCTGCGAGGAGAGAAAATCACCACGTCAACTACAAGGAATGTATGATGTATAAATAACTCAAAAAAAATTCCATCCCTTAGATCAAAACAATATGCCCCTACTACACCGCACGTTATAAACAAATTGAACTAGAAGTGGCAATCGCCCTTATAACCAACAAGAAACAGCAGCTTTTCAACGCTTCCACCAATATAGTGCTTTCTAATTTGTTTGATCAAATAAAACTCCATTAAACTTTCTTACATCCGCTGTACTGGCTTCATGAAATGCCAATGACTTGCCACATCATAGGGAAGAACTAAAAATATTTTAAACCACAACATTAACGTCATGTTAATTTCCGAGGTTCACTTCACCGAAAGAAATTACCTAAAAATCCACAATTACTTTGCTTATAATACTAATCAGCCAGTTGGGATTGCCCGAGGTAATTATCAAAAATTCACTCAAACCCTTCAACCAATCATTAAACCCAGAGAAGATTTAATTTCTCTCCTAGGTGCAAAGTGAAACAGGAACAATTCGAGAACTTTTATAGCAGCTAGGGCAGCGGTTTGTTGTACTCTAATTGAGGATCCAGACTTGTAACCCCAAGTATATGAACTACTTTAAAGTATAGAAATCAATCGTTTTGGGGTCTCCGCGGGTGAACCCACGTTTCCCAGTCTTCATATCATAAATAGAGAGAAGACTAAAATTAAGTATTAATTTAATTAGAATGGGAGGACTTCAGCAGAAGTAAATCAACAGTTAACATCAAACGTCTTTCTCGAAAAAGACATCGAAGCTGCTGCTGCTGTTAAATTCTTCAACACTATCATAGGCGGGTTGAAATGCAACACCTGAACAACTAGGGACGTTCACAGCTTATGGTTGTTTTATATTAATTAAGCAAAAATTCTTGCAAAGAATAGACTGCAAACATTTTTTTACACCTACTGGAACTACCGCCTACTCACTTTGGTTAAGAAATCTTCTCCTCCCATTAGAACATCCCAAGAAATGTGGGTAAGAAGTGGTGACGAATTGGCACGCTTCCTTGCAGACCATCCAGTAGGATATTCTTCAACCATATCACTCAGAAAACCACCCCGAAGGAGAATCCAAACTTTTTAAATAGCTGAACTTTCCATATCAGATTAATTTACCAATTCACCGACTCAAAATTGCTAATATCATAGAACTCATTAGTACTTTACATTCCAAGAAAGCACCGGGATATAACCTAATTACTGGTAAAATTTTGAACAACTTTCTATCACTGGAATTAAATGTCTTACCCGGATGATCAACGCAGTTCTACTCGTAAATATTCTTCGAATCAGTGGAAAATTTCTCCATTTATTTTAACCTTAGAACCCTTTCATAATTGAACAATCATCAACATTTACGTAGCATATTTTCATATTATTTAAATAATCTTATAATTGACAATAAAGAAAAATACCAGAAATACAAAATATGCATTTTCTTTGTTTATTCTTAACTTTTGGATAACTCAAAATGGTTTGTGACGTATATAGGATGAGGCAAAACTCCCTTCAAATTTTATAGAAAAGTTATGAAAGGAAGGGCGATATGAGGGTGAGATGATTTTATCAGACGTAAATAGTCAGAAATTTTTGCTTAGAGTGACTTTTAGCAGCCAATAAGTCGTGGACGAACAAATAGAGAGCGTTTGCTGTTAAAGAAAAATGGCGCTGTTGCTGCTTTTTGGATGCTGCGCTTTCACGATCGAAATCGATTTTGTTGTTGGCAGGGCACTTCAGAAGTACCGCTTCTGTGGTGAGAAAAAGGAAAGAAAACCTTGAACACCAGAAATGCAGTAAGACGTTTCATTTTGCAGTCTCCGAGGCGATCTGCGCGCAAACATAGCTTTCCAAACATCAAGAAAAATATGCCGCAACCGTTTCCATTTGTCCAGATGCGTTAATAAATAAAAATTTTGTTATTGAAGTGATACCAACTTACGAAATATCTATGAAAAGCGAACGAGTCATTGTTTAATATACGGGGTCATTAACCTTATTTTTTGAGGTAGAAGGCGTTTGTGTTATTGTCACTTTCAAGCAATATGTGAAAATAGTTCGATAGCTTAGTTCCAACAAGGTGGAGTTATAGCTCATACAGCAATAGTTTCGCTCCCAAGTACTACGTGGAATATTTCCTGAGCTCCTAATCTCTCAACGAGGTGACGTTGCTCAATCACCCTATTAATCGAGTCTTGCCCTGTGAGACTTCTTCCTATGAGAATATTTCAAGGTTGAGATTTATAAACATCACCCTGGCGCTTTCCAGGCGCTACGAAATGCAATACACCAAGAAATCGGCTGAATTCTTCAAGACATGTTGGGAGGAGTAATGAAGAACTTCAGAATACAACTTCAACAGTGTATCGAAAATAAGGGGCTCCACTTGGCCTGTGGTCTTGCTCTGTAAAAATACATTTTGTATACCACATGGGTTTTTTTCTATTCCGTGAGGGAATTTTTCCCAACCTTCCATATTAATTTTGTAACTGTATCCAAGATAGAATGCAACGGTATTCTTCATCTGTGTGGTTCGGCTATATCGAAACTCAACTTTCACGAGAACCAACACTAAAACATCTAAGATCAATCAACAGATCATATAAAGAAAGAAATTGGTGATATCACCTTTTCTTTTGTCCCACTCTGTTTTACATGCACATTTCGTTTTTCGATCCGCATTTCAGGTCATAACCCACTTGCTTTACCAATTTTGGAGGCGAAGTGTTTTCTTCTTCGGTTTCATTTGCCCCCAGAATGGGTTTAATCAATTTTTTAGATGTTTAGATATAGATTTAAGTGGTTTACCGCCCATATAAGATTTCACTAAGTTTAAAAATAATTTATTACTTTACAAATTACTATATTAATATTATTTGCACCTATAGTATCTGTAAATTAATCTCTGCTTTATTAAACGTCCCATAGAAATATTTCAGTGGCCATCTTCGAGTTCTACGCGCCGTGGAGCATGCATGGACCGTTTGGTCAAAAATACCAACACCACCTTTTGTATAATTACAAAAGTTGACAATTTCTGACTTACGATGACTTCCATGTTAATAAGATTACTGATTTATCCTTCTTAGGCCAAACTATGTTTTTTTTTTATTAAAGGCAAACTCGATAGACATTTTTTGCTTGGAAAAAAGTTGGTGGCATTTCTCTTTATTTAGCGCTATTCTTTATTTTCCACGTTATCTCTTAAATTCATGGTCTTCACTGTAAAAATATTAGTCACTCTTAATACTTCAATGAGGTTATACACCAACCCCAGCGCTTCAAAATCTTCAAAACTAAAAATTTTTGCATCCCCACTTTGTAATTATATAGGTACAAGCCTTAAATAAACGAAAAAGGAAGTTAAGCATATCAAGTTAATAATAAAAAATGGCGGCAATTTTAAATTTTTGCTAGGGGTATATTATACCCTACGGGCTAATCCCCCGCAAAGGATCTCAAAAGCTTCCTTAGAAGCGGCGAAACTCCTCCAAGGGGTGTTAAGTCATTCGTTTATTCATATTATACCTTAGTAGGAGTTCTAGAGTTGATTTTAAAACCACGGGAACCTCCTAATGAACGAAATTTGTGAAGGCCAATAAGTCTTCTTCCAATTGTATCTAAAATTTATGAAAAGCTCTTTCTGAGGTTCCTCTCAACTCTTAAAAATAATGAGGTAATAAATACTCAATCATCACTTTTGCTCTACTACAGAAGAAATACACCAAGTTGTCCTCTAAACTATCCTAAGTCTGTAAATCCTACCTACGCGACATATTCTTCTTGGTATAGTTTGAAACCGAGTGATGGAATTCTTTCAAAGAAACGTAGTCCTCAAGGTAGTGTTCTTGGGCCACTTATAAACTGCCAATTACGTCAGAAACTGTAACAGGAACCTTTGCTGGCGATAGTGGAATCACATCTTCTGTCAGCAATCTCACCACTGCACCCTAATCTGTGCACACAACCTTCAGCACTCGCAGAGCCTTCTTCAACAAGACGAAGTTGAATGCCTTTGATTACATTTTAACTGAGGACTTACTAAGATGTATTGGTTGCTTGCGCATTAATCCAGCAAACTCTTGGTTACAAAACAGTAGTGAAGCCAATTTGGTTCTATTTGATTCAACTTTGGGGGACTACATTCGCTTCCAATATCGAAAGTCTTGAACGTTTCCAAAAAAACTACTGCTCATGATAGTGAGTATACTCTGGCCGTCTTAAAGAATCTGTACATCCAAATGATCAAGAAAGAAATTTAGAACACATCCAAGTTGTAAATCAATCGAGTCACAATAAACGATTACACGGACATTTCCAAATCAATCAGATTTTAAATATTTTGTTTATATAAAGTTTAGTTGTTTAAGGCGTTTAGTTTCAGTGCCCAGATTCGATCCTGGACTGACTCGGTCACTAAAAAGTAGTTCAGTTAGAACAAGTGGTGATAATGAGGTTGTCTAAGGCCCCGTATCAGAGATAATGCGCTACAACCGTATAGTGAAGAACATATGGAAGCCTGGACCTTCCTGTTTTAGATCATAAGCTTTTTCCCCGTAATCACAATGATCTAGAAGTATGCTGTGGAGCTTACGTTTAGATACCCACTAAACCATCATACAATTTTGCAGAATGCTCTTATAGAGTTTGTAAATAAATGGGTTGTTAAACAAATGTTCTAAAAACAGATGATATGGTATTCTATTTTTGACAAAAGTTCTTGCGTGGTTAAACACTCTTACCACACAAAAATCGTACAACTTTCCAAATGGTTATCACTGGATGACGTGCTTGCTTTTTTAGGACACTAGGGGTCTTGTAAAGTACTGAATTTCGTGTTTGTTTTAGTACTGATATTGAGCTCCGATGACGACAAGTTTTTTCGCCACTAAAATTGTAGAACATTGAGCAGGTTTTTTCCATATAATCTGTTTACTGTTACATAATTCTTCTGAAAGCCTTAATCCAGCCGCCGATAAAACATTGTCTGCGTACTCTATTAATAGCTCAGTATTTTTGGCCGAACTTATCGCTCGTACTCACCCCTCGGACTCGACCCGTGACCACAAACGTCAAAGCTGGTGTTTTTCAAAATGCCAACAATAACAAATTATCTGCTGCGAGCGAGAACGAGGTCTTCAAAAATATTTCCTTCGTACCACTTTGCAGCGCTGCTGTTAGGAAACAGTCACGAATTTTCTATTTAGTCTCCCACCCGCCGCGGCCACGGCGGACACAATTTCGTCAGCGTGTTATTGGCATTTTTAATTATGAAACTTATCTGCGTCAATGCTAATCAGATGACAATTTCCTGTCTTGGGCCGGCAGACTTCCTCTCCCTGGCGGGGTCGCTGCTTGAATGGGGTTCGCGCGCAGAAAGTGCGGGAAGTCTCGCGTGGCGTCACGGCCAGCGGGCAAGCTAATGACCAAAAGAGATCCAATCAATGCGTGCTTGCGCTGGTGCCTTGGTTCAGGCTCGCCGCACGTTACCACATTGCAAATCAGCGGTTTTATGGCCGTTTTTTGATTTTCCGGTTGTTTTCGACTGAAAGGATGGATTAGGAGGTGAACTGTTTGTTTCTATTTCTACAAAGGTTCGATTTATTCCATTTTATTTTTATTGCCTGATAGTATTGAAATGTGAAACCATGCCGAATAGGAGATTTGCATAACCAGTCGCCAATTGTTAACCCAATCGCACTTCAGATTACTTTTTTCCATTTAACCAAGTCGGAATTCGGCGTCACGGTTCGTCTTATTAAACACCTAATGCTTGACGCATGCACTCTCAAGAAACCCTAGTCACCAGATCCTAGCGTGATTTTAGGATAGCAACGTGAGAGTGTCGAGGATAGAATTGCAAAAGTTAATTCTCATTGCGTGATCGCAGCTTTTGCCTTTCACCATCCATGAATATTTTTGTTTCAATGGTTATTTTTCAGTCAGTCTTCTTCCTTTGACTGACAAATCAGCAAAAACGTTATATTTAAAAATAACCATTCCTGGTAGCACTTTACACATTTGATCAAAAACGTTTCGCTTTGAATATTTGACACTTTTTATAAATTAGTAGAGAGAGAGAAAACCTGCTTGGTTGCTGCACCGCATGAAATTTCTCTCCAAGAACGGAACGGTCTAAAGAACTTTGGAGATAAGAGCGATGCTTCTACTTCTTGCTTTCCACTAGTAACCATTTTAAAGCGGTTTGGCCAATAAGATAAAAAACCAACAGTCTGTCATAATTTTTACGTCATCTCCGGTTAAGTGTCTTATTGTTCTTAGTAAAATCTTTTTCGCGCCAACTATTGCATTTTTCTGGAATCACTTTTTTAATTGTCTGTAGGATTTATACCATTCGTATAATCCTAAAGGGTACTGGCCATCAAACGCAAAGTCGCCAGGTACGTCAAAACTTAAATGTGGGTGGTAGCTGATAGTGACGACATCTGGTCTTCAAGACAAGAAAAAACTGAGCCTCCTCGAGATTAACGCTCTTGTAAACTTACCTTCGCTTACCGCGGGGCGCAGGACACAGTCAGCCAGAGCCAATTTTCCAGGATCGGACTCGAAGGGTACAAAAGTAGGAGCACGTCTGTGCCGCTACAGAATGTTCTTTGGTTGGTTTATTATAAAAACCTTATATACCAAAATTTTTGTTAGTTTTTGAGTTTTACTTTATTTTTTGTATATTCATTTTTTTCTCTTATGGAGAAATTATCTTGAAAGCTGGTTAGCACAAAGCTTGCTCGCTGGATTGGATATGAGACCAACTAATGACGCCAAATAACAAGACTCTTTGAAAAGGGGAAATCATCTCATGTGTTGATCGTTGTTTTGTAGTTTTGGGGTGATTGTTACGAGAGTGGTAATAAAACACCACATCTTCAAGTTGCCAGGACTGGAATACAATTTTTACAGCTCAAATTGCTCACATCCCTTTTGGAGCTCAGCGGCGGCTGCTGAAATTCGAGAAAGATAGAGATCAAGCATTTCTGACCAGATGCTATTATAATCTTACTCTCCCTTCTTACAAAGCGACGAGAAGTAATCAACCGGTGGCGATTTTCCCGGAGCGAACACAAAGATCGCTTAGTGCGTCAGGACCCAATTTCTAAAATTATTGAACCATCGTTGTTCTGTAGTTTTTGGTGATTGTTGCGTGTGGTCAAATGAAACGTTTATCTTCAGATCACGGGACTGGAATAGAATTTTTACAGTCCAAATTGCCGATAACGCTTGGGGAGCTTGAGCAGTGGCTGCTGAAGTTGAAAAAAAGAGAGAGACCAAGCATTTTTAGCCAGATTCTATTACAATCTTACTCTCGCTGTCTATAAGGACTAATCAGCCAGCGAGGTTTTTCTCGGGAACGGACCCGAACATCGCCTAGTGCTTTAGGGGCTAATTTCGAAGATCATCGATTTTTCCATTGATTCTGGCCTTCATTACCAGTCGACGGTTTTGTAATTATGGATAACCTGATCGTCAAAAAAAATTTTTAGTATACATTTTCTATTCGACACTTAATCTTTACTTATATGTAGGGATTCGATGCTCTAATTTGTTTAAATTATTAAGTTGCTGGGCAGTGACCACGATTTAATTTTTCACGGTCCTATCTGTTTGTTCACTTAACCAAAGTTGTTGATTAATGGTAATTTAAAGATGGTCTTGGGGAGGTGTTAATTTCTAATATATCAATATATCTGAAGTATGAAAAAAGCTCGGTGATTAGTCCGGTATCTTACAGTTACAACGTAATCAATGTGAGAAGTAGGAACAACAATTAAACATAAAATTTTGCTAAAATTTAGGAAAATGGCAACGCATGAAATATTGAGCAGAAAATGTGTTTACGACTGGTTCAAACGCTTTAGCGACGGAAAGGGTTTGGCGACTGACTTCGATTAATGGCGAAGGAATTGGACATTTTGCTGACATTAAGTCTGATCTGAACTTTTAGATGCACTGTGTATGTGACGTAGACGTCTTTGCTTAAGCCCATAAATCTTTGCACAAGGACTTGCATGCACAATAAGGCGCCTTCAGTATCCAAACCCGCGACCTTTGCATAATTCAGCGTTTGTCCTGCTTGGTATAATCGCAAATGTTAATTTCAGCAGTTGTTAGTTGCAAGTCTCGTTATTACATCAGGTGCAAAACTGCCCACTCGTCATGCTGATCTCACGCCCAGCCATCGCGTTGATAAGTCCGCAATTCTAAAAATGCAATTTAACGGCGATGACTCCAGCTGACTAAATAATGAGAGTTGCGCGGTTTTCTTATTAATCTCCGCTGCTCCAATCCGGTTGCTCGCGATTACCTCAAACGCAGAAATCGCTCAATGAATCACGCTACGTCGGGACGTCACCGCAGCCGGATCACGAATCGGTGTTACCGTAATGCCGACGTTGCTCTTGCGGTGCGGTGCGGTGCCACGTCACGCATTTGGGGAGAAAGGAATGCCAAGGGCGCGATTTCCATACAGTTCCAGCGAAATTTCACTTTCGCGATTGTGATTCTTCATCGCCATTCATGTATTCCCCAATTCGCGCTTGGTTCATTCTAGAGTGCAGAATTCAACTTCGTTTTCGATTCCGCCAACATAAATTGCGTTTTCCGTCTAATTCCAGCGCGTTCGGATTTTCTCAAGGTGGGATCAAAGTGCGCTTCACCCAAGCTGCAATAATAAATAAAACAATGGCGGAGGTTTCACATCGCAAAAATCTCAGACGTCAGCTGAGCTTGCGGAATTTGTTTATTTTCGATTTCCTCAACCGCATATAAAAGGTATTTCTGGAGGAGATCCACAAGAGAGTATATCGGAGAAAAAATTAGCGAGAACCAATTTGGTTTCCGAAATGGAATGGAGACTCTTTATTTAGTACCCAAGTGATGTTTACTTGTGTTCAGCAGATTTTGAAAAGCTTTCGGTAAGGTACGTGAAGATAAAATGATACAGATACCAAAAACAGCTGAACTAGACGACAACGGCGGTACGAGTGGAACACCAAGCATCAGACGAAATCAGTATTAAGAAGTCAGGGGTGCATTTTGCCCCCCCCCCCTAATTTTTAACCTGTACTCTGAAGATATATTCAACCAAGCATTTGTTGATCCAATGGAAGGAATAACAGTACTGAAAAAAATATCAACAATATTAGATACGCTAATGACACACTCATCTCAACCAGCAGCGAAGAAGATCTACAGAACCTAACGGTTAAAATAAACAATACATGTGAAGCTTTTGGTTTAAAGATTAATATCAACAAGACGAACTATACGGTCATAAGTAAGCAAATCAACATTATAACCAATGGTATCACCATCAGCGATATAATGCTGGAGAAGACTAATAAACTATTTTATCTCGGCAGCAATATTAATGACCAATGGGACCTAACGCTCGAAAGAAAAATCCGAATAGAGGAATAGTAAGATGGAACACCCACTGAAGTGATGTTAAAAAGAATAAATGCATTCGGAACGTGTATATATCGTCGATTACTAAGAATTGGTTGAATAGAGTCACCAACATCCTTGACAGAATGGACAAAGGGCTAGAAATGGTTAAGACCGAGACTGGAATATTTCGACCACATTCTACGACATAGTACGAGCTCCTGCAATTAAAATGGAAGGTAAAATCGGAGACTAGCGCGGACCAGCTAGAAGAAAAACTTCCTGGTTGAAAAATATAAGGTAATGATACGGAAGAGTTACGATACTATTCAGAGCAGCTGTGGACAAGACTATTATCTTTAATATGGCAACCCGCATGATGATGACCAGAAACCGTTAAATGGCCACAGCACCACAGAAAGACAACATGATTCTTTCATATACAATATCTTTGGTTAGACTCCATGACGAATAATCGGAAGGGTTCAAATCAAATAAATAAATCGGCCAATTTATGCCTGCTCCTATCTTTGTCATTGTATCCAAAGCTGTGATATTCTACCCGAAGATTCTTCAGTTGACGTCTATGTTTTCTTGAGTTCGATGAACTTACGTAGAACAGAATCCACTCTTCTTCAAACTTCGATTTATATAGCCGAAGAACTGGTCCAAATTGTTTTCTTTATATATCTCACCAGTTATTGTGTTGGTCAGAAATTATGGTCCAACAATGCCAAATCAACTGATTGGACGCCAAACTGTAATCCGCTTTGAGTGTAGAGGACGCACTGCCATGACTTTCGGTTTTTCTAACGCCCTTATACCGTAATTGTTAGTGTTCACAAATCCTTCCATTCATAGCGATACTCGTCTGTAATCTATTTGCTTCGATTCAATCGTTTGTGTCAAAATAATGGCAAATTGATATCTACTTTTAATTTCTCTGGTACTGAATTTTGTAAGCGAAAAGTTCTACTTCTTGCCTGACGATCTAGTGATCGTGCCCTTAATTTACAGTTTTTTTGATACATCTCTCACTGATGTTGAAGTTTTTCGGCAATCTGTTTAGACTCTTTTGATGTTCTCTTTAGTCGTCACTATTCGTGGTTTACCATTTCTACCTTCATCATTACTCTGGACACTTCTGGTACTCAATCGTTTTTTCCTCAAACTAAAAAATTTCAAATGATTTTTTAAATAAAAATTAAATTGTCAAATTTTGAAAAATTTTCATAAAGGAAAAAATATCAAGCTTGCTGAATGATTGTTCGTTGATCTAAGGAAGACTTTTGGTCACCTTTCTCTTCAACAATTTGACGGTTTCAGTGGCACTTTTGCTTCTTCGGGGCCAAGATTAAATCATTCGTATCTTTTTAAAACGAATATTGATCTGAAGCACGTGTTGTGCTTACGAAATCCATGCCAACAAGATATGTGAATATACAGTGAATTAGATCGAGCAGTCTGCAGACGACGCGGCGAAAAGTGATAACATAGACATATGGAACATCTTGTTTGTTTCTGCTCCCTCAGAGGAACGCCTAATATTTTACTAAACTTTAAGGCACCCGATTTGAATCGAAAGAAGCCTTGATGAAGTATCAAACCAAGCAAGTCCTCCAATTGTTTTTTAGCAGTCCAAACAAATGGTAGTCACAGGGAGATAGGTCCGGACTGTAGAGGATGTTTGCACACTTCGAGATGCTGCTGTTTCTAATCTTCAGCGAGATGACGATGTGCCCATTCTGCGGACATTTTTCTAAACCTAATATCGTCAGTAATGTTGGCCTGGAGCACTGCAGTTTCATCAATCGTTAATCAACATGTGCCCTCGAGAAGGCGGCGAATGATATGAATATCTCCTCGGGCGATGTCGGTGACCTTTGTTTTCAATAGATTCTTGTCTTCCTTAAGAATGTTGTACTTGAACTGTCTCCAAAGTCTTTTCGAGATTTCGGACGGTTATATGCCCTCTGTTGTGAGAAACTTGATAACATTTATTGTGCAACGCACAAAAGTATCGCTTGCTTTGACATCGCGACACTGACTAAAAAAAGCGGTACCCTAAGGGGGGAACCCTCTTTAAGCTTCCCTACCTACAACGCTCAGAAGGTCCCCATTCCGTTTACCCCACAGCGCGCAAGAAAGATTTTTTTACAACGCCCCATTGATTAATAGCAGATTATACCCCCCGATGCTTGGCCACCAGAGCCCCGTTTGTTATCTACGAGGTCTACCGGTCTGTTTATTCTGTCACTTGTGCAGGTAGGGTTGATTTTTGGGTTCCTAGGTGACAACGTAATCCCTTGTTTTTTTATGATTAATATGTCTGTATCCCTTAATCTGCGCTTTCGATTGGAAGATTGCGATACCAATCAAATGTATTCTTCTTTCCGAGTGGAATGTTTGAAGTTGTTACCTTCTTGTGACAACTATTCTTCATTGTCTGCTCCACACCATTTTTAAGCAATTGTATATTATAACCATTTTTTTATGTTTATCGTTTCTGTGAAGAAATGCCACCCCGAATTCCCATTCAAGCCAACATCCCCAAATATGCAGCTTAACTGCAAGGCCGCTTCAAAGGAGACTTAACCTAAAAGGATTCCTTGCCAAAAAATACGACATGGCCCAGTTTATTTCTAAACTTTTTCCGCCTACGACCGTCGTTTTTGCAGGTACTTTCGATAAGCAACGGTTTCATGTTATACCTTGCATTGTAATGTCGTGGGCTTTTAAACGTTGTATGAATCCTCTTTTCGGCAAGTTTGGATTTTCTTCAAAAAATCACTTGATCGCTATTTGTTGAGGTTGCTTGTTGCTTTCCTCAATTAGGAAATTTATCGACTGCGTTTGTTTCTTTTCATCGCTCTATCCAGTTTCGCACGAAATTATAGATGTATTCAGGTATACGAACCTTGGAGGGGGAGGTGGCACAGGAACACCGCTTCAAATCCCTTTGCATTGTAAAACCATGCCACAATTGAGTTACAATTTGCAAAAAATATTAGAGGGAATTCCACGGCATTCATTTGTGATTACATGTACAGCACCCCATCTGTCGAAATCTGTACAGAAATGATATTTGGATGAAACTTTGACCCTTTCAGGAGTCAAAAATGACGACGTAACACTTATTGAGATGAACCTTTAGACTCCTATGTGATAAAATTAGAAACGTCTGATGAGAAGGATCTTATCATTTTAGTTTTTTTTTTCATATTGAAGTTCTTACTGACCTGGACGTGGGATTTTTGGTACTCCTGAAAGGTTTTAAAATCTCGGCTGCTGGAATTACTCGGAGAACAGATTAGATGACTTCAATGGCAAAAAAAGGCAAAACGGTTAATTAGTCTGAATTGAGGCAAAGCAATCCTAGAACCCGGACCTTCGGGTCACGAAGCAAGTTAGCGCTGCACGAATTAGTATTGTTATGAAATTGCTTCAGAGGCGTCGTGTGCCAGATTGCTTGACCTTGTCAGCGTTACAATTTACAAAAGTGGAACCGGACGCGGAAACGCCCCGTTAGCATCCCACTTCGAGCGCCTTGTGCATGCCCACCGCGTGTCACCGGCGATGAAGCCGCGGCTGTTTGATGGATTTCGGAATTCACTAGAGCAGCGCGATGCGTTTGACGTCAGCGCGAATTCGCCTTCTCTGGTCCCTCACCTTCACGCGACGCACCGTTTGGGCGATCGGCTGATGGTCTGCGAACGCACGGAGCGTAATTGTTTGCACGGACACGTACTGGCGACGATGTTGCCATCGAATTCGGAAATATCTCGCCGGCGGAATCTACGTCAAAGAGAAATTTGCATTCATTAGCAAGGCCAGACAGGGTCACTGCGAAGGAAGATAAGGAAAGCAAAGCCGAGCTCGAAAACTCACCTTGTGGCTCCGCTGTTACAAAACAGGTGCCACGGAATATAATAGGCGCTAGAACAAAGCAGCACTTGTTTTGAGAGCTTGCGGTTCATGTGCCGGAAAAACAAGTCTGACTTTTACGCTTTGGGTTGTGGAATTCTTTGAACATTTCTGCATATCGAAAGGAAGCCGCCCAGTTTTTTTTAATTTTCACATCTAATCTGGTCCATTATAGTTTCATACTGCATAGAATATTTAACACTCCATGTTAACTTTTCCAACAAGACGGTGCTCCCATCTATTTCTGCTTTCTCACTTACGTAATTTCTCCCATGAAAATTGGGTCACATAGTATGGTCCAAGTTGAAAGTTGGATTTAAATCTCGCATATGTTCTGATCATTTTCATCGATTTCGTTTTTGAAGTCTTCAACTGTTTTTGGATTAGTGGCATCATTTTGGATTTCAGGTAAGCCCATAGAAGGAAGTCGAACGGTGTTAAATCACAAGATGTTGCTAGCCAGTTGATGTCGGCATTTCGTAAAATTGTAAATGAACTGTTGCTTGACCTGTGGTAGGTGGCGCCGTCCTGTTGGAACAACTTTTGATCCAAATCAGTGTTGCACAGTTGGCGCGGAAAAACGAGGTTATCACGTAACGGTAACGATCGCCATTCACAATTGCAGATTTTCCAGCATAGCATGGAAGAGGTATGGGCCTATCTCTCCACCTGCTCAAAATTCACACCAAGCAGTGACTCATTGGGGGTGCATTAGTTTTTCGGGAGTTACTCGAGGATTTTCCGAACCCCAAACTCCAAAAGTCTGTTTATCAAACCCGTAAAGTTAAAAATGAACCTCACCACTAAAGATGACTTATCCATCAAATTGGAAATCCAAAACATTACTATTATCAAGCTTTACACTCCCGCATAATTTCCATTTGATTCCAGAGAACTTAAAAAATCCATTTACTGTGGTAGATTAGTACACTTTTTCCTTTCCGATTCTTCTTTTACTGTTTCTTCACTCTTTTCTATTTTCTGTTTTTAGTTTCCACTTTGTTGCTTTTGTTCTTTTGAAGTCACTTTCTACTTGGTCTCTCCATTTCAGTTTAGGTTTAAAATTTTGCTATTCAGTTAATACTCTTGTCTTTTCTGAATATGTGTCCTTGCCGTCTTATTCCCATTGGTTTAAATAATTTTATTATGCTTTCTTTATTTCGTGGTTTATTAGCGGTCTCGTTTCATTTTGATGTACTTTTTTGGGTCTCATACTACTTTCCTTTCAGATCCTTTCAGCTGTTGTTCTTCTATACTGATTAAATCTATTACCGCTGCTGGTCTTATGGTTGTTTTGTAGATTTTCAATTTTGTATTTTTACTTTTGTCTTTGAATTTTTTTTTATTTAAATAGGAAGCTTTATATCCTTCTTATATTCACTGTCTTATATGCGTTCTTTTATTTGTTCAATGTGAAAGGAATCCCGAATACTTGGACATCTGCACTTTCTCGAAATTGTAGTTGTTAATTCATAGTCCTTGCAGTTTTTTTTTTTTGCTTCTGCTGTAGTGCATGAATTTGGTTTTCTAATCCTATATTTAGGCTTTTCTGTTAGGGTGAGCAGTGTTTGTTCTAAATCTTTACTATTCCTCGCTACTATTGCAATGTCGTCCGCAACTGCTTGGACCGATTTCTTATTTATTGTTTCTATATGTTTTAATTCTTTTATATTGTTTAACGAAGTTATGAATAACAATGTTGACAAAGCCTCACTCCTTTTGGATTTATATCTCTTTTGATTGTTTTTGTTTTGTTATTATTAAGTCTTTAGGTTCTTCCATGGTTTTTATGCTTTTCAGATATTCTAAAATCTTCCTTTGGGGGAATCGTGGATGTCATCTGTCAAAGTATCAGAGTTACCAACCGCAAAGCAAAAAAGGCGCGAAATTGAAGCCTGACATTCAATCCGTGTTACCTTTTAGGTGTAAATAGAGAGCTACAGTGAATTATTAAGGTCCTGGTGGTTATTATGGTCAGTGCGGCTAAACGATGTTTAACATCAACGAAGTACAAAGGAAGAAATGCGCGATTTGGTTTTTAACAGCCTGATTTGTTCCAGTGTACTGTAAGCTTTAACGTCATTAAGCATAATTATAGTGCTGCCCAAAAAGGTACTAAATAGTCATACAACTGCTGAGCATACAAATTGCACGACAAAAACTGCAACAGAAGTTCAATGATGCAGTTTAGGTGAACAAATGACGGTCGCAATTAATCATTAACACCTGTTGCAAATATAAAACGCAAATTTGAAATTGTTAGTAACAAGTTTTGTAAGAAACGCCACTTAATCGCGAATTATACCCAATTCGGCTATTTTTACTGCTTTATTTTTAAATTACATACGCAGGCTGTTTCCATAAAGTGATTAAATAGAATTACTGTTTGTGTAAGTTTATTTATTTCGTTTTCTAAACTTGCCCCATCTGTTCCTTTAAACCCTTTCGGTATTATTGTATTTTCTAGGGTATCTAAAATTAATTAGTCGTAATATGCAGACGTAAAAATTTGTTGGGGTGTAATAAACCGATTCCTGCAACCTGCGGTTTCGTGAAGTTCCAGAAGAGCAATTTGCCACGTTACCTAACAGTGTTTGCGAGCATACCGTGCGCCCATTAAAGCGCGAACTTACGTTTCAATTCAAAGCCATTACAGATCATTTATTGCAGAAGTGATCGTGCTGCGAAAATAGCACTTGTTCCAGAAATTTCCACTTAAAATCGAAGACGAGCGCTGCAGCAAAGCTTCCGGGCTCCTCTCACAATATAATATAGCTTTTTAAAGGGCAAACTCTCTCTGTAGCATTTTTTTTCATATCATTTCTGCTTAGAATTACTGTGGGAAGTATATAAAATAAGCCTAGGTCAATTAAAATTTACTGATATAAGAATATAAAAGCACAATTTTTTTATTTCGCTATCGCTGTCATCCAAGCGCTTCTGTTAGTAGTCCAAACAAATTTAATCGCAGGACTATACTTTCAGATTTTAAGGGGTATTTACACCTCAAGAAGCGATTGTTTCTAATCTTCAGCGAGAAGACAAGGGCCCCATCTTGCAGACATTTTAAAACCCAAGATCGTCAATGAGGATTGTATGAGCACTGCCATAGCTAATTCCGGACTAAAAAAGTAGTGCCTTAGAAGGGAATTCCCTTCAGGCGTCTCTACCTATAACATTCTACCGCTCTTGGCTTCTTCTTCTTGACTTCTGTAAGTAGCTGACTTTAAAACATTATCATCGTACTAATAACGATCAAATGCGTGTTCCAGTTTAGCATTGTCTTGAGTGGCTCTTTAAGTTTTTTTTTTAATGTAATCCCACTGAAAGGGGCATAGCGGCATTCTATTTGAAAACCTTCTTTCTAAATCAATTAAATATCTCTTATCCTAAAAATTAGTGTATAATTCAACTGTACATTTTTTTTCGTAGATTATCTTGGCTTTACGAACAACATTGGGTTATAAAGTACACTTGCAGATTTTACCCTCGTTTTTCTCTTCATTACGCAAACATGCAAAAAATCATTACATGATTCAAAAACAGAATATACAAAAATAATGGATTTGACATAGCTATACGTAGGCACACAAAAATGTTGATGGCAAATGGGCAAAAACTTAGAACCTGTATAAGGAGTCATATTAGTCAAAGATTATGAAAGCTAGCAGAACACAAAATACATTTAAGATTGATTTTCAATGGTTTTAAAATTTCATTTACTAATAAAGACAAAAAAAGTTGGCATGGAAACAGTAAATTAAATTCAATTTAGAGAAAAGTAAAACTAAAATATCTGATAATAAAAAAGGTTTCATATAGACTTTAAACAATGTGCCCGAATTGTTGTAGGAAAGGTTATGACCTATAAGATTTAAATGAACCCTAGAATGTGTTTTGCCATCATATTAAACAATGTATTGATTTTCAAAATATGAAATCGAAAAAAATTAAACAGTTGAAGTAATGAGTTGAAGTTCTAATCTTGTAACCCTCAGTCAGAGGTATCGTGCTAAAGCTAATAGTTTTATTGCAAATGTCATTTATAATTTTTAAGGGGGGGGTCAGATTTACAGATCTTCAAAGCATTTTCATAAATGGATCAAAAGTCTATAATTTATTAATAGTCCAGTCAACAAGAATTGAATAATCAGAACAATCTTCTATATAATTAAAAATTGCTATTAGTCGCACAATCTGTAACCATCCAAAAATCCAAAAAGGGAAGGGAGAAAAACTTCCGATATCATTTTGAAACTGTAAATTACATTCCTCATAAACCAAACCATAATTTACAACAATGATCTAAGACTGGTTTAAACATTAATTTGGAAAAAAATCATGTACACAATATATTGAGGAGGGGAAATGGAAAAATGGGAGGTTCGATCTATATGGTTTTAGAGAATGAACAAACGAAAAGAAAGAAATCTTAATAAGAGAAGCCACAAAATAAGAAGTTTGGGAAAATATAAGTCTAAAAGGAGCTGCAACTTAGAGACAAAAATAGAAACGACCAGAAGATTAAATGTGAATTAATTTAAAACAGAGAAAAAATATTATAAGAAGGTACAATCCGTAAGTATTGAGAAAATGTTTCAATACGGATTTTATGCAATATAAAATTGAGGCGAGAAGAAAAAGTTAAAACAGGGAAAGGAAAAAATCTTTAAGACAACAGCTTGGATTTTCCTTGAGAAAAACTACAAGGCGCCAACATCAAGAAAAGGTAGAAAAAGTGAAAGGGTATTCCAGTAATGATCTAGAAAAATAAATCATAATCTTCTATATGGGTAATTCTAATATATAAAAATAAAACGAAGGAAGCGATTTGATATAGACTTCAAAAAAGGATTAAAGTGTTTTCCAGAGACATTTGGAGTATATAGGGTGAATACTACATAGCATTTTTCTATTAGTATTTCAGTAACAAACCGCCAGAGTGGTCCAAGCGGTTGAGGCGCAGACTGCGATGCGGACAGACCTGGGTTCCATTCCCCGGAGCTCTATGATGCCTGGCGGATGGCCTACTCAGTCACTATAAATAATAGAGTATCATCAGAGATGGTGCGCGACGACCGGGCAGACAGAGCGGCAACAAAACCGTCATCTGCAAGAATTGAAGGACGTGGAAAAATGTTCCTGTATTAGCCTTGCCTAGTAAATTAAAATCTGTATAAAAAGGTCCACACCTTACAAGAGATGACTATAAGAAAAATAAATATCCTACTATTAATTTTGAAAAGATATTTCACTATTCGTTTACGCAATAGATTAGAATGTTTTCGTGAAAAAACATACATACAAAAATTAGAAAAATCAAAAGAGGCTAGTGTTGCTATTTTGGTCTTAACCATTCGATTGTAATTTTAATAAGAAATGGCATAATTCATAAAAAGAACAAAGAAAGAATAATATTCAATATTGGGCTTAACAAACAAAGTTATTGGAAAAGTTACTAGAAAAGGAATAAACAATGTAATGTTAATTTTAAACAATAAATTAAGAATATTAAGAAGAAGAACCATAATCTACTAAAGTTGAGATAACCAGAAGACGAAAATGCACTAATATTAATTTTAATCAAGAAATTAAAGTCTTTGTCAGAACAATTATAAAAGAAGAATTGGAATAATAAAATATTTCAATGTGGTTTTAAATAGATTTGAATTTTTCTAAAAGCGCCAATTAACAAAAATTAAAAGCCAGAAGAAGAAAACGTTTCAATTGGATTATTTACAAGATAAGGGCATAATTTGCAAGAACCGTTAGGGCCAGAAGCAGAATGAATGTTCTAATAGTAACATTATTCAATGATTTCGAATCCTTCCAAAAATGAAGCTCGGGAGATTTTCGATTTTCAACATTGACTTACATTTTTATAACCAAGAAACAAGAAGAGGGTCAGAAGACGAAGGAAATGTTCCAAGACAGGATTTCAACCATAAACTGGAATTTTTTGAAATAATTGAAAAGACCAGAAGAAAAATCAGTGTTTCAAAATTTTGTACAATAGACTGGACTTACCAAAGGAATTATATATTTTAAGAATCAAGAGAATCGTAAAGAATGTATTGGAGTCTTTTCAAGAAAAGCTATTGGACACAAATTTGTAAAGATCAGCAGAAAAATAAATGTTCGAATATCGGTTTTCAGCATTAAATTACATTTATATAAGGAAGGTCAAAATCCAAGAAAAATGAAGAGAATCAGAAAATGAAGGAAATGTTCCAAGATAGAGTTTAAACGGTCAATGCAACCAAAACGGCGTCAAGCAAAAAATTCCAGTTTGTGAGACTTGGAAGAACTAAAGGAACATAATGTTTCAATGTATTTTAAACAATAACTTGGACTATTTAATAAAAGGACACAATCTGCAAGAATTGAAGTGACCAGAAAAGGGGCATAATTTGCAAAAATAAAGAAAGAGCCAGAAGGAGAATGTAAAAAAAGGAGAAAGTAATTAATGTTTGTGTCAGTTTCAGGAATTGAATTGCAATTTTTGTAAGGAAGAAGAACGTCTAAGAAATGAAGAGGATCAGAAAATGTACTAGAATTAGATTCTAACGATAAATTGGAATTTGCAAAAGGGCGAATTGAGACGACCAAAGGATGGCCCTGAGCAATGAATTGAATCTTCCCGAGGGGACCGGAAGAAAAACAAATTGTTACGCCATAAGTCATAAGCAACGAGTCGAAATTTCTAGAACACAATCCACAAAAGCACTGAGAGGATCGGAAATTAACATCACAACCTTGGATAATAGATTGGAATCATTCCGGAAAAGGTAGGAACAGCAAAAATTGAAAAGGCCAAAAGAGGAATCATGTTTTCAATAGATTGAAGTTTGAGAAGATCAAAAGAAGAACAAACGGTGGAAGATCACTCTTAAGAGATACATTGGATATTCATTCAAAGGAAGAATGAGAACATGTAATAATGGTTTTAGTTAGTAGATTTGAAGCCGGCAAATATATAAAAGGTTAAAAAAGAAGAAAATATTTAAATTGTGCTTAAAATGGATAGATAAAGAGTGATACTTTTCTGTCCCCTTTCCTTAACTTTAGAAAATGTTTCAAATTTGTAAGCCTTCATCACGTTCATTGGTGAAGCGGTTTTCACCAACAGTTTACGCAGGCAATTTTAATCATATACGTAAACAACCGTTATTCACATCTATAATTGAGAGAGTTTTTGATTTCTTCAGCCAATTCAGAGGTTTCCCGGATGCACAGCTAAAACACTTAACTTCCATACGTTGTTATGCTTTCGCTTCAATAGACAATGCTTTTGAGTTGTTGTAGGAAAGGTCTTGACCTATAAGATTTAAATGAGCCCTAAAAGTAAGAAGCTTTTACCATTATATTGATCAGTTGATTTTATGCAAAATAAGCCACAATTAAAAATTAAAAGGAATCGGGAAAAAATTAAACAGTTGAAGCAATGGGTTAAAGAGCTCAAAATCTAATCTTGTGGCCTTCAGTCAATTATATCATCCTAAAGCTAAAAGTTTTGCTGCAAATGCCATTTATAAATTGAGGGGGGGGACCAGACGTACAGAACTACAAATAACTACAAATCAAAAGTCTATGATCCATTAATAGTACAATCTACAAGAACAATATTGTATCTAATTAAAAATTACTATTAGCCACACAATCTGCAACCTCCCAAAAAATCCTAAAAGAGGAAGGAGAAGAACTTCTAATATAATTTCCAAACCTTGACCAATCTTTTTATAAGTGCCTCGATTTGTACAGTTTTAGAGGAACAACAAAGCAAAAGAAAGAATATTGGTTGACATTTTAATGAGAGAAGCCAGAAGCTTTAAAGTTTGAGAAGGTAGACAAAAAAAGTCTATAGCAAAAAAGGCACAACTTACAAAAATAGAGACTGCCAAAGGAATAACTGAAATGTCGATTTTAAAAATGGGATTGGAATTTAAAGTTGTCGATATTGATTGTATGCAATATAAAACTAAAATGAGAAGAATGAAAGTTGAGATCAGAAAAAAGACTTCAAGACATGTGAAAATATGAAGAAGGATAGAAAAAGAGAAACGATTTTCCAGTGCTGATTATAGAAAATTACTCATATTTTTATGTCATTTTACACTGGTGATTATAATATCCAAGAATAAAGAAAAAAGAGAACAAATTTCGATATAGGTTTCAAAAGAGAATTAAGTTTTACCAGAGACATAGTCATTTAGAGGGTATAGAGTGAATACCACATGCCATTTTACTATTAGTACTTCAGCATCATATACAAATTAAAATTTGAAGAAAAAAACGTAATTCACAAGAATTAAGAAAGGCGAAAAATTTCACTGTATAGTAAATTTAAAGTAGAAGAAGAAGAAGAAAATGTTCCTGTATTAGCCTTGCGCTCATAAATTTGACCAAATAGAAAAATCAAGGTTTCAGTGTATTTTAAACAAAAGATTGAACTGTTTCACAAGGGACCATAATCTACGAAAATTGGGAAGACCTGAAAGGGAGGAAATTGTCTAATATCGGCTTTACTCGACGAAATGAGTTCTTTATAAAATAGGGTCACCATTTGCAAGAAGTGAACTGTTTCAAAGAGGTATCTTAATTATCTTGAAAATTGATGATCAGAAACCAAATATAGGGAGGTAAATTGGAATCTTTGAGATATCGGATTACGACGAAATGAAGTTCATGAATTATAAAATAGGGTCACCATTTGCAAGAAGTGAAAAGATCAGAAGTGTTTCAATATATCTTGAACAAGTTGAATTTTTTTAATAAGGGACTACAGAAGAAAGAGTTATGGACAGCCTTACAAGACAAGGCCATCATTTGAGAGAATTGAATGAATCAGAAGGGATGTTTTAAAATTAGTCTTACGTAATAGATCGGAATCTTTCCCAGAAACGAAAAAGCAAAGGATTAAGTATTTCGATATTAAATTACAATTTTTACGATGAAAAACAAAATTTGAAAAATGAATGAAATGTTCCAAGCTTGAATTTAAAGCATCAGCTAGAGTTTTAAAAGGGGGAATTGAGAAGAACAAAGATGGTTTTAAGCATTGATGTATTTACGGGGATAGTTATAGCCCATAAGAATTGAAAGGAACCAGAAGAAGAACAAAATGTTTCAATATATCTTAAATCATGATTAAATTTTTTATAAAGGGTCACAGTCTATGAAAATCGGAAAACCCAGAAGAAGCTTCGGGCGACGGATTGCATTATTTGCAAAGCAAAGCCACAATTCCGGAAAATTGACATTGCCTTACGCGATGAATTGCAGAAGAAAAGAAAAGTCGGAAGAAGAGTGGAATGCTTCAATATCAGTCTTGCGCTCTGACTTAATTTTTTTAAAAGGAAGAATAGGATCCAGAACATTAAGAAGACCAAAAAGCAAAGAAAATATTCTAAGATTGAATTCAAACTGTAAATTTTTGAAAAATGGAGAATGGAGAAGACCAAAAAAGCAAAGGTAGTCACGTTCTAAAAGATTTGAAAAGCATCAGAAGAATAACTAAACGATTCCAAATATCTTAAACAGTAGACTGGATTTTTAATGAAAAATAAAAAATAAAGAAGAAGAAAATATTCTACCATCAACCTTATGCAATATGTGTTTCTAAGAAAATCTATAGAGAAGACCAAGTCAATGTTTCAATGTCAATTTTAAAATGAAATTATATTTTTGTGAGAAAGAACGATCCAGAAAAGAAGACTAAAAAAAGGAGAAATTGTTCTAAGATTGGTTTTAAATAACCGATTGAATGTCTACATAAAAGTCTATAAATAAAAGAGAAAGCGAAATAGTCATAAAAGGACCAAAAGAAGAATAAACGTTGCAATACATCTTTTTAATAAAAGGCCACGATTTACGAAAATCTAGAAGACCAAATGAATTTTTGGGGAGCGGATTGAATTCTTCTCAAGATAAACACATATTTGCATACGTTGCAATCGGCCTACATAATGAACTAAGAAGAAAAATAACGTCTTAGTAAGGGTCTCGGTCATTGAATTGTTATTTTTATAAGGAAGAACAACAACCAAAAAGATGAAGAGGATATTAAGATGAAGAAAGATGTTCCAAAATTAGATTTAAACGATAAACTGGAATTTTTGAAAATGGGGAAATTAAAAGGACCAAAACTAATTGAACTTAAAACTAAAGTCTTATTCATCCATGTCCTTGGAAATCTGATAAACTAAACTATCACACAATCACTGGTCTTACTCAAAGGGCTGCTCTTGAGTCTTCCACTAACTGTGTTTTTTTGGAAAACTCAAAAATGACATGGTCTGCAGTCTTCACTTCGAGGTCCCGATGGGTATTACTGTTGGGCAGTGTTAGGGTGCATCCTTAATACTTTGTTTAGGAATCGCTGAATGATGAGAATTTTGCTTTTTATCTGAATTGGAATTTTGTCCAATTATCCAATTGTTCCTCTTTTTTTAAATGTGGGTCATGTTCAGGTTTTTAACCGTGTTAGCATTTGAGATTCTAAAGATGATGTTTTCATTCAATTTTATCCTCCATCTTTTAGTCCAGGCGTTGATCTCGCTAACAGATAGTTGGAGTTTCCTAGTGGCTTCTTCATGATCATTTCCAACTGCAAAAATTGCAGTATCATTGGCAGAGGTGGCGATAATTTCCAAGTTCATGAATATGACTAGTGTGGATAGAGTACTGGGCCTAGTACACTACCTTGTGGTACTCCTGCATTGATTTCTTTCGATTCTGAGTAAGTATCTTTTTGTCTTACTCTGAAGTATCTTTCTGGCAGATAGAATTTTAAAATTTGAGTATTGTCTAACTTGTACAACATGCTTTAAACTTTCTTTTCTTCTAATGGTTTTAAATGATGTGATTCTGTGCGCTTGGTCAGAAGTTTAGTGATTTTTTCTGCAACCAAATTGGTGATGAGTAATTAAAATCTTCTCTTCGATTATTGGTTTCAGTCTTTTGCAAAACTGAGATAGAAAAAACTTCTTGTGGAGCTTTTCCTGGCTTAGGGATGATCGTGACCTCTGATACTTTCCACATCTTAGGAACAAACCTCAGTTTGAATGGTCAGTTTTACCATGTTCTTTCTTGGAAAGTCAGACTTGTTTTGGCGAAACTGGTCTAATGACTGTATCTTCCTGTATCGGTTCTGCTCAGTCCTGAGAATCATCTCTTTTCATTTAATCTTTTTCGTTTGCTGGTTTTAGTGACTCTCCAAAGGCAATAATTCGTTTTGCTATCGTTAGCCAATTAATGCTGTTGGTGGCATTATTCATTATCCACAGGGGCTGTGATTTGATACCACCTTCTTTTTAGCTTAGTCTTTTCTCTTTGGGATAGTCATTTTCCTTTATGTTTTATTTAATTTTTGGAGTATTGTCGCAGGCTGCTTGTAAACAGTTCTGTTCCTTCATCAAGTTCCTGATTTTTAAGTGGGACAGAGAGATGAACGGAATATTCTAGATTTATTCTAAAACTAGTCTAATCCGCCAGTTGATTTACAAGCCTCGGTGATTTTTCTTTATTGATTATCCTATCACTCAATGCAAGCAGTGTGGGGAATGATCTGAATTTATATCCTGTCTCTTTAACGCACAAGTAATTAAAGGGTATATCGCTGACTATAAAAAAGTCTGTAAGATCAGGAATCTTGTGTTGATCAGTTAGCCAGTAGGGAGGTTCTCCAGTCGATGATGTATCACAGTTAAGCTGGTTGTATGCCAAACAAAGTTCCTTAACTTTGGTTGTTGTTAGTTACGATCCCCAATTCGCGTTTAAATTCGAGAAAATCTAAGCACTGATTTTTCTTAACAGTATGTCCAGGTGGGTAATATATCGCTGTGATCACAGCTTTGTAAGTTTTTGTTTTAACGTTAACAGCTGTGACCTGCATTTTCTCTGTTTGGTATTCACTAGTGTACTATTGGGTGGATGGTATGCTAGACTCTTAACTTTAATGTGCGATTCCTTGGTGAAGTGAGTTTCGGAAATAAGACACGTAATTTTTTCCAAGCAAGGTACTAGAACAAGATCAAAACGTTTCATTGTAAGTCTTAAGCGCAGTGAATTGATTTTTAGAAATACTGAGGGGATCAGAAAAAAATGTTTCAATCTTGGGCTTAGGCAATAGATTAGTTATGAACTACAAAATTAAAAAGACGCGAAGAATAATCGTTTCAAAAGATTGGAGTTTTTATAAGTTGAGAGATCAAATCGATGGAAGATCATTCTTAAAAGATAAAGAAGAATTGCTATTCCATTGTTTGTGAGGAATTGTAAATAATGAAAACTGAGAGGATTAGATAAAGATGTGACACTTTTCTGTTCTCCTCGTATTTGCAAACCTTCATGACGTGGTGCCTTTACAGTTTACATTGGTGAATCGATCTTCACGAACCGTTTGCGCAAGCAAATTTATCATCTACGTAAACAACCGTTATTCAGATCTATAATTATGAGAGTATTTGGACTGGACTTCTTCGGCCAATTCAGAGGTTTTCCCGTATGCTCGGCCAAAACCGTCGACTTCGATGCCTTGTTATGCTTTCGCATCAATAAACAAAACCATTGCTCCTCTAGATTGACGCACGTTGTGCATGAGCCGCGGTGAATCCTTAATGCGAAGGCGCCGCTTCCTTGTCCATCCGAAACAGCCGAACGAAAAATTCCGCGACGAGCGCGCGCGTTCGCAGCGCGCAGCCGGATAATGGGAACGAAAAGGCCCTAACGGACAAACCGGAGCCGCCCGCGGTTTTGTTCCGAAAACCGGAAGGGAAGCGCGCGTCGGCATCGCTTTATCGTCAGTCGTTTCTTCTCCTTATCGGTTTAGTCACGCTTCCTGTGGCAATGGTGGTATTGCTTTGGAAGAGTGGAAGGGAAAGGCTGACGTACTCGCGCGTTCAAATATCTAAAACCGCTCGCGCCAGGATAACACAGTTCAAGTTTACTAGCCATCGTGTGAAATCCGCCTCTTCTGTGCTGTTTATTCGCCAAATTTGAGTTTGTGTTAGTACCGAGTTGCCTTCTCGCAAAACTTTTTTGCCTAAAATGTGCGTGAGCCACGTGAGCATGATTCCCATGTACTTGAACGTGGTAGCGTCTAAAGGGAAGGACGCCTACGCCGGGATCATTTCGGAACTTGGATGCATCAAGTGCAGGGCGTTCACGGTACGTACGCACTCTCCCCTAGTCATTTACCCCCATATTTGCGCCTCGACCTTCTCGGCAGTGCAAGCAAACGTCTGCGTAACCGGAACGGTGTTAATTGTTTGATCAATAATTAGCACACTCGGTGGAAAAGCACCAGCAACCCTTAATAGGCCGAGAAACTAGAAAAACAATAACGGACTGCCTATAGGCTAGCAATAATTGTGCATGCTAAGGAGCGTCCTCAAAAGTATACTACGATACCGTTTTTGGGACTGCAACCTTTACTCTGTAGGTCAGGACAGTTGTTTTGCAAAATGATTGCTGAAATTTCATGAAAACTTTCAGTAGGGGAGGGGGTTGTACTTCTTCCAATTCAGAAAAATGTTGCTCTTCTTTCCAAATTGCTCGGGTTAGTCTTCAGCTGCGTCTTATTGTTAGATGCATTCGGTTTCAGTAGTCCTTGAACTTATGGGCAGCAAACCGGTCGAGGCAACAATCTTTCAGCGAGATTGTTCAGCCAATAAATCGAATTACGTTCGCACATCGCTAACGCGAATTTTCTTTCCAGAGCAATGAGAAGGACGTCAAGGCGCCCAGGATCTGGAAGACGTCCCCGGCGCAGCCCGACGGGCCGCACGGCGGCTTCAAGCGCTGGCGGCGCGGCAACGGCGTCAAAGCGCCCAAGAACCCGCTGAACGGCTCCGGCGCGCAGCCCCTGGACAAATGCAAGGATGACGACATGTCGCTGCTGAAATTCCTGGCCATAGTGAGTACCACAGGAAGCCCAGCCTCGCGCCCTCGGCCGTCGCGGCGTGCCACTTTCCTGCATCGTTTGCATTACAAATTTAATTGCTGTTTTGCAACAGCGAATAGCCTTTTCCGGTTTGATTTACGTACAGCATCGAAAATAATAAGCCGGCGGTTGATTTGAAATTACAAATCGCGCTGGTAACGTCGCCGCTGACCTCCAGCCCAAGAGCGCCAGGCAAACAAACACACGGACGCATCCTTGCTGAATTTTAGCACGATCTAATTCGATGAACGGAAACTCGGCTCAAAATCTTGATTTTCAATTCAATAACAGCAAGAGAAATTATGTAACGACCATTATGCAACGCTCCATTAAAAAGCCTTAAGCAATGCAAATTGCAACAGAATGACAATCCGGCTAATCCTCCTTTCTTTTTTCAGAATGCATTAGACCTGAGCGCCCCAGCTAGTGACATTTTATTGAAGAGCAGGAGCAGCAGCTGGTTCCAGCTGAGCGGCCACCCGGACAGCTTGGCTCCGGCTGGACCCGGCACCGTTTGGAAGAAGCGCTCGGGAAGCCCTGACGACACAGAAAAAGCTGTGTATGAGGAGCTGTCGCAGGACCTCCTCCTGCGCGACATCATTCCCAAATACTACAGACAAGTCGACTACCAGGGCGAGAAGTTCATCGAGCTGCAGGACCTTTTGCACGGCTTCCAGGACCCAAATGTAATCGACATCAAAATGGGCACGCGCACTTTCCTGGAGTCGGAGGTGAAGAAAACGGCAGCTCGCAGTGATCTGTACCAGAAGATGGTCGCTATTGACCCCACGGCCCCGACGCCGGAGGAGCACGAGGCAAAAGCCGTCACCAAATTGCGCTACATGCAGTTCCGCGAGTTGCAGTCGTCCTCCTGCAGCTACGGCTTCCGGATAGAAGCCATGAAACGGCGGGGCTCAGCCCCCATAACCGATCTGAAAAAGATGAAGTCGAAGGACGAGGTGATGGGCACGCTGAACCTGTTCCTCGACGACCGAGAAGATGTCAAGCAGAAGCTCGTGGACCGCCTGTGCGAAATCCGCAGTAGAATTGAGCAGTCGGAGTACTTCAAGACTCATGAAGTCATCGGCAGCAGCATCTTCATCATTTATGATGATGTAAAAGTGGGAGCTTGGATCATCGACTTTGCGAAAACCAACAACCTGCCCAACGGAATGACCGTTGACCACAGAAAACCATGGGTGCAAGGCAACCACGAAGAAGGTTTCTTATTCGGTCTCGACCAACTCATTCAGGTACCATTGTGTTTCAATTAAATATGCAACGCAAAATAACATGTTGTTGTTCAATTACAGATGGTTGGGGAAACCACATCGCCCAGTACGACTGCGCCACCAGCAGTCGAAGACAAATCTTGATTAATTACTGAAGCCGTTCTATTGAATTGTGGCGGTGTCTGAACACGCCGTTAACACACCAATAATTGCCTTTGAGTGGGTCGTCGACACGTGTGGCCTGTCAAAGTGAAACGTGATTGACGTCATCTGCTGCTTGGCCAAGTCTTGGCCTGTTCTGTGTGTAACGTGGAGTGGAAGAGCCTTCCAGGATCCTCAGCTGCATGTATTATTAAAGCAATTAGTTAGTAACAACATTTATATAAAGTATTAATTTATCGTTAGAGTAGTAATTTAATGAACTCTGTGCTTAAGTGTGAATATTGTGTTTTGTTGCTTCAATGGGTTCTTAAGTTGTTCGTCTAGTCATTATTGCGCTAAGTAGACTTAAGCCGAAAGTGGTTACCAGAAGAATTTGTACTTTGCTATGTAAGAGCGGTCTTATTTTGTACTGTCTTGGTATTAAAATTAATGGCAATAGTTTGAGTTTCCTTTAATACAATATTGATTACTGATAAGTTTTCTGTATAAATGTGGCTTATCATCTCATAATATGTCTAAAAAACATAAGAAAAGCAGGAAAGTAGACAAAAGAGTGAGCAATCAAAAATGTTCAATAACCTAGCTGGACAATGTTTAACATCATACATTGTGCTTCACATTCAAAACCCAAATCCTGAATGTTGTAAGCGAGAAAATGGAAAGACAGTACATATGTCATCAAAAAAAGTGGAAAATATAAGATTAATCCAAAATCTCCCAGAAATGTAAATCTTGTAATGTTTTTTTTTATAACTAAGAAAATATTTAAATCCACCATTCCTCAGATCACTGCAGGATCAGAGGACACAATGACATGGCTGTGGTTTCCACTCATCACCGTGGGGAGTGTATTATCATATCCTGTCATGTGTATTGGTTTATCACTCACTTTTTACCCGTGTCTCATAGGCAAACTATCATGAAGTCACAGTGCAATTATTATCAAAGATATGTAAGTATATTGGAACCACAAGGCTTTCTCCCATCTGCCAGAAAAAAAGTTTGTTTAATGAACTTTGATAATTTAAAACTGTTGAAAAGTGTGCAAGCCATGCTACATAACTGGAAGCGATCTTTTGAACAACTAGTACCATCTACTACTGTTATGCATTAATAAAACACTCTTGGATACCTTCTCACGAAATTCGCAGTATATTGATTCAATATATTTGAACCGGCCTTTTGCCTCACAGAATTTCACAATCTCCTCCACGCTGGGTCTCTTTGTTTTTGAGAAATAAAAGTTTGCAACATCCCACTACAGCCATACTTGAAAATTTCTGAAATAAATAAAGTTAAATAATGATAATTCCCCTATTTGTCTTATTTTTAATTATTACCATGTTTGACTCGTATTTTCCGTGCAACCATCTTCCACGCCAGGTTACCGAAGAAGAAGGTAGTAAAGGGTTGGACTCGGAGATTCCCACCATCGTCAACATCAACATATACCAAATGTAACTTGGACCTAAACCATCATTATGCAACCTGTACAAATATTAAGCTTACGTAACAGTTATTGAATTAAACTTAGTATTACTAATGTTAAAATTCTTCAAAAAAATTATTTTTAAATATTATGCACAGGCTAGAAAAGCTTTACAATTAATTATTTACACATTACACTCACTCGACTTTTTGTAATATTTTTTGCACATTACTCATTAGCCGCTAGTAAATCGTAGGGCCTAAAATTAATTACTGGAGTAGATTCAAGAACTGTTAGTCAAATTGTATGACAATAAATGTAAACCTTGTGTTACTTTATCGGTTTTTTCTACAATTTTCATTGTTGCCCTAACAGTCCAGATTTATTTTATTCATTATTAGCTAGATTCATGCACAAGACTTGTTATCAGTAATTCAATTATATTCCGATGATTTGCACAAAGATACAGTGAGTATCCACCATTATTTAATCATCTGTGTGGGAGAACCAATAAATTTCTTTTGATTACATTAAATAGTACTTTAATGTGGATCAAATTTAGCTTTCTCTCTTTTCCTTACATCGTGTATGCAATTTTTGCATGACTTTAAGAATCATAAACGGGCTGATCCCCCGCAAAGGATCTCGAAAGCTTCCTTAGATGGCGAAACCCCTCCAAGGGGTGTTAAGCCATTCATTCAATTCATTAAGAATCATAAAGCATAAAAATAATCAAATATTTTATTTCGTACACCTTATATAATTAATTACATCAGGAACTAAACGTAACTTTCAACAGTAACAACACACTAGGCTGCAAGAGGCTTTTCTGGTCCGTGGAGAGGTGGGGCCACAAACAGCCCTCCAGATAGGGCAGGCTGCTTGTATCCATAGACTGGCATGTAATCACAAGAGACTGCAGCAACAGGAACAGTTCTTCCGACATATGGCATGCTGCAAATATAATAACTGCAATTCCAAATCTCGACTTGGCCTATTCAACTAACCGCTCAATTGTTGGTCGTTTTTATCCCCCCACGTGAAAGTTTCTAACAATTTGGCAAAGCCTGGTGGTAATTTCTGCGGGGTAAACCGCAGAATCAACAAAAGAAACACGCGACTGATTTCGCAGTTCAGCAAAATGTCACATCTTGCTTCGTTGGAAGGCAAAGTTTCCAACAACTTTGCCATCTCTGTGTAAGTGTCCAATGCAGTTGTGTAGTCGCCTTGAACATTAAAACAAATCAGTTACGAGTTGGTTTTAAAATTTTATTTTACCTCTTTCTATGCAGTCTGACGCCAATAACTCTAGGCAGTAGACGTTAATATCGAGAGAATTTTTGGAGAACTCGACTGCATCCTTTAAATACAGTTCGCTTGTGTCAGTATTATCAGATTCCTTAAGGGATTTGGCAATTTCCAGATTAATCCCGGTTGCTAGGGGGCAGTTTTCTGGCAGCCGCGCTCGGGCGTGTGCGTAGCAGCTCAAGGCGGCCTACAAAGCAGCGCCAGCTATCAACTGTCGAGGCACAGTGTGTTTTACCTGCAAGTTCTCGCTAGCCACGCTCTGGCAGCCCAGCGCCCTGTTCTTCATCTCCGTCAGGACGAAGTTCCTGGCCGAGCGGGTCAGGCAGGAAGTCTCCCCGGGAACATTGCCGAGGGAGCCTTCGCAGCGGGCCGTAGCTATCCAGCACATGCCGGCGTAGGCGGGCATCTCCACGTTCTCGCAGTGCTGGCCCAGGGCCATGAACAAGTCGCAGGCCTCGGTCACGTTGGGCTTTCGGAGGAAGCGCCTGCAAGTTCGTAGGTTAGACCGAGCGGAGCGAAACTCCTAGCATACTTTTTCAATTTGCCCGATATGTGCTTGTAGTGGGTCAGTATGTCGGTGCCACTTAGATCGGTACTCATCGCAGTTGTTGATAACAGATAAGAATTTGCATAAAACGAGCGATATGACAGATATGTACTTTGGAATGCAACTGTAGCAGTAAATATTATACGAGGGATTATCAGCATTTTTGATTTGTTTGCGTCAGTATTTTTTACAAATTTACGAAGGAAAATCATACCGTTTTACCCTAACTTTCTTGGAAAATAGCTATATTGCGTGTGTTCAACAGTTTTCTTTCTTCCTCAGGTTCCACATGCAGGCGTCGAAATGTGTGTCCCGGTCCTCTTTACTCATTTCTTACAGGCTTGCCTGTCCCTTGCTAATATTCTCATTTTTTGCATTGTTTTCCCTTTTATTTTTTCAAACTCCTCTATCTTGTCTGACCATTTTCTTTTCGGTCTATCTTTTCCTTTCTTGTCCGGTTTTCTCATTTTTGTTATTCTTTCTTTCTGTGCCCATTCTAGTCACGTGTCCATACCAGAGCATCTTTTTTCTTTAATTCTTTTTAGGATTGGCGTTTGTTTTAACTCCTCCCTAATGGTTTCGTTCCTAAAGTGATCTTATTTTGTTATACCCATGATCTTCCTTGCTTTCGTGTTTTTTCAGCCTTGTCCTGTTCTTTGCTGCATATGTGAGTAGTATGTAGGTAGTATTGTGTGGTTTATTATATGTTTATAATTTCTGCGTCTATTTTTCCATCATTTATTATTATGTGTAAGTTTGCCCAGGTAGTTAAATGTTGTTACCTTTTCTAAAAGTGTGTTCTTGCATTTTATCACTTTGTTGTTTCCTTCCCACTGCTTTGTATTTATTATCATCACCTTTGTTTTGTTTATGTTTGTTTCCATCATCATTCTGTCTATTTTCCTTGACTAGGTATTTATTAGTTCTTGCATTTTTTTCCTTGTATCTGCTACAGTAGGCTGTTTATTGATATAACCAACTATAATATTAAGTGCTGTTTTGTTAATTTATTCATTATGATCACGAATAGCAGTGGGCTTAAACTATCACTTTGTTTTATTCCTCTTCCTATTTCGAATTGTTCTTCTCTTCTTCTGCAATTTTTACTTTTTCTTACACTGTTTGGAACGTGCTTTTTATTATTTAAACGGGTTGTCTAGGCACTTCTAATGCTACTGGTCTGCTCCATATTACTTATCAGTCTACCATGTCGAATGCCGTTTTTAAATTCATAAATGTCAGTAACATCTCCTTGCTTTTTGCTACTGCTTTTTATATTAGGATTCTTAGTATGTAAATGTTGTCGTTTGTGTATCTGGCCTGAATGCCATTTGCCCTTCTTCTAGTTTGTGTTCTATGTATGTTCTTAGTAGTTTTTCCAATATTCTCATATATAGTTTTAATGTGATTTGGGCTAGACAGGTCGCTCTATAATTCTCACAGTTTGTTGTTTCTTCCTTCTTATGTGTTGGTATAATTAAGTTGATTTCCCAGTCTCTGGGAATCCTCTTCCATTACCATGCTTTTTTTTTTAATACGAGGGTAAGGTGAAAAGTTCTCGGCCTGACAATGAAAGACTTTCAGTTAAAAATGATTTTATTTTTCTACATAATCTCTCTTGACTTCAACACACTTGATCCAGCGCCTCTCCAACATCAGTATTCCTTCTCGGAAGTGAGAATCCGGAAGATTGTGAAAATATTCATCAACTTCTTCATTGGATGCGAAACGCTTCCCAGAAACAATTTTTTTTAAGTTTGGGAACAGATGGAAGTCTCAGGGTGCCAAATCAGGAGAATAGGGGGGATAGCCGAGCAAATCATACCCCAAATCCCGCAGTTTTCCCATCGCCAACGCTGGTGCGTTGTTCTGGTGAAAGACGAGTTTTTTCTTCTTCAAGTCAGGCCTGTTCCCGCGAATCTTGGCATCCAGCTAGTCAAGAAGGTTGGAGTAATATTCGCCTGTAATTGTTCTGGCTTTTGCAAGATAATCAATTAACAGGATCCTTTTCGCATCCCAAAACACGCTGGCCACCTTTCCGGCAGATGTGATCGACTTCGCTTTTTTTGGCGCTGAACCACCGGCTTCCACCCACTGCTTGGACTGCTGTTTCGTTTCTGGCGTGTAGTGGTGGACCCATGTCTCATCCATGGTGACAAATCGCCGCACAAAATCGGTCGGATCCCTGTTGAATCGGTCCAAAGATTGCTGCGAAAATCGTTTGCGCATTTGCTTTTGATCGGCAGAGCTTTCGCATCCCTAATTCTTCATGCAAGATGTTTCGCACCCTTTCTTCCGATATCCCCACAGCCTCAGCTATCTCACTCACCTTCACTCGCCTATCGTCCAACACGATACCATGCACTTTTTAGATGGTTTCCGGTGTGGTTGCGGTTTTTGGCCGTCCTTCACGTTTAAATTCAGCTGCCCACTTTTTAACAGTTGACATGGAAGGAGCAGAGTCCCAGTAAACTTCTGTCAACTTCGGATGAATTTTCTTATGGGTTAATCCAGTCAAAACGAAGAATTGTATAACCGCACGATATTCAAATTTATCCATTTTAACAAAAAAACATGCAACATGTCTACCCTCGTATCTCCCATAACCACTCCTTCCCATCTTCTCCTACACATTTTATAATTTCCGATGTTATTTCATCCTCCCCACTTGCTTTCCCTGTTTTTATTTGTTTTATTGCTTCCTGTAGTTCTTCTTTTGAGATTCCTCGTACTTCAATGATGCCCTCCCTATATTCGTTTTCATCTCGTTACGGTTCCGAATTCCTCTTCATAAAACTCTTTACAAAGTTTTCAACATTTCCTTAGTTTCACTTTCACTTTCGTGTTCTTATTTTTATTGCTTTTATTTTTCCATATTTTTTGCATTTCTGTTTAATATTTGCTCTCCACATTTTCCCATGCCTCTGTTCTGGTCTTTAACTACTTTTGTATTTCAATCTCCCATGATGATGAATGCTTCTATTTCTCCTTTTTTTTTCGTCCAGCATTTCTTGTAATGTGTTATAGAATTCCATTTACTTCTTTCCCTGGCGTTTTTCTACTGGTCCGTAAATTTAGATAATGATCAGGTTGAATAGATATTAATATTCTTCTTGGATTTATCGCTCTATATTTTATTATTTGCTTATATATTTCGTTGATCATCATTATCTCTAACTTATATATTACGTGTTTATTTGTTATTCTCATGTTTCTTTTTTCCATTTAAACCCATTATTTGTATTTTATTATTTTACATTTATTTCGTTATTTCTATTTCTTTGTCTTTTACGGTGTTTACATTCCATGTCCCTGTACCTACTTCTGCCCTTTCTTCTGCAATATTTTTAGTTTTTCCTTGTTCTAACTTTGTTTTTTCTTTTTGTCCTTTCTTTTTACCTATTGTCGTCACTGTTTCCGACCAACTTCCCTCTTTTTTCTTGGAATTGCTCCTTTGGGGAATTGTTCTCTTCATCTGTTGAACATTCTCTTTCTTCCATTCGTTCTTATTTTCTTCGATCTTCTTTGTATATACTTCTTCTTCCTCTCTCCCGTCTGATATATCCAAATGTTCCTCTTTCCATTCTTCCCCATAATCAGCTCATTGAGTACTTTTCGTAAATACCATATATAATTAAATAACCAATTCAATGGCCCGACAGAGACTGTTTGAGAATTTCTGCATTAAATCTCTGTACATGTGTTGAGTGCCACTGCGAAAGCCGAATTACATAACCTGAACGTCAATTATGAATAATGCGGTAATTCCGTTCCTTTCCTGATTTTTGGGAGTGAACTTCAACCAGATACCACAGATACATGAATACCTCGTTATCGCGTAATATTTGTGTCATGTTGAGGTTAAAACACCTCGGTAACACTTTAACATGTGTAAGCGTGATTGTGAAGTACTTCACCTAATGCTCGACTAAGCATCTATATTTGCAGCGCTCCTGTAGCTCAGCGAGGCCCCCGACGCTGTGTTCCTAGAGAAGTGTTTGCGCGACCCAGTGATCGTGGTGCCGCAGTCGTACAAAGTCGACCTGATAGGACCGCCGAACCCGGTATCTAATCTGAGGCCCATCATATGGCAACAGGCGTTGCACGAGTCGCCCCTGCAGCAGAGGCTGCGGGAGCTCCGGAACGAGACGCAGTCGTGGAACGAAAAGTTTTGGACGGAACATAACAATAAATTTTTTTCTGTAAGTGTACCATAACAGTGGTAATTTAATAAGAACCTACAATCATTTATAGCAAAAAGAAGCCTTCATTAAGTCTCAATTAAAACCGGATGAAGAAAGAAAAACCTTGAGCGCCGATGAAATGAGCAAATTTTACAAAGCTTTTCTCGACGAAAACTGGAAGACGCATGTGCGGTATAATTTTGAATGGTACAAACGAAACTTGATGCTGTTATACCTCGCATGTAAAGCAAATCTGGGATTCCAACGATAGCAGGTAAGCTTTTGCACACAATCAATTTACCTGTGAAATAATTGCCAGTAGTGATCAATTTAGTCAAAATGCGTGCGATTTGTGTAATTCTTGTTATTATTAACTTTAGCCGCATAATAAAGTGCGAAATCATTAACACGCGTTACTGAGACAATTAATGTGGAAAGCCAGCTCGTTAAAATTAAAAGTGTTGTAGCTTTTCAAAATCTGGGGTTAAGCAAAGAGAGCCATTATGTGTACGCATTGGATCCGAAGGTGAAAAACTTTTACGTGGATTTTCAAAACGATATTGGATCGAAAATGCACTTTACAAATGATAAAAAGCAATCTTACGTTAAGATCCGCTTGGAACCTCCTATGAAGTTTAATGAAACTTATATTATTGTTGCGGAGATTATTTATATTAATCGCATTGACCTACTTTACAAAACCTTAAAGTTTACGCAAGACCAATATGTAAGTTACAGTGGAAATCTGTTGCATTACTCTCTGTACGAGACTCTTACATTGGAGAAAGCATATTTTTGGGAAAAGGCACCTATGGATTTACAGCTGTCACATACAGCTAATCATGGAAGGAATGATACCTATCTAAGCTATTATTATAGTGACATTGAGCCGTTTAGTTATGAAAAGTTTGAATTACAATTTTTGAATAATAAGCCTTTCCTTGTTGTTACGAACCTGCAGAGATTCATCGATGTTTCTCACTTTGGCAGGATTTATGTAGAAGACAGGATAGACATTAAAAATGAAGGTAAGAATGTTGCAATGTAGACTTCATAGTGGCCCTTTTTTATGAATAACTTGATTGCTGATAATCAAATTGGTGAAGAGTGTTGAGATAAGCAACTTATCATTGATTTTAAAGTTACAGTCCGGGTTATTCTCACTTGCAATTGCCAACAATTATTAACACCCTAGGGCAGTCGGTGATGCATCAGCAAATCAGTAATTGCGATCAAGTTGTTTATGTGGTGGGCTCTTCATTAGAAGAGGTGCGATTTCAATTAGCTGAAATTTTTTTATATGTTTGGACTACGTCACATCACAGTGCATCATGTTGCACACATCTTCACTTCTACTTGATAACCAGATTATGGTTTTTACTCTGAAGGGAGAAAACAGGAATTGGAATATGACAAATGATCACTCAACAAACTTAATATTACAGTATTATCTAATTTACCCTTTTTTTTTATTGCAGGAATCAAAGTAGCGGGTCCATACCAACACCAGCCAAGCAACATCAAGAAGGAAGCATCCGCATGGTGGCACACCTACCTGCCGGCAGCAGCAGAAGGGGTGGAATACTTTGACATCATCGGCAACAGCAGCAAATCCGTCCTTCTGCATTTCAAGAATTACAAGGCGCTCAGGTTCCAGCCGCGGTACTTCCTGCTGGGGGGCTGGAAAACGTTTTATGTAATTCGGTATTACGTTCCCACATACGAGTACCTGCACCACAACCAGGAAGGCCGTTTTGTTCTGCGAATGCGTGGCGTCGACCACATCCTAAATGACGTGGTGATTAGGAAGGCCACAGTGGAGGTGCTGTTACCAGAGGGGGCTCACATTGCTAGTGTGGATGTGCCGTACGGATTTGAAAGGCTGAAAGAGAAAAAGCGCTGCACCAGCTTGTGCGTATTTGGAAGGCCCACCGTCATGTTGTATGGTAGTAACCTTATAGAAAACCACATTGCCAATTTTAGAGTTGAGTATTTGTTCTCGCCAATGTACTTGATGAAGGTGCCATTAGTTCTGATTCTGTATTTGGCAACCCTGTTTGCTATCATAATTTTTGTTGTACAAATTAAACATTCAGTTTCATTGTAAGGTTTTGTTAAGTATAAAATGCAATGCTATTGTTAGCACAAACTGTGATTCCCTTGCAAATGTTGTGTTATATGTTAATAGTTAAATAAAATGTTTAATACGAAAGGGGTTTGAATTAGAGTTATCAATCAATATCAAGAGAAGACAATTTAATGTTTTCAAATTGGTTAATTTGGGTAAATTATTTTCTTCAAAAATAAAAAGTATGAATACGGTCCTGGTTTAGTTAAAGAAAAATTATGCAGCGTTCTATGTTACCCACACGATCAAAGTGTCAAAATCACGAGTTAGTAGGTTATGTGTCTCTCATTGGTGTAGTACTTTTTAAGGATTTTGCAAATATGACCGAGCATACAGACGTTTCGGATACTACCAAACTAATTTTTCAGGCGATAGAGAAGAACGATGTGCCTGCATTGAAGTCATTGCTTACCGATAAACAGGATGTGAACGTTTTTGACGAGAATTTCATGACTCCACTGCAGCATGCTGCATACAAAGGCAATAAAGAGATGGTGCAGATGTTGCTTGACCAGGTGATTTAGTATTTTTAACCAGAGCCTCAGTGGTTATCGTTTCTATTCTTGCAGGGAGCAGACGTTAACATTTGCCGGCACCAGCACGGGTACACTGCTTTACACTTTGCCGGGCTGTCGGGAAACGCGGATGTGTGCAGCCTGCTGCTGCTGGCAGGGGCGAGCTCGCACATGATCAATAGCGTCAACCGCACCCCGTCACAAATGGCCGCTTTCGTCGGCAACCACAGCTGTGTTTGTACGATAAACAACTTTGTGCCGAAGTCCGACATAGAGTATTACACCATTCCACAGGGGCAGCAAGCCAGCCCTGCTTTGCCTCCATTCTTGGCCGATGGATTTCACAAGTTTGTCATGCAGGTTTCGACACACCCTGTGCGAATAGCACTGAATTTGCAACGGATGGCTGGGTTTATGGATCACCTGGACGAGATCAAGAATGTGCTTGAGATGATGTCCACAAAAGAAATGAAAAGGGGCAGCGAGATGAATGAAGTTATGGGTTTTAAATTCCATTACATGAGTTTTATCGCGAAAGAAATTGCGAAGTTAAATAAAACCCAGGCTAATATTAAAAAAGATGAGGATGTGGAGAAGAAGTCCGACATTATAGAAATGTTTACACGTAAATTGTTAAAAACAAACAAGGAAGGAGAGTTGGATTTCATGGAAGCATTTCTAAGGGAAGCGGTGCGTAACTTCCCATTCAGGGAATGTACAATATTTCGACAAATGGTCACGAGTTTAGCAAGTAAAGATCCACCCTCTGCACTTAGTGTTGTTATGTCTGCTATAAATGGGCAGAGAGGTTTCGTGGATAATGTACCGCTGTGTAGTACATGTGGTGAGGAGAAGCCGGCAAAAAAATGTGCAAAATGTAAAGTGGTGCAATATTGCGACCGGGAATGTCAAAGGCTGCATTGGTTTGTGCATAAAAAGATGTGTGCTCGCCTCAGTCAAGGCGTGCCAACAGCGCCTATATTATCCAAGCCCGATCCTCAAGAAATTACCATTGATATGCAGAATTTACTAGTGAATAATTAAGTTGTTATATATATCTGTATTAGAGTTTAGCAGTGCAACATTTTAATCTAATCAATAAATGTAATTGTATCCAATTTATTTATAATTAATCCTGTACAGAATCCTTTCCAAACGTTGTGCTTCATTCAAGTCTTTTAATTGCAACCAACAATTAACTCTGAATACCACGAGAAGTTTGGGTGCATTTACATCATTTGGATGAATGGGCAAGTCTTTACACTCGTTAATGTAAAACAAACAAAACCCATACAACTTAACGTACATATCCAATGCAGATGCGTTATTAATAGGGGCATTAAACTGCAAGTCGATGAAAACATCGCTTTTATGTAGAGCCGGGTATAATCGGTACCGGCCGTTCACATGCTTCATGAAGCCGATCGTTTGCAAATTATAATCGCACCATTCCGCGGAGCCTCGCTGGCTGTACAAATCCTGGAACGTTACGAACACATAGCTGTTTTTATCCGGGGGGACTTTGAAGCGCCCTTTCTGTGCAGTCATCATGTGATCGTCCTCGCATCTCTGCACGAAAGCCTTGAAGCTACCCGTTTGGATCGTCCACTTATTCCACGTAACCGCGTCGTCAGGGTGCGTTGGATTTTCCTTGTGTGGCATCAACATTATTCTTGTAAATGGGTAATGATTGTTGCGATTTTGGTTTGAATTTGAATTTAGGAGGTTATATTGTTTACAGGCTGCTGCTTACTTAGAGATGGCGCAGTTACAGTTGGTCCTATGTTATACAGGATCTAACAAACTTTTTACTATACGAAATAATTCTACGATCGTGCAAAAGATATTAAAGAAAACGGAAAAGTAAAGAACAACAAAACTTTTGTGGTTTGGAATCCAAGAAATGATGACATTGTTCTTCTCTTTCCTAAAAGTTAGCAAAGCGGCATCTACCTAAGAAGTGAGCCACTGATTGGCACACATGATAATCCGATGTGTCAAATCAGGATTATATATCAATTCCATTTTTAATTTTTTTTAGGTTATTTGGTACATATGTGGTCTGGCGTGGTGCATCTATAGCAATATCCGTTTTCGATTCACCATACCAGGGTATCGTTGTACCCTGTCAAACTATTCACAATAAGATTCTGCGGTGATGGTCCAATCTACAGGGACCAGCTCAAAATAAATTAGACCTCAACTTTATCCACAAAATTCTTATCTTTTACAACAGGTTTTATAGCTTGGTCTTTACTTAAGCATTAGTTTGATTTGTTTTTGTTACTGATAATAATTTGGCGAAAGAATCAAAGATCCTGAAGATTGTCCAGCAATTGTTTGCACATATTAACCCGGTGTTTGGTTGGTATTGCATTAAAGCATAAAAAACTTTTCTGTCTCGTTTATTTACTTGCCTAGCTTATGCAAACTATGGTCCATTGTTCATCAAGATGGTGCAAGTTCTCATAATGATTATTGGGTACTTATAGCTGGGGATATTTCGACAACTTGAAATAAAGCTTCTTGATTTACTACATTTGGAGTTAATGTCACCGCTAGTGATTTTTTTGGGCCAATTCAATCTTTGCTCTAAGTAACAGAAGTGGCAAAATACGGCTAAAATTTTAACACTCAGATTGGACACATCCGATGCTCTATAAGGGCATAAGAAATAAGTGAAGTACAAACATACATCTTCTCTTCAAGGAGAAGTCTTTTTCTTTGTCTCATAATTTCGCTTGGGAAATAGGCCGATTGAGACCCCGAGCAAAGAACTAACTCCAATCCCTTGATGATGGCATCATGGTGAATGCCAAAAGTATGAAATTTTCCAAAAATCGAGGCGGTTCAATTCGTGAACCTGATTGTTAACTTATTTTTGACTGCGGAAATATTTCTGAACACATGCATGCGCGCACACAAAGAAGAATGTTTCAGTTTGGACTATCGAGAAGCTAGAATTACTTAGTCCAAAATAAATCTACATGTTTACGGATTGCTGTAGCCTTCAGAAGATTCCAGAAGAACTTTTTACCAAGCAAAAAAATCAGGACAGCGCGTAGTTCACGCAGGTCATTTGGATGATTTGTTAAACAAAAAATATAGCAGTCATAATTTTATAAAGGCAAAGTAATGTTTCCCACGCCAACTTTTGAGAAGCTGCTGAATTTAACTTCGGCGGGAACAGGGTAGTTTTGAGTTGATAAGCTCAACCAGATTTTTCTTTACATTTTCGACAATAGTGAAGTGGATATCAACTAAGTGATGTTGCAGAGATTTAAAGAGGTGATATTTTGAAGGAAGAAATTTGACAAATACGCCAGGTATGATAAAAAAATTCTCCTTAAAAATGGAGAGGAACGTCATAATAATATCATAAAATTCACTCTCGATCTTAGATGTAGGCTCTTAACCTTCGCAGTTTATGTAGATGCTTAAAAATGGTTTACCGTGTTGCGCCAAGTTTTTTGCAAGTTTTCTTCCAAAGGTTGTTCCTGTTTCTCATCTTCGACTTTCTTTGGCTAGCTAGGGCGTTCCACATCGCGCAAGTCCACTCGGACCATTTGAATTACTTTTCTGTGATATTAAGAAAATTTTTAAGGCTTTACCAGCATTTTTAGCGTTGAAACACTAAGGGTGGAGGGGCTGTCGCAAATGTTGTTTGTTGTGTCATATTACTTTTATCGCTGATTTTTATGTTGCGTTGGTAGAACATGAACCTTTTGTAATGTACTGCAAAGTTGTCAGATAGCGTTTCAGCCTGACTACACGGCGAACACAATATATAAAATGAAATAGCCACTATTATTCATTGAAGTATTGGGGCCGACAATAAAATATATGCAGAAAGAGTAGTTGAAGAAAGAAGGACTTTTGGAATAGCAGAATAGAGATCTAAAACCATGGATAATATGAATTTAAGTGTCGCTAGCACTTTTTCATTTGAAACACAAAAGGAGGTTGCTTGTCGAACGACATTGTTTTCATCATTAATTTTTAGTTTATGTTTTGCGGAAATAAATTAAATGAATGATCCATCTAAAAAATAAAAGTTTTATTTTTCCAATAAGAGATAAATGATCCCCTCCTCTTTCTTTGTTCACCACCGTATATTCTTTCTATAGAATTATCTATGACTTTTCTTTCAAGCCTTGGGGTTATCCTGGCTACCATGTTGATGCCATAAATCTTATCCTTTAGATATTGATGAAAGTAAAAGTCTGGAGAAATGAAATTTGGCGTTTTTGGTAGGCACCTCATATCATTTTGGATACGGTGAGATTAAGAAAAGTAGTCGCGTGAGCTGTGGCCCTATCCTGAAGCCATACATTGTAGTCTGTCAGTAAAGGTTCCAATAAAAAAATCAAGAATGGTCTGATATTGATCTAACGAAGTTGGATTCTTGGATTGGCACTACATCAAAATCCTGTTTTGTTTGCTTAGAAAATTGAAAATGTGGCTCTCTGCACATTATCAAATTTAAAATAAGCTTAGCATCATTTTCATCATTCTTGAGGAAGGTATGGGAATATTATAGACGCAATTTTTGCCTTCAAGATGTTTTTATGTATTACTTGTGACAAGAGATTTCTATTCAGGACGAGTACATTCTGGTTGATGATGGGGACGACAATTAACAAAGTTCCAAAGTCTAAATTTTGCTGTTGTTCTTTTGTATTTTTACTGTTTTTTAAAGCACTGTTTTGCTTTTTACCTTTTAAACCAATATTCTGAGATGCGTACAACAATTCTTCCCCTTTTTCATCTGCTTTAGCATTAGTGTCTTCTACAAGGTGGTTCAAATATGACCGGGACTAATTTGTGTGTAAACAAGCCGCAGCTGTACGACCTTGAGAGAATAGAACTACAACCTTACCCTTCCTCCTTTTCGGGTAAAAACCTGTTCAGTTTTGTTTGAGAGTTGCTAGAGTGATGAGCGTGATGAGTGATGAGATATGGAGCGGTGCTACATCGCCCTGCACCAGAGATGGTGCGCGACGACCGGGCAGAGGGAGAGAACATATGAGAGCCTTTATTTCTCAGTTCGCAGGTCATGCTTCCACGCGGGGCGTTAGAAACTTACCACGTTATTATTAAAGTATTGTAGTAACCACCGATTAAATGTGGGTGCACTACTTTATTCTCTAGTTCCACTAGTCTTCCAAACCCAAGAGAGCACGGAGGAGCCGAGCGGCAAAAAGAGTAAAGGCAACGTTCTTTTGGGACTAATAAGGGGTTATCCATGTAGACTTTTTGGCGGATATTCAGACCTTCTGGTAACAGACGTGAAAGAAAGATCGGATCCAAGTGGAAGACAGGTGAAAGCGGATAGCCTTCCTTCAAGACATTGCACGTCCCTATAAGGCTAAACAACAATGGAAACACTCCATAAATTGAAGTGGAACCTTCTGTCACATAATCTGTACAGTCCCGATTTGTCCCAAGACTTGTAGAGCATGCGGTCTGTGGACAACGACACCGTCATCCAGACTGTTTGGGAGTGAATACGTCGCTGAACAAAAGCCTTTTTTGAAAAGGGCATCAGGATGCTTCGAGAACGTTGGAAAAATTGAGTTGACTCCGAAAGGGAGTACGTTGAAGAGTAACATGTGGAAGCAAGTGTTTGGCAATTTTTTTTGTAAAAAATCAGTCCCGGTCATATTTGAGCCACCTCATTTTATTGTATAACAATTGTTGTCACATTTGTAAGTTTTTCAGATTTTCACAATAATTACTCTTTACCTCTTTGTTCTTGAGACGCTGTTGACGGGTCATTTACATTTAATATTGCTGTAACTTTGACAACTTGTTAAAGGCAAGGATAAATAGGCAAATAATGCAGACACTATGGTAGCTGTAGTAGTTGTTAAATAAAAACTTTACTGGAAATGTAATAAGCAAATATTTATTTGTCTCAGAAATGCATTGGTAAGGTAGGAAGTCACAAACTGGAGGTTGTCCTTCGTTTAACTTGACTGAGCACACCTCTCTGCCTCGTTTGACTGTAATGCACTAATTTTTTTGTTGATATATTACGGCTTTGCTTAATAGAACGCCAACATTGATTTTGAGCAGCTTTCAATAGGCATCCAAGCGTCGTTGAGCTCAGGCTGCGGTCAATTTGTTTGGCACTTTACGGCAAGTCTCGTCACCCTGCTCAGATATGGCGCGGAATCGTAGTTTCCAACTGAAGTGTTGCTACAGGTCCTATTTAATGCAGGTAGTTAAATTAAACGGATCCGTTCCTCTCGGATGAGTTGTGTTTAAGCATGTTGTGGCCCATTTGATCGATAACACTTTTGATTTCATCGACTATTTGTGGATTGCTTACGTGGGCTTTGGATTTCAGTTAAGCTGCACGGTGTTAAATCATAAGACTTTGTTACCCAATTGATGTTGGAATTTTGTAAAATTACTCAACGAGAAAATTGTTGCTTGAGCTGTATGGCAAGTGAGGCCTTCTTGCTGAAACTATATTTGTTCCAGATTCATGATGGGTTCTCATGTAACGGTAACGATCGTCAATCACATTCTAATATAAAATAAATGTACAAAAAAGGTAGTACAATGGAGACCCAAACAAGGAAAAAGATTTAGAAGAAGACTCTATGAGATGGTAAGACGACATTAAAAGAGTGGACAACTTCAACTGGATACAGGAGGCGCAAAACGGCATGAATGGCACTCATCGGGAAAGTCCTACATCCAAAATAGGTTAGTATAAGTAGTGATGATGATGAATATAAGCGCACATTTCAAGTTTTTTTAGCTTGTGTCACATTATTTCTCTTAAATGCATTTTTTGCTTTTCCTGTGCAAAAATTGAATAAGAAATACTGATAGCAGCGCAAAAAATTTCATAACTAAGAAGAAAAAATATATAAAAGGAAAATTAACATTAGCAACATTCCGCTTGAAATTAGCCGCTATTTTAACTATTGATGTTACGTTTTGTATGAATACGACAAGGCGTCGATTACCCGGAGTAATCGGAGAAGGGCCGAGTTAATCCGCATAATCGGTTTTCCGTGGAACTTTTAAGTAACAGAAACTATTCTAAAATACAAGCGGCACGATTTTTAGAAAGGCATTCTATAGTTAAATTGCAAGTTATTGTCCAATTCTCAAAAATACTGGCGAAACGAGCCCTCAGGTACTATAATTTTTTTAGAAGTTTGGTGCTAAAGAATCGGTTATCCGGATGACTAACGGTGTGATAATCGGTGTTCCATTGTAACTAAAGAGTAACGCAATTTAAGATAAGGTCGAAAATATAAAGCATAAAATCTGTGTTCTACAGTGTGCAATTTAAATTGCCTTTTTAAAATAAATTCTGAATTAAGATCTTTTTCCCGAACAAAGTAGCTCTTGAGATTTTTATGTTCTAAAAAATCGCGACTAATTTTTTTAGCTTCCAATTCTACTTACAATCTCCATTGGAAATAGTACAAAAATGGATGCAAAATTTTCGAAAATTTTTATTCTTTTTAAAAAATTAACGTTATGCCCTTTTAGGTACCCTCTTGGGTAGGTCGCAGCATTCCTGAGAAGCTTCTGCTGAAATTCCTTTAAACTTGTAATGATTTATCATCAGGAATATAACAAGCAAACTGAAGAAGAAAACAATATACTACCCGACAAAAAATAAATAAAACAGAAGAAGCGGTAAGAAACATAAAAACAGGAAAAAAGTTGATCCGGAGACTAAGCGAGGAAAGAACAAGATGATTATACAAAATTTGCAAGAAAGCTTGACTAGAGGAAAGCATACTAAAAGAATGGGAGAAAAACCTATTTCGCCATTAGACAAAAAAGGAAAACACACGAAATACGATTATTATATAGCAATAGGTCCATACGTAGGACGAAATGTGTATAGGAGGATAATCGAAAAAATACTGTAAACAAATAGAAGGAAAACTAGAGGGCAAACAAGCTGCATATAGAACAAACAAGTAAACAATAAATAACATAGCTATTAGGATTTTGATAGAAAGAAACTAATGAACCGTTATATCTAACATTCACAGATCTAAGAGCCGCATTTGATAATATTAAAATATTTGTTATGTAGAATTGCCTAAAGAATCTGAGAGTAAATAAAGAACTAATTAAGATAATACAAAGTGTATATAAAAACAGAAAAATTTGATCTGAAGATGAGAGTAAAACAAGAAAATAGTCCGAGCCTACTATTATTTATAATAACAGCTATTGCATATCCAAACCTTATACCAAAAAAATACAGAGTCTACTTTATGCAGAGGAAATAATCCTGATTGCAAAACATAATAAACATCTGGTTTGAAGAGACTGAAATCCTCAAAATGAAAAAGTAAATTTATGAAATAAATGAAACAAGAACAGAAGAAAATAAAAGAATATCTTGTAAACTTCAAAACCTAGAACTAGTGAACACATATGAATATATACGTAGGAAGTATGCTAACTAATGATGGAAGTTTGGATTTAGAAATTGCAAAAAGAAAGAAAAAGGCCACAAACATATTCTATGGCATAAACAAAATAGTATTAGAAAAGTAAGATATAGATATGCAGACAAAATCACATGTTTATAATGGAGTAGCATTACTATCTATACTATATGGGAGTACTAAATAAGCATGAGATAAAAATAAACACAATCAAAATAAAGTGTCTAAGAAAAATGGCGGGAAAACAAAATAGAGAGAATGAGAAACGAACAAATTAGGATCATCACAAAACAAGAACCAATTACAACAAAAATATCAATTAGAAAATATAGTTAAGAAGGAAATAGAATAAGGCAAAAAAAGGAAAAAAAAGTAGCCAAAGAAATCATGGCTAAATAGAATACAAGAGATAGGAAAGAAGAGAAAAAACAAATATATGAAATAAAAACAGTGACACAGTACCGAAGCAGATGGAAAAATAGATAAAAATATATAAAGCCACATAATAAAACCGACGCCTAACGACGCATAACGATGATTGTGAAGAAGAAGAAGAAGACTCTCTCTTTTTTTTCTCTTTCTCATTTTCTTCCTCTCTTTAATTTTCCTCTCTCTCCATCTTCCTTTCTCTCCCCCCTATCTCAAAATGGTATAAGAAATGAAGACATACATCTCTCAAATTGGCTTCCTACTCAGCCGTGATGTTTTTCAGAACCGTCTTGGCATGCAATTTTCTCATGACGATATCCTACGAAAAAATCCTAATACATCGCAAATCGGTTTAAATTTAACTCACTACTGATTATTCTCAACGTCAGTCGACGGTCTGATGAGGAGTTCTCATTGAGGTTAACGATCTCCTCTTTCTCCACGAAGTTTGTCTTCCACTTCTTTTCTTTATTATTTTTGTCAAACCTGACATGTCCGCAAATTCACGCAAACCTGTGATACTGCATCATTACATTAGATTAAATTGCACAACGCTACGCAGTTTACTTCTGACAACTGTAGAGTATCTTTCGGCTTATTTTCGCAGCTATACGTTGTTCAACTATTTGCGTATTCAGGAACTAACTCAGAATATACGATACTTTTGAGGTAGTCGTACAAATAATAGTTAAGGGGGTTTAAGTTTGGTGACTAGAAGAATCATTTAATCATTCTAGTGGAGAAGCTGTAATTGGTATAATACAAACGTTAACACTGAAGTGAACATCAGTCATATGACCTGTCATACCCTACTAGTGGAATCTCTTTAAGCAATACGGGCAAAGTGTTTCTCAAGGATTTTAGACACACGGAGTCATTAAAGCGTTATAGAAGAATGACTGATCCAGCTAGATGGTTACTAATAATACCAGTTCAAACGCTGATATTAAATGGTCGTTGACGATACATTTTAAACCACTGGAGATTACTGTTGTGTAGATTTATGATTCCATCTTTACTAATTTGTGAAGCAATCTTATAATAGTAGTAGTTTGTTGCAAAAACTAGGGACATAACGCTTTTATTATAAGAAAATTTAACATACACTACATTATCTTGTAGAATACATTCTTCCAAGTCAGCTATACATGAGACATCTGGTTTTCGTATCTACAAGGGTAAGGTGAAAAGTTCTCGGCCTGACACAGAGATGGTGCTGCAATCGGCAAACAATTATGCTTCCTGCTTGGGTGCATGTGTCATTAGTTCGTATGACTAGTTTCAACTTGTTCGCTCAAGCAGTTTGTTTACACGAATAAAAATAAGAACAAGAAAGTGAAAGTGGAAACTAAGGAAATGTTGAAAACTTGGAAAGAGTTTTATGAAGAGAAATTCGGAACCGTAACGAGATGAAAACGAATATAGGGAGGGCATAACTGAAGTACGAGGAATCTCAAAAGAAGAACTACAGGAAGCAATAAAACAAATAAAAACAGGGAAAGCAAGTGGGGAGGATGAAATAACATCGAAAATTATAAAATGTGTAGGAGAAGATGGGACGGAGTGGTTATGGGAGATACGAGGGTAGACATGTTGCATGTTTTTTGTTAAAATGGATAAACTTGAATATCGTGCGGTTAAAAAATTCTTCGTTTTGGATAGATTAACCCCTAAGGAAATTCATCCGAAGTTGACAAAAGTTTACGGGGACCATGCTCCTTCCATGTCAACTGTTAAAAAGTGGGCACCTAAATTTAAACGTGGTCGCACATCCCTCGAAGATGACCCACGTGAAGGACGGCCAAAAACCGCAACCACACCGGAAACCATCGAAAAAGTGCATGATATCGTGTTGGACGATAGGCGAGTGAAGGTGAGTGAGATAGCTGAGGCTGTGGGGATATCGAAAGAAAGGGTGCGAAACATCTTGCGCGAAGAATTAGGGATACGAAAGCTCTGCGCAAGATGGGCGCCGCATTTGCTGAAAACCGATCAAAAACAAACGATTTTCGCAGCAATTTTTGGACCGATTCAACAGGGATCCGACCGATTTTGTGCGGCGATTTGTCACCATGAATGAGACACGGGTCCACCACTACACGCCAGAAACGAAACAACAGTCCAAGCAGTGGGTGGAAGCCGGTGGTTCAGCGCCAAAGAAAGCGAAGTTGATCACATCTGCCGGAAAGGTGGCCAGCGTGTTTTGGGATGCGAAAGGGATCCTGTTAATTGATTATCTTGCAAAAGCCAGAACAATTACAGGCAAATATTACTCCAACTTCTGACCAGCGGAAGAGGCTGCTTGAAGAAGAAATCATCTTTCACCAGGACAACCTGCGTTGGCGATGAAAACTGCGGATTTGGGTATGCGCTAGCATTCCTATTCGATTTGGCACCTCAGACTTCCATCTGTTCCCAAACTTAAATTTGTTTCGGAAGGCTTGCATCCAATGAAGAAGTTGATGAATATTTTCACAATCTTCCAGATCTCACTCGAGAAGAATACTGATGTTGAGAGGCGCTGGATCAGTGTTGAAGCAAGGAGATTATGTAGAAAATAAAATCATTTTTAACTGACAAGTCGCAGTCTTCATTGTGCGATGGAACTTCATACTGCAAGGACTTGACAAACAAGATATGCAAGTTTTGTGATTTGGTTACTGTCTATAAGGGTAGCCTTCCAGATGTGGCCTCTCAACTATTTTTATTCACTAGTCTATTTGTGTTAATAGTTCGATATGAATAAAATGCCATTTTAACAGACTTCACAACACATGTCCACTTAGAAGCAGATCTGCAAGTATAAGGAAATTATAGAGTGATTTAAAACCATGGACCCAATGTCTACAATTCAAAATTAGGACTAGTGACAAATATGATGTAAGTTACATTTAATTGTATTCTCATTCAAGTTTATAAATGTTCAATGTTCTCTTCTTTTACGGCTGCAAGGATAATCTTTAGATGGTAGCAGAATTCATCCCGCACATGATGAAGGATGTGTTACGTCACTATGGTCCAAAGTTATTGGTGGATGTAGTACTGCTTCTTTTATTAACCCCCACAAGAAAAAGTCTCAAGGTGTGAGATAAGGAGATCTCGGCGGCTAAAACGTAAGTGTCAAGTCATCAATCCACACATAATCTATCATCGTTGAGGTAGAAATTGAATTTTTTTGAATCTTCAATCATTTGATGAAGAAGCCAGTTTCTCAGCATTGAAAGTAATATTGTTACCATAAAAAATGTCCGTAAAACTTTGTTCTAGATATGGCACAAAACACATTAACTTTCAGGCAGTCCCTCTCACGTTCCAAAGTTGCTTAGGAATTTTGTGACCCCCATATTCGAACATTGTGCCGGTTTACGTTCCCACTTACGTTGCATTGTCACTAAAATTAAACACGGCGGAAAAGCGTTATCCTCCATGTTTTTTACTTTTGTGTTCCTTTTTCTATTAGGAATCACCTTCAGAAGTTTGTCTCTATGATTAACATTTACCTTGTGCATACTATTGTCAAACGATACTATGAAATAAGCACGTTCAAAACTGGCGAATCATTAAGTTGCCTTCCATCACGCCAACATTAAACAAGATATTTCTTTTGTTGATTTTGATGTGATACTACGTCTAACATACTGTGACAAATTTCCGCTGTCATAAATCATTACCTAGGGAAATTCGCGATTAATACCGTAGTCGCTGCCGTGCCGTCACGGTCGAGCAGCAAACATATTCAATGTGCGGGCAGTTGCCCTTGAGCCTTATTCGAGGCCTAGAACAGAACAGACTATTCCAGAAGGTCCCATCGCTATGAGAAGGTTTCAGAACTGGTGTTGGAGGTATAAATAGCACGCAGCGGAGTAGTGAAGTTACCGGAAGCGAAATTAACTCTGTTGTAGATAAACAGAATTAAAATGTGACTTTATATGATTAATTCCTTGCGTTAGTGTACAAAAATAATTCAATTGTTGTAACTAAATTAAACAAGTAATTTAAATAGATTTAAGCGTTTTATTCATCAGTTAAGAGCAGAACCTAAATAGAAAGTCGAGAACGGTTTATTATAAAATAAGGGTGAAATGAATTAATGAGATAGTAAAGTAAAAAGTGAGAATAAAAAATAGAGAGAAAAGAGCCATTCAGCTAAAACCAGCCAAATAGAGACAAAAAAGCAATATAAATTAGTCAAAGATGATTCACCAGAGTTTGCTATTTGATGAGGTGATGAATTATTTCAGGTGAAGTAGCATGAGAAAGAAAATTAACCTGTTGAATTTATATCAAAGAATTGTAATAAAACAAAGCTGCAATTTGAAAAAGATAGCTACAATATAAAAATTTCTTTATAATACGAGGGCTATTTTTTTCAAGGTCCGATTGGTCGCTAAAGGAAAGCTTCGGGGAAAATCCGCTAGGTCTGTGCGCAGACGCCTGTGCGCTGTGTCTGTAGTTGGCCAGGGGAACGCGTCGATTCGCGGTTGTCATTTCTGAGTACGTAGGGAGCACATAAACATGCTTTGAAAAATAGAATCTCCCGCCAAATGTGAATTGCGTTCAGTTATTCGATTTCTGCATGCTGAAGGAAGCAAGGCAGCTGAAATTCATAGACGAATGAGTAAAGTGTACGGAGAAACGTTCATGAGTGATAGCAAAGTGCGGAAATGGTGCAGGAACTTTGATGCTTAACGCAGAGATGTTCTTGATGCAGGCGGCCAGGGAAGGAAGCCAGTGTCAACCGATGATCTTGTTCAGCGCGTGGATCAGGCGATTCGCGGAAATCGTCGGTCACAATTTCTGGGTTGAGTGATTTGTTTCCGGAAATTCCACGTCAGCTCTCTTTACCATTGTGAGTGAAAGACTCGAGTACCGCAAACTCTGCGCGAGTTGGGTTCCCAAGATGCTGTCTGACCATCACAAAACTCAGCGAATGGGCGCCGCATTAACCTTCCTCCAGCGCTACCATTACGACGGAGATGAGTTTGTGGACAAAATTGTCACAGGAGATGACATGGGTCCATTACGAAACTGAAGAAATGAAAGAGCAATCCAAACAATGGATGCATTCACACTACCCGAGTCGTAAATCAGTGAAGTTCAAGCGCACATTCTCCACCAAAAAGTGTATGGCTACAGTGTTTTGGGACCGTAAAGGTGTTCTCTTGGTGAAATTCATGCCACGTGGCACAACCATCACCGCAGCTTCGTACAGCAGCAAGACTCTTCAACGTCTTCGAAGGGCAATTCAGAACAAGAGAAGACGAATGTTGTCGTCAGACATTGTCCTTCTTCATGACAATGCGCGGCCGCACACTGCAGTTGCAACAACGATCCTCCTGCAACGTTTTGGATGGGTAGTTTTTGATCACCCACCATACAGTCCTGACTTGGCTCCCTCAGATTTTCATCTCTTTGCCCACATGAAACGCTGGCTAGGAGGACAAACTTTCGCCACAGACAACGAGCTGCAGACCAGCGTACAGAATTGGCTGAAAACACAGGCGGTTGCATTCTATGATGAAGGTATTGGAAAATTGGTACCACACTACGACAAATGTATGAATCGGAACGGCGATTACGTCGAAAAGTAGCTTAATGTTGTATCACATTGTTCCATATAAAATTTTCTTGATTCTGACTGTGATTTTTATTTAACGACCAATCGGGCATTGAAAAAAAATAACTCTCGTATTAGTCCCAAGTTAACGAAAAACGAAAAACTAATCGATAAACAATAGTAATAAATAAAATTAAAAAAACTTTAAAAAGTCTCAGTATCTCTAAAAATGTTTTGATGAATCTATGAAAAATTAAGAAAATGAAAAAACACAGCAAGATAAACACAGTGGTACTATGAATCATAAAGATATATTTGAAGAACGTTACTGATTTAACATTGGTACTATTGCTGATGATAAACTTCAAAAATTCTAGGGATATTTTGACTAGAGCACAGATGACTGTTGTGTATGTTTATAATGTCATTTTAACCAAAGAATTGATGACAAATATTATATAATGGTAGCGGCCTGGAAGAAAATCTGTTTGCAAGTGATAACGTTCTAATGTGAGGATACTCAACAAAGTCGCATTGAATCCAAAACGCTGGGGCTGCTATTGGGGTTATCCTCAATGTCTTGCAGAACACGTTCTTCCAACTCAAGGGTACTAACATAACGCACTAGTTGTGTTCACTCCTACTATCACATAACCGACGAAACATTGTTGCAAAGGTAGATTTTCTGGTGAATTTGTGTAGCTTTCTAACCACTACATTTTCAGGCAAATCTAGAACACAATTTCAGAAGGGTAAATAGAACTATTAGGAATAGTGCGGAACTGGAGAGTGCAACAGGACAATGGCAAGGTGCTGCTCGAGTGAAAAGGGATTCCAACAGGAATGTGACGTGGTGGAATAAAGACCTTGTTTTAATGAGAAAACAAGTAACTACGCAGACTAATTAGAGTTACCGAGACCTGGAAAGATAGGACAAGATGAGGCTAAGGCTCTAAAACCAATTAGTTTGATTTCTTTTGCACTGAAAACTGTAGAAAAACTGCTTGACAGGCAGATCAGGGGTGGTGTATTAGTCACTCGAAGGAAACGAATATAGAGCACTAGGATATGCAGATGACTTAATTTTAGAAAAGATTTAACAATACAGTTAGGAAGTGTATAAAGAGGCCCTAAACTCGGTTACAAATCGGACAGATGCAGAGGGACTAAACATAAGTTCCTCAAAATCTAGAAGGAAATACCTAAAGTGACTGGGACATCTTAGACTCTGAAATGTATAAAGTTATCAGGTGAGGTAAAGTATCTTGGAGTTATTTTATACTCATCTAAAATCAGCACAATTAAAAAATCAAAAGGAAGGAGGAAGCAACACTAGTGACAGTCAAACGAGCTCGTGGAAAAACACGAGATCTAAAACCAAAAGTTACGTATTGGATATACCCCACGGTGGTCGAACCCATGGTAACATATGCAGCTTTGGTATGCCAGGCAAAATAATTTTAGAGCTTCTCAAAATAAATGAATTAACATATTCACGGATAGTTGAGCATCCCTGAAGATATTACAGAACTTTAGGAAAACATATAGGGTGGTATGGGAATGCCGAAAAAACTCGGGACTCTAGCAGACCACAACAAGTTAAGTCAGTTGCAGGTAATAGGGAATTGCATAATTGCAGACATCGAGAAGGTTAATGAGTTAATACAAGAAGGATCATCAACTTTATACATAGGATCTGAATCGACTTTGGGAGTACCTAAAGACATATTGCGAAGCTAGGCGAAAGAATTGGTCAGAAAACAACAGAAAAATACTGAAAAATATACTTATATAAAGACACGAAGAAACCTTTATAAAAAGACCATTTTGTAAACAAACTCAAGAAATGTTAGTACAAAGTAGCAATTAATCTCCTCATAGGACATTGTTTTCTCAAAGAATACCTCAACAAAATGTGGTAGGTAAACAGAGACAGCAATTTATATATTGTGCGAGTGTGAGTTAAGCCATTTATAGAAAACCTATAATTGATCCATAAGAATACAGCAACTATCCATTAAGGAACTTGTACAGACTGGTACAAGGGATGAGGCTACTGGAGGATGCTGTAAAGAAAATAAGAGAAGTGCTACTGAGATGTAGATCAAACCTTTTAAGGTTTTTATATATATATATATATATATATATATATATATATATATATATATATATATATATATATATATATATATAGTAATAACGTGAGATGTACTTCTTAAGATTGGAAGTAGTTAGATATGCAAAACCTTTGCCATCTTCACCAAGAGAGCTTATTAGGAATATCTATAACTCCTAAACTGTTTCGGTAGACGAAAAACAACCTCTGGAAGTTTAAGAGAAATAGTTGGAATCATCGCCGACTTGTGCCCCCAGAGTTGTGGAACAATGCGCCAGCAACCCTTCTAATGGGGCAGGACTGGCAGGTACTCCAGCGCATTATTACCCCAATAAACCGTTTAACTTTCTGCAGTGTCAAAATCCTCACAGGAGCCTTTCAGTCGGCTGGTGTCCGGCTGCCGCCTGCTGAAGTGCCCATTACAGTTGGCGTCAGCGCCGCCCGACTGCCCGATTTTACGCAAATTCGAGAACCCGAACTTGCACTTTGCTGCGAGCCGATAAGCCTGCCGCTATGGCACCAGACAACTGTGAACTTCGTGGTGCGAAGCTGGTCGGAAGTCTCGACGCGACACCCCATTTAGTGGATTTGCTCAGCTAAAAAGGGATACAGCAAAACACTTTGGCTTTGATACGTCTGATACGACAGCAACGTTTGAGAAATGATTGCTTTCATTTTTTGTGGCAGCTTTCAAGTGATCCCGTCAGGATACTTACTTTTGAATTCATGATTTTACCATTTTAGGTTATTTTAATTACTTCCGTGTTTTAAGTAGGGACGAAGCTGATTTTAGTACTCCTAATTACTATTTACTTTTTTATCATCATTGCTTTTGCATCAACTTTTTCCATTAATTTGTAATTTTTTACTACAGAGCATTCATTATGTGATGTAAAAATTTTTCAGCAAATTTTATATTTGACGTTAGTTATAGTTAGGCCAATGTTTGGAGTTTTGTTCCATATAGCTCAACACTAAATATGGCGTCATCTAAGACCAACTATTCAACCGAAGAAAGGATCTTCATTGTGGCCGCCTTTTACGGGAGGGGCCAAAGTACTAGTGGAGCGCTAACTGCTTTCAAGGCCAAATTTGACAAGCAAACTACCTTGTCTGTTTTTACTATAGCAAAATAAAAAATACCATAATAAAAATTTGCTCTATACTTAAATTGTCTATTTTATCCATGTTATAATGGGCTGATTGGAAAGTTTCAGAAGATAGGGAGTGTACTGAATGACAATTTATCAAAAACGGGCAGACCATTCACCGAGACCGTATAACAAGCTCGGGACCTTTATGAACAAGAGCCCACAACTTCGGTCTCTAAAGGCGTAGTTCGACTCGGCGTGAGTGTGGACTCTATACAAACTATTCTCACCAAGAAATTAAATTAATTTCCATATAAGATTCAATTCCAAACGCCTCTGACCAAGGTCAATATTGACAAAAGATTCACTTTTGCAAAAGTGATCATGGAGATGGTTTGGGCCAAAAAGTTGGACATAAAGCACGTCCATTTCACGAATGAGGCCTATTTTCAACTAGATGGCTATGTCAACAAGTAAAATTATCGACATTGAGGTACCGAAAACCTACATTTGGCTGAAGTTCGTCGATTGCACCCAGAAGAAGTTAGTGTATGGTGTGCAATTTCCCACTATGGAACAAAAAGTTTATCACACGGTAGTTCTCGAGAGATTTATTTCAATTGCGAGAGACAAAAGACAAGTCAACCAATAGTGGTTTCCAGCAAGATGGAGCCGCCGCCCATCGGACTCAGAACATCTTTGACATCCTCACAGAAGTCTTTGGAAAGAGGGTCATAAGTCTAGACGCCGCCCGTAAGACAGAAGGTGGCATCGAGTGGCCTCCAAATTTCTCCGATTTAAATTTGTGATTTCTTCTTATGGGTTTTCTTAAGGATAGCAGTTATTGGAACAAATCAAAAGAATCGCATCACAGAAGAGGTTCTAGCCATTTCGATGGACATCAGAATCGCCGCAATTAAGAGTTTCGGGAAAAGGGTTTAAATATTGAAAACAATGCACTGAACTCTGTTTGTTTACCATGATAATAAAAAAAAATTTGGAATTTTATCTTGCGTAGTTTTTTTATAATACATTTTTTATCGTTTGCGTCGCATAATGAAGGCCTTATATTTATAAGTTTTTGTACTATTTCCATTTTCTTTAATTTTTTATCATTGCTATATACCTTCTTTATGACTATCCTTATGATTATTTGAGTGATATTATTAATTACAATTAATTTCAATATATTCTAACAATCAGTTGTATGGTATATAAAGAGTAAAATTTTTTGCTTACATTTATTAGCGTTTATGTGATTCTTTGTTTGATGAACCTTAAAGTAAAGTTGGTTGAGGTCTTCTTGAAGATTAAGGACTGCGTTAATATCATGATCTTGAGTGATAATCGCTGTCATCGGCATGTATAGCTAGACTTGATCCAGATGGAGAGAAACAATGAGGGGCCTAAGGTTGAACCTTGTCTTTTTTATTTCTATTTCCCAATCCATTCTTGTCATCCGCTTCGTGTACGGGTTCATCGCCAATTTTTGAATTAAAATCTCCCATAATGTTGTTTGTTTCGAACATTTTTTTATATTTAAGTGGGTTTTCTATTCCAGAATACCATCCCTCATCAATTTTTTTACAGGCGTACAAATAAATGAAGAAATAGACATATACAGAATAGTTTAAAAATGCTGCAAATGCACTAATGACAGTAAAAATCTAACTAAAGTTGAATATTAATAAATAACTTAGTAGATTATTTATTGTTAATTATTTCAAATAATTTCTCAAATTTAGTAATTTTTGTTTAATAATCTCATTATTATTGTAAATAAACCATTTAAATAAAAATGGCTTTGTAAATATAAAGGAAAAATAATGAACACTCCGATGAGGCGGGAGATTTTAATGACAGGGCAGAAAGGAAACCCAAAGGATCCCAGTTAAATTGTATGAATAAATAGGTTTAGCGTTGTAAAGTCAGAATTTAGTTTCAAGCAATTACTCAATGCTAGTTATGGTTCAATAACCATCTCATTATTTTACCTATCAAAATTTATTATTATATAAATAATAGATTGAAAGGTTTTATTTAAAATAATTGTGATTACGTATAAACAAATTTAATAAATTATTTTCTACAAATTCAAATAATATCAAAGAGGCAATATTTTTAAGTTTGGTTCTATCATAATATACAGGGTAGGACAAAAATCCTTTCGTCCTTTTCAGGTTAAATAAAGAAAAAGCGATAGGAGTGTCACAAAATTTATTTTTAGATGTATCACCTTAAAACTGGAAATTTATTTTAAATAGAATATCAGCCAAGTGGTGTCTTTTATTTTTGTTACATTGTTGAAGTTGTATTTTGAAGTTTTTTATTACTCTTTGCAACATATGTTGAGGAATATGCATTATTTTTGACTTATAGTATTTTGTAGGTCTTGGAATGTTCTGGCACGATATTTGTAAAGTTTAGTCGTGATGTGTTCCCATAAAAAGAAAGCTACTCTATGGACTGTGGCTTCATCCTTCATCCATCATTTGTCGATTATGTTTGCAAAATTTAGTATGGCCAAGCAAGTGGAGAGCAACGGCATCTTTGCGCGCGGATCACCTGGGAGACTGCATAATGATATGTCTTACTGCATCAATGTTTTCCAGTATTTGCGCACTCCGATGTCTTCTTCTTCCCCTTCTCACTATAGAATCAGTATTTTTGAAGGTTTCTTCCTGCAACAGATTCATTGTTTCCAATGGACGCTTTGGCAGCAGAAGTTCTCTATTTGTTCGTCCACATGTTTGCTACTAAGGCCTCCCCTACGCTTCCTGACTACTGTCTAACAAAATCACTTCTTCCACTCTCAAACCTTTTTTACTTTATAACATTTTTCAAATTAGGGCGGAATTCTACCTTACCCTGTATTACAGGGAAGTGATAAAAACACTAAACAATAAATAATATAAAAATGTAAAACTATTATTTAAATTGCTATAAGAAGTTAACTAAATATTAGTGTTAGCTTACAAAATTATGGTTTTAAATAAAGAAAAACTGTGAACTGATAATCAGATTTTCGACCAAACAAATTACCAACACCACTATAAACAGAAATTTTGATTTGGGCGGTATCGTCGTTCGAGGTTTTGAGTTTCGATATCGGTAAAAATTAAAATTCAGTTCTATTTTTGGTTCTGATAACCATGAATATTTTTATATCATTACACTAACGGCAAGTCAATGTGTCATAGAGATTTGATGTTATCATATCTTTGGTGTATAAATAACTTCTCAGCTTTAGATTTCACAGGACGCAAATCACCGTTTACATGTAACGTATTAGTCCGCGCTCTTGCGGTTTTAAAGCAATGACATTTGGTCTTTCGAAACATCATGAGATTTGGCGTTTGATGCACATAACCTCAATAATCAACTGTGTTCACGATGGCAATCACAAAAGAGCATATTCGATTTTCTATCCACTTCGCGTTTCATCTTAAGAAAAACGCTGCTGAAGCCACCGAAATGATTTGTGCTGCATATTGTGAGAATGCTGTAAGTCATGCAACGTGCAAAAAGTGGTACCAAAGATTTCGCGGAGGAGAGTTTAGTCTTGAAGATCAACCACTCGCTGGACGCCCTCAAACATTTGACACGGATGAGCTGCAGACATTGCTGGATCAAACTGAAAAAAGAGCTTGCAGAACAGCTTGGCGTCACTCAACCAGCCATTTCCATACGTTTGCATGCAATGGGTAAGATACAAAAGGAAGGCAGATGGGTTCCGCATAAACTGTCCGAAGATAACAAAAATCGACGGCGTGACACCGCACTCCATTTGCTTTCAAGGAACCGAAAAAAGGATTTTCTGCATAAAATTATTACGGGCGATGAAAATGGATCTTGTACGACAATCCCAGGCGCAAAAAATCATGGATAGACCCCGGCAAACCTTCGACATCGAGTCCAAAGCCCAATATCAACGCCAAAAAGAATTTGCTCTGTATCTGGTGGGATTGGAAAGGTGTGCTGTACTATGAACTGTTGAAACCAGGTGAAACAGTTACGGCGGACCGCTACCAACAACAACTCATCAATTTGAGTGACTCAATCGAAGAAAAGAGGACATTTACTGTACAAGAAAGTTGCAAAGTCATCCTGCTCCATGATAATGCCCAACCACATGTTGCGAAGGCGATGCAAGAACACATCTTCGCGTTAGGCTGGGAACTTCTCCCACATGCGGCGTATAGCCCAGACATGGCCCCTGCCGATTATCATTTACTCCGGTCGTTACAGCATCACTTGGCTGATACGCACGTCAAAACAGAAGAAGTCCGAAAATGCATCGATAACTTTATCGTCTCGAAGCCGGTGAGCTTCTATCACGAGGGAATTCGCAAGCTACCCGCAAGCTGGCAAAAGGTCATAGATGCCAACGGAGAATACTTTGATACTTAAGCTTTTTTTGTTTGTTTTTAAATAAAATTTTAATTTTGCAGAAAAAAGCTGAGAACTTATTTATACACCTAAAAATATATTGATCAGGTTGATTTCACTACATAAAAGTGTTAGTTGAGCAAGTGAAAGAAGCAGACCTTCGGATAATAGCAAATGACCTGATTGCTTGAAGTGATGCAAAGACAGGTGTTAAAGGATGCATCCATCCTCGACTAAACCATAATCTAATAAAAAAAAATTGATTGAAGAAATGTTCATGACTAATCACTATGCTATCAAATACGTCTACCAACCCCCAAATAAGAGTAGAAATAATTGGCCCAAAACTGTTTTTAGTCGCTTTTTTGCGACAAATACGTATTGGTTCAAGGATAGTTCCATTAACTGTAACAATTTTCTGAATGCTTAAAAGTGACTTATTTTACACTGACTTTTAGAAGCGACTCCTTCCTGAGAACCTGTGGGTTTAGTTGATTTAAATAAAATAACTGAAACCACTTATATGCAGGTCTCAGACTTAACAACGGAAAGATGCTTGTGCATAGCTAACTTTCTGTTAGGGGGTTTCAGATGTTTGGTAAAATATTTTATGACTTTTCTTGAACTGCTTTCAGTCTCTTTGACGTCCACTGAATAACGTTTTCAGACTTCTAACAACAGAATTTCTAAAAAGAATTCAACTTTTCTGTTGGTAATTTTTGGTAATATTTTGACTTTTATTGAATTGCTTCTAGTTTTCTTTTTGACATTCACCTGATGCTATTTCCAGACTCCTAACAACAAAGCCATACTCTTGCTCATAGTACAGGAAACTTCTAGAACAAACCCGACATTTCTGTTGGAAGGTTTCATATATTTGGTAATTTATATGGTGACATTTGTTGAACTACTTTCAGTTTGTTTCTTCACATTCACCAAATATTGTTTACAGACTCATAATTTCGGAATGCTACTCATGTTAACACTATAGGCAATTTTTGTTAGAAAATTTCGGACTAGTTTTATTTAAATTACAGACTCCTAACGGCAGAATGGTACTTCTGCAAATTGTATAGACAACTTTTAGAAAAAGTACAATTTTTTGTTGGAGAATATCAAATATTTAGTAAAATATTTATTAAAATAAAACTTTTAGAACAAATTTGACTTTTCTGTTGTAGGGCTTCAGCTGTTGGGTAAGATATCGGATGACTTTTGTTGAACTGATTTCAATTTTCTTTTCGACGTCCCTCAGATATTGTTTCCAGGTTGGTAACAACGGAATGGTAACGATACGGACAGCTTTTAGAACGAATTCGACTTTTCTGTTGTTTATTAAAATGTTTGGTAACTTTGTCCAACTGCTTCTGATTTTCTTTTAGACGTCCTCCAATTATGCTAAAACAAATATGACTTTTCTGCTTTTTTACATACACCAAATATCGTTAACAGATTTCTAACAATGTAATGGTACTCGTGTTAATGGTGTAATCGACTTCTAAAACAAATGCAAGGTAAAATATTTGACGTCTTTTATTAAACTGCTTCCAATTTTCTTGGCGTTTATTGAATATTGGTTTCAGGCTTCTGATCACGAGACGGTACTAATATATTAATAATATAGGGATCTTTTAAAACAAATTTGACTTTTCTATTAAATTATCGTGCTTTTTATAAGAAATTTGATGACTTTTGTTAAATTTTTTAATTTTCTTTTTGACGTTTATCAAATATCGTTTCCAGACTTTTAATAACGGAATGATAGTGGTGCTAATAGTATAAGCAACTTCTAAAACTAACCCAACTTTCTTGTTAGAGGGTTTCAGATGTTTAGCAAAGTACAGCTGCTTCCAATTTTCTTCGTTCAAAATCACGGAATAGTTCTAACACTATGTGTAACTTAGGATAAAAACGATTTTTTTCGAAGTTTTAAATATTTGGTAAAATATTAGACGTGTTAAGTGCTTCCATTTCTTTGATGCCCACCCAAAACCTTTCCAGGCTTAGAACAACGACATGGTACTAGTACTAATAGAACAAACTACCAATAGAACAAGCGCGACTTTTCTTTTGAAAGATTTCATATTTTTGGTGAAGTATCTGATGACTTATATAGAACAATCACTACTTTTCTGTTTCAGATTTTGATACAATTTGCTCTATAAGATTAGCATAACTTGTCTTCTTCCTGTTATTTTTAGTCTTATACCTTACATTAGAGGGTTATGCCAAATCAAATATTTTTAACGCAAGTCCGGTTGACATCAGCCGATTCATTAGTCAGATTAAAAAATACAAGATACTAAATTAATCTAAAACTTTTTGCCACCTTTGTGTAAATTATTGTCCCGTCCAATTACTCTGCATGGCGAATTAAGTAAGCAGAACTAGCACTCCGCTTTCCGCTATCAATTGATGTGTCATTTTGCACTCAAATACACAAGTTGACAAGAATGACTCAAGCCGCGTTATCAGACACTATGCGTAATTGAGTAAATGCAATACGCAACCACTAATCTACATGTTGACTTTCAAAAGAGCCCTTTGGAAGTTTTATTTTAAAAAATGCAAAGGGGGCGTACATTATGTCGTGTTCAACTTGTAGAAGGCAACTTTTGAAAATTTAACTGCACTTTATTGCCCAAGTTCCAACTGAATCATTTTTTAGACTTTTTATCTTCTTTTTTTGTTAAAACTACCCTATTTTTCTTTGAGTTATTTAATTTTATGTTCTTTTAATTTTTTAAAATTCGTAGTCTGCCTGTTGATGCTTCAAATAGATCAAAAAACATTGGTTACAGTTTAAATAAATTTTATCCTATGTTTCACAGATTTAATCTGTTCACTGCCAAATTATTATCGATGCTCACTAGGAAGTGCAGCTATCAAACTGCGATGTGCCAAAAATAACGCTGTAAACTAGGGAAAGCAACATCCACCCGATGGTTCTCGTCTGTGCAAGGCACACGCACTCTGTTTTTTTCTAAATGAAATTTTCTCTAAGCAATCCAATGTTATGCAAAAATTCAAATTTGCCTCTTGTTATTCATCCTATTTTCATACTTCTCGTTATTATCGATTCTAACATTAGAAAGTGTCATTATCAAGTTCTAATCAAAACGACTTTGGCATCAGACGTGCTGAAAATAGAGCCCCGCAATCTCCGGAAAGCGCCTAATTAGTCACTGGGGTTATCGCAATCGATTCCGGTAAACAAATTAAACTGCTACCCTGCACTTTAAAAGTACTTAATTGTAATTGCCATTCTAGAGTAACATCAGCATTTTTCTCGGATTTGAAAGATTAATTGAAGACTTCAAATAATAACAGAAAAGAGGGTTTCTTCTAATACCTAAATATTCAATAAGAAGCTGTAGTTGCATCCAAAATGATAGGAACCAAATAGCTGTTAGGGCAAAAAAGTCCGCTCAAGAAGAGGATAGTAGAGCTTGTCTGGCTCTTTTGAGCATCCTTCTCATGTAACTTAAGATTTAGTGATTCTAAAGCTTCTGAGAAGCACAAGTTCCCCTCTGAAAAATCTACATTCTAGATGAAATGGGGTTAATCATACTTCAAGGACCTCCGCCAGGGTGTCAAAATATGTGAGTCTATAAGAAATTACTCCTCTTGTCTCAGTCAAAAAAAGAAAACCGATATTGGTCGTACGGCAACAGAATCATGCATTATACCTAACTGGCACTACACATAAATACATTTCTAGGCTTTTAAAATAAATTTTGAAAAAGAAGTTAAATTTAAAGAAAGTTAGAAACTGAAAATGTTCAATTAGGACAAAAAGGACGAAAGAAACTGAATTTGAAGACAAACTTAGTAATTAGACGCTGTCTAAGATCTAAGAGACAACGAATAAAGTGTCTTGGAATTGCATGGAAGTTATTCGACGCTGAAAGGCATAAGGATAAGAGAGAAGAAGAAGAAGAAGAAAAAGAAGAACGGATTGCATGGAGGTGAAACCGAACTGGATGAAGAAGAGCTGTGTTATGTCCAACATGTAGGTATGAATTGAGTGTGTTGGAGCTAATAAGAACAATTATATCTACGATTTAGTTTTCTTAGTTTTCTCTCGTTTTATTTTTTCTTTTCTTTGTTTAATATAATTTTAGAGAATTTTTCAATTATTCAAATTTTTATGTATGTACACGTTATCATTTGATCGTTTTTTGTACTACAATGAATTTTTATTCTCTTCTCCTTTTTACAAACGTATTGATCTCATTTTACTTCTTTTTTTAATTATTTTTGATTACTTCATCAAACAATTTATTAATGTTATACTTTGTATAACAAATAAAGAGCAATTTATTCTTTTCTCTTGCTTTTTGATATTGTTCTTTATCTCGAAAATATGGTAAAACACCCCACAAATTAAATTTATGCTTTCTATGTTGCGATCTACTATTTTTTGCAGCATATCTGTTGCATATTCTTCTGTTGTGGATTTTTCTTCATTAATAATTTCTTTTACATTTTGCTGCCCATTATCTTTTTGCGACATTTGTTCTATTTAGTTTTCTAGTTTATGGGGATTTTTCCGTATTGTGGTTGTTTCGATGTGCCCATGTTCCTTGTATTTTTCCGTTGTTTCCTGATAATTTGTCCATTGATTCTCTTTTATTTCAGTTTCTGCTACTTTATTTGTCCCGACTTAAATGTCTTCGCGCTTCTTCAATTCTATTGCATTCAAGTATAACAATATTGAGCTTTTTAAAAGCTTCTTGGTTTGTACGCTTTCCGATGTCCATCAGAGGAACACCCATGGCTTGCTTAAGATATTTTTTATGGTTTTCGTTCACGGTCGATGTTTTTGACTTTTAAATTTCATGAAATTTTCTTCATACTTTATACTTGCCTTCTTTTTGTACTAAATTGGATTTTGGAAAAACGTCCAGTTTTATGATTTTTCTTTTGTGTTATTTCGTTAATTTGCACTTAGATTATTTCTAATTATGTCGTTAATTGTAAAACTTTGCTCTTTGCTAATGCAGCTTCTCATTTTCTTCAAACTTCTTAACCTATCCGATTGGCGCTTTTATTGATTCATGTTTCTTAATCTTTTATCAGTAAACTTTGGTACCAGCGTACCTACAATAATAAAATAGTGACAAAAGAGAAACTGAATAGTACAAATGAGTAAAGCGAAAAATAATAGAAGGCTAAAGCAAAAATATAGAGATAAAGAAAGATAAACTCTAAATAATTCTTTCTTTTTTCTCGTTATTTATCAATTATTATGTTTCGCATTGTCCTCCCTTAAATTTCTCTTATTTTTTTAATTATATTACTTCAATCTTTCGGACACCCTCCATTTTTATTTAATTTTATTTAGGTCCGTGTTGCCATTTTCCTTTTCTTTTTTACTTTTAAATACTTTCAACCTCTTCTTCTGCCTAAGTTTTATTGCTTTTTTCTCTTCTTTGGCACTTTTGCTCCAAAAAACAAACTTCTTTTGTTATTAAAGTAGTGTGGAGGATCTATAGCATTATTTATAATAAAACAGTTCTTGGGATGCTTGCTTGTTCGTAATTGTGAACAAATTGTAAGAGTTTGTTAATGGCAGTAATAAGAAGGAGATTAAGGGAACGACAAGCATTATGCTGCCCTATTGTTTAGACTAATTTAAAGGGCTGCCCAGGTAAGATTCTGCAAATTCCATAATGTTCATATTAGATGTTTTTTCTATAGCCGACTGAAAGCAGATACAAAATGAGCTAATTGTGTTACCCGAAACCGGTGACTAATTAGGCAAGTCCGCACTTTCTCGGGGGCCTTATTTTTGGCACATACGCTGTTGTTTTGGTCAGGGTTTGATAAGGATACTTTCTAAAATTTGATTGTAATTAAATTGTATAAACAGAACGTAATAACCTTGATATTTCTCAATTTCCAAATTTATGCAAATTACGATCTGCCGCACTTGCAAGCTTAAGAGCAAACATTGATTGCTGTAGACCAATGATGTAGCATCAATATTGAAAGTACGAGCACAAAGTGCTGCGCTGTATTGCATTACGGTTTTTCTGCGTGGGGTGTTTGTTTTTCGACAGCCTCTAATCTAAAGTCCAGAGCAATTAGAAATCGGCCGAAAATCGGCATGCGGCTGAGTCAGCAGATAACAGCAAGGTGCCGAAAGCAGCTCCCAGAAGAGCTGGCCAATGGAAGCGCTCGCGGCGCCCCACCGAGCAGCACCCGCTCGCCAGCGGCCAATCAGAGCCGAGCTGGCGCCAGGGGTTGAAAACAAAAACGCAATGCGGGTGCCTAAGATGACAGTTCTGGTAGCGGCTGCGAAAGAAGTGTGTGTGGTGAGTCCGCTAGAGTTTCGCCAAGATGAGTGCCATTATGACCGGGACGGACGCCATATATAGTTATTTGAACGGTATGTTGCATGGCAATTGTTTTATCGGGCACCATAAGTATGGTTTTGACTTGTAGGAGCCAAACCCACGGAGCCTGTGCAAGTCAAGCTGTTGGGCGAAGAGCTTTGGACGAAGTTCTATAATGCCGGGACGGAGATGATCATCACCAAAGGAGGCCGGTGAGTGAAAACCAATGCTTCTTACTTTTTTTTGTCCCCGGAATTGAACTTGATTGACAGGAATTCTTTATAGGCGGTTTTAAGTATCATATTAGTAGAGTTTTCAATGTTTTGTCATAAATATAATACTTTGCACTTCAAGGCCCTAACAAATTGTAGGAAAAAATAAAATGAAAATCATCGACTGTTTGATGCTTTGGTTTTTATTGATTTCTATTTTCAAAGAGTCATAAAGTGTTCCTAGATCATCTACCGTTTCAGTTATGTCAAAATGTTAGAAAGCGGACCAACCACTTATGTAGATCATAAAGCTTCAATTTTCGATACTTCTATGAACTTTGTGGATCTAACCAAATGGAAGTTGTGTTCTAATGAGATGTTTAGAGCGGTAGAATGAAGGTCGGTCGTATTGACACCTTCTAACGGGAAAAGATTAAGACGCCCGGATTAAGTCCTCAAGTGACTTTTTTTATTAGCCATCTTCGGGGGCAAATGGAGGTACTTAGGCCCGAGTGGTCACTTTGACGCCGTGATTTACGATTTAAGCTCGGCCGAGACGGCCTTCCGCGGCCAGACAGCTTTACGGGCCCAGAGTGGCGATCGCCAAAGGCTTGCGCTCGAGTGGCCGTCGGCGGCCCCCTGCCGCTGGCGCCCTTTGCGGCTGTCAGCGCCGCTCTTCGCAGCTGGCCGGGTGTCAAAATTTGCGGCGCGGAGCGCCATCGCGCGCTTTGTCTGGGCCGGGGCAGGCGCCACCCCGGGTGCGTTTTATGGGCCGGCGCGCCGGCCGCCCCGCCGCGTAGGTGTCGGGTTTTCGCCAGCTCTTTAGCGGCCGCTTCGTTAGACGAATCACTGTAATCAGGGCCTGTTTTCTTGGGACTTCCGCTTCCGCGCCGCAGACCGCCCGGATTATGATTATTATGACCAAATTGGACCGACCCGCTGTTTTCGTTGCGACATCTGCGCGGTCGAAGCGCGCTTTGAGGTGCCGACGCATTAGCACTCTTTGGGGGAAGGAAGATTTTAAATTGATTTGCTTTGAATTCTTATTTTTTTATTTGAGTTTGACCCTAAATCTTATTTTAAGGTAAAATTCTTTTGAAACGTTTAGCTCCCTGAAACTTGGTTGCAGCCCTTTAGGGCGCCACTTCGTCCGACATACTGATGATTTTTGTGTTAATTTGAGCGATGGTCCCTAATATGCGTATAGAACTTGTCTACAATCCTTCTAGTCCCATTTGCAGGCTTTTGGTGTTCGCGCGCGCACCCCACTCGCCTGCTAGGTTGTTCCATGTCAAAATAGCCTGTCAGGATTTTAAGCGCGTTGTAGACGGGGGCGTAGGTTGTTAGAAACTCGCCCCAAAATCACTCTTTTAAAACCATTTGCAAATTTAATAAAGAAATTAAAACATCCAAATATTGTAAAAAGAGCTGGAGGAGTTACAGACAAGTTGTGGGGAGTAGAAATGTGTTTTCTGAATAATTGCTTTTAATGCGTCAAGGTATTAAGTAGTTACCTTTAAAATTAACTTGTGTACCAGTTATGTGTACAGGGTGTTCTAAAAGTAGTTTGACCCTTCTAATATTGATTTAATGATTATATAGTTGTCCTGGAAGTCTATACTATTATTTCAAACAGTTGAAATAATACTTTAAAATTTTTTGAAATATCAACAGACATAGGTAGTAATAAAATATTGTCTTCAACCTTTTACACTTTCTTTTAGGCTCCTGACTTTTAATTTTTTTAACTTCTTCTTTATAAGATTTACCCCACTTATTTTCCTTCTTACTTTGTTCAATTTGAAAGCTATTTGTTCTTCACTTTTTCTTTTTACTCAAGATTGCTCTTATTACTGATTGCTAACAAGTTTTTCTAGTTTTTTTCCATTTTTGTAAACATGCAGTTTACTCTTCTTGATTAATTGTTGCTGTTATATCATTTTGAAATAATAAGGGGTTATTGGGTAAGTTGTGCTTAGCACGCACTGATCAGTCTAGTCGTGGTCTAATCTACGTAGAACTGCATAGATCTAAACTATAAGCTTTTGAACTGAAGTAGGCATTTAGCTATTGTTTTTTAAATCTTTTTTAAGCTTTGTTGGCACCGTCGGCTTGTTTGGTTATTTTTTTTAGTTCGCTTCTTTTATTTTCATTGACTTTGAGTTTCTCTATCGTTGAATTTATCTTTATTTCTCATTGTTTTTGTTAATATTAACATTTTGAAGTTTATTGCGCACTGTTTCCTTCCCAAATGTTTCTATAATTATCATTTATCTTGCTACCTTTTTTTATTTCCCAACAAGTTGTTTTTGCTTAATATTTGTTGTAAAACTATTATTATTTGCAGTTTAGTAGATATTTAGGTATTTAAACTCCTTAAAATTATTTATTTCGTAGTCTATCTTTAACACAAAACGACTAAACAGGAAATCATCCAAACAAAGTCATTTTTAGTGTGTAGGTGTTTGTAACTATTCTTCGTCTTTCACATCCATGATCCATCGATTTCGTTCTACTTAAGTTTCTATGGTGCTATAGCGAGATTCAAAAATATTTTAGAGTTCAGGTTGGTTATAAATTTGAAAAATCTGAGTTAGATCTTGTTTCACCATAGGACAAAGTCAGTATATTAGAAATCAATTTTGTTCGATTGCCTTGTTTAAAATGGTCGATGGAGGGCTACCGCAGCATGTTTTCGCCGGCAAGCGCAAACAAACCCTCAGAGACAATGCGAGCCCCCGGGCACTTGACAGTTCCTCGAGAGGCCTTTAACGTCTCTTTCTTCGGCGACAAGTGCGCAGTTCAACAAACAGCCGGCTCCATGACGAGGACCATGCGGCTTCCCGCGTGCAAAACGCGGCCAAACACTAAACAGTGGCAGTGCGGGTGCCAAGCAAAACATTTGCTTCCTGTCCTGACCTACCCCAAGCTATAACAACACGCTTGTATATACAAGGCCGCCGGGGCGCAGGCATCTTCCGCCGCGCTCAATAAAAAGAGCCGTGTGTCACATACATGACCAAGCGCGGTCTATCCAAAAATTATCAGAAATTTTCTTTCAGGAGGATGTTCCCCACCGCCCGTATGGAGATCAAGGGGCTCGACCCCCTAGCGTACTACTGCGTGTTCTTGAAGTTTGTGCCCTCAACGGGGTACCGCTACAAGTACTCGTCGAGCAACGGCTGGGCTCCGGCTGGCCCAGAAGAGGCCCATAGCCCCCATCGCACCTACGCCCATTCGGATGGGGCCCGAATGGGCACACATTGGATGTCGCAGCACATCTCTTTTGGAAAGTGAGTTATATTTCTTCCTCTTGCAAAATAGGGGTAATAATTTTTTTTAATAATCTGTAGGCTAAAGCTGACCAACACCATTGTGCCTCCAGAGGACCAGGTCGTCTTGTCGTCCATGCACAAGTACCAACCGGTGCTGGTCATATCGCGATGCGACGAAACTAAGGCGGCTCCCTGGGCCCCCACGGTCACCGTAGTGTTCCCGAAGATGCAATTTATAGCCGTCACTGCATATCAGGTGATTATTTTGAGAAACCACTCCTCTGTTGGAAACGACAGCAAATTTTACTTTTCCACAAATGACTAAACTGAAGCTTTGAGGAGCTGAGATTTCGCCCTTATTCGCTTTTTTTCATTTTGCTGCATGAGGCGGCAAGCTCCAGACGGACCGAGAAGTTGTCGCCGCTCACGGCCTCAAATTAACGAAATCCACAAACAAGTAATTATCTCTAATGCCGTGTCGGCCGAGTATGCGAAAAGCACTTGGCGCCGGCGCTCGACCCTCAGCGTTATCGTGTTTCGGCGACGAGGGCAAATAATTGTTCAAAGCCGACTTTCTCTTCATGTTCCGGGTCGAGACGGCCCTCCGTCGGAAGAGGGTCTGCGAGACGCCGGCGATTGAGTGGCACCTGAGGCCCACTTTGCCACTTGATGGGTTTGGGCGACGTGAAGCCCCGCATTAGCGTATCGGGCGCAAAATCGGTGGCCAGAAAAAGCTGCAATTCGAATTAAATCCAAACTGAAAAAAATAATAAGATGAAACATTGAGGGTAATTTAGATAAAAGACAACTTCTAAGTCTTTTCTTTGTTTTTGCAGTACTTTCATTTAATTTTTCATCATTATTTATATATTCGTTTTTCACCTATTTATGTTTATTAGTTAGATTCTTCTGTTGCTTTGTTTTTGTTTTTGTGTTTTTTTTAATTTTTTTTTATTAATTTGTTGCACATTCTCTCCTTAATTTTTCTGTGTATTGTCTATATTTTTTTATTTTATTGTTATTACCTTGCCATTATTTTTATTCTACTTCTTCGTCCTTTTGTTACCCTATACTTTCAATTTCTTTGTGCAACTATAGAAACTTAATTTGAAAATGTTCATTCAACGGTTCCTTCTGGTAAATTTATTTCTTACTTTTGTTATTTTTTTTACAATTCTGTACTCATTGTTAATGCAATCTTCATCTCTGTTGTCATTTTCCTGCCTTAGAAAATGTACCCAACTTTTTCCTTAAAACTGGTTGCGGTAACGATTTTAATTTTATTTTTTATTTCAGAATTCCGCAGTGACGCAGCTCAAGATCGACAACAACCCCTTCGCGAAGGGCTTCCGCGAGGCCGGTCAGTCGAAGAGCAAGCGGAAGAAGGCGCGGGTGTCGGAGCCCCCCAAGAAGCGCACCCGCCTCGAGGCCAGGTACAGGGCCCGCCTGCGCTCCGCAGACGAAACCCGCTCTCTGTCGTCGACCCCGTCCAGCAGGTGCAGCGACTTTTCCGATTACCCCTCGCCTTTAGCGCTCAACACCTACTACCCCACTTCTTCGCCGACGTATCAGCAACAGGCTGGCGGCAGCGCGCACCAGTACAACCACAACCCCTACTGTTTTTACCCGCACTACCCTTGCGTATGCTACTATTCCTCCCCCCAGTACAGCATGGTCCTCCCGTTTTACCACAGGAACGACCCGTACTTCTACCACAGGTCTCCTTCCAACTCCTCCTCGCCCTCATCTACCGTTACCAGCTCGTCCCCCAACAACAATCCGGTTAATCGGAACTTCACCGACTTTAGCATACGTGCGATAGTAGGATCTAAAGAAAAGACCGCATAATCAGCTTTCTATCGTTCAATTTTCCAGTGAGGCCTTTAATAATGTAATGCACCTGTGACTGAATGAAGCGTTTCATCTCTTGCATGCATTACTTGTAAATATCGTGTACATAATGTCAGTATAGGGTGTTTTATTGGGAGCAATTCGTCAAATTGTTAAAAGGTCGGCTTTAAGCTTTGGCATTGTGACTATATTTTATTTGTACTGTAATTTGAATTGTTCTAAATTTAAATTAGTAGTATCTTTAATGTCCAGTGCTATACGAATAGCAATATTTTTGTAAAAATCCATGACCAAAGTTGATATGCCAAAATAAACAAAGAATCGAGCGATTCGAATTTATACTATTGTGATTTTTTATTGGCAATATTTTGAATCATCCTGTATTTAAGTGAATACTCAGTGACATCTGTGGCAAGGGATGGGAGGTGGCGCCGATAATAGAGGCTGCTTTGAAACGCTGTCAAGCGGTCAGCTGTTGTGTAGTGCTATCCTTCCGCACTGCAGATGTACAAAGATCCGCGACGGGCTCGTGTGTAGTCTAACGTAATTGCGAAGAATGCTGTTGGGTGGAAGAAGTACCAACGCATTGGTAGATTTTCTTTAACTGGTAAGTCATGCGCTCGAAACCGCTGTGAATTAATGTAGAAATCAATATGTGGTTAAGTTGCAGCTATGGATATCATGGTTTTGTGCTTTAAAAACCCTATTTTGCTCATAAAGCTACAATTACAAATAAGCTTCTCATGCTCGTACAATTAATATTAGTATTTGTATATAGGTAGAGGTATCTTAGCAAAAAAGTGGTGTTTGTGTGACACCAATTAATTTTCATAATAAATCAGGAAGGGTGCACATAATGAATGTATAAACATAGCACTGAGGTGCAAATGGGCGATAAATGATAAGGGATAAGTGATGTTAAGTAACGGCATATTTATGCTAATATTCTGCCAATACAAAAATATAATAATGTTGCAGCTCAAGTGGCAATCAATAATCAATAGTAAACGTTGGGCTTTACTGTATCACTTAGAGAATATTAGATTCAATGATTCTGTAACTGTTGGCAAAGCTGAACAGTCGTATTTTTCAGGTAGTCGCATTTCGTAAGAAGAGACTTAGTATAAAGCCTCTCTGAGTGAATTACATTTAATGCCTTGTTTGTCTTTCTCTTGGACCGTCCAGCACATTTTAGACATTAATCCTGATATTGTTCAACCTATTACCTTGATTAAGGTGTCAACACGCAAAATTTTTGGTATCAAGACTAACTTTGCAGTTTTGCATGAAACAGGGAGTGTTCCCTGTTTCAGTTATATGTTATATAGGAAGAAGTCGCAATCAATTTATTAGCCAGTCCATCGGGTTCAGGAATCTTTCTATTAGCTCAATGATGGTGAAACGAAAAACTTTTTAATCATAATTCTTGATCAAATATTGGATCTGAGTAAATGAGAAAGTACAGAGTGGAGCAAAACTTATTTTTTGAGGTTGAATAAACAAAACAACAACAAAAAAACGATAGAAGTACAAAATTTATTTTTATAGAATAAAACTACATAACTGAAAGTTTTATTTCAATGGGTTTAAAGGGGATATAGGCCAAATGTTGTCTCTCACTTTTGATGCACAGGTTCTTTATTAACCTTCCAACATGTTAAGAAATCACCTGATTTTTTGTTGAATTTTGTGAAGCTTGGAGGATCATAAGCCTTGATATATTCCCATGGGGAGAAGTTAGACATGGGAGAGAGAACCCCAACAGGGTTGAACAAAACTTTTTTCAGGTTGAGTAAAGGAAAAAACAATAGAAGGTATACAAAATTTATTTTTTTAAGATAAAAGTACAGAATTGGAAGTTGAGGATTACGCTTGATTTCTTGACGCATTGTCTAGGGGCATGTCTGTAAATCACAACTTTCAGAAATTCTCATAGAAAAAAGTCATACAGGGCGAGATCCGTCGAGCAGGGTAATTAAGCGGCATCACACTGTTGATAGATTAAGAGCGAAGCTCTTGCTGTGAGCTGTGCCTCCATCCTGTTAGAACCAAACGTTTTTCAGTTGGAAAAATTGTCAGATCATTTTCACATATCGATCGAAAGTGACAGTAATGGATAGGGTTCTCTCTTAAAAAAAGTAACTTTGCTCACTGCACACCATTCAGAGACATCGCTGTGGGAGGCCTTTCGTGAATAAATTCGTTGTCACTCCAATAACGAAAGTTTTGTTTATTAATGCATCCCGATAAGAGGAATTATACTTCGTCGGTGAAGGAAGTGAATTTGCCGATCACAATCGGATAGTTCTTGTACAACAATCAGCTTTACGGATGAAAACGAAAGTAGTGTTGCTGTACAATAGGCAAGTGAAGAGCGACGGCATGTTGATCTCTTCGAAGATTTTAAATGGAACGCCTTATGTCTTACTACATTGAAAATTTCCTGTATTCACGCACTTCAAGGTTTTCGTCTTTAATACGTTTGAAGTTTTCTACCCTCAACACATTGATGTTTAGAGTCGATTCACTGTTTTCAATGTATGCTTCAACAGTTCATTCGTCCATAGATATGTTGACTACTAAAAGCGCCTCTAGTCAAAATTTTCTGACTACCTGCGTATAATTAAATCACTTTCTCCACCCTCAAATTACCCTTCGCTTTATAACCTTCAATTTAAATTAGGGAGGAGGTTTTGACCTATCCTGTTTGAGGATAATATTTGCAACTATGTAAATAAAGCCCCGACTGATTTATCAATGACCAGCCTAAACCACTGGATTGAGAAGCAATTTTTGTAACCTGAAAAGAGATGAGAGCTGATTTGAAGGATTCGCCAATTTTTCTTGTCTGATGAGATACGCTACTTATTTTTATTCTCTGATATAATTTAGGATTTAATCTTAATCAACCCCCAATATTGTTTTTACGGTGGCATTGGGACCACTGATCATAACTTTTCGTTTCTTTCATATTTATATTTTAAGTAGTTGGGTTTATAAGTGTAGAAGTGATGCAGGATTTTAAGGAATTTTTCCAACTTTGATAGATGGAAAATTATTTTTAGTTGTCCGTTGTATCAATGTCACCTAAAAGAGAAACTAACTAGTATATACATCAAATGACGGAAATCATAAGAGGTGTAGTGTGAAGGTTTCTATTCTTTTGTTCCAGAAGGCAAGAAGAATATGTTTCCCGATCACTATGAAAGCAGTTGGAAAACCATGCGAAATGAAGCATATAGTAAATACACGTTTAAAATATAATCCTCAAAAGTATAAGCGATCATAGGTCTACATAGGTGCCAGTTCTGCTATATTGTATTTTTATTTAACTCCATATCGACAAAGACAGTCGAATTGGAAACTGTTTGGAGCGATATTCCGTTGTTGTTGTTGAACTTGCACGTGTAACAGCTATTGCATTTTGAACACTTCTGGTGACCTTGTTCCGAGCTTTAAATGAAATTATTGGTTTCTGAACGTTCATAATTTTCGTGTGTAATGTAAGCAGTTCCAAAAGGTCAGAGAAGGGCACATGAGTCAACTGAGACCTATATCAGAACAGTCGCTTAAGCTCGCAGTTAATTATCTAAAATTCTTCCACACTACTGCTATATTAGTGTGTGAAAACCATTTGAAAAGAAGTCGTTCTCTTGAAAATGCTTTCTACAAACCCCGTTCTTTTGGGCGATGACCAACTTCCTAAGCATCCCATGGCTATGCACAGATGTGGTGGTTACACGCATTCGTCCCGTTTGATTTTCACACACGCAACAGTATCGTTCAGATCCAGGTGCCGATGTAATGCGCCTCCATGTTTTGCGAAATTTCAAATTCTATAACATTCAAACAAGAAGGCAATTTATTATCAAGATACTTTATCAAATATTTTATTCATTCCACTCTCCTACAAACTTTAATACAAATAGATTATTGATAGAAAGCTTTTACCCCATTGCTATAGTTTGATAGCTTGATTTTGTTTCTTCTTAAGCTGAATCACGGTACACACAAACAATTGCGGCATATTTTGTCATACAGACGGAATTCAATGACCTCCGAAGACAAAAACCTAGTTGAGATCTTGAAAATATAAATAATTTCTGAAAAATAAAATTAGTACATCCTGGTTTAGAAATACATTTTTTCTAAGGGGTAGGTATTTTTTGATCCCTGTGTTGATAACGTAAAATGAAGGTGGTTATTTCGACAACAATATCGTCCTTAAATCTGTCCTCAAAATGCTTTCTCAGTGGTCCAAACAAATGATAATCATATTGTAGGAAGAATGTTGTTCTGGTATAATCTGCAACAAATTCTCAATTTTTGTAGTTTGGGCATCTGTATGGGTTTGCGGGTTGGCATGAAGCAGGAACTCGTTTTGGATTTTCTCAGCACTTCTGCAGCCTCTTCCAACCTAGGAAGCAATTTCATCATTAATTTGTAATTATCCTTGAAAAGATGACCAACAATACGAACATTCTCCTCAGATACATACCGGTTTTCAGGTGATGTCAGTAACCTTTATTTGTTACTGTTTCTCGCTCTCTCTATAGATTGTTTATACTACGCCCACATTTGGGTCTTCAGGGTGTTGTCCGCGAATTATACCTCAAGCCCTATACCTTAATGATTATAGTAGTCTTCGAATAAAAAACCTGGTTCACCCTGTTTAAAGATGGATTTTTACCAATACCTACACAACTGGGTTTGGAATTATAGTGGTAGCCGCTTACAAATCCTTTAACTATCATACTCTAGTGTTGGTATCTATTTTCCGATTTCTCACGTTTTCCCACGTACTGATTTTGCAGTAAAATGAGAAGACTGACTGCGAACAAGAACTATCAATTTTTGTGGTCGCTATCTGCGCATAAACATGAGCAACTGGCGGGGACAAGAAAATTGTTTTACATACTTAAAAAAGGTTTTGACCAACGCATTCTCCCTGTGTTGACATATGGACCATCACAAGACCAATAACAATAAAGTGTCAAGTTACATCAAGGACGTCGGTTAACACAATAAGATACAGAAAAGGGAACGAATGGATTCCTCGAAGACCAAGACCAGCAGACATAATCAAAAAATTATAAGTGGAGCAATAAAATAATATATTAGAGACCATGGCTTAAAAAAATAATAGAGGATAATCATCAGTGAGATTGTAAGATATTAAAAAGATCAAAAAAGATTGACGCTTAATATTGTGTTCAGAGAAAGAGAACTTTAATTAAATGATTGTTATAACACTATCAGTACTCAATTGTTTTCATTAGTTTTTATCTTGTCATACTTTTTGATGACCTTCAACTTAGCTTTCATGACGTAAACCTCCATTAAATGTTTGAATGATTTGATATCCATTAGTTCTTTTATTATTGAAGAATCAGACCTAAATTCATTCAGAGTAGTTGTGTTTGATGGTTTTTGGCTTATTATTCATAAATTATAAAATAAGAAAGTTATTATGTAAAAGTATTTCTTTAATCAGTAGTTTATAATCAAATGCGTAAATCAAATACGTAATCGAGTAGAGTAGAATAAATCTCCAATTGTTTAATCATTCAGTTAGACGTCTCGGTGTACTCTCAGGAGTACAATTGGTTGCCTAACCACTAAATGTGGTATTTCTTAATAAAAAGTATGTGGTTCATGCAAAAGAAAGAAACCTCTTTCCTTTTTAAATTAGCAACATTTTTTGTTAATTTAGATTTCTAAATTTTTAATTGCTTTGCCTTAATCTACAGTATAGTAATTGTTTTCTTTCCCGGCAATAAATTTTTATAATTTCATTCATTTGTTGATTTGATAAATTTTATTTTTAGTTTTACATCCCCAACTAAGCTGTGAGTTAGATTTCTCGATCAGTATTCTGTATCTCTTTATATTAATTTAATATCAATTTTTGAAATGTCTGGATAGCTTTATTGACATTTCTTCTAAAAGACAACACCCTTAATGGATTATTCGCGTGCCACAATCTGGCCTAGTTTATAGGAAAGAGGATCAAATTTATTTTTTAAATTTAAAGGTGACCACCCTCAAAATACTTTTGAACCAAATATGCCCATCCTTTAGAAACTATGCACCCCACGCGGTTTTGTGGTGCATGCGGTATCGATCTATTCAATGCTTAAGTCATTCAAACTGATCCGACCAAAATTGACCTAACTAAAGGGGTCAATCAGCGATGAGCAAGTTGTGGACAGTTGGCATGAGATTCGAAATGACGTGTTTAGGTTTCATTTTCGTTTGAATGTTTGATGAGTTCTTTTAGTTGTTTATTTTAATTGCTTGGATTTACATTATACAGAACCTGGTACTTGGTACTGATTGGCTGTCATCACAATGAGCAGAATTACGAAGCTATACAATATATTGTCATAGGACCCGATGTGAAACTTTGGAGGCCATTTTGGAAATCACTACCTTTGAATCCCAGAAAAATCAATTTTATTTTCCCCTGCGTTTGATGATTTACTAAGTGCGCTGGTCAAAATTGTGCTACACCGATAGACTGTGTGTATTCATTCTATGAAAACCAATATTGGACACGGATTGGCTGATACTGTGTTAGTATAACTTAGCAAACACAGGGCGGATTTTGAGGAGTCCAAATGCATTAGCACCAGAGTTGGGTATCGTATCATCCCTTGCCAAGTCTGTTCTCGTCTGAGCTGACTCCATAGATCACACTCATTTAGAGCATTTCTGCTCTTTAGCGTTAGTAATTTAGGTCTCGTGTTCGATACCATTAAGGAAGTAATTGGTGATTTTTAGTCTGTAATTTGCATACCTGCTTGGTGGTCCATTTTCTTTTTCTTTCTTTCTTTAGCCTTCTTCAATCCATTTGCGGATGTAGGCCTCCCCTAGTTCCTTCCATCGTGTCCTGTCTTGTGCAATTCTTTTCCATGCAAGACCGGCGTGTAGTTTTACATCATCTATCCATCGCATCTGTGGTCTACCCCTTGTTCTTTTGCCTAGCCAGGGTCGCCAGTCCTGGATTCGTGCGTTCCACCTGTTGTCCGTTTGGCGGGCATTGTGTCCTACGAATTGCCACTTCAGGCTAGCTATTCTTTTTCCCACATCTGTGACTTTTGTCTTCTCCCTTATCCAAGTGTTTCGTTTTCTGTCTTTTAGGGTTATTTGCAACATTTGGCGCTCCATGGCTCTTTGGGTCTTCATAAGTTTGTCTACATTTCTCTTTGTCAAAGTCCAGGTCTGTGCCCCGTAAGTAATGACGGGCAGTATACAGCTGTCAAACACTTTTGTTCTCAGGTATTGAGGTATCTTTCGGTTTTTTAATATGTAACTTAATCTGCCAAAGGCAGCCCATCCTAGTTTCATTCTTCTTGCGATTTCTATTTCTTGATTTTCTTTATTAAGTGTAAACCTTTGCCCTAAGTATGTGTATTCTTCTATTTGTTCTATAGTGTTTTGTTCTAGTTCGATATTCACTTCCTCTTCGGAATTTGTCATGATTTTTGTTTTTCGGTGTTTATCTTTAAACCCACTTTTTAGAAGCTTCATTTAGTTCTTGGAGCATTGAGTTTAGTTGGTCTCCATTTGTTGCAAATATTATGACGTCGTCTGCGTATTTTAGATTATTTAAAATTTGCCGTTTATATTGATGCCTTTTCCTCCCAGTTTAGGCATTTGAAGACATCCTCAAGGGCTAATATAAATAGCTTAGGTGATAATGGGTCTCCTTGACGGACTCCTCTCTGTATTGGGATTGGATCGGTTTCTTCTGACCAGTTGACTGTTATTGTAGTATTCTTATATATATCTTGGATTATTGTCATATATCTGTGGTCTATCCTGCTGTTCCATAGACTCTTCTGTACTGCCCACGTTTCGATGCTATCGAACGCTTTTTCATAATCTATTAGTGCTATGTATAATGGGAGATGATATTCATTTGCTTTCTCTATTAGTATCTTGAGGGTTAATAGATGGTCCGTTGTACTAAACCCTTTGCGGAAGCCAGCCTGTTCTTCGGATAAATACATTTCTATTTTGTTATTTAATCTTTTCATTATGATTCTTGAGAAAAGCTTATATACTTGTGATAGTAGTGTTATGGGCCTGTAATTTTTAAATCTTGTTTGTCTCCCTTTTATATAGTAAAATCGTTATGGCCTCTTTCCATTCACTCACTATTCTTCCAGTTTCCAAACATTTATTGAACAGTGTCTTCAACGCTGTTATTATTTCCTCTTCTCCTTCATTTAATAATTCTTTTGTCAGATTGTCTTTTCCTGGCGCTTTTTGATTTTCATTTCTCTCATCGCACTAATTATTTCCTCTTCTTCTATTTCTGGCATATCTTCCGAGTTTATATTTGTTATTTTCTTTTTAGCTTTTCTTTTATTTCTGTGGGAGCTTTTCTTTGGGACTTGTACAACTCCTCATAGAATTCTTTTACTGTAGAGTTTATCTTGTCTTTTCTCTTACTTCTCTTCCATCTTTATCTTTTATTACTATTATCTTGTTTTGCCTATTTTAGGTCTCAATGCTTTCATATTTTGATTCTTTTCTATAACTTGTTGAATTATAACGTCTTGTTTTTAATTTCATTTTGTCTTATTGTTTTCCTTATTAATTTATTTAGCTCAACAAATTCTACAGTATTTTGTTTGTTCTCCTGTGTTAGCTTCCTTCTGCTTTTCAGCATCTCTTTTATTGTAGATGATAGTGTTTCATTTTATTGTTCTGTTTTGAGGTTATTTTTGTATTGAGTCTGTAATTGCTTCTTTTATTGTTTCGCTAATTTCGTCTACATCCATGTTTGTATATTTTTTATCTTTTAGGTGTCTTTTTATTCCTTCTCGGTATTTGTCAGAGTTTTCTTTTAGTGTTTCGCTGTTGATTTTGTTTGTATTGATCTTTAGTCTTATTACTCTCTCCAATTTCTTATTTATATACAATTTGGCCCTGACTAGTCTATGATCGCTGCCAATGGTGCATTTGTTCAGCACGCAGATATCTTTAATGATTTCTTTGTTTCTTGTTAGAACGTAATCAATTTCGTTTTTGTTGTCCCCGTTTGGACTGATCCATGATCCGTGGTCCATTTAGCGCATCTAAAAAATAGTATATTTTGTGTAACAGGATGCAATGAAAAGATTTCGAAGAAACCGTCATTCACTTTTTATCTATTTTTCTCTTTCAATTAGAGTAAGCGAGATTATGGCGCTTTGTCTACTACTACTCACACCACTTTACAACCTCCACGAGTGTGACTTTGAATTCTGCGTACGTGGTCTGAGGACTAAACATAGTATTCTTCTTTATTATGTAGAAAATCTTGATGTACTAACTCCTTGACAGACATATTCGAAACCTTGTCAGTTTTCTAGTGAAAGAAGTTGTCGAGAAACACAATTAAAGTATAGGGATATGCAGGAAGTTCTAACCGTTCCCTTAAAAATGTGTAATAATTTACAATCTAAAATAACTTTATTTCTAAGTTCATGGTAAAAGTTCATTCACGACAAAAGTTCAACAATGACAAAGAAATGACAGATTATTAACTTACTAGTAAAAAGGCCCGTCCCAAAATCGGGCCACATAAATCAAAGTTGTGCCGCATGCGCCTTCTGGCAGCAGACAGCTTACCGATAGGTGACGCAAACTGTCAAATTACTTCATGTTTTGACCTATACAGGTCAACCGTGACCTAAATCGAAAAAATAAAATCTTTATTCGAGGTTTGGCAACAAACCAGTGAGGTATTGATCTTTGAAATCGGTTCACAACTGTAGGAGGAGTTGCAATGTTAGTTACAAACTAACAAACAAACACACATAGTTAGTTATATTTGTGTAGTTTTATAGAGTAGATAGTTCTTTTGGTAGTTTAAATTTAACTAATATGGCCTACTATACATTTGAACAGAAAATGAACAGACAGCTGATGTGGCGTGGCTGAGCTCTGAGCGTACGGTTGGTTGCCTATCTTTAGAATCGTTTTGCATATCTTACTTTCGTAAGGTCATCGCATCGACTTATCCCACTGTATCATTTGTAAATAAATTATTTCACGTTCTCAGCTTGCAACATTTGAGGGAAGGCGGATGAAAAATTGTAAGCCTAGGACTGCAAAAATACCTTTTTGTAGGCAACCCCTCTTTTTCTACATATTCTCACCCGGCATACTCATTTTACAAAAAAACTCTTGTAGAACGCGTATAAAAATATACTTACCTCCAGACTAGCAGCAGTCAATAGAAATTCGTCTTTTTCTTCTACTCTTCAATCATTGGATTGGTCGGCAGCTTTCCATTTTACTTTGTCGCAGGTAGATTTTTTGAATATGGTGTAATTCTCCGCACCAGCATTCCTCATTACCTGCTTTATAAACTCGAGACGAGGTTTACCCCTGGCTTTTTTACTCGTTATCAATCCTTCTAACTGGTAAAAAAGCCAAGGGAAATTCATAGCTGAATAAAAAAAGTTCGCTCAGTATTTTTGAAGATAAAAAGGCTACCCCTTAAAGATCAGAATCTTGCCTTGTTACATTTTGTCAATTCTGTTGTATGACCTGGAGACCTGGAACCTTACTAAAGCGCTTTTGAGAAAGCTAGAAGCTAGAAGCTTTTGAGATGTGGGCACATTGCTCAGTTCTCCGGATACCTGGACAAATCGTATCGCGAACGTGGAGGTATTAAGGAGAATGCAAAAGCAGAAAGAAGTTGTATTTATTCTCAAATTACGGAAGCTCCAGTATTTTGGTCACGTAATGAGGGGAGTATTACGGAACTAATATTGCAGAGTAAGGTGGAAGGTAGAAGAGGACACGGCAGGAGGGGACACTCATAGTTATACAACCTACGAAAATTATTTCGCCAAACTTCTGCTGAATCTCTTAGGAAAATATTCGACAAAGTAAAGATAGTCATATTAATTCCAACGTCTGAAACGGATAATGAATGTTAAAAAAAAGATACTCTTTCCCGAATTACTCTGGCAATTTATCAACTAGTCCTAGAAGCTTATTAGAACTTCGATGGTAAGCTCCTCCAGGATTTCACTTTATCGATTACAGTTTTATAATATTTTGTAAAGCTGAGAAATGAACTCGATGTATCCAATGAAAACTGTCACTAGTTGTAATGCGAATCCAGCCAGCTCAAGCAGTTCCATCTCGTCCAAAAACCAACTCTTTAATTCCAGCTAATGGTCGCTCAATTTTCTTCTTGTCAGTTCGCCGAGTTACCAGTTTGAGCTTTTCTGTTTTGGTAGTTTTTGAATTTTGGATTAACAAGCCAAGGTAGTCATATCTAAATCAATTTCCTAATTTTTTACGGACTTGTTAAACTTTTTTTAGTTGTTTTTGGAGTCGAGTAGCTTCCATAAGTTCTAATTATGGAATTAGCTTTCTTTCTGTAGAAACGCAGGTGGATTTAGGATCTTCAGAAACGAATGTTGACTACAGCTTCAGCTTCAATGAACATGTTATAGTACTATTTGAACATAATTCAATTTCTTGTTCACCGGCGTCCTCTTGAGGAATTTCTTCAATGTATGGACTATCTGCTTTTAGACTACCCCCAATCCGCTGTTGAAGGGATAACTACACATTTCAGTTTATTTCTATGGGCAATTTATAAGTCCCTACAAAGTTAAATTTATTATCAATGTGTACTACGGATGGGTGGCTTCTTTTGCTAATGAACCGAAACATAGGTAGAATGACATTTTCTATTGCCAAACTTTTTACTAGTTCCAAGTAAAATTGTTTAGAAATTAGCTCAAGTAAAAAATGACAATCAATACTTTTCTTTCACCTTTCAGGAACAATAATCCGATATCATCAAATTTGGTTTCTCAAACTCCATCTGTTTCTCTTGGTTTTTATACTTGTAATTAACTGCTGAACCAATTTATGAATTGTAAGGAGCCTAATAGGCCATTTAAAGTTTTTGGTTGCTTTACGATTCAAGAGTTTAGTTTTAACCTGAAATAACCCATCTTCAGGACTTTTTTCTCAGCAGATTAAGTTCTTCAAACTTTAGGTTTCCAATTTCTGCTCACTGCTTTTTTTAATGAATCTTAGAATCCATGCTATTAGACGAATATTGTTCTAGTATTTATTAAATCAGAAAACGTGCTACGAATATTCACAGTGGCAGGACTTGCAACTTTCTTTCACTCACTATTTATTTCTTCTGAATTGTAGTGAGGTCTCTGCATTGCCCAAGACCTTTCTTCTTTGAGTCAGGTTGTTTCCTCTCATCATTTTCTTTTGAATAGTTTCTTCACTGTACATCCCGGAACAAGAGCTTTGCTGAGTTTATTTCCCCAGGAACAAATCTCCAAAATCCGTGCTTGAGAGGTTGGAGATCTCTTTGGCACGATTTCTAACAATTTTTCCCAGAAATAATTTTTCTTAATCTAGTAAAATGCATTACAAGCAGGAATCTCCGGAAGTCCAATATTATATACTAGTTAGTCACATTCCAGTAGTACATCCCAATGGCTTAAGTCGTGGAATTGTGACTATTTTCAGAGGTGCAACTCTAGAATTTGCTTAAATTAATCCCATATTGACTTGATCTTCAATGCCAAACGGAGAAATACTGCCGCAGCTTAAGTCCTCTGACTATAGGTTGAAAATATGTAGTTGTAAATTTTCTATAATTTCTATTGCCCTGTAATGTGTAATGAAATCTTAGATAAGGATTTTGGTGGAGCTGGTACAGTAAAGCCAATTGGATCAAGTAATTTCTGAACCAGGCTTAATAGTTCTTCGGTGTGTATTTAACTTCATACTCATGGGTAGGAGTGGTTTCATATCCCAAAGTAATCACAAAGCTTTAGTTTTCGACCCCACAGCAGATACAGATATTTCAAAACCTAAGCTATGATGTATCTCAACTTCGAGATAAATGCTTCCGCTGTCGGAAAAATCCATTACTTATTATTTGAAAGGTCTAGGATTTGAACCTTTGGTACTCTTCCTAACTAAATATTGAGATTGTAACATTGTTCACGTAAAGAGATTTCCTCGATTCCAAACCATTTTTGAATTCTGTTCTGTGGCCTTACTCAAAAGTACTCTAAAGTAGCCCAAGCAGGAATGGACTACGCCAAAGGGGAACTCTTTTATCTCATTGTTTGGATTCTAGCATAAAATCGTAATCTCGCTTTTATTCCTGAATTTCAAATATTTGAAACGCTTCCTAGGCGTCACGATTGACACCTATTTTTTTTCTTTGAATTATGGTAATACGTTAAGAATAAATTAAATTATTATATAATCATTTAAATATGGATTTCTTCTTACAGAAAACAAAGCCCCAAAAACCGGTTGGACAGGAGTGGTTGATCTCAGGCACATTTAAGTCCCGAGATTTCTTCAACTGGTTTTATTAGTTCTTCCATGGTCTTTAAATTCTTCGTTATGATGTTCAAACAAATATGTGTATGTTCATTCATTACTTGGCAGTTCATCTATCTCGAAGTTTCATGATAGTGCAATGGAATATCATAGTCCTTCTTTAGTAACGTTAAGTTTGTTACTGCAATGATGTTGTATATCGAACTCTTCTTCACTCTTAGTTTTAACTTTGATTGATCTTTGATACCAAGAATGTCTAGACTAAATAAATCTCTAATTGATTTCGGCTAATCAGGCAATAAGATTAAACTGTTTGCCATTTTCATATTATTATCCGATTATAGTATTCCCTTCACTGTCCAGCCTAATTTCGTTCAACTGTAATAATCCGTTTTGTAGTTTGTAGGAATTGTCTGCTCCAATTTCTGGAAGATCAACATTTGTGTCTCCGGACAGTCTTGTCCTATATCAGAATACCAAATATTTTTCCTCTTTAGTTTATTAATCCATGGTCCATTATTCATCCTGGGAAAAGGTGATCAGTTTCTTACTATCCTAGTACCTCTAAATACTGTATTCTGAACTTTGATATACTGCAGACTTTGTGCTTCTGGGCAATTATGAATCCTTCTAACACTTCGTGGAACTGTTTTCATTATGAGATATAAGTTCATTTTTTTGGATATCCGAATCCAACAAGTAACTGCTTTGTGATCCAGTACTTAGAAATGTCCGACCGTTATAGAGTTTATTGTTCTGTGTTATTTCGTCTTCCAAGGTTTATAAGGTTTCTTTGATGCAATTAAGACTATTGAAATGATCCTGAAGAATTACTTCAATATTTGGAGTTACTACATTTAATATATGGTGATATCCTATGGCCGGCTAGGTCACCAGATCTGTACCCTTATGATTTCTTTCAGCGGGGACACCTAAAGGATAAAGTCTTTCAACACTGCAAGAGTGCATCGCTTGTGTGGGTAAACATTTGGACGATATCATCTTCAAAACTGGTAGATGACTGTTCTGTGTGATGGCACAATAAAAATCTATGTTGTTCTTCTTATTGCTGTTTCGAAAAGGGGGATATCGTTCTGCTGGACTCGGCCGTTCTGTGTCATATAGAATTGCATTTTTGAACATTTTATTTAGTACTTATAGTTAAGGAAGCAACATCGCTTATTTTTTACTTTTTGTTGTCTATCTTTCAATGTCTAATTTCTTGAGGTTATGCAATGTAAACTACAATGCTTCCATTACAGAATATACAGGCTAAAGAGTTAGGCTTATCTTTAGTCCCTTGTCCCGAGAAGAATGCTATTACTGTAGGTAAGAAATCCTTATCATTCGAGTAACTGAATTTTCATTAATTTTCTTCCTATAATCGGCTCCATTAATTCCCTTTCTAACAAAATCCAGACGCTCGGACGCTTCAATTTCATTCCTCAAGAATTTCATGAATTGATTCAGGCGTATCTAATCATTGTTCATCATCAAGGTCGGAACGTGCAGACAAGTTCCGTCGCCAAACTTGATTCATATTTTTAGGAAGACTGGATTAAACTAGTTGGTACAAGAAAGCAACGCTGTTGTCTGGACGTATTCCAAAAGTCCTAAATGCGCGAAGACGTGATTTTTATTGATTATTGAGTTGACTTAAATTTTTCTTATTTTTTGCTTGTGCTAACTACAACTATAAACGCTAATTTATTTATGTAAATTTCGCCTAGTAACATCTTGTTACCAGAACTGTAGAACTTCAATTAAATATGAGAGAGCCCAAACGCCCTACATTGGAGTACGTTCTGCGAACTGGGAGTTAAGGCTTTCATATGTCTGCCCTCACTGCCCGCTCGTTGTGCACCATTTCTAATATTATGGAAAACACTTAGACAACCGCATCATTTTTTTTTAATCATTGAGACGCATCTACGGCACTGCGGCCTTAAAGCCTTATTGGGTCTATTAACATGCAACTTTATACGACTTATATACTAGTACGTCACATGCGTCCATGACTTGCCAGCAAGATTCGAACTTTCGTTGGAATGTTTATCTTTTTTTAATTCTGCTTGGATCTCATAGAACAGATTTTTCGCTGCAACTCTTGGACTGTTTTCACTAAGCTTAAATCTGACAATTTTAGTTCTTCTTTGACAGCTTTGATCAAAGGAGGAAATAACTTAGACAATTATACTTAGAATTGCCTCTTTTAAGTTCGTAGAAAAAGTTGATAATGGTTGAACGATAATTGGCAATGACGGATTATTAACTTAAATTTTAACTAGTTAGGTTTAACAATTAACATGGTTACTAAGGTTGCTTATAACTTTCTTCTTTCTATCTTCTACTTATTAGCAGAAGTTCTCGTGTGATATCAAATATCTGTAACTGTTTGTGTGAATGAGTTGTTATCGCTTACGTCTAATCAAACTCCGAGTCTTCAGAACTAACTTTATGTATTGGGTCGCTGTGCAGGAGATTGAAACATATGTGGTAGCTGGTAGTGACGACTTTTGGTCTTCGACTAAATAAGGAAGCCGGAGACCTTGACTAATAACTTGAATAATTTTATATTCTTACCCTTGCCTTTCGCGGGGTACAGGGCCTTAGTCGGGCAGCGTCATTTTTCCAGGTTGGATCTTAATTGATTTACTAGTGCCGTCACATTGACTAACAAGTTTAGAATAAACCATTGTAATTGTCGAAGGTGTAAACTGAAATATGGAAGAAGGAATAGACAAAAATTTTTAACTTCAAAATTTTACCTTCTGGTGTTTGTAAGTTATAATTCCGACGATCTTACTGATTTTAGAATTTAGAATCTTTCAGATTCTTATGTGACACTGATTTTGCATTTTGTACTAGCGAGTGAATTAGAAATAGAACTTTGTGCGATCTTTTGTCGGTCTGCCCACAAGAGTTCTGGCTCGGTGTAAAGATACTTTTGGTCAAATTTTAAAAGTCGCACTTAATATGTAATTATAATCACTATCTGACGTAATATAGCATCACTATATTATTACAGGTTTCTGTGATTTAAAACTTTAGTGTAGATTCTCATACTATTTTTGTATTACATGATTTTTTCTTCACTATCCCAGGTATATTTCGTGTGCAATAATTTCCGATTTGTTACATTTCAATGAAACAATTGATCTAAAGATAAGGTAAAGGTGAAGATAAAGACAGATTATTTTATATAATATATTTCAGTATTATAATGCACCGACGAGTACGATATGCAGAAATAAACGAATCCAAACAATTTCTACGGCCAAGGCATTTGTATCTGAATCCCAGTTTACGGGCGGACGTGTGGAAAAAAAAGAAATTTGAGGTAAATATCTTTAGATTGCAGGAGTTAGTAGGGCACTAATGACGTCATCTCTGTCGTTCCATTGGTGTTATCATTTCGAGGAGTTATTCTGTAGAGCCTGATAAGTTTCTTGCGCAAGCTACAACAAATCTGAGTTCGGCGTTCGACGGCGATAAGCCATTCGATCGCGGATCGATTCGCGTCCAGCTCGGCGAAAGCGGGTTCAAAAGCTATCTGCGGAAGATGCAAGAAGTGCGCGGAAATCGGACTGCCCCGTCGCTCAGTTGTGAAGTCGCCGCTTGACGGCGCGCCATGTCTTCGAGGAGCAGCCGCAGCAGCGTGTCCTCCCAGAAGACCCCGTCCAAGAGCCCCGAGAGGCTGCCTCTCATCGTGGGCCCCCCCAAGAGCTATGGGTCCCTGCTGCCCTACTATCAGTTCGTCAGGGCTGCGGCCCGCGCGCGCCAGGTAACGAGCACGTTGTTGCCTCTCAGGCAATGTGGGTTTTGTGCCTTACGGCGCAAATTTCAAAAATAACAGAACCGCATCACATGTGCCCGGTCATAAAGGCCGTCAATGTAAATAAACTTAAATGTTTGCTAAGTCGAGATAGCAGCTATTCAGTTTTATAAATTTTCCGTATTTATCATTGCCACAATGCTGATGTTTTCAAATAATGAATGGTCACGCGCAAGCTATATCAACGCCTGTGACTGTGTCACCATTTATTTACTGGAGAATTTCAAGTTTATTTGGGGTTTTCGCAGAACAGTAAATTATTTTTGAATGTGTAACTTAGAGTAACGATTGTTCGGGCCAATCTCAAACTACCTTCGAGCCGGATTTGAACTAATTTGGTGTTTGTTCCAGCCGAGTCGGTCGCGTGCCGCGTAAGATTAGGTATCGTTCTAAGCGTTGGAACGTTAAGTTCTAATCGCTTGACACAGACCTGCTAGAGATTGGTTATTTGCAAATTTTTTGAAATTTGGTTTTTGTTTGCCATTAAAAATTGATTATTGCGAAAATGGCGGACAAAGGGAAGGCAGAAAATCTGTTGAAAATTTTAAATACAAAAAACAAACGCTTTTTGCTCGTGTACAAAGGTTGCACGATTTCGCAAAGAAAATTAATGAGGGACAAAATCTCGCTTATTTCAAAACGGCCTTTACAATTCACGAAGATACAGTTAAAGAATTTAATGAGTTAGATCCAAATTTTACTCCTAAATTTACGGCGATTGGAAATGTATTGGAGGTTATCGCGAGAGTTGCTCAACAAATTACGGAAAGCGTGACCACTTCAACACCTCCTGCCCTCCCAAAGCCTGAAGCTCGCCAACTTAACGCGATAAATCTTCCTTGTTTTGATGGTACGCCCCAAAATTGGCCAGTTTTTAGCGAGTTATTTACCACTTTGGTTCACAACAATCCTAATTTGTCAGATTTAGAAAAGGTGACACTTTTGGTGTCAAAATTGCAAGATTCGGCCTTAAAGGTTTGCCAGGGCTTACTGCGACAGCAAGTAATTATATATAAGGTAATTTGGGAAGCCTTATTTGATCGTTTTAATAATAAAAGGTCGCTGGCAACAATTACGTTAATCAGGTATTTAATTTTAAAACTTTACGTGCAAAATCCAGAGGAGGTTTAACAGCGGTTTTAAATAATTTTTGTGCGCCCATCGCGGCAATAAAACAATTAGGTCTGGAGGATATCGGAGATTTTGTGTTTTTGAATCGAGGGTTAGAAATTTTAAACCTAATAACAAGACGTTCTTTTGAGTAGGCACATCGCAACAAAGATATCCCCACCTATCAAGATTTTGTACAATTCTTACAAAAGCAAATAAAAACAATGCAGTTCGTGAATACCTCGGAATCACCAACACTCAAGATCCAGGAAAAAATTCCATGTACCACGCACAATTTTCTAGTCAATCTAAATTCTCGTATAAACGGGAAAATTTGTAAATTTTGCGAAGGGAAAGGTAATTCCTTCAAGGATTGTCATAAGTTGTTAGCGTTATCTCCGTCGAAAAGGCTTGAATTTATAAAAGGTCATCATTGGTGTTTTCGGTGTTTCTCACCCTGTCACCGAGCTCCAGAATATAGACAACGCATCTCCTGTAACAAATGTGACTTGCCTCATCACCCCCTCTTGCATTTCATATTTTCGAAAAAGAGTAAACCTGCAGACTGGTTGTCGGAGGTTGAAGAGACGGCTTTGTGTTCGCTGGAAAATCCGAAAAGGTCTGAGATCCCAGAAAAGTCGTCAACGGTTGTCGGAAGGGTTTACGACAAGTCGGGGCATTTTAAAAATTTGAGATTGTTGTTATATTCCGGAAGCCAGTCACATTTTCTAACTTCAAAGGCGTGTCGGTGTTTGAACTTGCCAATCAAACGCCTGAAGTCTTCGGTTTTAAGTTTTGGAGGAGCCCCACAAACGGTCTATGGAAAAACCAATTTGACTTTTTCGTCTCGTTTTGATTCCAGTGCTTCGTTTACGATTGAGCTTCTTATTGTAAAAAATATTGTCAACAAACTGCCGTCGGTGGAAGTTGATATTTCGCAGATGGCTATCTTCCAAATCTGGGGAGAATCGATGGGATTTTAGGTGCTGAGATTGTCAGCCAGATTCTGGGAAACACGAGCATAAGGAGTTCATCTAAATTTCCGGTTGCCGTTTCAAGTCCCTTTGGGTTTGTTGTTATAGGTAGGGCTCCAGTTATGCTAAAGGAGTCTAATCCCATAAGTTTGGTTGCTATAAAAATTCTGGGAAGGCAAGGAGGTTCCTTCAACGACACTTCTAAATCAAGAAAACCACGTTTGCGAGGAATTGTTTTCTTTGGCCGTGATAAGATCGGGTTCTGGAAAACCCATCGTTTCTTTGCCTTTCGGGGAGAATCCACAAAATCTAGGGAGCTTCTACGATTCTAGTCCTGATGTTGGATGTTTCACCCCCCCATTTTGGCGTTCCTAAACCGCGGAGCGTTTCTACGCCGCTTCGCGTAATATTTGATGCGAGGACAAAATAGAGTCCGGAAGCATCACTGGGTAGTCCGATGTTTCCCGGGAGAAAGTGTGGTAGAACTTTCAACTCTCCTATACAAGGGCTAGTTGCAAATTTGATTTCATAATTAGTGAGAGCTTGTGTTCTTTAACGTTACATACACGTCTAGCATTTGCAAGTTTCTTTTCTCTAGTCACTAGAATATTTCTTTTGTATAGTCGTTTTCTCATTTCGGATTGTTTTGAGTTTCGGATGGCAACGGAAGATCGAGGATTATCGGGCGGCATATGTTGTTTATAGTTGCGTGTGTTTGTTTCGTTGGAGTTTTGGCCTGACTATTTTGTTCGCCGACATGTTAGAGTGGCGGCAGGAGTTTTTTCTGCCGACCAACGTTTCCTTATCCCGAAGGTCGTTTAGGCCTATCGGCAGTCGAGTGCCGGCGGTGAGTTTTGGTTTTGTCGGGAATGATAATCCCTAGATGGTTCGTCTCGCCGATTGGGATTTTCAAAGTTGGCTGTTCATCTCGTGTGTGCCGACTCCAAGGTTTTGCCAACAGGGGTGTTGCCTATTCCGCGACTTGAAATACACGCGATTTCGTCGTTGTTAGAGTTGATTGCAAGTGCTTGTCCGGTTTTGCAGTCCAGGATCACATATATAGATCATCATATTTTCCGATACGGGGATTGTCTTGGGCTGGTTGAGAACCCCTGCCGATCGTTGGCAGACCTTTGTTGTCAATTGGGTAGCCGACATTCAGGAAAACTCCCTCGTTGATTCGTGGTTTCACCTTTAGATGCCTCAAAATAAAATTGTAAAATAGTAACACACTTTTGTTATTTGGCAGGTAAGGTTTCTGCAAATTTTGCAGATTGAGTTGCGAGATTGCTTTTTAGGCCTGTTTACGTATGAGTCTCATAGTGGAACCCTTGCCATTAGTTTGCAGACATACTCTTACCAACATTTGAACCACATGTGAGATAGCTTGGGTGGAGCGGTAATGAAATTTGCAGGAAGCGTTACTTGTTGTGTTTAGTTTTTATTTCACGAAAAGGGCAAATATTTTCAAATTACTAATGTTTGATTTTTTTTTGTGTACATAATTTCGTCTGTTTATGATTATCTATCTCAAAGTAGTTCTGTTAAACTAAACTCGATAAGCTAATTGGAATTTATTTACAGATATTCGTACTTTTATTCTTTTAATTGCATTTGTTGTATTGCAATTTTGTTGGGTTCATCTTCGGATTTTGATCCGTCTCTCGCCGTAGCTGTTGGTGCTGAAGGTGGTGGCTTTAGGGGCATAGAAATGTTCGCGCCAATCTGAAATTCCTTTTTATTTTAATTTTTAAATTAGGGTCGGCCGTATTTTGATTTCTTCTTGTATATTTTGAATTTGAGATATAGGCCGAACTTGCACGGTCACGCGTAGCGCTGATATATAGGCCGCGGTATGGGCCGCGGGCCGCGCTTCGCCTTTCGTTCGCGCTTTCGCCTTTTGCGCTTCGCCGTTTGCTACGTAGAGCCTTTTGGCCTTTTGTTCGGGCTTGGCCTTTTGCTATGTTCTCGCAGGCGTCGTTATTTTTGAATTTATTTTGTGATAGTTTAAATTTTCCGTAAGCCGAGAGGATTTTTTAACCGAGAGTTCGCCGGCGTGTTTAATTGGCAGCAAAAGTTTTCATTTCTGCGAGGCCTTTGTTAAAAGCTAATTTTGTGGCGAAATTCAATATTTTGCCGACCAGATTAACCTCTTCCCGGAGGTCCTTTTGTTACTCGATTGCATTTTTGACTTGAAATTTTTGCTGGTAAAACTCGGTCCATTATTTTCATTGACGAAGGAACCTTTACACCAGGAAAGACGCTACCGTTCGGCTCCGCTGTGAAGATTGGGATAACTTGTGCTATCTTTTACCCACACCCTTATTTCCTCTTCCTGGAACCCCCAGGACCAACAGCAGAGAACCGATTTCTGCGGGAAAGCGCCGTTTCCACAGGTGAGTGTTTTTAGCTTTAGCTTTGTGTGAAGTTCCTTTTGTTCAAAGTTAAAATTATCTATACAGTCCACTTTTCCGGCCGCACCAACGATGAAGAAGAAATCATTTATTTCAATAGCATATCGTAGGCTTAAAACTCTAAATTTAAGTCAAGGAATTCTTCAGTTGGAATTTCTGGAAGATCAAAGTTTTTATGCTTAAGACGATTCCCTGAGTCCCATATCGCGGCAATTTAATTTTCATATATTTAAAATTGGTCACATATATAGTACATATCTATGTATGTATAATCTATTATTATTATATCTATTATAGCTGTCGCCATCTCCCCGTTTCCCTTCTCCAGATCTGACGCCACGATCGTCTTGGTCTGCCCCTCTTCCACTAGAACACATGCTTCGACCATCGATCTTCAGTCATTCTCATTAGGTAGCCAAATCATTTCAGGAATCTCCTCTCTACCCTATCAATCACAGTATCCATAGCATTCATTCTTTGCGGGACCTTCTCATTCTGTATTCTTTCTATCTTGGAAATTTCTGCGCTTCGGTTAAGATAATCCATCTCTGCTGCAAGTAGTCTACGTTTCTTTTCTGCGCTGACCGTCCAAGTTTCATACCCATAACATAAAACTGCTTCTACAACTTATTATCGTAAACGTTTCTTGATGTTCTGTGAGATATGTCTGCCCCACTACAAATAATTTAGGCAGCCTATGATTTTTTTTTGGAATTCTGAATGCGTAACTTAATTTCTTATTCTCCCAGTCCACCAAGACGAATAGTAGCACCAAGATATTTATAATTATGTACTTGTTTCAATTGGACATTATCATTAAGGACCTCGAAATTGGCTCCAGCCTTGAATACAAGGTATTTGGTTTTTGTTAGGCCATTTTACAGTCCCCATATACTATATTCAGTATGTAGTATTTTAAGTGATAATTTTTAAGGTCCAAGGAATCCTCCCATGACAATCTGGTAGTGAAACTTAAGTTACGTAGATGTTCGTTACTAATCGGAAAAGATACATTCCCTTATAATTTATCTTCCATTATTTAAGCGCTACTTCAATGTAAGCATTGAACAAAAGGGGCGATAAACTCTTTTGTAGGGATAATTGGTTGTGACAGTTTGTTCTCTACTTTAATGAATGACTGATTGTTTAATGGTGTTAACTAGGTATTCATTAATTTTAATTGCATCCAGCGCTTCCCAGCCATAGGCCTTCTCAAGGTCTATAAATGCTAAATATACTTGCTAGCGAACTGAGCAGCTGCTGGATAGTAAATAAATTACAGAGTTGCAGGATTTAATTCTTTCTCGAGGTTTTTAGTTCTGATGGCCGATTTTAACGTATTTATGCATTCTGTTTATGAAGCTGAAATCAGATTTTATGTATCACGTAAGGATTTTACAGAATATCAATTGAAGTATTTACTTACTCTACAATATCAATTGTAGCGAAGTTTACCAGATAAATGTTATACCTGGAGCTAGCAGTCTTTTTTCCTTTAAACGAGAACCCAAAATTTGTGACAACCCCTTGGAGGGACCCAGATCTCTTACTAAGTCGTTTAGTTCACCTTCGGTAAACAATTCTGGTTGTAGCTCTTCTGTGATCATCAAAATTTCATCGCAGTCACCAGATCAGATGATGATGATAATTGTAGGGTTACAGGTGGGTTAAGTACAGGAATGTTGGGTTCATGTGGTACAGGCCTGATGGCTGATTCTAGGTTTGGATATGAAATACTTTGAATAATTTTCTTGTTATGGCCCTGAACTTTTACCATACCAAAATAACAATCAGCGGTGTGATTTGTTTGCTCTCACCACATCATCGGAATTTCAAAACGTAACGACTTCTCCTTTCTCTGGGCCCATTTTCTTAATCCCGTAACACACATATGACATACACCGTGTGGTGCAAACCTTTTGTCTTGGTCTCCTAACTTGACACCGAAATAAGCCAGCTAAGCTTTTTTCACGAATGAGCTTATGTTCTCTCTTATTGATTTCAAAGTCAGTGAGCCACAAATGAAACAAAAGGAGTTGGGATTGTTTACACACTGTTGTCTTGAGGAACTCGCCATTTGTAGACTGACTTAAAATGCACTTGTAAATATATGTATTAAATATCTAAAGCATATTTCAAAATGAAACTAAAACAGTTGCAGTGTTTCATCAGCAAATACTGATTTTACCACAACTGACCGTTTTCGATTACTCTAACGGTATATCATATCGATCGCTGTGCGTTGTTACCTGAGAATGTTAAAAAAAGCATTAATTAATTAATTAATAAAAACTGCGGGTCTTACAAGAAATCTGATACTATATTCGTAGACAGCTCTAAAATAATCTAAAAACACCCATTTTCATGCAAAACCCCAAAATGATGTTACCCAGTGTTATCAGTGCAGGATCTCCCAGAAGTAAATTCGCTCTGACCTTCTCCAATTTTTGTCCCATGTCGGTTCTTAACTTGGCTAGTCAAATTTTGCCAAATAGTCATTGAACAGTTAGCACTAAGTTCCCTAGAACATTTCTTAAAAATTGATACCACATGGGAAGTATTTCACTCCTTTGGTATTTTGCTGTTCTTGCAAACGTTGTGAATGAGTTTCGTTAACCGATTCGCAGGAGCTTACGAGATCACTATATTTGAGTAACTTTGCTGGCCCAGGAGACCTTCCATTTAGCATACTGCTGGGTGCTTTTTAATGTCTTCTGTTGATATTATAACATCAGTTGTTCCGTGGTTCTCTTCAGCTATTATTATTAGTACTTTTTGTATAAATTCATTTCTGTTCTTAGTTAATAGCAATTCGTAATGTGTCTTCCATGTGTTCATATCGACCCATTTATTTAAGCTATCTTTGTTATCGGCCCTAAGATTTTTTATCGTTCTCCATGCTTCAGTATTCTGAGTTTTACTTATTTTATTTTCAACTTCTATGAACCTTAATTTCAAGGCCAATTTTTTTGAATCTTGTCCTTTGTCTTATACTTTTTTAATTGTTTCTTCTCTCAGAGCTTCTTTTGCCGCCCTCTGGATTGAATTTTTTATATTTATGTGTTCTACATCATTTAAAGATATTTTTAATCTTATGCTACCATCTAGAAGAAGTCTCAGTTTGTATTTTTTGAATTACAATTTGTTTTGATGGTTTTCTAATTGAGTATTTGTTTTTTGTGTTTGTTTTCCTGTCGGTATGGCATATTATTCTTACTAGAGCAAGATAATGATCAGATCCATAGTAGGTTCCTCTCATGACCCCACAATCATTTACTTTGAACTTTGATGCTTGCCTGGTAATCTCGTAATCTAAAATTGATTTTTGTTTTAATGAGAGTCTTTCTGAAGTGTATTTTTGAATCATCTTAGAGAAACATAGCATTTGTAATGTTAAGTCTGTAAAGTTTACACAACTCTATAAGCCGTTCTTCTGAGTTATTGAGAGTATCTTCTCCGTATTGTCCTATTACCAAACTGTCTATTCTGTTTCCGACCCTGGTATTAAAAGTTGCTGCTAATAACTGGTTTTAGTGCTGTTGAAAGTTTTTTTTTTGTAGAACTAGTTTTTAGTTGATCGGAACCATCAGTTAGTGCATAAATTCTAACTACTACTATCTCAAAGCCATGAACACTAATAGTAGGTTGTATTATTTTTTGAGATTTTTTATTTCTTTTTAGGAATATAAATACCAGAATTAGCGTGCAGACTATAGTAATAAATAATTAGCTAATATATCGCTCCATATTTCCCTCTTTTTAGTTTCAGAGAGAACAACAACGTTAATTTCCAGTTTTTCGATCGCTTGTAAAATTTCCGAAGTTTTGTTTGTCATACTATTTACATTCCTCGTATGTAGTACATACTTAAGGAAAATAAATGCCTATAAGGTGTTCTAAATTTGGTTTGAAAATTGTTTGTTCAGATGTTAACCCAAAGCCGATCAGTGAGGGCTGTAGTGCGCATGCGCCGATGAGGACGATTTTATTAGCTGGGTCAGTTGGGAATTAGACGCCGTTGAATGAGCACATATAGTGTGTGATCGTCACTTTGGTAGGCAGCTCTGTAATCATGTAACTATATTGTTAGTTTTAAGGGCGTTAAAAATCTAGAAATGAGCGAACCTCAATAACCATTAATAAAGTTTGAGCGGTGAAATACTTATTTTTTAAGACAGTAGTGAAAGTTTATGCTCTCACATTCAGATGAAGAAAAAACATTAATCATGCAGCCTATATCGAGGCTTTCAAATCTTAGAAGAAAGAATGGCACTATATTTTTTCTAGGATCTCTTTATAAGAAGAACCCAATTATCGCAAATATAATAAAGGTGGGATTCTCCACCTATTTCAATTCAACTTGCTATCACACCATTTGTCTTATTTTTATGTGACACAATGTAACCTGACAGCTGAGAGTGGACTGTCATGCGTATGCGTGAATGACGCCGACTTTACTGGCCGAATTATTGTGCGTGAGACGCCGGCGGATGAGCACTTGTGATCGTCGCATTCGTAGGCAACTCTGTAATAATCTAATGATAGCAGTACTTTGTTAGTTCTAAAGGTGTCCAAAATCTAGAAACGTCCAGCTCTCGACGACCATTTGTTCAAACGATAAAAGATTGCAGTATAATTTTTTCAAGGGCCTCTTTATAAGAAGAACCCAATTATCACAAATGAAATAAAGTTATGATTTCCCAGCTACTCCACTTCATTTTGCTATTACATCATTTGTCTTATTTTTGTCTGAGTGGATCTTATACATAAAGATATTAGGACTAATAAAAACATGTTAGATTTCAACTTCAAGATGTACATCAAATGATTGGAACATATAGAATGCATTTTGTTTTGAAGTGTACGAACTTTGTCCAGAAAATATCAAGCCAATGTTAATAAGATGAAAATAGATAGTGCGGCTGTGATGTAATCTGGCATCAATAAGACTTGATTGTAATGAGTATGCATGAAGCGAGGACGACTTTACTGGTCAGGTCAGTTGGAAGTTAGACGCCGGTGAGTAAGCATATGCAGTCTGTAATTGTCACATCTGTAATGACTGAGCAATTAGAGCGGTGAATCTGCATCAAATTTTGTGCGAAACTGAGACATTCGCCTGCAGAAACTATTCGAATGATTCAAAATGCATTGAGTACAACACGAATAAAAGTATGGTACAAACAATTCTGTTGAAGGTGATTCACGATCCGGAAGACCAGCAACGAGCAGAACACCAAAAATAGTTTAACGTGTACGGCCTGGCCTACATTGATTGACTAGAAGGTGACGCTGGGATTTCAAAATCCGAAGGAGAAAAGTCTGGAGAATATGGTGGGTGGTAAGGTTTCTCCGTTTCAACTCCTTTATTTTTTGCAGTGTCGGGTGGGCAGTAGGTATGCGACGTTATGATGGAGGATGATGCTTTTTCGATTGGCCAAAACGTGAAATTTATTCCACCTAACGCGTTCGCCGTAGTCGTTTCGCCAGTTGAGCGAAGCTCGAATAAAGTCATTCTTATGAAAACCAATAAAACCGATAACAACTCCTTCATTGTATGTAAGCCAACATTTTCACGAATTTTGCTTTCATCTGCTTGCTTCCAAATCCTTTTTCCGATATATTTTTCATTGTCCATTACGGCTCGATCTTTGGCTCCCAAGTAAAAAAGTGAGATGAGTTATTGTCCCATTAAGGAATGCGGTAGCCACGAGTCGAGCTTGAAAATTAATCCAAGTTCATTTAAATGGCGAAATGCAGACGAATTATCAATGTTCAAACTCTTAGCCATCTTTTCAGTTAAATTTTTCGAGTTATCTTCCATTATCATCACTGTTGGAGTGGATCGTTCGGGTTAAAATTATCACGTTGAAATCTACCAGAGCGCTCTTTCATTATTTTGAGAACAAGAGCACCATAGTCCAAATAAGACTCATCGTGGATGACAATTTTATTTGGTGCATTCAGAACTTCCCTCTTGAAACCCAAATTATGTCACAGATTCAAATGCATGCCAACACATGGAACGAAATGTAGCAAATCGTTTGGGCAAAGCTGCAAGTGCAATTATGGACAAAGCGGAAATCACTGGCAGTGATGGACAACGCGGATTCTTTGGATTGAAGAAGCGAGTGCTTTGGATATTCATACAACATTGAGGGGCACAGGTGCCAAATATTCTGCTGAGAAAGGCAAATGCGCGCAAGCCACACACTCTCTAACGCGTGTCCCACTTGACATTGACAAATAGACGAGTGACTGATGTAACTCCGCTGATATATTTAGCAAAACTCCCTCAAGAAATGAAGGCGCGACGCGTCGCTTCAACACGGCAGTGCACGTTCACATATTAATCGGCACACTTGGAGACTCTTACGTGTATCGTGTTGCATCACATCTTCATTCGTCGGATCTTGTGTCGAGCAAGTGTAATCTATTTGACGCAATGAAAGAGATCGTGCGTGGTAAAAATTTTTTCTCCAATGACGAGCTTCAGTCGGCTCCACAAGTGATGCTGTGCTACACTCAAAGAATAATTTGTAATCTTTAAGTTCTCTATTTAACTCCTATAGGTGTTTCTATCTCGTGCCATTCTTCACACATTGATGGCTTTTTCTCTTTTCCTAGTCATTTTGCTTGATGTTGTCTACTTATTTGACTCTGGGTCTGCCTCTTGCTCTTCTCCCTTCTACTCTTGTTTCAGATATTAATATCGGGTATCTTTAGATATATATTTTGGTAACAGGTCCAAACCATTCTAGTTGTTTATTCTCTGTCCCTTGTACTATTGGTTGTTGGTCCAATTCCACACTTATTTTGTTATTACTAATCTTGTTCCTTCTAGTTTTACCCAGTACTCTTCTCAGGTGCTTCATTTCCGCTGCTGTATTTTGAAGTGTTTTTTACTATTGTCTATATCTCTGATTCATATAGTAATGTAGGAGTGAAGATACTTTTGTGTAAGTGCTTCTTTGTTTCAATGTTGAGTTCTTTTTTACCAATTATTGTGTTACTAAATTTGTAGTTGAAAATTGAAGAAGAATATCTCTAGTGTGAAATCTGCACTCAATTCTTCCCAATAAAAAATTACTGAAGAGAATATTTAAGAAATCTGAAGCAAGATAGTAGTGGTAATATGGGTTGGTTAAAAATGAAATAAGTTAATTAGGTTGTCATATAGATTTCGTCCAATACGCTCGGTTGTACGGTTCAATGCGGTTCATTGCACAACCGTACAAATATATGCTGTGACATCTTATTTGTGGTCAATAAGTGGGTCAGAGTATTTATAACTTTCGTACAATGAACATTGTTCTACAATAAATTTCATTGCATCTACGTAGAAGGTGGCCATACACATTCAGCACGTTATCTCTTATATATAAAAAGGGAATTCGGAACTGCTAGAAATGTTCATATACATACTGAAGTGGTGTTGTAATTGAAAAAATTTGTCGATGATGGTTTAAAACGTAAACAATTACTGGTGCTTTGACAATTTTGGTAGAAAATAATTCCTCCATTAGAATTATATATAAGGCGTATATCCAATCCAATCCAAGTTATTTAAGAAACTGAGAATAATGGTAAAGTTGAAAAAATTTATGCCGAATGTCCTATTTTAGCACAATTCTTGTTATCTTCGAGCTTTATTCGTAGAACAAATTTTGTTCTGGGAATGAAAAGTGGCTACGACTTAAAGCTGAACTTTATCCAGTGAAGACGTTAGTTTTTGGTTGGATTTTCGATATGTAGTTCATTTCGTACTGCTGGGAAGCAGAAATTTTTCTGGGAGAAATGTCCCATCTCTTTCCCATGTCTTTCTTTACGGCGAATTACCTAAAATATATCTTTTTCAATTTAAATTTAAAAAATTGAAGAGGAAAATCAAAAGCCGCCTAGAAGGTAGGTGGCTTGAGGTCATATCCGATGAGGGAAAATGCATAATCGAAAACATAAATTTCACAAAAAAAGTTAATAAACTCTCTGGACAGAATTCCGTTATAATTTGATATATTAACATGACAGTAAAGAAACAAATGGAGACAATTATTAAATTAAAGGTGGAAATTGTGAGAGAACCTTATTTTGAAAAGTTTTGAATATCTTGGTGTCATGATGGCAAATGATGTAGACGGAGGATCACTGACAAAATTATTAAACCGAAAGTAAAAATTAGGGCACAGAAATTTAGGAATTTATAAGAGCGAATTATGGACATTGAAAAAAATATAGTAAAAGTATTAGAAGTTGAAGAGACAAAATTGTGCAAAGAATTCTTAAAGTTATAAAGATTGGTGGAAAAGAAAGGGTCGGGAAAACTAAAGAGTTACAAAGAGCAAGGAATAGAGCACAGGTAGCTTGAAGAGTACTCTTTGTGGAAGAGGGATGTAAAAAAGAAGATAACGGCCAAAAAGAAGTGGTTGGAAGTGCTAATTTACGATATATGGGATTTGGAAAAAAAGACTAGAGATTTGAGACGAAGGATGAGAAATTTTATATGTTAATGGTCCTAGGAGGGAAAAACTTAAAAAGAACAAGTTATTTTACGTACTAAATTTCTCCATTATCTAGATAGGATCGCGGGGCACATCATCTCTCAAAAATTATTATTTGGCATCGTTGTTACGAAAAATTGTTTCTAAATCGTTTCGAAAATATTAAAAAATTCTTATATACTCGAACTTCAACGCCTTCTATCTGAAAAACAAAACAAAGAAACTACCATCACCTTGGACTGAGATAGCAATTTCCCCTTCAAAGCGGGAACACTGCACTACTAAATTCGACTTACCGAATAAAGTTTTTTGAAAAAAATATTTTTTTGTTAAGATATTGAATGCATAATGGCGCATTAGGAAAGTTGTACAATATGGCGCAAGCCATGTGACAAGTTGCGACAGGTTCAAACGCATTGGGACTAATTCAAACATGCACTGCAGCCGTTAGAATAATTTTATAAGCGTTAGTTGCTCCTTAACTGTAGCAGTAAAAGGATCTTGATCAAAAACGGATTACAGAGAAATTTCGCGTTACAACTTTGCACGTTGATCAGCATTAGAAGGAAATAGTTTCTTGTTGGAAAATAATTGTCCTCATCGTATGGCCATAAATCCATTCTCGTCTGTCATGGAGAACGTTCAGTATTTATTTAGAATATTTGGACATTTTTGTACCGGCCTCAAGTTATTAAGATTTGTTTGCTTTGGGTACTTGGTATTTTTGATGTTTTGATGCAACCTTTTGAGCATTGTTGAGAGACAAGTTGAAAACTCTAGACTACTAAAGATAAGTTTATCGATTTTTGTAGCTTTTTTGTCCCTTATCATTTTTGATGTATTCTTAACTATAAACAGATGAAGTACTAAGTAGATAGAAATGGGCATTCTTGATACCTGCTTCTATTCGCTGCCAAAGCTAATCAAGACATTTCTGCTGTTTACAGATAAAAAGAAAATACTGAAAGAACCGAACAAAAATGGTTTTAATGTTTCAAGGACCTCACAGACTTTCCAGATTCTGGCCGACCTTCTCCAATGAAGTTCGGTTGAAACAGTTTATCTAAGAGTATTCGCACCAATCCATCAAGGTATGGGATGCTCTCATGATGCCCCTATCCGTCACTTTAATTAACTGGATAATATTCAAAAACTCGGTGCATAGGTGCCACACACTCTGAACGAAACTCCAGCACTTCACTATGGTTGCTAGTCAAGTTATTCGTGGATACAAATAGATATTAAAATGGCAAGCAACACGTTGAGTCTAGTCTGAGATTCATTCACGCAAAACGATGTATCCATTACGAAACGCTTGAAAAGGAACACTGTCAGTGCAGAACTTTATATTCACCGAAAGCACCGGCTCAACGAGTCAGTTGAGGTGAATCAACCTGACTGCCGACACTACGCTCATCTCCCCCCCCCCCCTTCCATATCGCTAATGTAAAAAAAATAAAACTCAAGAGTTCGGTTGGAAGTTTCTGCCGTATCTACCGTGTTCTCCTGATCCTAACTCTTTCAGATTATAATCCTTTCCAGCCATCCTATAGTAAACATTGAAATGCTTTGTTCAGCATCAGTGTGGAATTAAACACATGGCTTGACGAATTCGTCAAGTCGAAACCTAGTGATTTCTAAGCTAATGAAGTAAAGCATATTAGGATTTATTAAATTTTTAAAAATGGACCTAAAACCCAAGGTCAAATTTCATGTTTTTAATTCATGGTAGACTTACATTTTGTGCTTCCATGCCACGTCCTTTCCTAAGAGATCAAATCATTTTTGAATTGCCACGTAGATAGATAGACATTATGTATGTATAGCCAATGTAGAATCTTGTAATACTGGGCTTTTTGATCTGTTTCCCCCCATCTTCCCTATCTATGTTTGCTTTGGTCTCTTTTTCTTCTTGTAGGCATTGCTCAAACACTCTTTCTTGTTTCGCTCTTTTTAGATGTCCTAGATATCCGAATATGTTTTAGCTTTTTTTTTTGTTCTTTTTGCCTTCAAAAGTTCCTATCATTGTATGTTCTTATACTCGCATGGTTTCGTGGTCTATTTTCGCTACTCTTTTTTATTATTCTTTATGTTGTTGTCTTGTTTGTGCATTACCCCGATCATTGTTTTTGTTTTCAAATTTTTTATATTACCTAGTATAACACGTTGATTATTTGATTATTTACTTTACAAACGCTAACTTTCTGTTCAGATAGTATCAAACATAATAGTTTATTAATCAGATCACGTGTAAAACTTATTATAATCAGTTTATATTGTCTCTCTAGGAACATACCCAAAACGGTTTGTGTTTATATTTAAGTTTTATCAGAAGTATGTATTTAGTGGCTTGATGAAAAAGGTCAAATTGCAACCACGTTTTTCTTGTCCTTGCCTTTTTATTATTGATAAGTTTTAATCGTACAATGAAGTGTTATAATATTCTGCTGTATTGTGTTACGACCAGACGGGTTTCTGATGTAGTATTTTGATAAGTTATGTATTCTGAAAATGATTTTTATATTCTTTCAAATACGTATCAATTTTTTTCCTGTCTCTTGATCGCTTTCAAGTTGTTATTTTATAGCGGAAATGTTGTAGTACGAAAATGTTTGTTATCATTCGGGGAATAAATTCCATCCCCCGTAACTCACCCTCTTGAGTTTCGGCGTTTTTGAATGGTTTTAACAAGCTTGCGGATTGTTTTATAGGAATTATTGTAGGGTGAACTTCTCCTGCGAACATTCAACGAACTCACAACTTCACAGGGTTGCAGGGATTGCAGACGAGTTATGGGGTGATAAACGTTTTCGTACGACAACCATTTCTATAAAGAAATAACTGTTTTAAGTACGTCAAGATACTGAACAATGGTATGGTTACGCTTGTGTTCAGCGTGCATATTAATATTTTTACGTTCATCAAAAAAAAAATTTAGATCGCGTATTAGCTAACGGTTATAATTTCCAATTTGTGCCTTTTGTGATGTTTGACGTTCATCTATTGAGAACTGGTCTCGTGAAAAATTCTTTATACATTTTAAATGTGGATGAGAAAATGATGGAAACCTCTTTCGCTGTAGTTCTTTGACTTATTATTTTCTTTAGTCCACTGTAAAAACATTACGACGTTTGCATTTATCTCATCATTATTCAGTTTATCTTATCAAAGGCCTTGGTGCAGTGTAATAAACAGAGGTACAAACATTTGCATTTTTATTAGTTGCCCAACTTATTTATTTTTTTGAAAAAAAAATTATATTTGCTGGCGTAAGCAAGTTGGGTATAAACAATCGATAAGCCGCTCTTGTTTTTCACGGTTTGTTGCAGATCTCTTAAAAAATATCTGTGATGGTTTTGTTTATTGTCTGTCGTCTGTATTAGGTCGTTACGACATTTGCTGATTTGTCGTTGCCTACGTTGTTCCGCCAATTTCAGAAGATGCAATTACGCAAATAGTATATAAAATGAGTTAAGTTTAACGCACATTAGTGAGTACTAAATTATGAGTTATTTTAATTTTATGTGATTAGTGTTATCCACGTACAGGTTACACTTAATATAAGGGAATATTTTTAAATGCAGAAGCCATTTAAGAGTTTTATAGAGAACTTAAGACTTGTCAGGCAAGACGGTCAGTTAAACAGATATGAGGGCTTTATGAAGAGCTTGAGGGAGATCTATTGACCTATTATAATGACGAAATGGAGATACCTAGGGCGATCTGTCTCACAGTCCGAGATCCTTATCATAAATTACAGCGTACACAAAGATGAGACTTCACTGGTAGCATATTTCATACAGAGTGGTGTGTTATATTGAAGATACCACAGCTTGTATAGATGTATGCAATTTATTTTTGAACAGTACTTGTGTACTCTAACGATTTTTGGAACGAAATAAGGCCGAATAAATAATGTATTACCTTCCTAATGTGCTATTGCTATTACTATACCACTAAAATAACTTTGGCTACTTAACCATACCATAACCACATGTTCGTATTAAGAAATACATCAAGATGACTTTGTTCTGAATTTATTTTACCCTGAACTACCAGTTTATTTCCAAATCATCCTTGGGATAACCCCTTATTAAGATATGTTTGCTGGAGCTGGGGAAAGATAACACTTAATGGTTGTTGTTGTTTTAATTACAGTTGAGAATATTCTGCTATCCTTTATTTTTTGATATGTAAAATACAATTGTTTTTGTTAAGACGAAGTTAGTTACTTTATACAGAGTGGAACAAAATTTCTTCTCTAATTTAAAGGGCAGACTATGAAGCGAAAGGTAGCCTGGAGGTGAGGAAAGTGATTTTATTAAATGCAGGTAGTCGAGCCGTAGTAGCCAGAAAGTCGGAAATAAACAACCAAGGAGCTTTTGTTGTCCAAACGTACATTTGAAACAATAACGCTGTTGTGGAAGTGTCAGTGTATAAGTCGTGCATTTGAGGCGCTTGGTTGCGGTACGGACTAACCGGGGTTGATTCTCAGAGCTTTCTGATGCCTGGCGGGTGGCCTACTCAGTCACTAAAAATGATTAAGTACCTGCGTTCACTTCGAACAAGGGGTAATAATGGCGGTCGTCTAAGGTGCGGTGCTTGCCACATAGTATGTATCAAAGATGGTGCGCCACGACCGGGCAGTAAGGGCGAACATATACAAGCCTCATCCTCTAAATTTACAGACCGTGTTGGGGTCATTGACTCTTACTTTTTTGAGGAGAGAGGCCGGCCTATATGTTATTAATATGTTGAAATGATTCGACAACTTTTCGTATCGACTCTTGATGCACTCCCAACGGAAAACGTTTAGTTCCAACATGAGAAGCAACAGCTCATAAAACAAAAGCTTCATTCATAGTGCTGCCTCTTCCATTGCGGTAAGATCGTTTGGTGCCTCTACTCACCAGATTTCGCACCGCGGAACTTCTTCCTACGAAGATATCTCAGGGTTGAGGTTTACAAACGTTGCTCCAGGATCTGACAAGTCCTACGAAATGCAATACAACAAGAAATGAGGCGTGTTCTTCAAAATATGTTGGAAAGACTAATGAGGAACAAAGCACCGAAAATGAGGAGGACCCACTTGGCCGATATCCTCTTTAAAACATATCAAAATAAAATTTTCAGTTATCTAGTTTTACCCTGAAAAATAAATTTTGTATACCTTTTATTATTTTTCTTTGTTCAACCTGAACAAGAGGAGGGGGGGGAGTTTTGTCCCGTCCAATGGATGGTTTTGGATCAAAAATACTTTAAGAAAGATACAAGGAGTACTCATTGAACTTATTTTTATTTAGCACTTGTACTGCTGGTTTGGTCGCTACCTCAAAATCATGTTGGTACTGATCTTCGTTTGCAAATTAGAGAGCCTACCTACATTCTAAGGTTCTAAAAAAACTAAATATCATATTGTGTGTCTTGGCCTCGGCAATTTCAAATTCTTTTGCCAGACTATAACGAAATGTTGAATTCTTCCCAGCAGCAACCCAGTAGCCAGGAGAAAATTTAATTTCTCCTTATCAACAAGGCTAAAACATTACAGTTTCAGTTGTGGTGTTGTTTGGTACCATTGGGACTTGTTTGTGCAGTTATCACCATTAGCAATTAAGACAATCGCGGCACTGAAATCGGCGCTTAAACAAATAGACAAAACAGAGAAGATACACACATCTATCGCGCCGAGACCAAATTTGAGTATCGTTGCGGACCATTAAGCAAACGACGGCAACTTTTCTAAACCGTTCTTAAACAACCAACGTATTTGTTGTGGAGTTAATTAGTGTAACAGCCAGCAATAGGTTTAAATTGGAATGCGTTTTAACTGCTGCTGCAGCCCGATAAACCCAGTTCTGTTTAAGATTCGTAGTTGTCGCAATCGCATCGTCAGAAGTGATCTCCAAAATGTTCAAAGCTACAAAGAAATTTAATATCATGCAGGTAGTATTGGGCGAAACTTGTGTGATGCTTCATCCTCATTTAATAAACCATCGCACATCCATTTACTAGAGCTTAAGTCGGTGCGTTTCACTTTTTGTAAAGCTATCAAAGAGTCCAACTCATGACCACTCCTCCGGCGACCCCGAAAGCGAGGCACCACAGCATCGCCGTGCCGCTGGCGCCGCCCCAGCGCTCCCGCTCGTCGTTCCTGAACCTACACATTCCGGACACGTCCTGGAAGGGCTCGCTGACGCACTTGCACCTGCCGTCGTTCACGCTGACCAGCCCGGATGGCGACAGCAACAGAAGGTTTCATTTCGGCCTCGGCCTCCGCAGGCACTCGCATAATGTTAGTTCGCCTCGATTGGACATGCCGGAGTTCAAAGCTAATCCAGTTAACAGTGGTGTCTGTTAGATTCGATGCAATGCTGCTTCCACTACTCATTAATAGTTTTCGTAGTCCTACAAACATAGTGATAACCTGGTTACTTGCTGTGTCTAGTATTTCATTCGTACTAAAAATACTGACAAGTTCAATGTGAAGCTTTTTGCAACTTCTAATGCTGGCCTTTTTCTAGACGCTTCATCAGACAGAATCCATGGTGTCGCTCTGCTACCGCTCCTTGGCTAGCTACGTTAACGATGACAACCTGCAGGGGCTGCAGTCCTTTCTCGAGAACAAGCAGGTGCAGGTTGATGACAAGGATGATGTGAGTTTGTGCAATTCTGATCGGGTTTTGGTGTCACATTAACACTTTTTTAGAATGGAACCACCGCCCTCATGTTGGCGAGTTCTAAAGGCCGCGTCGCATTTATCAGAGAACTGCTCTCGCACGGTGCAGATCCCAATGCTGAAGATAACGACTCCTGGAGTGCCCTTCTGTTCGCTGCCAAAGAGGGCTACGCTGATGTTTGCCACGAGCTGCTTGAACACGGGGCGAATATTGACCAAAGAGATATGGTAGGTCGTTGCTGAGAACATTTGCGCCAAAAACTTTCCAAGAGTACATCGTTAGCAACTATCGGTAAAGATAACTTGCTCTACTTGCAATGTTTGGCCTAGGACAAGATCCATTCATCGCGCTCTGCGTCATTCCCGGCTCTATTTATACAACTGCAGGTGTTAAGAACATAAAATTCTGTTTTATTGGCTGCCATCAAAAGAAGTATAAGAAGCTTAATTATAGCGCTACGTTAGAGGCGCAAATACTTTGAATTTGAAAGAATATCATTTTAAAATAGACTCTTGACTATCTTTAAAGATTATTCAATCTTGGTGACAGATTTATCGAGTTCCTGTAATTAATCAGCCATTTTAATGATTATTGAACAGTTCTAATACAATGTCACATTAAATTACAATAAAACAGCAACTGCATGTCTGGTTGTATTGGCACTGCAGTTCAGGAACATATATATATATATATTATCAAGACCTTTCCTACCATACAGTGTAAAGGTATGTATTTACAAAATAAAACTAAACTAATTCTTGACATTCAGTTCAGGAACATTCTGAAATTAATTATGCAATCGTTTTTTGGACTGTAGCAAAGAGTATCCGAATGATGTGCTTGCATTAGTGTTTCTAATGCGCCTGGTTTCAGCTTTATATGAAAATGGACAACTAAAAACAAAATGTCAATGTTATGGCAAGAAGAGACAGTTGATATCAGTATAAAGAGAAAAGCAACAGTCATTAATGTGCTAACGTTTAGACTTTAAACAATCATTTATATCGACTCGGAGCATAATTGAATAATAATATTACATCTATGTTAGCCGGTTTTTTTTCTGAAATTTTTATTATCAACTCATTTAATGATGTCTTAATGCTGCTGATTCTCCTTCATACATACTCCTGGAAGACCATCTTGTGGATGATGTTAGTAAAACTTGTATCCTACATTAATAATGACATCATGTCCTAACTTTAGAGTGACCAGTGAATGGGGTGTTTTTTAGATAATTTCATTTATATAGATATTAAAATGAAAGAAACGATAGAATATAGTGCTCTGAGGAAGTCTGCATGTTGACTGTTTACAAGCAGAAGAAAAGGAACCATTGTGGAGCTCATACAATCAGGTAGATAGGCAAGCAGTGAATAGTTTATGGATTAAAATGACAAAAGATCCCTTGGGGACTACAATGGTTCAACTAAAGAACCACTAATAATTACACTTCTATTTTTGATCTTATGTATAAATATTTTTATACATGGCCACCTAAATTCAGAAGGTGAGGTTTAGATAAGTTGGAGTCCATGATAGTATTAAGGATAATAAACAAACAGAAGGATTTTATTAGTTGAAAATTACTTTCGCTAAAAGTAAAAATTGAATAGAACTGTTGGAAGGTCTGCTATGAAAATATGTGGAGGCAGAGATTTATTGCATATCATTTTTTCACTAATTTAAACATTTCTGAAGCTACTGTTTTAAGTTTGAATCTATATTCTTTGCATAAATTGTTTATCTGATACTAGATCACCAAAACCACCCATTCGTCCTACAAAATATACTGGGCAATTTACCCAGGTAGGGGTTGATACTTAGGTTCTTAAATATTGGTGGATTTTGCCACCTATCCCACCTTGTACATACTTATTTTATATGTTCCCGGACCTTTTATCACTCATTTTTATGTTCCTACTGGAATTATTATGTTAAAATTTCCAGTTCTCACTTTTGCATAGTACAATATGATACACCCAGTTAAGTTAGTAAAAATGGAATGATACAAACAGCTTTACTTTAAGATAATTTTTTGTGGGGGGGATGATGATGTAACCAAAATGTTATTTAACTATTCCACTAGGGAGGATGGACCGCACTCATGTGGGCTACTTACAAGGGCCGTGCAGATGTAGTGTCCTTGCTGCTGGAGCGGGGGGCGGACGTGAACGCCCACGGAAACTACCACATTTCTTCATTGTTATGGGCGGCTGGCCGAGGATACACCAATATAATTCAATCCCTCATTAGCCATGGTGCCAAAGTTAATGTTGGAGACAAATATGGAACTACTGCATTGGTTTGGGCTTGTCGCAAGGGTTATACCGAAATCGTCGATTGTTTGCTTCGAGCAGGTGTGCTTAACGTCTCATTTGATTGAATTATAACTTAAATTTGATCATTTAAATATAGGTGCTAACGTGGACACGGCCGGAATGTACTCATGGACAGCATTGCTTGTTGCAACACAAGGCAACCACGTAGACGTGGTCAATCTTTTGCTAGAGTACAAGCCGAACGTCAATGCACTAGACAAAGATGGTTGCAGCGCGCTAACAATTGCTTGCAAGGAAGGTTATTATGAGATTGCAACGGCGCTCATGAATGCTGGAGCCTACATTAATGTGCAAGTAAGTTTCATCTATATGTTGTTATAATTTTTACTATGGAACTTTTCAGGACAGAGCTGGTGATACGAACTTAATACATGCAGTGAAGGGAGGGCATCGAGGCATTGTAGAGGCCCTACTCAAGAAGTATGCTGATGTGGACATTTGTGGGAAAGACCGAAAGACTGCCTTATACATGGCCGTGGAGAAAGGCAATGTTGCGATAGTTAAAATGCTGTTGAACGCCAATCCTGATTTTGAAATAGCAACCAAGGTTAGTGGGACAGAATTATGTATCCCAACTAGAAATTTGTGGTTTGTTGTTGTAGGATGGTGATACTCCACTTTTGAAGTCAGTGCGGTCCCGTAACGCCGAAATTGTTCAACTACTATTGGATAAAAAGGCCAAGGTTTCTGCTGCTGACAAAAAGGGGGACACCGCTCTTCACATAGCTATGAGGGCTCGTTCTAAAGCCATCGTTGAAATTCTGTTACGTAACCCCAAACACAGCCAGTTGCTGTATCGGCCCAATCGAGCAGGGGAAACGCCCTATAATATTGACATAAATCATCCTAAGACAATTCTGGGACAAATATTTGGGGCTAGTAAGTATGCTGCTTGTAACTCACAGATACAGCTTACATGACCACTTAATTGCAGGGAGGTTAAACACCAACGAAGATAATGAAAACATGTTGGGCTATGATTTGTACAGCAGCGCACTTGCAGATATTTTGAGTGAGCCCTCACTGTCGATGCCCATAACTGTAGGGTTGTATGCCAAATGGGGGAGCGGCAAGTCATTTCTGCTTAATAAATTGAGAGGTACCTTAATAAGAACAACAGTTATCACTGAAGTAGCTTCTACATTTTTTGTTTATAGAGGAAATGAAGAACTTTGCACGTGAATGGGTGGATCCTATTTTCCAGTTTACTAGTCTTCTGTTTATCATGGTAGTCCATGTGGCTGCGATTGTGGGTATTATAGTGGGTCTATCAGTTCAGAATTGGATTATAGGGACATCAGCTGGGGCAGCAGTGGTTGGTGTTTGCTACTTATTCCTTGCTTTAGTGTGGTTTGCCAGCAAAAGGTATGCTTATGTATGTTATTCATTTGATTTAAGTTAAGAAATGGGGTTACCGTCAACTTGTTGCATTCTGAAATATTTAATACTATGAAGAAAAGAAACATGGAGCAGGGAAAAACTATGTAAAGCAATTCTTACAGTTGATATCTATAAGTAGGCTAATTTTGTGAGGTACAAACTTTTTAGTGAAAATTGTTCACTTCTAATAGCAGTACTTGTGTGTTAACCAGTTTTTCTGAAACTCTTGCTCTTGATGTGTTTAATGGTGAGACATCACTGCTTGTTCCTTCTCATATATTTGACAAGTGACATCAGAGTTGCATTATCCTTGCTTTGAGCATCTTCTATAATAACATCTGTGGCTCCTTTCTAGACAACCAATTGACAAGTGACATCAGCTCAATTTTGCCCTTTTACTTTAAGAATTTCTTATTTTAGATTCTTCTACGGGTTTTTGGCACTTTAATAAATCAACTCAAGTGATATCTAATACAAAAATAAAAAAATAATTGTAGAAACTCTTCTAAGCAATTAATTTTTATTAAAGGTATGACTGGGACTGGCCATACAATTTCAACGTACGCCTAACAAGGAAGATGAACAGCTTAAAGTTGATTCTACAAATAATGTTTTGTCATCCGCCAGGCACATCTGGAAATGATATCGTTTCAGCCCAACCTATCAGGTACTAAAGTTACTTATAATAAAAGGACAGTTATTAGTACCCCTTTCTTAGGTTCTACTTCACTGACCAAACAAGAGTGAGCAGCACAATGGCTGGGGAAAATTCTGTAGTGCAAATGGTTGGGTCTCTGTACGATGCCATTGAGAAAGACTATGGTTCCATTGCCACTCGTTTATACAGAGCATTCAAACCCAAGCCTGGTAAAATAGCGCCCAATTGCGGAAACTTAACTTAAAACCTAAATTTGCAGTGAAAACGTCCTCATGGAGATGGCGGAAGCTGTGCTGTTTGCCGTATGTTGTGATGTTTGAGGTTACCCTCTTATGCTTGCTACTCGGAGTCTGTGCTCTAACAATTTTCCTAATCCACCTCAATTCATTTGGGGAAATGGGTAAGCTCCCTCCTGAAGAGCTGTAATTGCAAGTAAAACGCCAAGTTGTATTGTAGACCTACTGACATGGAACGCCTGACCCTGCACATAATCATGATTGCTACAGCCTTGCTGCTTGGGATGATCGCTGTCGCTAATCTGTACACGTGGAATCGTATGTTTGCCTCGCTGCTATTTTCACAGCGGAGGCAGCTGCAGCGCACTATTGCCAAATTGGACACGTTGAAATCGGAGGGTTTTCTGCAAGCTCTGAGGCGTGAGGTACTGTACTTTTTATTTACACTGTCTTGGGACTGTATAGATCTCCTCATAGGTAAACTTGATGAAGGATATGGTGAAGTGTTTGGATAGTCTGAGTTCCCAGCAAACGAGGTTAGTTATTGTGGTTGACGGCTTGGACAGCTGCGAACAGGACAAGGTGTTGCTTGTGCTGGATGCTGTGCACATCTTGTTTTCCGATGCCAACAGCCCCTTTATCATTATATTAGCTATTGATCCTCACGTGATTGCGAAGGTTAGTTTATTATTAAATTCAGATGCTTACAATAATGGATTTCTATTGGTTTTTAAATTTTGTGCGCAATTAAAAATAATGTGTCAATTAATTGGGCCTGCTTAACTAAATTACTTCATTATTAGCCAAGAATTTATCATATGAGAACATTCCACTTCTCCATTTTGCTTAATCTACCAAATCATTATTAAGAACGCGATAAAACCTGCTTTTGACAACAAAAATATGAGTACCAATATTTTGATGTAATATCTATAATAAGGGACCAAAGCAATAATAAAAACTCTAGAAGACATCTGATTCATGTAAAAAGAGGATCGATTTTCTCTCTAGAATGATACTGAAAAATGAAGAACTTGACTTCTCTTTATTTTATTCTTTTTATTTCAGGCGATATTCTAATACATATTTAATTTTTTAATTTGCTACCCATAGTTTTCCAAGTAAAAATCTTTTGTTTCATTTCTGACCTTTCCTTTGTTGTGTTTTTGGTATAACTAGTCCAATTTGCAGAACCCTCTCTTCTTCTTTAATTGCTATTCCTTTAATGGAAAATAATAGAATTTTCTGTACAGTATTTTTGTAAATATATAATTAATTACTAATGAGTTTATAACGGAAAAGGCTTAAGTGTTTAATGTGTAGATCAGAATAAAAAAATTTATTCGAATATGGATTTAATGTGATTCAAAGATATACAGGGAATCATTTTTAGTCTGGACAAAGGAACTGTGGAAACAATTTCTGACAGAAAATTTTAGTATAACGTGAAAGATAGCTTAGAGCATTACTTCGTTTATTCACTTGTTTGAAAATACCAATAATACAGGTATTCAATAGAAATCTCTATTTGGTTATTGAAAATTTTTTTTATCCCATTCCTGATTAAATTGTTTTCCCCTTGAAGGCAAATAATTATTCAATTTTGAGTGACCATAGTGTAGCCCTCAAGAATACACCATTCTGAAATGCATTACCCCCCCTATACATATGTTGTTTGGTTGCACATAAAGTTAGAAAGATCTCCACTATGTAGTAGTAGTTAGTCACTACATTTGGAGAACAAACCCAACATGTTTAAAGGTTGTGTTTAGTATAATTTCACCATATTTCATTAAGTATGACATTAAGTTTAAAGCTTCACATTTTATTGCTATGCTCATTTCTCACTATACTTGTTAACAAAAAGTTATCAATCAAAGGACTTTTTATGGTTAAGGAATACATCACTAAACTTTTTTCTATAGAATCTTTACTTGGTCTTGAACTTGGTGTGAAGATATCCATCCCTCAGGAGTTAAAATGAACACCAGTCACTATCTTAGTCCCATAGGTTTTAGAAATGATTTTTTACAGCAAAGAACAGCGGTCAAAAATTGTTGCACGTTAGTATTACATGACTAAATTTAAAAATTTAGTTTTTTTGAGTGCAAGTGTTCATCTGCTGCTTAATTGAGTACTCGATTTATTCACTAGTGTTTGTCAAGATGACCAAACAACAAATAAAAATTAAATTTTATGTGAAGATTGATAAATTTCATGTTTAACTGATAGAGGTGTTTTGGAGGCAGGAGGAAATTAAGAATAATTTTAAAACTGAATTGGTTCAACTAAACCAAATCTCAAAAAGGGCTATTTTAAGTACTTCCAAGACTATAATCTGTCTTGGAACTTGTATAATATATGACACAAAACTGTCTTAACATTAAAAGTATTATTACTTACTCTAACTCTTGATTTATTACAATGTGATAATAGAAATCCATTTACCCTTAAATAAATTTTTATATTTGTAAAGTAACTGAAATACTTGTACATTGGTGTTTAAGTTCCTTAAATGTACGTTTCCTTTAATTTCTGCTGACCTAAATGGCTTTCGTGTTTGTTTAGGTGTCCTGGGAACAGGTCAGTTTTTTGTTGTCTATGGATGTGTATTAAGACTATAATAGGTGTCTATGATCTAACTTTTTTTTTTTAAAGTAATGTATGTTGCATAGCGTTACATTTCTGGTTTTTATCAGCTTATACCATGGGTTTGCTATTTCAGTTGGTTTATTTGTATTTTTAAATGTCAAAATTTACAATCCTAAATTAAAATGATTGTTGTATGTGTTGTGTGCAATGCAACCTCTTCTTTAATCAATGCTCTCCTTGTGTGACGTAGGCAGTAGAAATAAACAGCAGGCGTTTATTTAGCGAAAGCAACATCGGCGGTCACAGCTACTTAAACAACATGGTGCACCTCCCATTCTACCTGCAGAATTCAGGCTTGCGCAAGGTTAAAATCGCACAGCAAACGGCGCAGTCGCACCGCAAACTGGCCAGCACCACATGGAATGAAACTGAAGACAATGTGAATTTGGCAGGCAACAATCTGCTTGGGCGCTCGGTAAGCTCAAGGTATAATAGCCAACAAAGCATCAACTCCATGTGCTTGCAGTTATCCAGCAGGCGGCTGTCGTCTGAAAGCGCACTGATGTCCAGCACTGAAAAACTCAAATTTGGCACAAGGAAAGGATCCAGAAAGTTGAAATTATCGGAATCCATAGCGAGCTCTATAGGATCAAATCTTAATAAAATCGGGGGCGCTCAGGATCTCACCAAGATGCTGCTTACAGATGACTACTTCAGTGACGTTAATCCAAGATCTATGCGGAGGCTTATGAATGTTGTTTATGTGACAGGTTGTTGTATAACTTTTTATTCTTAAACATTTATCTTTGTTTTCGAAATCTGTATAGGTCGCTTACTGAAAGCCTTCCAAATCGATTTCAATTGGTACAGGTTAGCTTCATGGATCAACATTACAGAACAGTGGCCGTTCAGAACCTCCTGGATTATTTATCATTATGACATGTTTGAGGATAGTCTTGAAGATAGTACCTCTTTGAAATCGTTATATGAGAAGTAATATTTTGTCTTCTACATAAGTGTTTAGTTACTATCGTTTATTATAGAGTTCGTCCATACATCCCAACATTGAAAGATACGGAACCGTTGCTGGAATTAGACCGCGATGAACGCAAATTTGATATATTCTTGACATTCCACAGATCAAGCCTTCTAGTCAGTGACCTCAAGATATTCTTACCTTTCACCATCAACTTGGATCCATATTTAAAGAAGGTTATTAAAGGTGAAGGATTATGCAATTGGTTTCCAGTAAGTTGAGATTCTTAAATTTTTGCAGAGGAAGCGCAGGGAATGGAGGATGAGGGCATTATTTTAGCACCTGCTAGAAGCACTTACATTGGACCGTCAGGCTTACCAGCAGCACAGCTGGGCTGGAATAACATGACAGAATGGCCTACTACTTCCACAGGGGTAAATAGACGCGTAAAAACGTCCATCAGGCCACCTGTTGCTGCGCCCCCGCCGCCTGTCGTTTATCCTGGGGCTCCAGGCATTCTCAACTGGCATCAACCTTGGACTGACCCTTTGCTGACACCGCACCAGTATCATCTTGGACCTGTAACAGAATTATCAGTAAGTAATAGTAATACATTAAATGTTGTATATCATTATGTTACAAAATTATCGGTTATACAAATTGTATCCAATATTTTGCAGCCTGAAATATTGGATACCAAACTTTCGTCCCTGAATGTAGATGGCGTGTGCAAACTGCTCAACTCAATTGAGGACTTGGATCCTGTCACTATAGGTCGGTATAAAAAGGTAATTCAGGAAAACAACATCAATGGGCGCGTCCTTCTGCACTGCGACTTGGATGAACTAAAAAAGGTTATTTATGTATGGTTCGATAAGCTACATGCTGACATGTTTTATATTGCAGTTGCTGCACATGAGCTTTGGTGACTGGGAGATGTTCCGTGTGCTGGTTGTGTCATTAAGGGAGCATGAAATGACGAGCGTGCTCAAACAGAACGAAACGAAGAATGTTCGCCCGCCAATTTTAAAGCAGCAAGCGTCGGTGCCACCACGTGAACGTAAAGGTACTGTATGTTAGATTTTTAATGTACTACTTTTAAGAAACTAGTTTTGTTGGTTTTGTAAATCTTTCGTCTAAAACTTCAGTTACTATGATGATGGTTGTATATTGGTTTTAAATATTTTCAACTGTTTTTGTTGTTGAAAGAGCCGGAATCAAAATCATTCTTATTATTTTTTTCAAATATAAATTGCGTGACTGTCAGTTAAAATAACTAATATTGTAGCAGTTGCCCTTGAAGACTAACAACTGGCTTTGGACAGCACACATGAAAGGCAGCATCTTCTTAAAACATTTTATATATGTACACGTGTGTTGATTGATGTTTCTTCCCCTTGGCAAAGAACAGTGGGCTCACACCACAAATAAATAGGCAAACTCATATCATTCATTTCTGTTCTCTGCGTTTCATCGTCAGAATTTAGCACATTGTATTTACATTATCCCATCTGTATCAAACAGAAGAGACTTGCTTTTGTTTAATCATAGTATTTTTACCATTATAAAGGAGTTTGATGAAAGGGTTCTAACTCTTTTTTTGTTTTTCTTAGAAATTGATGGCTTCTTCATTGAACGCCTGAAGTCCACAGACATTTTATAAATGTTGATATAGATGATACTTCATGGAGGTTGAAATTTTCTGTAAAATATCAATTAAGTCTGTGACTTTCATTGAACATCCATTAATATTTCTATAGCCCATTGTACTTGTAATTTGAGGTTCCTCTGGCTTTTTTTTTCACTATACCCCTGTATACCTTGCAGTACAGTAGAGCCATCATTATTATTTCAAACTGTTTTACATGCTTACTATGGGTTGTTCTTAATTTGTGGCTTTGTCATCCAACGAACATGAGCTACACATCCTGTTCTTATATAGAAATAAAATTACTATTGCAAATAAAAAACAAAAGAAATCGTGAAAGCGCTATTTGTGCAATGATCATTTTGATTTACAATGGTAAAGTGGCATTGGTAGCACATTCAGTTGACCAATGCGCTTGAATGATCCAAAAAAAATTCAAGAATAAACGCTTTTTTAAAAAGCTGCTCTTATATTTGGTTTTGATGCTTTAATTTGTTAGACAAACAAGTGTGCTATGTTCAATGGATAAACGAAAAAGTTTGCAATATTTACTATGAACTACTGTTCCATATTAGAAAATAGACATATCAAGTATGCATAATCCAATGAAGGAATTAAAAATAGCCACAGTCCTATCTGGGTACCTCAAGAACATTATAGATAATAACATATACATGCAAATGGACCATAAAGGGAGGATTTATAAAATGTGTTTATTGATACTGATGTATGATATTGAAATACACTAACAGAACTAAACACATGGTTGAAACAACAAGAATGAAAACATTAAGAGTGATAGCGGAAACCAAATAAAAAATATGCGGAATAGATGACATGGTCAAATGAAGTCAAAGAAGACACTATTGGTACAGCTGGATGATGTCAATGAACGATGATAGATTAGTTTGTGTAGCTTTAGAAGACAAACCAACAAACTATCAAAAAAAATTCATGAAGTGGTGACAAGATGGTTCTCAATCCACACCTTAATAGAATTTAAAGCCTGCATATGAAGTCTAACTGAAGAAGATGAATTTATAGTTCATTACTATGGATATTCACTCTATTACTAAAGTAACTAATATGATATTACTATCAATTGAAGAAAAAATGAACCATTAATCGTTTTATCAGCCACATCTAAACACGATGACATTTGTTCGACTATATTCGGTTTCACATAAATCAAAGTTGTGCTGCATATGCCTACTAACAGCAAGAATTGACCACGTAGTGCATGAAACACCTAAAGGTGGTGGAAACTGTCTAATTACTTCATGATAATTTATGTTTTGACTTATAACAGGTCAATTGTGACCTAAATCGAAAATCTAAAACCTTTATGCGAGGTTTGGCAAGAAACCTGTCTGAATGAGGTATTGAACTTTGAAATTGATTCACAACTGTAGGAGAAGTTGCAGTATTAGTTACAAACAAACACACATAGTTACATTTTTCAATTTTATAGAGTAAATAAATGGGGAATTGATTATAGTATTATTATTATTATTATATATATATATAATTTGATCGCTATTAAATTTGTTTAACAATTAATAACAAAAATAATAATGGTGAGATTTTACACCCTGTGCGGAGATTAAGCTTGCAAACTGTCTAGACGTCACACAACATCTCTGATACAGGGCGAAGTGGCAAGCAATGCGCCTTAGACAGCTGCATTATTATCCTTTATTCAAAGTGAACTTAGGTGCTCAATTATTTTTAGTGACTGAGTAGGCCACCTGTCAGGTGTTTGAGCCCAGTATTGCACCTAGGCCTGTCTGCACCTCAATCAAGTGTCTCAACTGTGCGGCGACACTGGCGCTAGATGTTAAAGAATTACCCATGTGAGATAAATGGACAAAAAATAGTAGGTCAGTGGTTTAAACAAAAGTAATATGACAGATATCTTGTTGCATATTTATCATTTATAGCATTAGTATGATTTGTGATAATATAAAATGTATTCCTTGTTTGTAGATAAGAAATAGACTCATTTTTGTCCAGAATGTGCGAGGAGTAGTTTTATTGCAATAACATTAAAGTGCTCTCTTATTTATTATCTGGCATGGCTAGATGAGATGAATGAATGAATGGATTTGATGACAAATCCATGTTTTATCTAGTCACAGAAGACCACCAAACATGAGTATGGAGAAACAGAACAACACAAATCCAAACTTTATAGTTAAGGGACATATTGTTAGAATTGGCAACATGATGTTGGGAGTACTCTCCTATGATTTTTGATTTTCTCTGGTCGTGATCAGAGGAACATTTAACGATATAACATCCTCATAGTGTAGCTCAATGAGAAATTTTCCTACATGATAATGTCTGCTCGTATACAACACGAGCTCTGTTTTAGCCCATCCAGTTTCCGGTCTTGTTACCTAGAGAGTCAGTTGAGATTTGGAACAGTAGTTGCAACAATTCTGAGATAATCTTCTATGGAATAATATGACATCTCTCTATATTGTATTGTTGCATGTATAAAAGATTGGAGGGATGTAATAATATCTTAAAAGTACTTTTCGATTGTACAATTTTTCGAATGTTTGGCCCATTTGTGACTGTGGTACGGACATGGAACTGGGTTTGTTCATTATTAGAGAATGGTGCATGACGACTGGACAGTGAGGAGGAACATAAGAGCCTCAACCTTCAGTGCGCAGGCCTGACTTCCATGTTGGGCGTTTGAGACACTGCTGATCGAGTTTTAATCTTTTGGATATGACACAATCTGTTTCAGTGATTGTTCTGAGTTGCTCAGAACCTTACTGTTTCCTTATGTTCCTGTTCCTGATCCACTCTCAGGCTAACTTTAAGTTGTTTATATCTGCATTGAACTGACATTTCCTCTATCAGCATGTTGAATATACTGCACTCGGTTGTGCCCTATGTTTGTTCACGTTATCAATTGTGCTAGTAACGCCTCTTAGCAGTAGTTTAGTGTATCATAGCAAAACTAATACCAATTATAATGATGGTGTGCTCTATCCAATTTTCGTCAAAGTGCAGCAATTTTTAAGGTAATGAATGTAGTTATATTGATATTATTGACATTTTGCCAGAGATGTTAAGCAACAGTTTTGTTTTGAGAACACGATAACAAGCTACAGCAAGTATAGCATCTATGACTAGTATTAAGAACAAGGCATGTATATGCCGTTTATGTCCTGTTACTTTTTCCCCTAAAGCACAAATGAATATCAATAAGTTTTTTAATTCTGGTTACTGACAACTTAACTGACTGCTACATTTATTGCAGCCAGCGTCCCAAAAATTAACACAGGCCTAACAGAGAAAGACGGAAACAAAATGCAGGGAGATGGAAACACAGCCTCTAACAAGAACAAGCAAAGCGTCATGGAAAAGCAGGTAAGACTCATTAACAACGCTAATCTTAACAGTTCTAACAGTCACATAATAAATCCTATCTTGTCTTAAATAAAGTTTTTAATCCGATAAATATTAATTTAAAATTTCTGCTAAATACACCGGACGTGCAGTATCAGGTAGGTCGCTGAATAGCATTCCACCATATCGCCCTCTTATCGCTCTAATTGAAATGGAAATCGTAACAGGTTACACTGGAAGATCAAATGATATGCGGGCTCTGCAAACGCTTAACGAAGAAGCCTGCGAGGATGTGCTGGAGGAGACGGAGGACCTGATCCGGTCGGACGCCGACGTCCCACAGACATCGGTCATCCCGCCAAGCCCCGATGGCGGCCAAGGTGAATCTTTGCCCCGCTTAGAGTCTCCATTCTCCTCAAATAGCATGTTTAAGTCGTGCCTAAGCATGAGGCACGACGGCAACGCGGAGAAAAACGTGAAGCGAGTAGTTTACATTGCTGAAGAGACCCCACACGTCGAGCCCACAATCACCATTTTAGAGCCCCAGTCTGTCAATTCTAACAGCATGATTTCCGTTAGTGGCACGCTGAGCTCCTCCACCGGCGTGGTGAGAAGCACCAACAGCCACGGGACGACGCTGTCCTGACCAAACCGCCAGTATTAAGCCAAGTATTATTGCCATTACAGTAGAGTTTCAGTATTGCTACCACCACTTCTGCTCATTTTTGAAGAGTGAAACTATTGAATTCACCTATGACTGTCTTTTCTAATTTCCTGTAGCAGACATTGTTGAAATTGATTTTTGTAAGTGTTGTATTTATGTATTGTACTGTCGTGAAAAATATATGTCTACAAAATAAATTTGCTGTTTTATTTCTGCTGTCTCTGCTGCTGCACTCTTTTGGACGTCATCTGTGAATTCAATAATTTCATTTTTCTTTTGACTGTTGTTTAGCTTGATTTGTTTTAAAATAAATTGAAAAATTTTTGGTTTTTCAATTATATTTAGTTATTTTGATTTATTAATGAGCTTCATTCTTTCGAGAAAAAAAATCATAGACTATTTCTTCGTAAAGATACAAAAAGGACAAAGAAGGAAATGAAAAGAGATAAAAAGAAACAAAGAAAGTGGAAAAGAACATCAACAAAATCATAAAAACAAAAAACATACTGAAAAGCAGATAAGGGATAAATATTAAGTGCAAAGCACTTTTTTAAAAGAAATAAAGAAATGAAATCAAGGCTGAAGAGTAGAGAACACATGAGGATAAGAAATTATAAGATGTGCGAGACTACCTTTTGTGCAACATCTCGACATATTGATAGAGGCATAGAAGCATTTACACTTCCTTTAATCCTACTGCCATTCGTTATTCATTTATTTATACATTCTTTCCCTCGTTATTTTTTGCTAGATTGCGCTGAATGTTAAATTAATTCTAAAACATATCTGCAAAGTAATCAAAATGAGCAAATAATGTTAGTAGATAAGTGTATAGAAAAAATGAAAATGCATATTCTCAAGAAATAGAAATGGGGGCCCAATCATTTAAAAAAGTTGTTAATCACTCATGAGAATGAGTTATAGAGGGTAAATATATGAAAATTTTGCATAGTTGTATAGAAAAAAATACGTTAAACCTTCTTATCATGAGTAGTCCTGAGGTTTTGGTCTTCTAATTACAAAAAGTTTAAACGGCATTTGAAGAAAAATTTTGCTTTATATTCCTCAAATAAAGACACAACAGGACGAATTCCAATTCAAGTCCAATGTCTTTGATAAGAACAATTTAGGATAGGAAACAATGCTACCAACTGATCTTGGAAAATCGAGCCGTTTTACTTTATATTAGGAGAAGCAAGTCGTAATCTTTCTTGAACAATATTTGGCTCAGAAAGACGTTGTGCTGTGTAAAATAAATTCCTATTCACCACTGAATCTACTTGCAAAGTGAACTTTATAACCATATGGCCTGTAAAAGGAGTCGGAACTTTCATTCAATAGTTTGAAGTCTTTAACAGTTTATAAAAGAGTACCTAGTGATTTGTAAGTTGTAAAAAACAAGAAAACATTTATATTTGCTCATTTCGATTTATAAACTGCATCGTGTCTGCTATATTAGTCTGGACATTAACCAGCAGATGTTAGTCGACACTTAAAAGATTATTTTATAGATTAAGACTCCCTAAAAACAATGAGCTTTGACCCTTTAGACAATCAATTTTTGTAAAGAGAGCTAATCCAAGATAAAGCATTGCTATTGTTTTATGCATGAATAGGGCAGCATATAGAATCAAAGAAACTAATGTTTCTAACATTCTTTGTTTTTATTTATCTGCTTTATCACTACCTCTATTCTTCATTGTTCTGCAGTAGATGGTTGTAATAGTGCGTTACAGACCTGTTTTTCTCAACTTGATATGGTTTTGCTTAGCGCACCTTTACTTACAATCTTCGACAAACCAACCGAAATTCTCATTAGGTTAAATTGTCTTCTATTTATTCTAAATAGATATTCTTGTTTGTTACCTAAAAAAATTAAAAATATATTGGTACAAATCAAGATTATGACGTAATGTTATTTCTTCTCGTTCTTTCAAAATCATCTTTCCATCTGCTTTGGGAGGTAAGCTAAAACACAAAAAGTCATTGAAAACCATTAATGGTGAAAGGGACTAGTTTAATTTTCATTTCTACAATATTTCGTGATAAATACAGCTTAGAGGATAATTATGGAGTACTTCTGTTACAGTTGCTTCATGTGAAAAGGAAAGGACAGATATGAAAGCAGAAGCAAATTTTAAATGCGCCGTTTCCATTAGACTTCCAAAAAGTGTGGCATGACTAATTCTCAACAGACTTATGTGCTCTTAAACGTATCTAAACTAATAGGAATTCTACTCTTTTTATTTTACTTCTATGATGGTACGCTAATTCTTCAGATAAGGCTTAACAATCAACTTAATCGACTTATAAATCAAACACTTGGAAAGAAGATTAGTTTTGACTTTATCTTTACACATTCGCTTTGAAAATAGCTTATCTTGACCTAGAAAGTCTGCAATAAATCCTTGTATTGTTTGTTTACTATTTTGCATATTTTGTAGATACCAGGAGCAGTCGCTCTCGCACTAATAGTGAAACGGATTTCGTCCTGATCCAGTCATCGCCGATTGGTTTCATGCACTGGCAACCAGTAGGCATATCAGTTAATGGCAATGCAGAAAACTTTAGCGATCACAGCTCACATGGAAACTCACAACCGCCTTCTCCAAGTAAGACGCACTTCACTATAAATTTCTATTTTACAATTGTTTGTTTTAGTTGGAGAGCGATATAGAACGGACAGCAAGTTCTTGAAAAAGACAGCAGAGGAAGTGCACCGCAGAAGCAGCAAGCACGTCGTTATTCGCACAGATGATCCGGGATGCAGCAGCGAAAGCAGACGCCCCAGGCCGAACTCACTGCACCTAATAAGAGAGATGAAGGCGTCAAAGCAGTTTTCCAGAAACCGCTCCAAGTCGATCGACACTGCGCGTTGGAGGGCGAGCGAGCCCAGATCTACTGGGTTTAGCAAATTTAAGGAGAAATTACTGCACTCGAGTCCTGATGTAAACGAGCACAGTGACACTGAAAGCACCCCACTAGTGTCCCAAGTTGTAACCCCCACTACCAGCCCTGAGTACCAGCAGGATATTTCCACCAGCTCAACGTCACCTAGCGGCCCCCTCTCACCAGATGCGCACACCCGCGTTCATGTGGCCAAGAAGTATCTCAAGAAACTAAACAGAAGCAACCAGAACCTCGTTGATCTGTACGAATTCAGCCCCACCAAGTCCTTGAACGAGGAAGTGATAAGCGACACCAGCCTGTACGACGACAACGTCGATGCCAACTGGCTGAACGTGGCGCAAGGGCGGTGCCGGACCATGTCAGAGTGCGCAGATTCAGCTGTGTCGTACACCATGGAGCCGAACGTGCACTCGCAGTCGGCGAGCAACATCAGCCTGTGCAGCAAGTACTCGCAAAGCTGCGGGCACCTCTACAGGCAGGATGCTTTGGATTCGGAGGAGAATATTGCTGACGTGTACTGTGATCCCGAAACCAGAGTTTGAGGTTGATTGTGTACTCAGTATTTCTTGTAGGTCTAAACTTGTGTAGGTAACGTTTTAATCAAAATTTTGCTGCTGTTGGTAGTGTTGGCAGCATATTATCTGTAAAGCAGTATTATTTACTTGAAAATGGATACCACTTTCTGGTCATTGAAGTTATCTGAGGCAAATTGGGTTCCTTAATAAGTAGCTTAGTTCAATTTTTGTGGTTTGCAACAATTTTAAATGCATAACGGAGAAATGTATATAATCACAGTTGTTAACTGTTATTTATTCAATAAAGATGCAGTTACAGTTTGCTGAAATGTTTCTGTAGAAATCTAATCCTCTAATAATTTTTTTTTTTAATATTTAGATTCTATTGTCACTCCTTAGTCTTTATTAACTTTTACATTATGGTTATAAATGTCTTTTATTTCTATATTAGACTCTATCTATAACAACATTTTTAATTTTTGATTCTACTTAGTTTCCATTTGCAATTACACCTCAATTTTTAATTACAATTCCCCTGTCATCTGTTACTTTTTATGATTTTTATGACCTCCCTATTATGATTTGTCTTTGCATATTTTAAGTCAATTCTATTAGTAGGCTCCGAGATTTCTTCTCTAATGTTGATTGGCTGCTTCTAGTATCAAGTGTACGAATATTTGATTCCTTTGAATACTTGGATAAGAATATCAAATGTGGCAGAACTTAGTGTTGTAAGGATACGTTAAAACGTAATTTTCTAATGTAGATGTCGAGAAGATGAAAGAAGACCTTGAACATCACTGAAGAGAGTTCCAAAAGGCACTTAGACAAGCATTCTTCACTCTTCTATTTGTTATTGCATTTGCATAAAGCTTATTGTATTGTCTGTCTTCTTCAAACTTCAAGAAGGGATCTCTCTTTCCCTTTCTGTTTTGTTTCAAGTTTATTTTTATTAGAAATTTGCTTAGAACTATGTCAGTAGTTTGTAGTGAAAATTTTGTTAACATAAAAAACATCAATTATCGCACCATTAAACAACTTTCCCTTTCAAGGCAGTTAAATAAATTGCTATTACTACATATAACTGCCTAAATAATAAGTGATGCAATTAAGGTAATGTAAATGTGTAATAGGAAAACAGAAGTTTATTCAAGCAGCGGCTGTTAAGGTGAAGGTAAATTATGTGGAATTTGAAGAATTATAAGGCGTTTTCAGATAGTCGGTGGCTGTGAATCTTGCTTTGGGGTTGCACAACAATGATCTTAAGGCTACTGGTTGCGAATTTCGCCACTTTAATCGAGAACGCCATGGCCCCATTCTTTAGTCGTAGGTTAAGAATTTTGAAGAATTTTTTATAAATTGAAAAATTACGAAAAAACTTGAGAACATTGCACACGCCTGATTTAATTTGCACTGCAAGATTTTTGAGCAGCAACAGTAAAGTGATGGATATAATCTAATAAACAAGTGACAGATTCTTAAACAGTTGAATTTGATTATACTATGGATATGAACGCACATGTTGGCACTTTAATGGTTTTATCCTCCAAAAGCAACCTGAAGAGTGAATTTCAAAAAATGAGTAGTAGAACGCAAATAAAAAGTTATCATGATGTGGTATTCGATAAGTATACGGAATCATACTTCCAAATCATGGAAAATGAAAATATTTTCAATAAAATGACAGGTAGTACCTGGGGAGGGGGAAGGGCAGACAAACAAAAACTGATAAGTGAAAACTCCCAGCTAAACAAGAACTCCGTTTTTTCAAAAACAATGGAGTTTCAATAAAAGGAATCTGCTTTCTTCTTTGTTGTTACGGCCAAGTATATCAATTTTCCACAGAATTTTTTCATTGTATCTGTCTATAAACCAAAGGTTAACGGGAATTGGTTTTAGGACATGGAAGATGTTTGGCCCAAAGTCAACTTCACAACATTAAAAAGTTGTCTATTATATTGGAGGAAGAATAAACAATTTTTACAGAAGTCTGTTGTTAATTAGTGGAAAACCTTTCTCAAAGGATAGCATCATACTGATACTACACTAAAGCCTGGTCACCACAATCAACATACAACTGCAATAAATATATAGTAAACGCTGATTGTATTATAAAACAATCAGTTGATCAAATAAATCAAGATAGACTTATCATTATGTCGGCTCATCTTTTCTTCAGCATAATCTTGGTAACTCATCTTCAGCCATCATAATTAGTGACCAAACGGTTTTTCCAAATCTACGTTGAACTTGCTGATTATTTCTTTTGTTACATCAACTAACGTCACTTCCCTCTTTTATATACCAAGCATAGTATATTTTGCAATTATCTTTTTGGAAATTCTTTATATTGAACATCTCTTAAAAGCTTTTCTAAAGCATCGGCATTGCTTGTCCCAACTTCTCTTTTAGTTTTCCTTCGCTGTCATTTAATAATCGTTACAATATTCAGTCTGTCTATTCAAGTTCTTTTAACTTTCTCCAACATGTTGTCCCTATCTATACAGCTATTTTCTCTTTGCTTCTGCGTATTTGGTTGACTTTTCATCACGTGATCCACTTTCTTTCTCTATTTTTTTCTATATTGTTGGATTATTTGACAATCTTTCTCTTCAATTTTGTGGGATTCATTTTAAGACCAAGCCTGTGTTGGCTCCTCTGAAGTTCCTCTTCTATTATTATATGGTCTATTAAATTTGCCGAACTATTATCTGGTGATACGTCATTATTAAACTCGTTTACATAATTCTTTGTGCCCTTATTATTGTCATTCTAAGGTTATCAGAACATTATAATTATCAGATTAAAAATCATTTGTACTTTCTAAATAACCCAGTAGTCGCAGTTCCAAATTTGATTACCGTTATCACTGATATACATAACAACTTTTGTTATCTCTCCCAGTTCTTACTGATACTTAGTGCACAGGGATACAAAAAAGGTAAAAATAAATATTTTTCTGGAAAATCAGAGTTGATTAAAAATTAATCATCTTTATAAGGATGCCCTCATCAAGATGTAAAAGTATTGTGATAATAGATGAGGCAGAAAATTGAATAATAGACTGATCCAATCGATAAGAGAAGTTTCAAAAGATATATAGAAGATTAAACAAGTACTGAAATCAACATTTCTGAATAAAAATTCGAGCTCACCTACTAGTGCCATCTATCGTAGAAAAATTTAATTGCTTCACACTAACTAAAACAGAAAAAGTAAATTAAGACATCACTGCCTTTTATTTAATCGTTGTAACAATTAAGACATGCAGTGCTTCTATTAACAAATCACTTGATTATTGCTTGGAATTTTAAATTATAATAAAGGTAAGCCGGTTCTCGCAACTTGTACGGTTGGGCGCGACTGTACGAAATGGCAACCCCGCAGTGCATCATCCTGTCAACTGTCATTTTTGAATCAACGAGTTCGCGAGCTGTGCGAGTGCAGTGGGGCCCTTCAGCAACACGGCGCCCAAGTAGCTTATCAGGCGGACGCCCAATTGCGGTGCGCTGAATACGGTCAGCGCGGTCGGCGCAGCTGCTCGCAGCCGGTGTTATGGTAGATTTCGCGAATATTTGGCCTTGAAGCCAACTATGAGATGTCAAAAAGTAAGCAAACATCTATTTGTAAATTAGAGTCATGAGCTCTCTTAATTAACCGGTGACTAATATTGCACTCCCGTGGTGAGCAGCTTGCATGTTTCCGCCGAGGTAACTAACCCCTGCGTATGCTTGCGCTGTTATGTAATTAGGCGTAAGGAGATAAGCTGGGGGAAAGTAATTTTCGTTTCGCACATCATTTCCTTTGATTTGTACTATTTAGCAGTAGCCTGAACTTGATGGTGCGCTGGGCAAGCTCTAGTATGTAGTAATGAGACCGTTGCCTGCTGTACCGCACACTTATCCATTGATCGTTATCTCAGAACGCTGGCCGACACCATCAAGGAGGACTTTGTCAGGATATATGTTTAAACATCACCCTGGACTGCGGTGACCCTTTGTCTGCGACTGTTGCAGACGCGACGTTGAGACCGGCCCGAATTCAAACTGGCAGCCAAGGAGGAGGCGAGTTGCGCCCAGCGCGCACAGCTCAGTCAGGCCTCTACTTCGAAGCAGGACCAGGCTACTATAACAGGTGAACCTTTTGTCTTTCGACTGCTTCTGTTGTCTTTCCGTGGCAGAATCGATCAGATCGGAGCAAACAAGCGGCTAATTTATGCATCGTTCTGATGGTCGATCCCGCTTATTACCGCACAGCTATGCAATTATCAAGGTTTTTATGCAAGTTATGATATTTTACAGAGAGAGTCGGTTAGAGGTGTAATCTTTGATTATACACAAGTTTGCATTATTTTGATGGCCGATATAGTCGAGATTGATAGGTGGGGCCTGCACTGCATTCTTTGAAAGCGTTGCTTAACAAGCCATTGTTCTCGAGATGGTGCCGGGAGCGCGCCTCGGTCGCGGGCGGGTGGAAGCGCCGGTCTAATCATAGAACAATAATCCGCGCTCGGCGGGTGCGTCCGGTTTGTTTTGGTTACGCGATTGCCGGGGTGGCCCACCTTTGGGCGCGCTCTGGCCGGGCGCCAAATTAGTTATTCTGGCGCTGCGGCGCTTCATTCACTTGGGGCCGCACGTCCCAGCACGCGCCCTAGACGAGCTGGCGGCATTCTCAAATGGACTTTCTTAAAGGGCGGCCGAGGGTTCGCGGCGGGCGCTCCGTCAACATTAAGGACTGGGAGCGGCAGGGCCAGCTCCTCACCAGCTGGAACGATGGTACGTTTGCTTGCTGCTTGTGTGTACATAGCTCACGTCTTGACCGACCCACGCTAGATGCAGCAGCACCCGCCTGTCCTTGTTGCGGATGACCATTAAAAGTAAACGTCTCGTTAACACGGTTTTCTCGTCATTTTCGTTAGTTTCTTTTCTGTTATGTAATTTAAGAAGATGAAAAAGAAGAAGAAGGGGGAGCGAATGCGTTGGGAGCGCTTTCTCTATTAATGTTTATTTCGTTTAATTGGAATGTCGATGGTTTTATAACATTTTGGTATTCGGAAGGTCAAGGACTGTTCAGGAGTCTTTCTAGATCCTTAAGCCTTAAGAGCAAGGCTTTTGGCAATTATGTAACAGCCATTGATGCTCGCTTTACGCAACCGGCGCACGTGATGCGCAGAGCGCGACGTCCACCTGCCTCCAGTTCACCTGGGCGGTGATCGTTACTCGTCACGTGCGAACGTCGGCTCCGCGCTTCGCACCGACTAGAATGCGGCGCTCGAGAGGAAGAAAAGGGACGTGGACGCCGAGACAGACCCGAGTACAGGTGCCGACCACATTGCCCGCGATAAATCGCGCGAGGAGAGCACGCGGCGGAGTTTTCGATCGGAAGGAGCCGGCGCGGCCTTTCCCCCTAGGTGACGTTGCCAGCGAAGAGGTCCACGCGGCGGCCTAGCAGTAAGCAGTATTTTTGGTGCGGCTAACGGGGCGAAGATCGACAGCGCTGGTAATATTAGAAATTACGCTACGCATAGATAACACGCGCTTACAGTTGGGCGGCCTCGATTCCGCCGGCCTCCTTGCCGGGGGGCGACGCTGGGTTTCGGCGGTCGGGAAGCTGCAACTAGGACGTGGACGCGTTTGAGGTAAACGTAAATATTTAAGAATGGGCTCTGGCCGGCGGTGCGTGGGCGCTTTCGCGGCTAAAGTTAGGATTTGGATAATCTGAGCGATGCTCCCTACTTTTAATAAAGTTGTGCCTTCAAAAATAATTCTCGTCTCATACAGCAGCTAAAAATAAGTCTCAATAATAAGTTTTTGCTGTACCTCTTACTCTCCACTCTAGGAGACCACCTTTCGAAGCCATTGCTTCGTCCGTTTAATCAACGATAACTCGAGAATGGATGGACTCATTAATTTTTATCTGATTTTGTTGAAGTTAATCTGATCTACTTAACACCTTCTCTGTTTTGCTCAATTTCTTGCAAGTAATGCTCTATTGGTGTCCTGCTACCTGGCTAGTCCATTATCGTTGTAATGGAACTTTTCATCTGCACTTCGTACGCGGGTTCTTTCTGATCCAGTTCTTGATTAATGGCATCACCAATTTTTCCGTTATATGACCTGTTGATTGATCTTGGGCGTTTGAACGCTGGTTTCGTGAAAGTCCGAATTTTAGTGTACGTCCATTATATAGATGAAAAGTGGTGTCGCATTCTATCTTGATTGAATTTGCAATGATGGATGAAAATTGATATGAGGTATACAAAATTTATTCTTAAAGGGTAAAACTAAAGATTTGGATGTTTTGTTTCGATGTGTTTTGAAGGAGATATCGATTAAGTAGCATCCCTCATTTTGATGCACCCTTAAAGTCTTATTCTGAAGTTCTTCATTACTCATTCCAACGTATGTTCAGGAATAAGTCTGAGTTCATGACGAATTGCATTTGGTAGGTGCTAGAACGATGTTTGTAAACCTCAACTTTGAAATATCCTCTAAGGAAGAAATTTCACAGGGCGAGATCTGGTGAGTGATCTGACCAAGCGTTGTATGGGTTGTGGCCTAATCTTTACTCATTGCACATCAAATAGTCACACATTTATTGTGGGGAGGTCTCATGGATATGTCGTGGGTTGTTGTCACTTCAATAACGAATATATTATGTTTATTAATGTTTCGTCGGTAAACAAGATAACTGCGTTCACTCATTTCTATATGATTTTGGCACTCACGCTCAGAAAGTTCCAGTAAAACAATCACCTTACATGTATGAAAACGAAGATCTTGGTGTAAAATTCGTCACACAGTGGCGTGTTTGCGCGCAGATCACTTCGGAGACTGCAAAATGGAACGTTTTACTGCATCGATATTATTCGGTTCTTATCGCGCATTTCGGGGTCTTCCTTGTCCGTATCGCTCCACAAAATCAGTACTTCTGAAATTCCCCATTCACAACAAAATCTTTTTTTGATCGAGAACGAAAGCCCGAGGTCCAAGTTGAAAGCTTTACTCCATAATCTTTCCTTGAAATTAGTCCTTTATTTTTTATATTTGACCCTAATATCTGCCACTATATAAAACCGAATGTATGTACTGTCTGTTTTTCTATGCTCAGCCTAAACTGATGAACCTAAAAATATTGAGAAGAAAAATTTTTAAAATTTGACCCTTGAGGGGGTGAAGGAATGGATGAAAGGTGTTTTTACGGGTTCGTCAATACCTCTCCAGCCTAAAAAGATATCGAATTATTGTTTGCTTACTGAAAGATAATATAGGATTTAACCGTAATCAGTTCCGTAACCTTTTGTGTTTATTATATTTGTGAAATAAAAACATTCTCTTCTAATATATGAAGTAACCGCCAGAAGTTTCCGGTCCGACTATACTCCAGGGATGAGTGGAATAAAACAAAGGATTATTTTTGAATATAGTCTTTGTGTATTTCAACACATTTATTACATCTCGAAATTGCGACTTCAATGTTCTTGGAAAAATACTTTGAAGTTTTATCTGCACAATGCTCTACAGTTGTTAAATTTTCTACTTCGAACGTCTTTCTTTAGTTTTGAAAATAGTAGTCACTGGGAGCTAGGTCTAGGCTATATGGTTGATGAGGAAGCTCCTCAAAATTAGTCTTTTGCAATAACTTGGGCAGTTACAGTTCTATGGATAGTGGCGATATCGTACAGAAGGCAGACAGTTCCACTTAGCATTCCACTCTTCTTCCTCGATAATGTCGCACAATTTGTACTATAAGCTGGTGTAATACGCTCTTTTCTTCGAAATCAATTTAACGAAATTTTCTTTGGATCTCTAATGATCGTTGCCGTGAAATCTTTTGCTAGAGGATTATGATTTCATCTCTTATAACAATAGATTAAAGAAGGAGGATGTATAATTTTGAACAAAATTGGTCTAAAGAGATTATAGCCCAATTTTTTTTATCATAGATAGAGTGGGCTTATCTCAAAGTCGTGCGATATCGGGAAGGGGCCCAAAAAAATATTGAAAATTGACTGAAAAATACATGTTTTTTGCATTTTTAACTATTTTAGACAAAACTTCCCAGGTTTTCGAGTTCACTATAATTATGTACACACTAAGACCTATCCAAAGATCTACCGCACGAATTTTTAGGAATTTGCTGAAAATAACCGATATTACGTAATCAAGCGCAATAGATTTTTGAAGCTCGCATTGCGTTGGCGTCATTCTTCGCAATTTGTGAGAGAACCCTGTTGCAAAAAAAAACAGTTGTTGACCACTTTGGTGACAGTCTTATAAAATTTTTTTTATCATATATATTACATCTCATTTTCAGCTAACAATAAGTCCTAAAATACGTGCGTTACGTCTATGGATATGTCTTGAAGAGTACATAACTATGTGAATATAAACCTGGGGCAAAGTGTCTATCATGGTGAAATTCATAAAAAAATTGTAGTTTTCAGTCAATTTTAAATATTTTTTTGTACCCCTTCCCGATATAGCACGACTTTGAGATAAGTACCGATAAACTCCTTTTGACCCACTCTATGATAAAAAATTTGGGCTCAAAATTTTACATCCCTCTTTGCTATTGAGACAGAGGTTTAAAAATTGTTCATGTCACACGTTGCTGTTTTTGAGCGGTGACAAAGTTCTTACTCTTTTACTTTTAAACGTCTCACAGGGCCTATTTTTTCCCTAAAGCACTTCAAGTGACAAGCGTGCACGTGGTTTGTTTTCTATACTTCCTCGGCCAATATACTTCGCCCAGTTCTTTACAGTGAAATATGAAGGCGAAGATTAACCCTACACACCATCTAAACGTTATTTAATAACACAACGTCTAAAATCTCTCTTACAGAGAAAAATTTAATCATGGCTATACTCTTGATTTTTAACATTGTGCAAAATGACGCGCCACTACCAACTTAAGTGACTGTGGTTACGCGACTGAGACAAATCGGCTACTGAAGTTATTACGAACGTTCAACCTAAGATGGCGCTATCTATTCATAATTTTTTTGTCATATTTTCTAAGTGTGAGGCTGCAAAATTTGGGGTTTATCTCGGATAGCGTATTTTACAATTTTTAGAAAAACGAAAAAGGTCAAGAAGCTCAAATTGTTTTTTTTGTGAGGATTGAGGCCTCTAATAACTTCTGTAATTCATTTATATTTGAAATAGTTGCTTTCATAAATGTAATAATGATAGTTTAAAGGAAGAGGAAGAATAACTGACGTGTCTAAACAAACTCACTTAACATGTTATATAAATATATGAAACTCACATTAGTGTCATATGATAAGAAATAATTTTTGAATTGATTCAAGCCTTTGAATGGAATTTTTCAATTAGGTTTAAATTTTGTTTAATATGAACATTTGAGTTTCTGGGTGGTAACGGGAGGTGGTGCTGGACACCTTTGTCGTAATCAAAACAGACGTGTATTTGTTCCTACTCCTTTTCTGTCTCTTGAGTGACATTTAGTTGGTTAGTTAATGCGTGGTCTAATCATAATCTGTCGTTTTAAAAAATCTGACTGTCCCTTAACCTTGGTAGTTTATGTGAGTTGGTAGAGCTAAGTTTACAGTGGTATATATTTCTCATGGCCTCTTACAAAGGGAAAAACAATGAAGGATTTGTTCTTTTTTTTAGTTTTTTAGTAGTAGTCACAGGAGGCTAGATCTGAGCTGTAGATTAGGCGGGGAAACTCCTCAGAGCTACAATGTTTCGCAGCAACCTGGGCAATTGCAACATTATGGACAGGGGCGTTATTGCACTCATCGTGCCATTCATCTTTCCTTTGATAACGTCGCATAATTTAAGCTTTTATTGCTGTATTTTTCTACTTAAAATCAATCAACAACATTTCTTTTGAATCGATAAAGATCGTTGCCATGATCTTTTTCGTTGATTGAGCAACATTTGCCTTCCCTGGCTGTTTTTCGTCTGGTTTGCGCTATTCCATTCTAGGAAATCAAACTACAAGATTACGGTTTCATTCCCAGTAACAACGTATTGGAGAACTTTTTTATTGTTACGGTAGAGATTTAAAAATTTTCACAACAGGTCACACGTTGCTGTTTTTGGGCGGCTGAAAAATCGGGGTACCCATCTGGTATTAACATTATTTACATAAAAGTGCACACGGAAAATGTATTGTGGAGCTTGGTGCTTGGAGAACGTCACGCAACATTTTCTTCTTTCATTTCAATCGATCGATCTGCATGTGGTTTGTCTTCGATGCTTTCTGAACCACAACAAAATTGTTTTGTCCATTCCTTTACAGTAGAATACAGGAATACAGGCGAAAATTCACTGTACGCATAATCTAAACGTTGTTTAATATCACTAATACTAAGACCTTTAGTGAGAAATTTATTCACGGCTCGGTACTCGATTTTCAATATTGTATAAAATGACACCGCACTATCAGCTCAAGTGATCGTTGATACACGACTGAAACAAATTGATGTTAGAATTTTTACGAACATTCAACCAAAGATGGCGCTTGGTGTATTTTTAGAATGTTTAGAAAAACGGAAAAGGAAAAGAACTTTTATAAGTGTAGAAATGGTAGTTTAAAGGAAGAGAAAGGAGAACGGATGTTTAAACAAATTCGTTTAACATGTTATCGTATAAATACGTAGAACTCACATCAGTGTATTTTTAGTACGAATTGGAGTTGGTCCAAGCCTTTGAAGAGAGTTTTTTTATTTAGGGTTTTAATTTTGTTTAACACGTAATGGGGAGATGGTGTCGAACATCTGTGACAAGTAGAATAGCCTATCTATTCTAGTTCTTTTCCCATTTCATGTATGACATTTAGTTAGTTAAAGCTAGAATTAGTCATCACCCTTTATTTTAAGAATAAAATGACATGTACTGAACCTGTTAACCGTGATAGTTTATGCTAGTTGGTAATGGCTAAATTTACAGTGTTATATATTTCTCATAGCTTCTTAACAATGTTGTGTCAAATATGTAGACGCAAAAAGGGTGAAAACATTTGAAGGTTTCTATCAGAAATATTGTTGGGTTAGCTAAGTACCCACAAAACAATAATAATGCATAGAACTATACTGGCTGTGTAAAGCAGTAAAATCTTGATATGAGGAAGACTGAAAAAGGTGTAGAAAGGCAAGCATTTCTGTGGAAAATCAGCTCTGATGATTAAACTAAAAATTTTCTTTAGAGTTGTAAGTTTGTTACCTGGGACCAAGATATGGTGGACTTAACAGAACCTGCTAGAAATTAGGGGTGCTAATAGAACGATGAAGGGAATGATCGTGCTGTTGATTGGGGATTTTTGACTATTAATATTCTATTTAAGTCTTTTTAAATTAATTCATTTAAAACCCATCTATAAATTGTGCAAATATTTGAGTTCCGTAGTGAACTTTTTTTTTGTAATTCTGATACAAACAAACGCGACGACTCTCAAAGCAAGAACTCTAGCGGTGTTGTAGTGCCCACTTATCCAAACCTTGAAAAGGTGTCAGATTGCGTCTGAAAGTTCTTTACACTAGGTACTTTTTCGATCAAAATATCCTTTTGAATTCGAGATTGAAATTTTCTTTCAAGGCCTGCATTAGTGTAACTATTAAAAAGTCAGCCTGAGAGTAATGTGGTTTACAATGAAGTGCTTCATGAGAATTGTAGTCAAATATTTATTTAAGATTTATTTATCGAATATTTTGAAGGCATCCTTAGAATATATTATTGAGAATGATGAATTGCGAAGGATACAGATAAGGCGCCCGTCTGGACCTACTTGCTCAAAATCAGGTCAAAGATTTTCTTCTTGTAACGCGTTAGAAGAATATTGATTATAACAGGTGTTCAAATGTATTTGATACCCCGAAAGCGATCCGATCCCATGATCTAAAGAAAATGGGAAGTCTACGAAGTCTATACTGGTCTATTCATAGAGCACACCTAGTATTTAGTTTTTTATCATCAATGAGTCTCTAGAAGTTTTGAGATTTTCGGATAATGTTGAATTAATCTCGTTAGTTCAAAGTCTGCTGCTATGAAGGTCAAATATTTGTTTAGCTATTCTAAGAAGCATTTTTAGCTTTGGGAGTTAGTTGTTGGGAATTTGAGCAAGAAAAAGCTTTTTTGGACGTTCATTTACTATCCAAAGGAGAAACTAACTAACTAGTAAGTGTGGCGTGAAGGTTTCTATTCTTTTGGCCCATAAGGCGGGAAGGAGTTCTCTGATCTACATTCAATATATTCCGCTCATGAAAGTATCCGAGAAACCACGTGAAATGTAGCATATACAAGGTCTGTCCGGAAAGTAATGCGCCCATTTTTGTTTTAAAAAATTTATTGAACCTATTCGTACAATTACTTAGTATTCTTCGAAATACATCCCTCCTGCTTCAATATTCTTGTTCCAACGAGATTTCCATACTTTATATGCGTCCTAGAAGTCCTTCACTGGGATGTCCTTTAGTAACCTCGTCGTAGCCGCCTTGATGTTCACCAGGGTCTCCAAATGCCGTTCTTTGATGGATTTTTTAATCTTCGGGAACAAAAAGAAGTCGGACGGGCCACATCAGGACTGTAGGGCGGCTGGAGGAGCGTTGATATTGTTCTTTTGATCATCGGCGAGCACTCTCGGGGTAAGTTTGGCGCACACCTTCCGCATTTGAAAGTTTTTCGTCACAATCTCGTGCACATTGGTTTTCGGAATGTCAAGTAATTCTGACATTAGGCGGACACTCGTTCTTCGATCAGAGTACAACAATTCGCGCATTTTGTCAACCGAACTTTCATCTCGCGACGTTGAGGGACGACCTGATCGTTGTTCGTCGGCGACCTCCTCACGACCCTCCTTGAACATTTTATGTCATCTTTTGCACTGTGCATATGATATGCAGTTCTCACCAAAAGCCTTCTGAAGCAACTCAAAAGTCTCCGACGGCGTCTTCTCAAGTTTGAAACAAAATTTTATCGCGTATCGCTGTTCGAGAATTTGTTCCATCTTAATTTCGACGGAGCACTCACGCAAAGGTTCACTGAAACAGGCACTGTGACGCTCCAGGAGCTCGGAGCTGACTGGCACGGGTCGCACTGTGTTCCCAAGACTCCTTCCTACTCTTCCGTGCAAGCGGTAACGCTGTGCGACGCATAGTCGCGGCAGAAAAAAATAGGGCGCATTACTTTCCGGACAGACCTCGTAGTTAAGTAGCTCCTCCACGTTCAAGGTGTATCGCTTAGAAGCATACTCGATCATAAGTTTTATAAATTGTCAGCTATTCTGTATCGAATACTTTTTTTTGGAAGCAATGGTTGGTCGATTGCTGAATTTCCATTAAGAATAACTACAGCAAAATTGAGTGTTGATTGAAAAACACAATGGTAATGTAAGTCTGATGATCACTAATCTTTAAATGCATGTAATTATAACAAATATTTTGAGGAGGAACTTTTTATTAAGTTTTTTGACCACAGTGAAAATTTTGAGAGATGTACGTCCTAAGCTTGCATATAATTTCCTATGCATTTTGGACACTTCTGGTGATGATATTCATATAAAATGTATCTTTATTTTCAAAATCGATTACTGAAGACTTCGGAACGTTTTATCGTTTATAACGTAAGCATTTGTAATGAATGCATCTAGAGTTTGCGCGAAGATTATAGAATTATTTTCACATATTGATTAAGAATGGCAGTAACAGATTCGTTTGCATTCTAGAAAAAATTAACAGTCAATAATTCCAACTTTACTCACCGCACATTAAATTGTAACAGAGAGACCTTCCGTGGTCTAATGAAAGTTTTATATATTGACGTATTCTAACAAATGGAAACTAGTTTCTTCAACAAATATATTCAAACATTTGCAGACTAGTCACGCTCAGAAAGTTTCTGTAGAACTCCCATCTTGTATGGATGAAAATGAAGATCTTGATGCGAAATTCGTCATACAGTATGGTTAGAGACGTGCAGATCAACGGCATGTTTGTGCGCAAATCGCCTTAGAGATTGCAAAATGAAACGTCTTACTGCATCGATGTTTTTACACTCCGAAACCTTCCCCTTTCACTACAGACCATTACTTTTAAAGTTCCCTACTCACAACAATATTGATTGTAGATCGGAAACGGAGCCACAACAAAGTCATTGTTTCGAATGCAAAAGTTCTGTTTGTTCATCATGACATGTTGGCTTCTACTAAAGACCTCTTTAGCCAAAACTTTTGGACTATTGTGTCCAATGAAGTGACTTTTCCCACCCTCGGATCATAACTTTCTTTTGAAATTAGGGGAGGAGTTTCGTCTCACTCTGTATACTATGCAAGAGTTGTCGAACTGGTGCAATCATAATTACGTTCATTATCGAATATGGCAAAGTAGTCGTTTTCTGTAAGGATACTCATACGGACCATTCTCTAACTGAGGTAGGTAAGTTACACCATTACATTCGGTGAAGAGCTAAAGTAGCTTTTTGAGCCCAGAATTGAACGCTTGTTGTAACTACGAATATTCTCGTAAATATAAACCTTGCGTATTTTGATATCTACGACTCGACTCGTAATAATTACATGAATTGTTAGAGTTGTTGGCGTATGAGAAACAATACGGAATTGGCTTGGCATAAAATAAAAGAGAATTTATCTTTAAAAAGTCGCATAAAATGAAGACAAACTGAAAATTCTACTTTGTTTGTAGGACGATTTTTTTGCATTTAAATAATTAAGAGGGATTTTTTGCTGCAGTGCCTCTTTCACGTTCAATCAAAACTTTTGTATATAAAATACATGTATTTTGCAGATATATCTCAAATAAATGTAGTGCTATCTGATTGTCTTAGCGGTGAGCGGTAGACTATTTGATCTCTAGTTATATTTGATGTCATTGGATTTTCCCATCACGATTTCGTACTTCAAACATTTCCACTTTGTGCATATTAGATGTTGTGATTAGATATCGCGCTTGTCTCTCCACTTACGCTTTAGCGTAGTATTTTGTTTACCAAAAAAGTTCCTTTTTCAATTTATGCATTACAAGTTTTGAGATTTTTGTTTTTGTTACTTCGCAATGTTTTACATGTACAAGTTTAACGAGAGTGGGGAGGTTGAACAAAGAAACAGAGATTCATGTAATGTCTGCAGCCTTTACATAAATAATTTTCCATCAGATGCAGAACTATAGAAAAAGTGTGGCATATCTTCTTGTTGCATTCTCCTGGTTTTCTATAGTAAAAACAATAGCCATAAAAAGTCCCGATTGAACTAGATCAATAAAACCTAATGCAATCGGAACTACAGCAGGATATGTCGATCATGTTGGTGCGTTACCAATTAGCGAACTTATTCAACTTTTAATTAGCATGAGCGCTTGACCTTGACGTATAATAAAGCTTCCTCCATGGTGCATCGTTCAAGGTCAGTTGCAAAATCTAGGTCGAAAAAACACTCGACGCGGAAAAATCCCTAAATGCAACAAAACCACGATACTGATATTGAATCAAGCCTGAGACCAGGCTGTGGACGTCGACCATACGGAGATTATTATGCAGTACTGCGCATGTGCCTTGGATTAGTATCGTTCATACTCATGACATGCCACGGGCTCAACCTGGCCCGGTGCCTTAACCCCATTGGAAGGTTGTCTCGCACCGAATATTTTTTAGTGAAACCAGTAGTCTGGTGTGTGTCACCGTGTTGTGATCCATATCATATTCATCTAATTTAAGCAACGGTCGATATCGGTCACCGGTTATTGTAATGGCATCTCCTGTCTCTTTTTGAAAACAAAATATGATCCAGTAAGATGCCACCTTGCAACAAAACACCATACTGTGATTTTTTGAGAAATCTCCTGGGCATTGTCTTCAGACAACGGTCGTTGTTTGTTGATTTTTTGTGAGGTAAAATAGTGAGAGTCGTTAGTAAAAAATAGATCAACCAGGCCACTGCAATATATTTGCATACAAAAAATTTCTTAATAAAGTCAAATACGGTGGAGGGGGGCGGTCTATATGTTATTTCAATCTTTGTTATCTTTATTATCTTCAATAATAATTTCTTAATAACTTCCTCTGTCGTCATTTTCTTAAAAAGATTCTTTACTTTCATTTCGATTCATTTTGATTCTTTTAGAATTCCAATTCGTCGTCATTTAGTCTTTTATTCGCCATTATTACGTACCCGCGAGGTGCTTTTGCTCAAGCCTGGATTGAAATTACATGTATTTGCGCTACAGTGCATTGCATTGCGCGTAGATAAAAATAAGTTGAAGTTCGCTTGAATGTGACGAAATGAGGAGAGCGCCATCTCTTTCCACACTTATGCACACACCTTATGACCGGGTCATATTTGCTTATTTTTGTCACATCCGTAGATGGCATCATCTATGTTTTTATGGACTTTTTGTTAAAAATTGCCATTATTATTAACGTATATAGGCTAAAAGTGCACTAAATTAATGTTTTCTTTGCAATAAGAGGATTAAAATCTGCTGAGGTAGGGGTAGAAAAAGTTACGCGTAATTTACCTTGCAGTGAACGTGTTAATTGTGCAAAAAACATCGATGAGGTTGGCGCGCACGGGTCTGTTACTGATATTTAGTTCAGTGCTAATTAGAAGCAGAATGGGCCTGTGAAAGGAACTCGATAATTTAGCTCTTCTCAGTTTTCCTAATTCAGCTATTGGTGATAACAGAATGACGACCGGCTAGGTCACGTGTAATAACAGAAAGAGGCCATCATGCGCCGAAGAACGTGATTTGCGAAAATGGCTAGTTATTGTGTGAAAAAATCACTTAGCAGTTCCACAGTGCTACTGATTGTTCAGACAACACCATAATCGTATTTTTAAACTTGAAAAATGGATTTCTATGATCGGACAGCCGCCCCCACATCAAATATTTTCGCTGTAAATGTCGAGCATCGCTTGCAGTAATTTATAAGATGAAGCCACTGAACTATCGTCGATTGGAAACGTGTGGTTTAAGTGATGAACCGTGATTACCGTGTGATGGTCTGAGGGAAGGGTTTGTGTATGATGAATACATAGAGATCAATACATAACGTGTAGTACCAACAGTGAAATTTGGACCAGATGGCGTATTACAGTGTGGGGTCTTATCCATGAATGAATCGAATATAAATCCAAATGAAAAGGTATTAAGACATTTTCACCAGTTGGTTGTGCTTTGTTTGCGGCAGGACAATTATGTGATGATGGTTGCTTGTATTGGTATAACGCTCCTTGTCATAAGCAGAGCCTGTGAGGAAATGAATTAGTGATAACAATTTTGTAGAAATGGATTGGCCGTCTCAGAGCCCCGAACTCATTAATCCACACTGGGATTGATTAAACTGCCGATCTCACTCCAGATCACAACAGCTAATATCTCTTTAGGAAAAATAGGCCGCCATTTCTCTAAACACATTCCGATACCTGATTGAAAGACATCCCGCAAAGTTAGGGTTATCCTTGGTCGAAAGGTTAGAAATTCTGTATTTAATATAAATTGGAGTGAATGAATTCGATGACAGTTTTCGAGTAGGGGTCTGGATACTGTTTGTTTTTTGTACCCCCTAAAAAAATTATCAGGCATTTGAGAACATATGTATGAGTACTCTGATAGTGGTTTTTCAAATCGTATATTCATCTAAGTCTCATGGTAAGGTAATTTGGACTTTTATCTTGTTTAGTTGAACTAGTATCTACTAGAACCCTAGGGTAACATCCATACTGGTATGGGAATGCCGCGAAGAACTCAGTGCTTTGGCAGACCACAACAAGTTAACTCTATTATGGATACCAGGGCACTGCGAAATTGCAGGCAACTAAAAAACTGTTGCGCTGGCACGAAAAGGATCACCAACTTCATATATCGGTCCTGAACCGGTTGTGGGAGTACATAAAGGTTAAAGAACAACATAAAATATACTAGGAAAACGACAAAGATATGGAGAAACAGTTAGTTACGAACTATTATAGATCTCCTCACAGGACATCGTTTTCTCAGAGGACACCTTAATAAAATAGGGTTGTACAATGCAGACCTGAGTTGCAGACAATGTAACAGGAAAACAGAGACAGCCATCCATATCTTGTGCGAGTGTGAGGCTTTAGTTCACATGAGGCAAGCTATTTATGGAAAACCAATAATGGATCCAAAAAATACAACAAGTATCCATTAGGGGACAGACATTATTAGACAGACTGGTACAAGTGACGAGGATATTGGAAAAACTACTGTAAAGAAAATGAGAGAAGTACGTACAATAAGTACATGAGGCTGCCGTGCTACCGGAGATATAGACTAAACGGCTATCAACATAAAAAAGACCCTTTCTCTTTTCCTAATCGATCATTGGAACGATAAATATTGGAAATAACGAAACATGAACGTAACAGCTCTTTAAAAAATAATAATAAGTTAGAAAAAGTTCCCTGTAATATAAACGAGGATGAAGGAAAAACGCAAAACATACATCGCGAGTGGTAGCTTGTTCTCAGCAGTAACCAGAATGTAGTATGAGGATTTTTCCATATTACTCAAGAAGCTTTGGAAAGCTCGTAATATATATTTTTTATTTAAAATTTCGAAAACTAGTCGAAGTTAATGTCAATCTTACCGAATAAGTGGGGTATGCTATATGTAAACACATTATTGCTAAACCGAACCTTGACTGTCGATTAATGACCACCAGTGTAGCACCGACGTTTAGATCGATTTCATCATGATGGGAGATGAAAAGTGGTACCTTTACGCCAGTATCAAGCGTAATCCGATCGTAAATAAAACAAGGCAATAGCCGCAGTTTAGCTAAAATGAGAACTGCTCCCGTTGACCATTATCCATTTTGAGCAGAACTTTAGGTGTATCCGTGCATCTGTTCCTGCACATCAATGCGTAACCACGCGTTGCTCTGGAGACTCGACTAAAATTACTCGAGCTTGTTTGAGACATTCTGCCGCACCCGCCTTATAGTTTCGATCTTGCGTCAACTGATTACCATCTTTTTAGAACAATGGGCAATGCTCTGCAAGGACAAGCGTAACAACGAAACCGATCTCTTATTGAATAGATGGGCGGGAGATATTTCGTTTAAAGTTGTTTGAAGTTGCTATTGCAACACCTTAATAGATTTAGCCTTGTTCTATAAGTGCAAGTTCATAAATAGAATGAAAACTGCTTTTGGGGGAAAAGTCCTTCAAGGGTAACAAGGGTGAGAAGTTTTGAAAACGACTGCAGAGGGACTACGGCCATGGTGATTCTAGAAAAAAAACCAATCTGTAGAAATGAAATTTAGAATAATAATAAAGTAACGTATGCAATAATGGAAGAGTCTTTTTGATCCGAGCTAGTTTCGAGAATTTTGCAAGAGCAGTCCAAACTGAAGAAAGTCATTTGGTGCTTACGAAGGAGCAAATCAGTCGTGCTATTATTTTTAAATTTTTACGGTGATGAACAAACAAAAAAATATAATAGATGATAAAACACGTACAGCCCATTGCGTCTCACAAAACACACACACGCACACACACACACACAAGCAGTTGGGTAGTATTACTACCTCATGCTATATTGATTGCTTAACTAATAGTGGAAAATAAAATTAATTTATCTCTTGTCATATTGAAGCTTTTTGCGTTTAACATCGGAAAGAAGTGATAGGCGTTTCGTATTTGAAGAATAAAAACAAAGATTACAAAAATATTTTAAATTCAATTATTGCTATTCGTTATTTTGTATCTCCTATTACATAGGATTATTTCTTCATTCAGTTGGTCTACTTCTTCATCTTTACTGCTTGTGGTAGGTGCATAAGTTTGTATGATTTTTATAGTGTATCTCTGGGCGATATTTAGTGTTACACTTATAACTGTTTTCGATATATCCCACGCCGTATTCTTCCAGAGCTTATTCTTCACACAGTCCTACGATGTCCAATCCGATTTTGTTCAATTCTTCTAATTTTTCTCTCTTGACATTTTACGTTGTATTTATTTTTTTGTGTTACTTTTTGTTATGTGTAGGTTTTTATAGCTGTCTACTATTTCATGAGGTATGGCATTGTCCCTTTCTAATCCATAAGGCTGACTATACTCACAATGGGAGATTCTGATAAATCTCTACTCACTTAGGGTGATTCTGTTCTATGGTTTGATATGTATTATTTGTCTGCTTGGGGATATTTTGCCTTAACTCGTCAGGCTGGCCAAACGGTTTGTCAAGGAGTTATATGAGAGGAAGAATAAAAACATCTAGTGCAGATAGGAAATAAAGCTTAGGACATAGCTGCCAACCACACACTGACTTATTCCGCTCAAACTTCACACGAATGTCAAACAAGTGTGTACCAACCTAGAAAAAAAATTTTACCGACTCAGTTTACGCGCACGTTTTAAATGGACCAGTCCGGGTCAAATTTGATCAGATGGTATACCTTTAAAAAACTAAACAAATCGTCAAAAAAGCAGGGCAAAAATATATATGCAGAAACAAAAATACTATTTTTATGTTAGTATGAATCAGTACAATACGTAAAGGATAGATAGCAAAGTAAAAAAATAAGTGGAAGATGACCTTCGATAGATTATTGAAGATGACAAAGGAAATTGGACTGGGGATGGAAAGTATTTAGTAGTATTTAGTAATTTCTATTATATATTCAATAATCGAAAAATACCAATATACCAAAAAGTGAAGGTATCCTTTCAATGCATAGTTTTAGTAATTTCATATGTTAATAGACAGAAAAAGACAATGGACAAGAGAGGACAATCGCGCGATACATTACAACAGTTATAGCGGAAATGAGCTAGACACATGTTTGAAAGGAGGAAGCAAGATGAACTAAAAATTGCAGTGAATTGGAAACCACGGAATGGTAAGTAGAATATTGGTAGGCCGATGATGCACTGGAAGGACGTCATTAAGAAAACGGGAGGAATAAATTGGATTAGAAAAGCAAAAGATAGGCCAGAATGGAAGAACTTTGAGAAGGTCCACGTGCAACAAAGATGGATGAAGATTGATAAAGAGAGAATATGGGCCATAAAAATACTTAGAAGAGATACAGATCTCAAAAATGCATCACCAAGGATGTTCTTTTTTTGGGCATGTAAAAACTGAGCTAAAATTATAAAATTTTGGAACATTTAACAAACTTTTAATGCTAAAATCAATTGTCATCAGACTTACTCCTTTTTCTATGGAAAACTACGCCAATTTTCATAGAAATGATTGAAATTTTTCAACCATTTTACATAGAAAGGTACTTTCGTTGAACAATTAAAAATCATACGTTATTATCTAATCAATTATCGATTATGTAAATACTGAACTGAAGATGAAAGTTTTCAGATGTTTTGCAGATTATATTCTAAATAGATACTCATGTACGCGTTAGTTACCTTCGAAATTAATTCTTTAACAACATTCAATAGTTCTGTGTTGCAAGTCGACTCAGAATAAACAAAATTGTATAAATGTTTACAGAGATAAAAATTCAGGAGATTTAAGCCATCTTCGGGAAAATTCTAGCAATAATTGAATAATGTGCTGGAACACCATCATGCGTAAACTAGTTTTAACATTACTTTAACAAAAATATCGTCAAACGAGATAAGAGAAGGAGGGGTAATTGGGTTTCTACAAATCAGCTATTTAACATCACTAAGTTATCAGGGTAAAAAATATGACCAAATATTCACAAAAAACTGGCCTTTCTTCTTTAACAAAAAACTATGAGAATTTTCATCTTGCCAAAAGTGTTCATTATGGAAATTGAAGAAACTATTTACAAAAAAAAATACAATCGCTGAAAATGGTAAGAATACAAAAGTGATATTTGAATACTTGCCGAACAGTTGAGTTTTCAATGCTTCTTCACCAATTCTCCTTGTTCTCCAACGCAGATTTTCCTCAGCAAACTCGAGAACCTCTTTCTTCCACGTAGGAGTTCGTGTTGTTCTCAGTCGACAGTTCTGCACTTGAAAAAACCCTGCATTGATGCTTCACCTTAGCACAATTTTGGTAAAAGACTGGCGCGAAGCAAATCTGACCGACACATGTTTACTTGATCTGTGATAAAATTAATCTTATCATGTCAGCAAAGCCTAAGGTATTTTGTTTTTGTTCTTCCAAAGCAATAATTGAGGACAAACTAATAAACTGCATAAACATACAAATTTTTTATTTGCGCGAATGGGGCGCGTGACATGTTTTTAAATATTCATATCGAAAAATCTCTCAACATGTCTAGGTTTAATACAAGAAGTTTTTTACGCGATGAGGTTCAATTTTCAAATGAAAATTGAAACTTTTTCAAAAAAAAAAAGCGTTTAGAAGAGCCTCCATCTACTTCTACAGAATTGGTTTTGATATTTAAAGTTTGTTGAATGTTCCACATTTGGCAGTTTAATTTCTTCAAAGAGAAATATTCTTGGTGGCATATGTTTATAGGAATTTTTTATTTCTTGAAAATTGCTGATAATGATAATTGCTTAGTATCTTGACGCACTTGAATTAGTTATTATTAGAAATGGTTATAATACAAAAATGTCCATTATCACTCAAGAAACGAATTTTCTTCCCTCAGCTCTTCTACAACCTCCTAGACCCCGATTACAACCCTTTTAAGTACGTATTTCTTGGATGTTTTTGTATATGAGATATTTTATGGCGATTATTCCGGTAAATTTATACAATGCACCCTAATTTGCTTATAATACACTTTTACAACTCTTCTAGTCCTGCAACGTATTTTCACAGGCATCTAGAGTACACTTCAGCTTACAACCTGACAATAATTTCTTTATATAAAGTAACTGGTTAAGTGCATCAAAATGCTAAACAATTGCCCTCTAACTCGATAGACCTTGGAAGAATAAACTGTGTTCACGAGCAAGTTCTTTTGATGGCATTCAGTGAGTTCACCTCGGATTGACCTTTGATATCCCAAACTTATTGAATTTTTATACACGTTTTTGGTGAAGATTTCAACGAGATATCCAGTGATTTTTAATCGTTCTTTGGTTTCACATACTGTTCTGTCTTGCTTCAGTACTCGATTTTGGATGATAAACGAGAATCTTCACCATAACTTTACCACTAACTTTTCATGAGTGTCTTTTGAATTCTTCTTTTTCTTAAATTGAGAAATTTAATAACCGAACGGTGTTCTTTTGGATCATGCTTGGAATAACTTGTTTAAGCCAAGACATGTTTCAACAAGTACTGAGAAGTTCTGGTTGGAATATTCCATGCAACTGTTTATAATCTTCACCAGAATGTAAAAAAAATTATATTATTATAAGTAATGTAGTATCAACTACTCAACTACTTAGTGGTTGTAGATTCGGGAGCTTTGGATATCGTACTCGCTGTTTCGATTGGCCTCATTTTAGGTTATGAGTAGCATAGAAGAAGAAAAAACATTAACAAGAAACGGAGAGTGGTTTCCAAGTTTTAAGGGCACATATATTGAAGCTTGTTTGTAACAGGTGCGCAACTTAATTGTGATATTAATTTATAAAAAATTCTCTACTTTCCTAATATTCAAAATAATCCTCCTAACGTTCTGTGCATTTACGCCATCCTTTGGGGAGCTATCTAAATTCACTTCGGTAAAAAGAGGATAGTTTTGAGTTACTAACTTGATCAAACAATTTTTGATATTTTTGATAGTAGCAAATATCAGCCTGGTAATATTGTAGTGATAATTTGAAATGGGGAAGTCTGGTAAATAGACCGGATGTGATAAAATTTTTTTCGAAAATCGTTTATCATAGCGTTTATTCTAGTTCTCAACTGTCAGTTCGTGAAAAATCTAACGGTCTTTTTTGTGAATCCTCTCCAGTCTGTTGTAGACGCTAAGAAAGGGGTTGCCTGTTACTCCGACTTTTATTTGTCAGCTCTGACTGTGTACGACAGAAATTTTCTTCCAAAAGTTATTCCCGTTCTTCATCGACTTTCTTTCGGCATCAGACAGGTCAAGATTTCCTCTTTTAAACCACACAAATTATTTTCTGGACTGAAACACGAAAAGGAAGCAAATGTTTGTCTCACGACGTTGCTTTCACCATTGATTTTTAGGTTAAGTCGGTAGAATAGCCACATTTTGCAATGTATTATAAAACTGACAGATGGCGCTTCACTATGACTATACGACAGGCACGTCATATGAATTTGAATAGTCACTATCATCGATTGAAGTTAAGGTTTGAGAATTAAATAGCGCACTCAATCCGTTTCTTGATTTGAAATTTAATTAGACATTATAGTTTTTGTATTATACTTTATTTTATTTGTAAACTCTGACAAATCATTAGTAATACCGTTTATCAATTTAAAAACCAAAAGGTCACTGTCACCTTGGAAAATTTCTATATGGCTATGTATTTGATACAAATCTGTCTTTCTATCTAGAACCTAACTCGGAGATGACTAGAGATTATTGCCGGATCGGAAGAAACGGTTATTGCCACGTTAAAGAGGGGATTTTTGTATATCCTTCAAAGAATTAGCTGCTGAGCTCCGAACCCCTCGGAGCTACGGTAGCTTAAAATAAGTGTAAGGAATGCACAGGAAAGTCGACCCGTATTCTATTCTTGATTTCTCCTCATACCGAATGTTCTATGCATGCTCCACTGGCGTTTGCACAAGTCAGCGAATGGCTCAGCCGGTTAGGCGTCGTGCTTGTAATCCGCTGTTCGAGGGTTCGATTCCCATCTAGTGCAATTTTATTTTGCTTTTTTTTCTTGCTTGGTCAAGTGTTGTTCTTTCCTCCTAAGCTACCGTAGCTCCGAGGGGTTCGGAGCTCGGCAGCTAATTCTTTGAGGAATATACATAAAAAAATCCCCTCCTTAACGTGACAATAACCGTTTCTTCCGATCCGGCAATAATCTCTGGTCATCTCCGAGTAAGACAATTGATCTGAAAGTGGATTCCTCCATCCTGGGGTAAGTTTAAACCGCTGGTCTAAAAACGCAAATTTATAAAAAAAAATCAGTTGCTTAGTGCTTACAATTACTAGTTTAAATAGTTTTATTTGGTTTTTAGAATTTTTTCTTGTTGAACTACTTCCTTATTTCTTTTTATTGATTTTATTAGTGTTTATAATAAAATTAAATCAATGGTTAGAATGTTCTCATCATGTGAGTAAACCAAACTTAAATAATACAAGGTTGCTGTTCCACATACCTTCTCCTCTCATTTCCTTTCGATCCATTTGATCCAGCGGATAGGCAACTTTTTAATGCCACATTCGTGAAAAAACATGGGCGGGTCCCGGAGCACGAATTCCTTTACTTGATTGTTGGTTTGAAATAGTTGACTTAATGAATGCTTGAAGGACTTGAACAAATGACAATCACAAAGACCTAAGTTGGACTGTAAGGAGAGTGGGTGTCTCCAATTTTACACGACTTGAAGAAAAAACACTTTTCGTGTTTACTAACAAATCGCAATACTATTGAATATTTTATTGTTGCGTTGTTATAAGCAAGGAACTTTAAGAACTCTCAAGTCGCGTAGATTTTTTCAGTATTAGGATTTCCGACACATTTTTGATGACTGAGCATTATCATGACTAATATCCACTTTAGCATATATTTCACTAATTGTCCTGTGGTTGCACTCAATAAGCTTACGAATTCGAGCGGGTCTCTTCTCGGTGTTGTTGGTGCGAGTGCGACGCACGTGCGTTGCATTTTCCTCTTCGTTTGATCCTGTATCGAAAATCTTATGTCTCGGCGTATTCTGGAGAGGATATCGCTTTCTTTAAATTTTTCCTTGTTCATTGCATTTGCTACTAACAAAAGAATCTAAATAGAGTTGGTAACAACATCGTCCATCCAATCGCAACTTTCCAGTGTTTTTTAAATTTTGGACTCATGCTAAAAGCTAATTTTATGCCATTCCTTAATGAGCCTATTAAAGTGTCGGCAATTAATTAGTCACCAGGACTATTAATTTTCTATAATAAATTCAGTCTGAACTTGAACCTCTTATTAGATATGTTACAAGAATGTGCACCTGAAGATGCAGAAGATGCACGAGTGCGTTCATCTTTAACCAGCTTCCAAAATGCACCCGATCGGCAACTTTCTCCAACCAAGTGATGGCTGACATAATCAGGTCATTTACTGCATGAATGTTATTCACTTTTACTTTTCAGTTTCCCGTTTTTCCTTTAGGTTTTTTATTAACACCAGTGGGAGAATGACCCTCAATGTATATTTACATTAGTCGGTGAATGGTTGACTTCTAATGTTTTCTACTTTCAATATATTCTCTTTTGCATTCACACTTCACTTTGTTGCGATTTTTAATGGATCATGATGATGCTAAATATTGCTATTCAGTTGCCGACTAAAAGCTTCGTTCTTTTTATCTCTGCATGTAACTTGAAATTGGTTTCTCTTGTGTGCTAGGTTTGGTGAGAGTAGATATTTATAGTTTGCAAATTATGTGCCATTTTTAAATTAAAATTTAATTTTATTTAAAATCAAGCAAAATAAAAAAAAAGAAATTTTTCGTTATTATTGATTCGGCTAGTACCCTGTGGCGGATTTGAAATGGAGGCGGTGAATGTGTACCATATAAACGTGTATGAATGTTAAAATTCTTTTATCATTTTTGATATAACAAATTTGATGATCACAGATTTCTTGCACGTGTAGAAGGTAAAGGCGAATTACTACACTATTCTTTCAGGAACATTATGCTGGTAATGGCTACAAAATGACACGGCCCCAAGTACGAATGCTCCTTAGAAGGAGCAGGAGTACAAAGAATCTCTTCGCTAGCCAACTGCAAATATTAGAACACTCAGAGGTTTAAAAGTGGAACCTGGAATATTAATAGCATGTTTGAAATAAGAAGGGTACATAACACTATTAAAGAAATAGAACAATTAGATATATCTGTACTGGACTTAAATTTCGGCAAATGAATTATAGATTACTATAATGTTTATTATTCAGGAAACGACAATACACAACGCCGAAATGGGATGGATATAATAATCAAAAACAAATCGATGCTGCAGTAATAGATTTACATTATCTGATTGGATCATGTTGCTAAAAATACAAGTTAAACCTTTTAACCTAAATTTTATTCATACGCTCCATGACTGACGATGAAGTGGTTGAAGATTTTTGCAATGATAGCAAGACTATGAGCCATATAAAATTAATAGGAGATTTGAATAGCAAAGTGGACTGAGAAACAGAAGAAACAATAGTTGGTGTAATAGTAGCAAGGTAAAAGATTTATAATTTTTGTGCAGAAAATTGTACTGATGATGATCATGTGAATAACTTCTTCAAACTGCTGAAACGACGGTTCTACATTTGGACAGCATCTACCCATACACTTCAACATATCACGCGTAATTAGATCTACTATACATTGGAACAGAAAGTAAACAAATGCAGCTGTTATAAAATATGGTGTGGCTGAGCTCTGAGCGTACGTTTGGTTTTCTATCCTACTGTTATCATTTGTAAATAAATTGTTCCACGTTCCTACGTTGTCAAATTTGAGGGAAAGTGGGTGACAAATTGTCAGTCTAGGACGCCAAAAATACCTTTTTGCGGGCAACCCCTCATAGACTATATCACAGTTAATGAAATATTTAAAAATACAGTATCTGTCAAAACATACTAGAGTACAAGGATACCGTCTAACCATAATCTACTACTAGCAAAACTACGAATAGATCAAAAAGTATTAAAAGAGTAAGGGTAGAAAAGGAAAGACAAATATTGAACAACTCTACAATTGATAAGCAATAAAAAAACAGTGGAATCATTAGAAAACTAACAAAGCCAATTGTATATTATCGAAGAACCGGAAGTGAAACGCGCATGGACGTATTTTGAAAATATAATTGATCAGGTAGGAAAAACGACATTAAACCACGTACAAAAAAGAAAAAGAAAAATTAATGGAAAAAAGGTGGAATTATAAAAATAAAAACGAAAACCAGTACAAAATTGTTTTACTTAATGTACAACACGAGAAACATACTGCCGCTCTCTCAGACTGGTTAAAATCTACGTTTATAATAATTCCGAAAGAATGGGGCCAAAGGAATGTAACGATTACCGAACAATTAGCTTGATGAATCGTACATCGAAAGAGTTCTTGAGGATAATACAGCGGAAGATGTACAACATAGTTCTTGGTAGAATTATTGAGCTTTCCCTAGAAAACGAATTTAAATTGGCAATACATACTTTGTAAAAAAAACATCCGCAAAATAAAAAGTCAAGTAAATACCTACAAATGAAAATAATTAATTATTTCCTGATAAATAAAAAGTTAAAGATATAAAAGTAAGAAGGGGGCCGAAATAGGGATCAATCACTTCCTGTGAGAAATGAAAATGAAAATAGACACCAACCGAAATGAAGAAAAAGAGGCAAAAAGGAAGATCACTAACAAAAAAAAAAGTGCTGTAAGCTAAGAAACAAATTTCAAGGTAGATCTAGCAAGAGAAGAAAATACAAAACCAGACAAAAAACTGTAGAAAACAGATGGAATATTTTTAAAGAAGATTTTTTAGCTGCAGCAGAGGACAGTTGCCGTATAACTAAAATTAATGAAAATATGAAAAGAAGAAACTGGCGGACGGAAAGAATAGTTAGCAGTACAAGAAAAGAAACAAAAATGGAAAAGTAATTGGAAAACCCGAAAAGATAGTAAAAAAGAAAAGAAAAAGATCAGGGCAGAGCTTGGAGAAAAAATGAAAGAACATACGATTAAAATATAAAACTGCATATTAAGAAAAATCAATCAACAATTAAAAATATGAAAGGTAAAGACGGAAACATCATAGAAGATGAAGACAAAATAATGGAACGATGGAGACTACTTCATGGTGTAGATACACAATACAAGAAACTAGAAATGAACATATCACATGAAGAAGGAATAACAGAAAAACCAAACACCCAGGTAAGATGTTGTAACTACAGATATGTGGAAAGCACTAACAGAAACTACACTAGAAGAACTAAGACAAACAATGAATGAAACACTGAAAGTAATTGCACCTAGGAATGGAGAATGTTTATAAATATTTAAAAAAGGAGACTGTAAAGACTACCAAAACTATAGAGGCATAATAACCTTTCTTAGTACCGAATAATAGAAAAAAGGTTGGGACAAATTACAAAAGACACACTTGAATAAAAGCAATTTGGATTTAGGCCAAATAGAGAGGTAAATGATGTAATTTTTCGAGACAAATATTAGGTGTATAAATAGCTTTAGATTTCACAGGACGCAAATCACCGTTTACATGTAACGTATTAGTTCGCCCTCTTGCGGTTTTAAAGCAAAAACATTTGGTCTTTCGAAACATCATGCGATTTGGCGTTTGATGCACATAACCTCAATAATCAGCTGTGTTCACGATGGCAATCACAAAAGAGCATATTCGATTTTCCATCCACTTCGCGTTTCATCTTAAGAAAAACGCTGCTGAAGCCACCGAAATGATTTGTGCTGCATATGGTGAGAATTCTGTAAGTCATGCAACGTGCAAAAAGTGGTACCAAAGTTTAGTCTTGAAGATCAACCACGCGCTGGAAGCCCTCAAACATTTGACACGGATGAGCTGCAGACATTGCTGGACCAAAACGATGTGCAAACTGAAAAAGAGCTTGCAGAACAGCTTGGCGTCATTCAGCCAGCCATTTCCATACGTTTGCATGCAATGGGTAAGATACAAAAGGAAGGCAGATGGGTTCCGCATAAACTGTCCGAAGATAACAAAAATCGACGGCGTGTCACCGCACTCCATTGGCTTTCAAGGAACCGAAAAAAGGATTTTCTGCATAAAATTATTACGGGCGATGAAAAATGGATCTTGTACGACAATCCCAAGCGCAAAAAAATCATGGGTAGACCCCTGCAAACCTTCGACATCGACTTCAAAGCCCAATATCCACGCCAAAAAGAATTTGCTCTGTATCTGGTGGGATTGGAAAAGTGTGCTGTACTATGAACTCTTGAAACCAGGTGAAACAGTTACGGCGGATCGCTACCAACAGCAACTCATCAATTTAAGCGACGCAATCGAAGAAAAGATGCCATTTACTGGACAAGGAAGTCGCAAAGTCATCCTGCTTCCGATTATCATTTATTCCGGTCGTTACAGCATCACTTGGCTGATACGCACTTCAAAACAGAAGAAGAAGTGCGAAAATGCATCGATAACTTTATCGTCTCGAAGCTGGTGAGCTTCTATCACCAGGGAATTCGATGCCAACGGAGAATACTTTGATACTTAAGTTTTTTTTTTTTGTTTTTAAATAAAACTTCAATTTTGCAGAAAGAAGCTGAGAACTTATTTATACACCTATTAAGAAAAGACAAAAACTGTAATAGGAAAAGAATTCCAAAAAGCACGCCATATACATAGAACGATGAATGAGGAAATAAAAGAATGAATGACAATTGGGGGAAAACTTTCCAACGAAATGAAGACGACCTTCCTCTGAAAAAAGGAAACGCCAAAGATGACAAGGGTGCAAATTTTTTAGAAAGTTGTTACTCCGAGACTTAAATTTGATGAAAGAACGTGGATGTTAACCGAACGACAAAAAAGAAAATTTCAGCTATAAAAATGAGATACTTTAAAAATTTTAGGATAAATCCAAAACGGACACGATTAAAAATAGAATGTCAATTAAGAATGGCGGGATAATAAACTTGTTTGACAAGTAATGGAGCAAAAACTGTTAAATGATGATATAAAGATAAATGGAATTATAGCAACAATTTGAAATATGCAGATGAGTACAATAATGTTCTAAATAATCTCCGTGTATTTTAACGCTTTAATTTCTAAATTAGCATTCCTATACTTTTCAAAAAAGTTTTATCTGAAAAATTCTCCAAAACGGTCCCTTCCAGTTCTTCATCGTTGTTAAATTTTCTACTTTGAAGGTCCTTCTTCAATTTTGAAAATAATCTGTTCTTACTGGGAGCTCCGTCTGAGTTGCCAAAATTATTTTTGAATCCCAAAAGATTGGGGCACCTTTGCCTTCCTTATCCGTTTTTCATCTGATTATGAGTCATTCCATTGACTCTTTACTAGAGGATCATGGTTTCATCCTTTCTAAGATTGGATCGAAGAATTTCTTCTTTGTTGGTGCCACAGAGGATTAAAAATTGTTCACAATAGGTCATACGTTGCTGTTTTTGAGCCGCCGACAAAAGTCGGGGTGCCCACTGACTCTTAAGCTTATTTATGAGAATAGATCGAAAAGCTGTAACCTTGGGGCACTTCCATTAGTCAACCTACACGTGGTTCGTTTTCGATGTTTTCTCGGCGCAAACGAAATTGTAATACCCCTTCCTCTACATTGAATTGTAAAAACGAAAGTTCACCATGCACACCATCCAAACGCTGTTTATTAATGTCACTGATTAAGACCTTCTTTGGTGAGAAATTTAATTGGGACCCGGTACTCGATTTTCAACAGTCTGTAAAATGTGACACTATCATCTCAAATGACTGTTACTATACGACTGATAAATCGGCTGCTGAAATTTTTAAGAACTTTCAATCAAAGATTGCGCTATCTAACACTACCACTATTTTGTTTTTCTTATTATTGGAACATGGTCTGTCGCTTATTTCGTAGTAGAAGAATATAAATTTCTTCTAACGTAAGTTAGGTTATTGGTAGCAGTCTGACATAGTTTGGCCTAGGTTTATAGTCTAATTTTTACCACTCATGATAATTTCGTGCAAAAAGTAAGATAGGTGCGATATCAATTTTTTATCGTTTTCCCCGAGTGTCTCTCTAAATCCCCCCGTTCAAAAAAAAATAGAAACAACTTTATAAATGTCATCGTGTTCTGCGTTGCAAGTGCGATAACTTCTGAAGCATACAAGTTTCAGACTTCGTTGTTAAGATTTAAATCGCGCACAAGAAACCGTTAATCTAATCTTTTGCTTGTTATGTGAGTTGTCATAAGGACATTTTAACCACGATAACCATAAACTGCTTCTGCTGACATTCTTCTTCTTTTTCTTCCAATTTATAAATAGGCAAAATTGCCTATTAGTTTGGCGATTTATCTATTGCGATTCTTACTACCCTATTCTTTGCCATTCTCTAAACGTGATCATTCCATTCTATTGTTTTATTTTTGGTCCACCGATTTTCCGTGTTCTTTCTCTTAGACTCTTTGATTCTTCTTAGTATTTTCATTTCAGATGTTTTCTATAGTCTGCGTGACGCTCGTGTTTGATCTCGTTTCGGCTACACATGTCATGATTAGTCATATCACACTTGTATATGCTTAATTTAGTTTTAGTAGGTTAGAAACTTATTCTTCTATATTGTATTATTCAGACATCCAGCTACCCTATTTTATTTATTCACTTGTTTGACCTTATCTTTAATTTTACCGTCGCTAGATATTTGTATGCCCAGATACTTGGCCTCCATCACTTCCTTTATTTTTCTAGTCCACCAATTTGCATCTGATAATTTCTTTCGCTATTACTATAGTTTTTGTTTTCTCAGTAGAAATCGTCATGTGATATTGAAGGACAGTAGCGTTGAAATTGAAATGGTGTCGCATATGCATAACATATGATTTTTAGCTCTTTTGTGCCCATTCTCTATCTTCTTTGTGCTTTTACTCTATATGATCTCGTCCATTACATTGTCGAACAAAAGAGGACTTAATGAGTCTCCTTGTCTAATTCCTATAGCGTACTTTATAGGTTCTGTTAATCCACTGTTCAATTGTGCAATTACTTTGGTGTCTTCGTATATGTTCTCATTTGTTTTTATTAAGTCTATTGGAATATTTGTATCGTACAGCAAATGGATGACACCTTCTACATGAACTCTATCGAAGGTCTGTTACACATAAGTAAGCTGGAATTGTTTAATAATAAATACTGCGCCTGTCCATGATCGGCCCGTTCTAAATCCTTGTTTTTCTTTTTGTATTTTTTTGTTTATTTTTGTTGTTATTATTCTTCTTCTTAGCTTTGATGTTGTGTTTAATAGATTTCTAAGTACTATGGTCTTTACGGTCACCTTTCTTGAATATTAATATTATTATCGCTCTCCCCCATTAATCTGGGATTCTGTTCTAGTCTATAATTCTCTGTATTAGCGTCTTCATTGGTTTAATTAGAGCATTTCCATACTTAAGGAGTTTATTCGTTATTTGATTTTCTCATAATTTCCTGTTTTTAAGTTTTTCGTTTTAATATCTGTCGTTTCTAGCTGTATGTTTTGTTTCCCATTTGTCTTAAACGGTTCTGTGAGGTAAGAAACCCATGTTTTATCTTCATTGTGTTCTATTATTTCACTCCTTTCATTCCTTTGTTTTCTTATTAATCTCTAAATTTATTTTTGTTGACCATAACAGTCTGCTTCCATTCTATTTGAAAATCTCTACCAATACTCCTTTGCTTATGTGAAAATCGTTAGTAGAGCAGAAATCGAGCACGAAGTCACTATTCTCGTGACTTACATTTAAATTAAATATTTGCTTCGGACTTGCTATTAAGGTGTCATCAATTCTAGCTTTGAAATCCCCCAAGATTATTACTGATTTTCTGATTGGGATTTCGTCAATAAGATCTTGAAGTTCCCATAGAATTATTTCCTATCGCTTTCCGACTTGCAGTTTTTGCAAATTTCCACTATGTTTATTTTCTTTTTATTTACTCTTTGCTTACTCATTATTATTCTTCGCGATTTATATCTGCACCCTTCTATTTGGTTTTGTAGTTTTTTTTTTATTATTATTATCAAAGCTACTTCCTCTTTCGCTCTTACATTATTCGCCATATCACAGTAAATTAAGATATATTCTATCAGTCTAGCTATTTTCTTTCTTTTTTGTTTCCTGCAAAACGCATATGTCTATTCTATGTTCTGTCAATTCTTTTTTCTATGTCTTGATTTCTTTTATTAAGGGTTTTACGTTCCAAGTCTACACTGATAATATATCCTACTTTTCAATTCCTTGTCCGTTTTGTCGCCGGGGTCGCATCCTTTTGATCAGTCCGATTCCGAGGTTTATAACCATTACTTTGAGCTGACCTGATCCATTAACCCCCAACTTGGAGGACCAAAATTTTCTGATAGGGTTTATTCTCTTAGGAATTAGGATATGTGAGGAATAAAATCTGGGAGTTGGTAGAACTAGGGGTCGGAACATGGTTTCCCTCGGGAAACAGGAGATGAGAACAATTAAGAGCTCACAAAGGTAAGGTCGCTATGCCTTGAATAGCATGTATATTTCAAACAATGCTCAATTCATTACATTTTGTTCCACACAGTCATAACAATGTACTTGCATTTAATAAAATTACTTATACCATCTTAATAATAATTTCAAAATACGTCTCTTCAAGAAGATATAACTTGCATTCTGAAACAGGGGTGGAGGCAATTCCATCGGTCGTTTCATTTTTTGTCCAGTTTCGATTGTCATATTGTTTAGACACTTTGAAAAAGAAGGTCCATTTCATTATAATAATTTAATATTTTCAATGAGATGCTTTATTGGAAATGTATCTCAAAAGTTTGGAAAAATAAGTTAAATCAATTCGCGTAGGGATTTGGTGGCACTTCAAAGGTTCCATACACTTTGAGTTTATTCCAGATGGTTTACTCTGCTCAACAAAAAGCATGTGCACCGTTTTGGCCCCATACCTTTCTGAACAGAAATTGAGTATTAATAGAATAGGATAACTCCTCTCCTCTTCTCACCATAGACCAAAAAACAAAAGCAAAAATTTGAGAAGTTATGTAACCTCGTCTTTAGTCCTGATCTTTCAACGCCAGGTTACTACCTATTTTGAACAATGGCCCACTTTCTTTGCAGTGGATAATTTACAAACATCGAAGAAGTCCAGATTGGGATACAAAAATTGATCAAAAGATTGAACTACATTTTGAAAATTGATATAACTTTCTGTTTCTTTTGATTGATAAAATTTTCAACCTAAATGGAAAAAAATTTATGGCACATCCTGTGTATATGTTTATTTTTCGTTCAGAACATATTAATCGATGTCACTTTGTTGTGGTGTGATTACATTTAAAAAGAAGGTATCAACAAAACAACTGATAGAACAAGAATTGGCATGTAATGTTTTAATCTTAAGCACCTTTATTATAGGTATCTTAATTAAAAATAATTATAAAAACATTACAGATATTATATCAGTTAAAGTGGAATTGCATGTAATGCGACTTAAGTAGCTAGTTACGCACTTTTTGATAATGTCATTTCAGGGAAATATATAATAAATACAGATTGTGACCATGTGATGATAGATTGGAAATTTTGACAACGCCTTAATTATACAGTGTTGTCCATAAAACTCGCTATATAAAAAAACTCGTTATATAAAAACTTCCATTTAAAAATATAAGAAAAACGTTCTGGAAAAACAGAAGTATAAATCATATTAGGGTACTGCAATGAAATATAGGGTGTTCCAAAGGTAATTGTTCACTGAAAGTAACATTTACCCTATAGAACTAGTTACTAGTTCAAACAAGCCCATTTTGCCCTAGATGAATAATTTTATTAGAGTATGCGATACAATATGTTAGATATTGGTCATTATTGAAGTTCTTCAGCACTATAATCCCTGAAAGATGATGCGAACCAATAGTCTTTTTGACTATTATACATTACTTTAGAAATCTAGGTGCACCCTCTTCGCCGTTAAAATTTTCTCGTCGTTGGCAAATTGCCTTTTTTTTAGTCTACTCTTCACGTAAAGATTCGTTACGTTATGGCGGCGTTGATTCAGTGTGGTCTATCTGTTTGCCTATTAAGGCATGAGGTATCCAAAGGAGACATCGCTCAGTATTAATAGTTTTATTAAAGAAGAAATTATGGGGGTCTTTTATTAAACGAGAGGCGCTTTTTTAAAATGGTGCGGATTTTTAGTACTCCGCAGATGAGCGTTGTTTGTATATGTTGATGCATATAAGTTTGGATGGGAATATTTTTTAAATTTGTGTGCTACTCTTTATGGCCTTCATAGCCTTCATAGCCTTCATAGCCGCCTTGTAGACATATATGTTTATTTCTTCTAGTGGGATTGGCCAACGAGGTATGATTGCATCACATTCCTAAAAATTATGATTCAGTTTATTCGTGTAATAATATCCCACATAACAAAAACACGTTTCACTCTGTCCGGTTGTGTGCACTATTCTTTGTTGAGCTGATATGCTCGCTTCTGTCAACTAAACGCTCAAGAATGACCTTTGGTCGGAATCACAGTTGCCATTAAGTGAACTAACGACGTTTTACACTATGAGCTAAAGGTAAACTGTACCATCGTGTATCGCTGTCTGGGCATTTTCGAGAAATAACACACAAATCGGATATATGTCAAATAGTCAAAAAAATCGAAAAGAAGCCTGAATTTGGTCGATCAGCGAAAATTCCCATACCAAAATTAAAGCAAATGACCAAGATATTTAACGAGGCGTTATGGAAGAAGACGACTATTCGGTATAGAAAAAACAGAAAATACTGGTTCAAATTACTACGAGTTTGGTATTTAATTTTTATTTAACACATGTTCGCCTAGTGTTCATAACTTTCTATTCAAGAATCATATTTATATTTATATTATCACACAAAAGTATGACTACGATTTTTTCATGTTTCTGCCTTTAACAAGAAAGGTAGCCGAACCTAACAAGAAAGCTGAGTTTACTTACACTATTTTGTACGTTTTTGCTCTGGACTGGTGAATTATACGCGTAAATTTATTTAACTACTTATTTATTTTGCTTACAGTAATCAAAATTATTTAATAATATTTATGTACGTTACTCAAAGAATTACTAACTTAAATTACATTCTATTTTATCTTTAACACTATGTTGCACTAACAGTGTCACTTGTTTCCGATACTTGACTTTTTCTCACTACTTCACAGCGTTATATTTAAGGAATCGGAACCGGTTTTGGGGCCTAAGGGAACTATTTGAAAAACGTCTCAAAATTTGAGTCCGCTTAGATGGACAATATCAGAGAATGGACACACACCACGAATTAATTGGAACTGCTAAAAACCAAATAAACTTTGCCGAAATTGTTACCAATATTCATTAATAAATACGGCACAAGAAGAAGAATATATGCACAAGCATCCCGGATCCCTTGGCAGTCGTTCGTATTGAAAGCCTTATGTTTGCCGCTCAACCGTGACGGCTCGGCGCCTGCTACGGAGAGGGGGGTCGAAAATTTGTTACAATTTGTGCACAATGTTATCAAGCTAAAATACGACAAAATATAGATATAAAATGGATATATAATGGAGTAGAATTTCAGACATAATTTAAAAGGAATGTAGATAAGGGTTTATGTAGTTTCAACGCTTAGACCCTGTTATCCAAGAATGGCGTAGAAAAATTACGGCGCCTCAAAACTGGGAACAGGTCTCCGAGATTTAATCGAGTCGAATTGCAGATCATGGGGGAGGGATAGAAATTCACAAAATTGCACCCAGATTAAAACGAAATCTGACCCTACTTACCAACTCCCAAGAAAATTGCTATCTTTGTGAGTAACCTATCGTTTTTCTTCTGCATAAATTCTTACCCATAAATGACGTCAGCTAATAGTATAGGAACCTTCGCTACGTACAGTTTGACTTCGATTGAGGCAATTTGTTTACTCTCAACCCTCATCATCGTTAAGTTCGTCTGGCACGGTGCTGGAAACATCAATTTATTTTTTCACAGGAATGACATTAGGTGTTGTTTCCTGGCGAATTATATCTTATTTATTGTTTCACCATGATGACTGCATTCATGTGCGTTGATGATTTAGAAAACCTCATTAAGATGTCGTCATATAACGCATAGGATCTACCCAGAGGATTATGCTCTAGGGAGTGAGTCATCAGTCTTATTCAAGTTCGCAAAATATTTAATCAATTTGTCTCCCCAATTGTTCGTCTTATTTATTTTATATAGAATGTGTTTGGGATACGATGAGCGGAGTTGGTCCATTGCTGTATTCTATTATTCAGACAAACGAAAACGATTTGTGGACTTTCTCAAATAGCTGAAGCAAACCATTATTTATGGTTAGTGTGGGGGTACGAGTCTGTCCATTCGATATTGTTTTGTTCTTAGGAGTTTTTGAATATTGTAATTTGGGTTGCCCTATCTATGATGTATGATGTTTAATAAGTATGTGCAATACAAATTTGCCAAGCTTTATCATGACTATGTTTTTATTCTTGATAGGGATTTATTTAAAATTACGAGAGATAACTGAAATGTAACAGTGAAAATGCACTTTTATTAAGACGGTAAATTAGAGAACAACACATTAAGAAATTTAATGTAGCGATATAAAACATCGAATATGAAATTCTTAATGTTTTTTAATGATGTTTTCTTCTCATTAATCTTTTATTAAGAGGTGAGTATATTCCGTATTGTATTCTCCTTCATTGTCCATGTACTTTTACATCGTTCCGCAGTTTTCGTAAAGCTTTTGTAAACCATTCTTTCAGTGTGGCATGGCTGGCACTTGTGGACAGGCAACTAAAACTCGTCGTTAGAGAACTGCAACCGGTGAATATGGGTGCCCGAGGGCCAGGTGGGTGGCAACGGTGCGACAACTGAAACGTGGCCGCGCATTGTCATGTTGAAGCAACACGCTGCGTCTCAATTTCTCGTGACTCGTATATCACTTTCTAATAACACTCATTAGAGTGGGGGGAGAGGGGGACAGCCAATCTTTCAGCAGAATTCTCTCTTACTCCCAAAACAATTACCATTTATTGGAATAAATAATTCCCGTCTGTGGCTTCTTAAAACAAGGGTTTTCAATGTGTTGCCATTCCATAGATCAACTACGCCGTCCATCGCTACTCACGATTGTCTACTTTCATGGTTTTCCGTTTTGCCCACAATTACACTCGCAACCCTGCACGGACTTTTTTTGTGCATTCCAGCAATATTATTTGATGGTATTGTGTGGTTTATAGTCTTCACACACGCGTAGGGTGCCCAATTTAATTTGCGGTACAACCGGGCTTTCAAAAAGGATGCCAAGTATTTTTGAACACCCTACATTCTTTTTGAAATGAACGCAAATGTGAATATGTTGAAACTTATTTTTTCGTAATTTTTCGCTAAATAGATAGTATTTTAGTTATTCACTTATATTTTAGTAATAGCATGTGATAATTCTAAATGAAGGTATTTCACTCTCTCGAGTTGTATAGAATTATCCAAATTGAACTTTAGAATGCTTTTCCTGAATAAAACAGAAAATATTAGAACAATCCGAATTTTATAGCTATCTATGTTCTATGCAATTACCTAAGAAATATGATATCGGCCAAATGCCCCCTGCGACTCCGCTGACCATTTTTTAGCAGTTTTCCATGATTTCTCATAAGTGCTATTATTTTAGCAATTACACGTTTCAGACATGAAATATTACCAGATTTGTTGATATAAACGCTTTTCTTCAAATAGTCCCAGAGAAAAAATCCAATAGGGTTAGATTACAAGACCGCGATAGTCAGTCGATGTCATCCCTCTGCAAGATAACACACCAGGAAATTTGGTTTGAAATAAAGTACGTATTTCACGTGCTGTGTGGCCCCATCTTGTTGAAATCACATGTCATTCAACTTCAAATCGTTGGTTTCATCGAAAAAATTGTTTAGCATTTCCTGATAACATAAGTACACCATTGTTAGCTTTATACTGAAAAATATTGCATTTTTGTGAATAAATTGGTTTTTCATGAATAGCATGTAATTTTTGCTACCCCACATGCGGCAATTTAGACGCTTCACAAATCCATTTAAAGAAAAATGAGTTTCATCGCTCAATAGCCTGTTTTTATGATAAACTTGAATGACATTGATGTGTATTTATCCGTAACATTACGTTTCACACGCACTTGAATTGATTTTCACTTTGCTGTTGCCACTCGAATTTTCCGCGATTTTTATGCTTATTTGAGGTCTACCAGAGGGTCCGAGAAACACCCGGAAGTCTGAAAGGTTTGCCTTGTTTTAATCCTCGCACGTGTGTGAACGGCAGCTGGATTCCTGGAAGGCATTATTTTGCATCCTCCCCCTCCCTCTCCGGAGCATGACGGGATACAACAAAGACTGCAATCGCGGACGACGGTATGCATGCGAGGGGTGTTCAGAAATTTGTTATCTACTCTAGAAATGCAAACTTTCAACTTCACAGAGTGCAGTTCAAATCCTATAATTCAATTTAGATCACCCTGTATATGATTGTTATACTTATTATTTTTTATATGAGAAGATTGCTAGTTCACATGTGGTTGAATTCGAAGTCATCTTAAAATTCTTGCTTCAATGGCCTGCTTAAGGTACTCATCTGCCCGAGTATAACAATTGACCGATGTATGCAATTTTATAGGTACCTTGTCACATAACTTCGATGTGGCTCTATAGATTATCAATATTTATCACGCTCCGACTTGATGATGACCTTTAAAGCGTTGAGTCATAATAGCTGATTTCATCGTTGACAGATCTCACGGCAAACTTTTCAAATCCCTTAGTTTAGTAAATTCTTTCAATCTTAAATTCAGGATTTCTTGGTTTTTAATACTTGTGTTACTTCTGGGAGGGGGGGGGGTTGTAGCGAGGAAAAAAGCTTCATCCTAACAGAACAATTTTTTTTGACATGAAAAATCTAGTCCCAATATTATAAGCTTTTTACAAATTCTTCTGAATAGACTAACCATAGTTTGAGGACTTTTCTGAATGAAAACCAAAATACTTTCCGCCATTCGACTTAATGTCCGTTTTTAATGCATCACACAATCACTGGTCGTTATCCCGACATGTTAATAACAAAGTACCGATTACGCACGCCAGTCATGCGTTAAGCATTTTAACTGCCTTTTCCGCCACGTACAATTTGCTGGATATCCTATGTATAATTTTTTGCAGTTGTAAAAGAACTGCCACGCACAATACTCACGTAAAAATACATTAACCAATCGTTGATGTAAATTACCGACTGGCTCCTATAATAGGAATTATATAAATTATATTGAGCTAATAGTCTGTAATTAGAAAGATTCGCTTGGAACGTTTTGTTTCTTATTTTCACTGCCACTAAAAGCAATCGTTTGTATAATTAATAGTTGCATTACGACATTAAGAGTTATGAACCTGTGAATTTAAAACGGTATAAGTAATGAGAAAGCCAATATCTAATTATGTAGCAAACGTAAAGAAAATTAATGGAATCAATTCTCTTCGTATGCAAAATGGTTTGTATGTGTTCTGAGAGAGAAAACTCGTGATCAGTGCAGTATTTTTAGTAACTCAAATTACTCATCGTGTAGCTTTGAACGTTTTTAGTGCGCCGTGGATTCGCGGAATATGCAACGCATCTTAATGTTTTCTTGCGGACGTTAATGTCATACAAATCAAGGCAAACAGTACGTATGCGGTTGTTTTAAACCACGTTGTTTGTTCAACAAGTATTTTTAAGAGTGTTATGTAAGATTACTTATTTTTCAAAACCTGCAAGGCTGGTATTTTTAAATAACATACAATTGACATTGGTGTGGGGTCGATTTAATTTTTTCATCATAGCTATAATTACGGGGTTACTAACCTTGACATGATTGAATTAATAAAGACAATTATATTTGTGGGATATCGTTCCTTCCTCTGTCCGCTTCTATAGTATTTTCATTTTTCTTCGATGAGTTGTAGTTATGAAGCTTCATTCTATTTTATTAAGTGTTTTATTGCCTTTAATTAATAGACACTCTGCGCTCATAGCGATGTGAGGCTAGTATTTGCGGTTATTTTCATGAAGTAGCCAAATGGATTATGTGCTTTGCTAGTCGTAATTTAATCTTTATTGTAGATCAAACAAAAAGTTAAAGGTACAAATGTTCTCATATAATGGGCAACCTGTGATTTTTTTAATACAACTTTTATCACAAAAGTTCCACGATTGATTTTTAAATTCTTTATTTATGATATTCATATACAATAAATGGGTGCTATTTAGTCACCTGAATAGGCATGACCTTGGAAGTGTTGACAACTCACTACGTGGTAGGGCTGTGCTTATCAACTCACTGTTCGTAAAAATTACATTAGCAACGTGATGGACGCGAATTCCAAGCGTTAAGCTAAGAAAACCCCCGCAGTGAAACATGAAATATGGTACAGCAAGCTTATGGCGAGGAGGCGTTATTGAGAAGTCGTGTTGTGCAAGACGGTCATAGAGTTGGCGGTCCGTCAGCATCACATATGAGGTAGTTACTGCAAGAAGACCGTCGTGCTAAAATTGAATAGGCATGTGTGTGTCACCAAATTTTACCCTACGATTTAGGGAAACGGAAACTGAATGCAAAAATAGTCCCTGATACGCTGACAGAGGAACAGAAAAACCAGACGAATAATTGCTGCTAAACTATCTGAAAGGATCAGAATTGATCCTACATTTGTGTTAAACATTATTGTCCGAAATTATAGTTGATGTTAGCAGTGTGACCCTCAAACGAAGCGACAACCTTCAAAAACAAAGACAATGTTGATCGCACTTTTTGATGCCTAGAGGTTTGGTGCACCTGAAGGACAAACGATAAACCAAAACTTTTACATTGACATGCTGAAACGCCAAGCAATTTGGCGACTCGTCCTGATTTGTGGACGTTTGGGCACTGATTCTTATTGCACGATAATATAAAACCTAATACTGCCGTATCAATCCAGGAATATCTGACTAAACATTATACCCGACTCTACCCATATTCACCCGAACTATCAAACTTTTTGTTTCCTTGTGTGTTTCTTTGGAAAAGGAAGCGTTGTGAAGATATTACATCCAAATGGCTGTGTTAAATGTAAATTGTAATAGAAACATGGCGTCTTTTAATCGATAAGTCATCGATGTTTTTTTAAATATTTTCTACGGCGTTGAAGTGTGCGTCATCTAAATTATGCTGCAACGCTACGTTGTAAATCGCAACTTGGAGGGGCTATGCACTAAGGTGTCAGAGTAAAATAGACACTAAGTGAAAGTTGATAATTGAAAGTGATACATTATGTGGGAAAGGCTAAACTACCTGCAGCTTAATAACATTCTTAAATATTTGTGGACACTAATATTGTTTGAACCATAATATGCTTGCAGGGTGGCAAAGATCTAGACTTTATAAGCCAGGCTGACTATGGTACCTCGCAACAGTAGTAAGTGCATATTTAATAACAATTAACAAATTAGAATTTAATTTAAAAGAAGCCATAAAAGATCAACACTACCAAAACTTGATCTTCTAGCATTTTCGTAATGAAGTGAGCAGTGGTAAGAGAAGCCTTTAAGGAACCCTGAAAAACACTGGCCGAACTGGCGCAGGTGTCAAAAAAGACAGGAGTACTAGACAACGCTATTTGCATAGTGTAGGGTTGTACAAACGACTTTCCAAGAAGAAACCTTGCTGACACTTCCAGAAATTATAATCAGCCAACAGAGATGCGTTTTCGACCGCAAGTCGAACCTGCGTATGAAGGGGTTTGTCCAGTTAATTGGGTGATCATTTACTTCATCAGACTATAAAATGTGGATGAGTTCAAGATAATGGTACCATTTAGTATGGCCGCAGTTCACTTTTAATATTATGCAGATAAATATGAAATTTTGAATGACTATTCGTCTTCAATAATAATATTTTCGTTAAGGAAAGTGTTGTTTTCAAGGAGGATGGCGCCTACAACTAATGCCAGGGCCAGAACAGTCTCCAGATATGAACCCCGTTAAAAACCTGTGGCACATTATTTCACAAAACATGATTAAAAGACCATGAAAGCCCAGCAACAAAACTGAGTTAATGATACTTGTGATAGGATAATAGCAGGAAATACTCCACAAAAAGTAGATTTAATCGATACCATGTTCCCAAAGGTTAAATGTATTGTGTGTCAGTAAAATAGGTGCAACCCAGTTTTAGTTGAATATTTGAGCAAATCTTGTATTATAGGTTGTCCCAAAAGTTCTGCGACACTTGCGAAAAACCATTGTTTATGGAAAAATTTATTTAAAACAATAAAAACTATTCTTCGAGAAGGAGGCCATCATTTTCTACGGTCATTTGCCACAGATCTGCAAGTTTTCGGATCTGGTCGAAGTACCACTCGGGCGGCTTTGAATCGAAGAACCTTGGCACGCTTCTTTAAGTTCATCTAATGATTCGAACCGGCGACCACTCAAGAAGTATGCCATTGAGCGGAAGAAGCCATAATTGGACGGGGCAGCATCTGGACTGTAGGTTGAATGCGGAAGAACTTCAACGTCACCCAACTCTTCAAATTTCTTCTTAGTCGTATTGGCAATGTGGGGTTTGGCGTTTCCTTGCTGAAACAAGGCGCGCTTCGGTTGACCAAGGTCGGGTCCTTTTCCTTAAACCTGTAGGACACGGCCCAACTGCTGGCAATAAAGTTCGACATTGACAATATGAAAAACTCCTTTAAAATTTCACCAAACGCAATCATGTCCTTCTTGCTGGAACACATTTCTTCTGATAATTGTGACCAAGAAGACTCACTTCTCATCCGATGTTACAGTTCGCTTACAAAATCTGTCATTCAAAATATTGTCGAACAGTTGGCGCGAAATTTGGACTCTTGGCGGCTGACGCTTCAGTGAGTTCATGCGGATCCTGTCGGGGCTTCTTGTGCACAAAGTCGAAACTGTTGGAGATGCCGATGAATCATTGATTTCCCAACTCCAAGAACTGATCCCAAATCTTCAAACGTTTTAGATAAGTCTTCATTGTTCAACTTTAACGGACGATTAGAACGAGACCGATTTTTAGACTCATGTTGCCGGAATATAAGCACTTGTACCATCTGGAGACACTCCCTTCGCCTTCAGCATACCAGTATCTCTTGACGAAAGTCCTTGTTTTCAGCAATAGCGCATCAAGACCCAGAATTCAATTTTGCCCAGAACCATCTGAAATCGGAAGACGCAACTTGTTACTATACCATAAACACAAAAAATCCACAAAATCAAATCATTTTGCAGGTACAGCAGAACTTTTAGGACAACGTAGTAATGAAATTTATTTAATTCTGACACTTTAATATAATCTGGTGGTTGATCTTCCTTTTTGAATAAATCGCTTACATTGCTAGTAGTCTACAGTGACTGTCTCGCCAGCCCCACCAAATGCTTCTTTACATAGATACTTGGGATTATACTCGTGCATGTTGGTCTACCGAGTTCTACGTCTATTTGCGGTTGTAGATTATTTGAGAAGCAGCGTTGTCTCCACCATGTCTTTTGGTTGCTCACGCCCAAGAATTAATGTAAACAAAATCAAATAAAACCGAAAAATGATTTTATTTTAAATGTTAAGAAACAGCCGCGATTCTATTATTTGTAGACGAAAAGTAGATTCACAACTGTACTGTTCAGCAACAGTTGCAAGGCAACGAACATGTCGGCATTTCTTTGTTCGGTGTTCTAATTAAATATTGATCTATTGGTTACATCGCAAAGCGATTGGTTGTGCAGGAATCTTATTTTCTTGTTGACAAAGTCGCTGCCCTTATTGCAAATTATGCCTTTGAAGGGTTTAAAACCTTGAGGGTTTCATAATTACCCTATTAAAAGACGTCTTATTTGCGTTTTATTGGTCTAACTGGGGTTAATGTGCGGCAGATGACGCACTACAACCCGATTTATAATTGCAGGATGCGGGATTATATAAAAAAACACACGAACCTCGGCGGAATTGGTCTGGATTGTCGTTTAGTCTTAGTTTTTGTGTGCAATCAAGCGTTGTCATATTGCGACTCACATTTTAAAAAAATATTTTTACATTTTAGGCTGTATTCAAAGATAAATATTTTTAATATTGGCAAAGTGGACGTGTTTGCGGGGATTTTCAGCAAACTTGACAAAGCATTTTTAGTTTTCTCCTGGTCGCATATTTTCCAAAAATTTCCTATTTTATTAAAAATTCTAGAATATACAAAACGTTTTCTTAATCTCAGTTTTTTGTAGAGTTTTGGAAGAAGGTTGGTTGTATAAGCTGATGATACTGTTGGTGTTCTTGGAAGCCAATTACAGTAGTTGTTATAAAGTGTTCGGCTAAAGTTTCTAAAGCCGCTTATGAAGATTATGAAAATCCTTTCTCTTCTCTTATCATAATTAAATGGTTACTAAAATTTCTAAGGGAAGGTCAACATCTTGAGGCACAAATTTATAAAAGCTGGCTTTGGAAAAGTGTTTTGTCCTTTAAAACTCGTAACCATTGTTAAACTTAAAATATGTGAACGTAAGACAAAGGATTAAATATTTGCCACAAACGCTAAGTAAAAATTATATAATGTGCTTTATAATAGCATCTTAATGAAATATTCATTACTTTTTCTATTTAAAATGAATCAAATTATTTAAAACATGTGTAAAACGCTTTTAGCATGCTTTCTCTGCTTGATCAGAAGTTATCTATCCTCCCTCTTTAATTATAAGGATGCCGGTTTCGTTCGTTTCTCTCACTTTTGAGATTCGAAAAAAATTACATTAATTTTTGGTGCTTTCTTGATCGATATTTTAGAACAATTTTTACGAGGTGTCCATGAATAGGGAAATTCAATAGCAGTTTTTGTTTTTAAATATGTAACAGACTTATGAAGAAAATTAGTCGCCGTTTGCTTTTTGAGTTTCTAAGAAACGCTTTAGCCAAGGCAAAATATGCTGTTTTTCGTTTGTGTCTGCGACTTTCGAGAGCCGCGAAATAATTGCTTTAGTTTCGGTGCTTTTGTTTCGAAGTGGCGGCCGAAATCGAAAAATAATTTGCTTGGGCTTTTCATGATTTTTTTAATCGATTGCTTCGTTTGGCTTGATGAATAGCGTGATACACAAACATACAGGCATACACACTAAGACTCTTCCTTAACATGTTAAATTAGTATCACAGAAAACTGTATTTCCACTTAGCTAAATATTCTCTAAGCACTATTGAACTGATCTCTGCAACATCACGGAATACACTCTAATAACTCATAATTAACTTCCTTTAAGAGGCTTAATACCGTAAGTGTTTAATGCTTCTCGTAAAAATATAAAAACTACTCTATTAAGAAAATACACCACTATATTTTCATTGGACCATCACAAATATCTATAGTAATATCAAGATTAAACATGTCAATTTAATCTACTTTGTTAGACCAGGTTTTTTTTTTGTTCCAGAGGCCCATAGTTTTCTGAACTAACGAAAATAGCGTAACGGTATCATACATTAACACTCGTATTTACTAATATAAAATCACACTTTACACATAATTTATTTTGCACTAGAACAGTTGACTTCGCTTCCGGTAACTCGCCTCCGCCGCATGCTGTTTATACAATCAACATCTGTTCTGGAGCCTTTGGGAGTATTTCGCACTGTTTAAGACCTCTTACGTGTATAAGCACCGCAGGGGTATCAATGGCAGCTGCCCACTCATTGAGGCCATTACGTTCGCCGCTCGACCGCGACGGTTCCTGTCTTAGCAGTGAGCTTTGCAAAGTGACAGTGCCAATATAGCGCCGTTTTGAAGTTCGTCACAATAGCAAATACTTTCTTACGAAGTGAAAATAGTCCGAAAATGGGAAAAACGATTTCTTCTTATTTTTCTTTGCCCAGTTATACCTTTCGGCGTTGAGCTTTTTTTGTGCTCTCTGATCTGGGTTCTTTATTCACTTCTGATAATTGTTTCTATCTCTTGCCATTTACTTACTTGTCTAAGCCAAGTCTTTTAAGTGTTCTTCCCATAATTTTCTTGTCTTCCAAGTAATCTCAGTTTCTTCTGTTTTTATATTCGTTATTTTTTTTGGGGATATTTGTGTTGTCGATTCTGGTTAAGTGATCGTACCATTTTAATTGTTTTGTTTGGATTTCGCTCATTAGAAGGTCTATTCCTAGCTCTTCTGATACTTCTGTTTCGGATCATATCGCTTCTCGTTTTATCCACTGTTCTTCTCGGGTGTTTCATTTCTGTTGCTTTTATTTTATCTCTGTGTTTGTACAGCATTGTCCACGATTTGTATAGATGAAGCCTTTCTGCTTAATTCCTGTTTTTCTATCAGTGTATTATTTATATTATAATATATCTGATTTGCTTTTGTTATTTTATTACTTATTTCTTGATCGTTATTTCTACGCTTTCATTCTGTTCTTTCTTTGTAATGTGCATGATTTTACTTTTATTTTTATTCACCTTCGTCCGTTTTTCTGCATTTTTTTACTCAAACTTATATTTATTATTACGATGTTATCTGCTCATGCTAAATCGTGGGTACATATTGTTCAATGGTATAGTGGCTATTGTATCTTTCTTGTAATTTTTTACTGTTTATTTATTATTATTTATTACAAATAGCAGAGGGTTCAGGCTATCTATCTCCCTGTTTGAGTCTCTTTTCTATTCTAAACTCTCCGGAAATCTCTCCATTTACTCTGACAGCTCTCCACTCAGTTGTATATAGGCTTTTTATGACTCTAGTTTTGTATTTATATTCAAGTCTTCCAATGCTTTCCATGTATCTTTTTTGGGTACGTTACCAAAAGCTGCTAGAAAGTTTAAGAAAGCCATGTATCTATCTATTTTTTTCTTTGTGAGGTATTTTTAAATTATAGTTCTTGTGGTAAATTCTCGTTTGCCTTTCGGATCTAAACGCTTCCTGTTGTTCCAGTTTGCGGTTCTGCTTATACTCTTAGTTGATTTTCTAGTATTCTTGCATATATCTTTATCACGACTGACAATAGGTAAACAGCTCTGTATTTTTACATTTTGTTGTCTTCCTTTTTATGAATTATGTTGTATTCCCAGTCCTCTGTTATCCTTTTTGCATTCCATACTTTCTGAAATATTTTCTGTGCCCATTTGTGTAGTGCCGTTTTCTCATTTTTTAGAGTTTTGGGGCTATTTTATCTCTTCCGCATTTCAACTTACTCTTTGCATATTTTATCTTCTTCGTTATTGATATCGACCTTTTTCTGTTATTTTTGTTTCTTGGGGTTTACTTTATCTTCTTTCTTCTGTAAATTTCTCTTGGTAATGTTCTTTATAGCTTTGTAGTATCTCTGTTGTGTGTTGTCATTAATTTATCTTCTTTGTTTCTTATGTTTCTTGTGGATTTTCCTTTTGTGTCTCTACTTTTAATGATGTTTCAAAAGTGTTTTTGATTTTCTATCTTTTATTTTTCTTCCCAGTTCTTCTCAAGAGTCTCTTTTGGCTTCTTTTATCGCTTTTTGCTTCGTTTATTCTCTATATATGCGTTGCTCTATCTTCTGCTGTAGTTTTTTATATTCTTTTTTATCCCCGTTCCACCATTTCGTTCTCTTCTGTTTAGGACTACTCCTCACTACTTTTGTTCCACATGTGACTTTTGCTGTTTCCAATATCGTTTTCTTAACCGTGTTCCATATTTCATTTAGGTCCCATTCTTGGTTTACCATTTACTCTTGTTCGTCTAATTCCGTTAATTTTTATCTGTAATTGTCTTTCATACTCTTCGTTTATTTTATTATATTCTAGTGCTTCTATTTTGATCTTATAGCTATTATGTATTCTTAGCGTTTTTGTGTATGATATATAGTCTGATTTCATTAGACGTAGATAGTCGGAAAGTTTTGCCTAGAGTGACTCTAGCAGCCAACATGTAAAGAGCTTTTGGTGTTGAAGCGTGTATTGAGAATAATATTTCTATTGTCTTTTCGGGCGCGATTCGAAAATAGATTTTGTTGTAGGATTTTCGTTATTGGAGTGATAACAATCAGTGCGATATCTATGAAAGGCTTCTTCACCGCGAATGTGTTTGGTATGCGCTAACTAAAGCTATTAGCTCGTACTTTTTTGTGTTACTGTCATTTTCAATCGATATATGGAAAGTTCAACTGGAAAGCGTTTGGTTTCAGCAGGATGGAGCCAAAGTCCACACGCTAAGAGCTTTGCTCCGAATGAGATATTTTAAGACTGAGATTTACAAACGTTGACCTAGGATCCTCTAAGCCTTACCAAGTGCAACACGTCAAGAAATCCAGCGTATTCCTCAACACATGTTTGGAAGAGTAATGCAGAACTTTAGAATATGACATCAACAGCGCATCGAAACTGGAGGACACTTTACGGCCAATATTCTCTTTAAAACACATCAAAACAAAACTTCTAGTTTTGTATTTTCACTCTGTAAAAATAAATTTTAGAAGTTTTGCACTATCCTGTATATATAAATGAAAAACTTTTTAAAAGGCTGGTAATACTGACATAACATCGAATTTAATCAACCTCTGATCCTTTGCTAGTAACCAAAAGCGCATCTTCTTGCTCCCAACTATCTTATGACCCCAAGTAGTTTTTTTTATAGATAGGATTGTTGTAATTTAAGCTAAGTTATCAAGAGGTGAGGCATGATTTTAGCTATCGTGTAATTGTGTGTGTTGTTTTATGCTCTGAAAAGATTACATGAACTCTCTCATCGAAATTTACTTTAGCTCATTATGTAATTACGCCGCAATTAACGAAGACCAAATATTCATTCTAATTGAAATGAAACCGCATTACCCAACACGGAATACTGTTACGGTATTGAAATTATTGGAACGCGCCACATTTGCACCAATTTGTAATGGGCTAATGATACAAATATTTCTTTACGAAGTCTTGGTTGTCGCTCTTTAGTTGCCTAATTACTCGCATAAAAATGCAGAAATTCAGTTTGGGTGAAAGGAGTGGAGTTTTGACATCCATACCGTAGTAAACTAACCATTTTTGAATGGGAGTGTTTACAATCATGTGAAATAGGAAGGTTAAGTTCTTGGGGTAGGTTGAGATCGATTCTAGTAAACACTTTGAAGGTTCGTTTAAAACCTGAGACATGCGTCTGTTGAGATTGCAAGCAGGACTTTGTGTGTTATTTAACAAAAAACAGAAAAACAAGAGGTAGATTAAGATGGCTACAGCTGCATTACTTCTTGATTAGCTCATTATTTCTACTTCCTATTTTGTTTACAAATTTAAATGTTCTTGATATTTTGGTTTCCTGTAACTTAAACCTACGTGAGGTAACTGAAATTTGCTTTTAAACTGTTTGTAATGAATATTTTATGGATTTTAAATTTCCGTAATACGACAAGTGAATGTGATATGTATCGAGTCCTTTTGAAGACTTGCAGCATTTCGTTTTCTAGCACGAGGCGTTTGCTCTGTATAGTTTGAAGCATAACTGTAATTACAAACTGGTTAATGTTAATGTAATGCACCTTTTTATAGAGATTCCTTCTCGTGTGCATGCCATGTAGGTAGAGTTTCACGCAACGGATCGAATCACGTGCACCTTCTTGTCTGCTGCTTTTCCCGGCGCGTTTTCCCCGGAGAAAAACGGCGGACAAACGGGACCTCTGCGAGTTTCGAATTGCAAACCAGACTTCACGCTTTGGCGCTTTCTCCAAGAGATAACCCGTTCGCCATCCCATTAAAGTTATCAAACGACAGCAAAAATAAATTAAATCGCTTTCTTCCAGAGGTGTGCAGCGGCGGATCGATTCCGGAAGTGGAGATCATTAGCTTGCTAGAGGAGCAGATTCCCAAGTACAAACTTCGAGCCGACACTCTTACCAAATTTGGCGGTATGTACCCATTGTTTATTGTTGTTTTACCTTTCTCCCGCGGCCGGCCCGAAAATTTCCTAACGAGGTCCTAATTCCGCCAATGTATCAGTTAAAAGCATCAGGCTTGGACATAATTCTCTTTTAAGTAGCTGCTGTTAACTGCCAATGTTTTTGTTTGCTTTAATTATTTGTTATTGTCAAATAGTTCTATATATTGGAACGAATTATTTTTATGGAATTGCTTGCCGTATATGTACAGATTCACCTTGAGCAAGGGTAGTGGTACCAAATGGGAATGATTTTTTTATGTTTTTTGACATACGTTTGAAGTCGGTATAAATAACGCGGATGTCTATTTTTAATTTTTCTCCAAGAGAAGCCAAACACAATTCTATCAATTTTACATAACGTAAACACTTTAACCTTCCCCGAAGTGCTTATCTCGAATGCCTTGCAAAAGTGCTTCGCATTGTGTACTGCAAATTTACGACGACCGTAATAATCATTGAAGTAAATAAGAGAACGCGAACGAATTGCCGGCAGTAGATTCTCACACCGGTTGTTTTCCCAACTCGCTGATTGTTCTGTTTTCGCAGGATACGAAAACCAAGACTGGTACATTCCCAGCCCGGCTCTGCAGGTGGACGAAGCGGACCTGAAACTGTCCCCGGATCAAATCCGAGAGACACTAAACTATTTTCGTGAGTACATCGCAGATTTTTGCGTCGCTTTGCACATGCACCGCGATCCTTAGCCCCGCTGCGCGCGAGTAATGCACGGCTGACTAAGCTCCGGTTCTTGCGTTTCTTTCTCGCGCCGTATTTTTAGGCGTGGCATGCTGCAGCAGGCCAAATAGACGAGAGCTGGCTGCTATTTAGCACATGCTACTCAGAGCAACGGAGCGCCGTGAACGACGACCTTGCTCACTATATGTCGCCGTTTCTTTCTAAGTTAATCTTATCGGTAATCTAATCGGCCGCAAAGTAGTATGACAAACGCAGGTATTAAATAGCCCCCCCGTCTCAAGAAGGCACAAATTATGTTGCACCTCTGTTCCAGTCTTATGTAGCAATCGCGTGAGCCAAATGACCAAGACCTACGATGACATAGAAGCGGTCACTAGGCTTCTGGAGGAAGTTAGTATATCTTGTCGGTGCCCTTTGCCAAAACTAACTGCGCAAATTTGTCTGTTGCAACAGAAAGAGAAGGACTTGGAACTGACGGCGCGCATTGGCAAAGAGCTGCTGCAGCAAAACAACAAGCTAGAGCTCACCGTCGCGACGCTAGAAGGCGACCTGAGGAATGCGAACGAAAAGATCACGCAGCTCACGCACGAAATTGCCAAGAAGACCGAGCTCATCCAGATCCTCACCAACGACATGGACGAGTCGTGCCTAGAGAACGGGCTGGCCAACGGAAGGATCAATCTAGACCTCATGCAAAAGAAAATCGGTAAGAACAGCCTCCATTTTTTTTCGCTTCCCTTTTAACCAGAAAAAATAATTTTTTTTCTATACTTCTGAATTTTGTTGCTTCAAGTCATGATTTTTCATGTAATATGATAAACATCACATACTCTCCAAAAATAGTTGTAAATTATATAACACGTTGATAAATAATTCTGTTCTTTCTGTTAGGTTTTTTAACTCTTTTTCCCAATCAATTTTCACGCATAGTATGTATTTTCAGCGATCAGTTTGTGTCATTCGTCCACTTAGTGCTGTTTGCTTTATAAAATTAAGATCACTTGGAACTCTCCATGAATGTGTTCTTTTGTTTCAGTACCATAGGTGATAAAATTGCTTGGAAACATACTATCTGAAGTCCTTGATCTGTTAAAATACAGAATCCATAGAGCCATCATCATTCCCTAAAACTGACCACTAGATGTATTGTGTGTACATAAAGTGACACGCATGGCAAATCTAGCTAAAGATCGCTACAATTTCTACTTCATAACACTTGAACCTGTATACTCAGGCTACTTGTTAGCTTTAGTTGATACAACATCTTTTAATAGAACGTTGCTTTCATCAATAACATCCACATGGAGACAATACCACCGAGACAAGAGCTACAGTCTTCATTTGTTATTTTCAGCTCCACTTCTAGGAATAGTAAAGCGTGTAAGCTCCATATTTATTTCTGAGGTAATCTGGAAGTTTAAGCTTGGGGACTAATGGCTTATTTAGTACAACTCCAGATAACTTGCGTCTATCCAGTCTCAACTTCGTTGAAGTAGCTTTTTCAGCTCTGTAAAGGTTAATTTTTTCAATGGGCATGATGATAGTGTATTAAAAAAATAAGTTGAACATACATTGAAGGTTATCATCAGGAATTGTATAATCTATGCACTTGACGTTTATTAAAAATAAAATAAGATAAAATAAAGCATAAGAATTTGTTTCGTAGTAATATATTGTTCCTTCTGTAAAAAATAATGTACACGTCTGGAAAGTTACTGTAAAAAATACACATATATATATATATATATATATATATATATATATATATATATATATATATATATATATATTAAAAAATATGGTCCAATACACTACTATGCAGAAACAAATGAACGTTCTGATTGTTTGTGAAGACATACAGGAGATAGAAATACCCATTGGAAATGATTAATTTTAGAAGCTCTTTGGTGTCTCTTCTCCTATTTACATAGTTTTTGTACAGTCTATAGCTATGTGGATGATATTGAAGCCCTCGATGTAAAGTTCTGTCACCACTACAATTCACAACACTTTACAGTATATCTGTAAGAAGTACGCAAGACGGCATTTCTTAAATAATTTACATTTTCTGCTACTTGCGCAGAAGGCATGTACATGAGGGCTTCCTGAAGGTTTCCTTCTCAATGCCATCCTCAATAATAGACTAGGGACGTTGTGCCAACCCAATTGAAATAGGAAACCACAGATTAGCATTCCATCTCAATTAAAATTGTAACCTTCAAACATTACAGTGACACCTAACGAGCAAGTTAAGAATTGTATTTAAAAAGTTGAATATTTTTGGTGAATCCTGCATATGTAAACATATTAAAACGCAACCATCTACGACTATTATAACCCTTTTTTATTATCACTTGGAAGCAGAAAAAATACCTTTAGTATAAGTGTTACAGTAGAAGTTTATATTGATGTTTCATAGTTTTTAATCAAGCGTCTATTATTTTGAACTGTATTAAAGCTTTTTAAAGTCGTAAATTTTGATGATACCAAATCTAAAGAATGTTGAGGGTTACTGTTACTACTTGAACTAGTATTTCTTCAATGTTCGTATTATTATGATGGAAGGGGACTCTGAGGCCTAACTTTTAGAGGTTTTTTTAATCAATAGTATCTTTACGTTCGTTCTAGAAGAAATCAAACATAATAACCTCAAAGTTTCAAGAAATTATCAAAATCTTTTGAGCTCATTACTACATCCTGAAAGTAGATGCACGCTTTCATCACATGGTCTGCTGCTTTTGTGTGTGGTGTACATGTATTTCGTCTTGCCTGATTAACCAGCAGAAAAACCTGTCTTCGTCAGGTTGAAAACGGCGAAACTTGTTTGAGGCAGGCATTACATTTGATGTGAGTAGTTCAAGGTGTACACAGATTTCTTATGTGCAATAATTTTTTTGTCATTCCATTCATATAAGGTTCCAGCTTTAGATCATCTTCAATGTTAGGCTTGTCTCTCCAAAATTTTACAACTCATAATTTTGCTGTCGTTTTCATCTTTCATTCTAATGAATTTTCTTGCCCAACATCCCCTTTTAAAGATAATTGTTATAAATTTTGTCATATTACATCAATAATGCTGCTGCCATCAAGCGAATGAAGTATTTGTGGAATCGAAAGTTGGTGAGAATCATAAATTGAGTCTGGTGGTTCATAGGAGTTGGATAGTAATTTGAAACGTCACTTATATTTAAATTGAACCTTCAAAAATTAATTTTAGACTACTAGGAAAGCAAATTTTTCAATACAGGGCAAAGTATTCATCTCTCGACTATAGTCCGAGTGGATATGAGTCCAACTGAAACTCGCGAGTTTTAAGCTAATAGGTGCAGTTTTTACGTTTTAACTAAACAACTTCTAATAATATTGAATGATAATTTGCTGCATCTATATTCCAGTAACATTATAAGGACCAAATAAATCTACCAATATAAAAAATTAACAAATTGAAACATTTGTAGGATCCTTAGAAGAGGAAAATAAAGCACTAAAGAATGAGTACTGCCGCTTGGCTCAGCAGACCGATGACGTTGAAGCGAAGGAGCAGTCGTTGCTAAAGGATATAACCGGCCAGTTAGGTAAACCTTTGAACGTTCCATAAAGAATCATTAGCACAATGGGCATAATTGTTGTTAATCAGCTTGCGCCAACTCGAGCATGGGTTTTTTAGAAGATGAGATGGATCGACTGAAGGAAGAGAACCGGGCACAGCACGAGCAGATACTAGCACTGACTGCTAAGCTAAAAGACACGGAAACAAGGCTAACCAAGGTTGGTGCTTTTTTATCATAATTTCTTGGCTAAATTTTGCTGCATGCAGTTGGTGTCGGAAAATGAAGAAGCCAACAGCTTGCTTCAGATAACAAAAGAAACGCAGAACAGCCTTGCGCTGGAGCTAGCTGACCTTAAGTCGCGCTACATGGAAGTGGAGGGGCTGTTGCGTGATGCACAAGAGCAGCTGCGTAAGGCCAGGCGGCGCACCATGCCCACAGCACGTAGCTCTTTCTTCCCATCACTGGGATCAAACTGTCAGGCACCCTTTGACAGCTTGCACAATGAATTGGAAATGTCTATGCATTCCGAGTTCAGTGTAGATTCTGGTATTTCCACTGCTGACCCTCTGTAAGTTACTTATGAAATTTTTAACTGTCATACCTGTATGTATTCTGTTACAGTCCACATTACAAAAAGGTATTTGACACCGTTCGTTATGCATCCCAAAGCTCGTTAAGCAGTGCCGATAGTATGAGTAGCCTCAACTCAGGACCAGGAGGCCAGGTCACTTCCATGGCAATGGGCGGAGGTCCACGCATGTCTGTCCGTCCACAAAATTACAAATTGAGGCGCTCTTCTGGCTCGGTATACAGCAGCAGTTCACTTGGCTATCCTAGTTTGGATTCTACAGGGCAATCGGACACAGAGTCTAGTCAGACTGATTCTGAAGATGGATACCCGTAAGCTGACTGTTCTTCTAAAAGAGTAAACCTATTAAATTATTCATTCAGAGGACCTCCAAGACAAGGAATTCCTGGTGCCCCTGGCGCTGCTGACTTGGAAGCTGCACTGCGTCGTCTAAGTCCAGCTGAAGTTCTTGCTCGAAGAACCAACTTGCAATATGGGCCTACATATAGCGGGTGTGAAATACAATCATTTTAGCAATTGCACTAGTTTTTAACGTGTCATTTTTAAGATATGAAAGTGATGTTTATCTTCCATATGGTTGTCGGACACCTGACAGTTTGATGTCCACCGGCTCCGGTAACTACCCTGGGTGGAAGTTACCTGAGAAGCTACAGATTGTCAAACCTCTCGAAGGCTCTCAAACCCTACACCACTGGTCTCAGCTTGCACAACCAACGTTTGGTGGCCTTCTGGAGGAACGCCCTGGAGTTAAAATCAGGTACCCAATTTTGTTTTAAGAGACAAACTGAGCTTAAAATTTTTTTATCATTAGAGGTGGAAAGGAGTTGGAAGACATGGGACTGGAGTCATATGGTTTGAGCGACTTAGAAGAAGATGATGAGTATAGCAACCCAGGCAAAGTTTTTGATACTTCTACGCCAGTGTATACGTTAACAAACAGCACAGTGATGCATCCAGGTGATGGGACATTCAACACTCCCAGCATCAGTGCACGGGGGAGCCGCGTTGCCTCTGTCTGTTCCAGCATTCAAAATTCTCCTCCACAAACACCTGTAGGGGGGCGCAGTAGAAGAAACTCCACTACTACTTTTTCCACTACTTACGGATTGGCAAAAATGCTTAATGAAAGAGGTAAGCACCCGTTAAATTTATTTAACTTTTCTGTCACGTTGACCATGAGAACATTCACAAACGGCAAGGTATAACCTTGACTTATAATGCTTTTTTATCATTGTAAAACAAAAATTAGTTGTTAAACTAAAAAAATATATTAATTTCTTTTGTTTTAATCGATTGTTAGAAGTTGGCAAACAAAAAATGACTACCTATAAAACTTGTTAGAAGTAATTCAGATCAACAGGATTAAAATAACATCTGAATATTTAAAATCATAGTTGAACTTTTTTCTAGTATTTGATTGTCAAAAATTTTATTCCACTTTAGTGCTTGTTAGAAAATTTCATTTCTCACATTTAATGGTCCATTCATCACTAATTTATAACAATGACGATTGCAGTGGCCATGGAAACACTTTTATTGTAATTACAATTTTGATTTATAGATGAGTTTACGTGACCACTGCAGCATTCTTGCTATTTTCAAAGTTCTCGGCGTTTTAAAATTATCATAAAATTGTTTGAGCTTAAGTGACTTCAAAGGGGATTTAAATTGACAACTCAATTTCAAAAGTGCCAACAATTACAAAAACTGGATTTCTGCAAACTATGCAAAAAGCTGCATCGCAAGAGCAAATTAATGCTTGTAATGGAAGATTAAGCAAGATTTTTCGACCTTGCACTGAGCTGTTATAGCATTACGTTTATGAATTTGCAATAATTCTAACTTAAAGCGTGCAGTCCTTTAAAAAGTTACTTGCAGTAATTGTGTTCATTGGACTAGAAGTACAGCACAAATGTGAATTCCATGCTATTAGTGAGGGCAATAAAATTTTGTGTGTAAAAATTAAAACGTCAATAGTATTATAATTATTGACGTTTTTTACTGAATTGTGATACTAATTTATAAAAAGCTAATTACCTAATCTTTAAAATAATCTCCACCCCCTCACTTTCCGTGAATGTATTCTATCTATAGAAAAAAAGGTGATTTAGAACTGATAAACTCAACCAGACTTTTCTTACAGTAATAATTTGATAGGACTTTCCTTTTCTTGCTGTTTGTTGTAAGGACATTTTGTATCCAACGCATTAGTATCAAGCATCAGTTGCTGCTGATAATACATGGCAGTTACAATTTCATCTCTCCATATAGACAGCAATATTTGCTTGGTGTGGATATTTGGTAGTACAGTGCTGATGAACTTGGATAGACCCACATTTTCAACGAACTTAAAAAGTTCGTTACTGAATTCTATGTCTGTCAGTCCGTCTGTCGGCCCGTCACAAAATTTGAGATTTTTTAAAATTTGAAAATGGATTCTTATAGGAAATTTTACACTGATTTCGAATTCGAAATTAAAAAATTTCTATCTCGAATAATTTTCGAGATATTCGACTTCGATTTTCGGGAAAATTTTCGACATTACGATTTTAAATGTGATTCTTATAGGAAATGAAGTCGAAAAAGTTTCGAAATTAAAAATTAAAAGGAGAATTCATTTGCGATCTTGGATTGTATGTGACAATCTTTTTCCAGAAGTTGTTTAAGTTATTTATTTTCCAATTTATTTGGCTGTTTAAGGCATTTACCATTATGCGAATCAAAATTTCCACTCTTAAACCATTGGCACCACTTCTTGGCGGTATTGTAGGGAACATTATCCTTCCATAAAGCCTCATGTATCATTTTTCGGGCTTCATATGAATTTTTTCCAGTTGAAATGTGAAATGGTGTTTCAAATGTTTGTCGCACATTGCTTTTGCCGCAAATTTTTAGGTTATATTGGTAGAACGTATTGTAAACTTAGCAGATAGAACTTCACTATGACTATATGGTGGCCATGTTATATGAATTAGAATAGATACTATCATCAATTGAAGTTAGGGACTGGAAATTAAGGTGACACCTAAGATTCACTAGAGAACTATGTGCTGCATTTTTGTTGACTCACAAGGTTGCATGGTTGAGTGACAGGTGAAAATAGCTGAATATAGCAATGTAATTGCTATATAGTCTAACAGATTTCACCAGTGGTTCTTAGGAGAGCTAGGATTTGAATAGCTGGATCTAAAAGTATCAAGAAATTTTATTTGGACACTCCAATAGTAGGATGACATAGAGCAAAAAATTGATAATTCCAGAATTGTTTAACTATTAGGGGAAAAACAGGGGCCCAACACAAACATACGTATATATATATATATATATATATATATATATATATATTATATTTATATTTATATTTATATTTATATATATTTATATATATATATATATTCAGCTCGTTAACCGCAAGCAGTTATGGCTACTTATTTAAATAAGTTTTCCTAATCCTTTTTTTGGGAGAGATTAGTTCCCATTTCATTTCCTTCTATTCTGTTAATTCTTTACTTGTTTTAGCTTCCTTTGCTATATTTGCCCATTCCTTCCTATTTTTACATTTATTTTTCCAGTTCTTTATTCCTAACTTCTTCAGGTCTTCCTCTACATCATCGAGCCATCTCAAACTGGGCCTGCCTCTTCTTCTATTTTCTGTTGGTGTCCATTCAGTGATTATTCTTATTGTTCTTTCTCTATCTGCTCTCATTATGTGTCCTAGCCATTTTATTCTCTGCGCTTTTATGTATGTGACAATGTCTTCTCCATTCATTTCCTTTGTTAGTTCAAAATTCATTCTTGGTCTGAGTTCGTTTTCTTCTGTTTGTACTGGTCCAAGTATTCGTCGTAATATTTTTCTTTCGAAAACTCTTAAATCTTCCTCTTCCTTTTAGTTAAGGTCCATATTTCTGTTCCGTATGTTACTGTTGGTCTGATTAAACTCTTATATAATTGTATTTTTGCTTTTTACTTAGATATTTGGAACTTAGGTAGGTTTTGTTCATGTAATATATTTTATACCCTAATTGTATTTTTTGTTTGGTTTTTTCACTTCCACGGTATTCTTTATTATAAATTGTTACACCTAAATATTTAAAATTTTGGACGTATTCAAATTTATAGTTCTTAATTTTTAAAATTTCTTCATTTTTATTGAAACTATATTTTAGATACTTTGTTTTATTTTCACTAATATTTAAACCCATTTCTGTTATTTCTTCCTCTAACTTTAGAAAACTTTTAATTAACCCTTCCTTTGTTCTACTGACAATTGTAACGTCGTCTGCATAAGCAACAATTTGCGTGTTTTTGATGTTTATCGTCCCTTGCAACTCAGATCTTCTAATTGCTCCTTCCAAGGCAATATTGAACAGAGTAGCTGATAGCATATCTCCCTGTCTCACACCCTGATGTACATTAAAGCTGTCTGTTGTATCGTTTCCAATTTTAACCACTGCAGTTGAGTCTCTTAGAGTCATTTTGACGAGGTTTATTATTTTCTGTGGGATCTTCATGTTACTCATTTCTTCTATTATTTTTTCTCTTAATACCCTATCAAAAGCTTGTGTGAAGTCTATGAACAGGATGTATAAAGTTATATCATATTCTTTTGCTTTCCCTAATATCTGTTGCATAATATATATTGCGTCTGTGGTCGATCTTCCTTTTCTAAAGCCTTGTTGGTAGTCTCCTAGTTCCTTTTCTGAGTATACTTGTAGTTTATCTTTAATTATTTTTGATAACACTTTGTAAACTACATTTAGTAGCGTGATTCCTCTGTAATTTGAGCAATCTTCAGGATCTCCCTTCTTATGAATCGTAAATATTACGCCTTTTTTCCATTCTTCTGGCATTCTTTCTTCCCTCCAAATTAAGCATATAAGTTCGTACAATTTTTCGTGTAATGTGTCTCCTCCATATTTTATATATTCCGGTAGTATGTCATCGCTACCTGGAGCCTTATTGTTTTTTAAATGCTGTATTGCCCCTTTTATTTCTTCTATTGTTGGTTCTTGTATTGTTGCATTGTTCGTCATTATTTCTTTTTGTGCTTCTGCATTCGTTTCTCTTTCATTTCTGTATAGTTGTTCATAATAGTTCTTCCATATTTGGTGTATTTCTGTTGTTTCATATCTTGTCTTGCATTCTGTATCTTTGTATCCTCTAGTTTTTATTCTAAAGTTTTTCTTTTCTTGTCTTACTTTCTGATAAAACATTCTTGTGTTGTTATGGTTGAATTCTTCCTGTATGTCTTTTATTTTCGCTTCATTCCACTCTCTCTTTTTTTGTTTACATATGTTTCTTGCCAAGGTATTTGTAGCTTTATATACTTGTTTATCTTCTTCCATTTTTGAGTTCAGCCATTTTATCCACGATCGATTTTTTTCTTCACTTGCTCTCTTACAATCTAAATCGTACCATTCTTTACTTCTCTCTTGTTTCTTACGTCCTATGTGTATCTCTGCAGTTGTTAAGATACTATTTTTTATATTATTCCATTGGTTTTCAATACTATGTGTCAGTTCTGTGTGGGTTTGTTGTTGTTGGAGTTCTCGTGTTATACCTTTTCTAGTGCTTGTTTTACTTTTGGGTCTTTTATTTGTCTTACATCCCACTTGTTATTCTTTATGCTTCTTGTTTTTCCAATTCTGCATTTTTCTCTTTAATCGTTGAGATTACCAATATATGATCTGTGTTTGCGTTGGCTCCTCTGTAGGATCTTACATCTTGTATATTACTAATTCTGTTTTTTGTTGCAAGTATGTGGTCTATTTGACTAGTTGATGTTTGGTTTGGGTGGATCCATGTTATCTTATGTCTTTTGGGTGAGGGAATTTTGTGCTGGCAATAAATAAATTCGTTGTCGCTGCTATATTGCATAATCTATTCCCATTATCATTCGATTCTTCGTGTATTGTGTGTTTACCTGCCACTGCTCTTATATGTTCTTCTTTTCCTATCTGTGCATTCATATCTCCTAATAATATTAATGTGTCATATTTTGGTGTTGCATCACATTCTTTTGCAGTTTTTCATAAAACTGTCCTTCTTAATGCTCTCTTCTTTTTCAGTTGGGGCATATATACAAATAAGGGTAGTATTAAACATTTTTCCTCTAATTCTTAGTTTAGAGATTCTATCACTTATAGGTTCAAATTTCATTATGTTAGGTACCTGTCTTTTCGCTACAATGAATCCTGTGCCATTTCTACCTTGCTTTTTTTTTTATATATATTTATATTTATATATTCTGACAGTATTCTATCATAGTTATCTAGCTAAACTGATTGGATGATTTCATCTGTGAGTGCATTGTAGATTATAGTGATCAGGATGCATTACAACACATTTCCTTAAATGTGTATGATTGATATTCAGTACCAATATAAATTGATGATTCTTAGCTCATCTTAATAAATTTGTTGCTCGCAAAAAGATGTTTTTGGGATTATTTACAAATGATAACAGTGGGATAAGTCGGTGCAGTGACCTTACTAAAGTAAGATAAGTAAAACGATCCTGAAGATAGGCGTACGCACAGAGCTCGGCCACACCACATTTCATATCAGATGTTTTTGTTTACTTTTTGTTCAAATATATAGTGGATTACAAATTACGAAATCCAAATTGCGTGTAGCTCGCATGCTTCTGACTTAATTAAAAAAAATTTAAAGAAAAGGTGGTTGCTCATAAAACTGATGGTATGGTAATCGTTACAATATTTAGAAATTTTTTTGCAGAAATGTGAAACCATTTCAACAGTCTTGGTATTTCTCCGGTAGAATATATATTAATGAATACTTGTATCAGTTCTTTAATGCCTTATGTCAAGTGATTTAAGAAATTTAATATAAGTTCCATATGAACCAGGAGATTTGCTATGTTTGAGATATTGCCTTTGTAATCTCATCTGTTGTTATTGGTAGGCTGTCTGAACATTTAAAGTCTTGAGGATGTTCCAGTCTGTTATTCTCAAAAAATACACCTCTGCAGGCTTCTAGTTTTGCCATATTTTGTGTTTAATATTTAAGTTGTATTGGACATCTCTCTATACATTTGAACGGAAAGTAAACAAAGACGGCTGACATGAAATTTACCGTGCTGCGCTTAATTTACACGAGGTCTTGCGTTTATGTACGCTCGCCGGGGCCGCTTTCGCTCCTTGGCGAATGACCAGGCGGCCGCGGCTATCGGACAGCTGCATTGCTGAACGCAAAAAGCTCGTCTGCCATTGCCATTTGGTTTGCTTCCGGCGAGCGGAGCTTCGATTGTAAGTTAAATTGTTCCACGTTGCCGATCCAGGGAAAGCCGATCCAGTTAAAAATTTATACGTTCTCACCTTGCAAAAATTGTGACATGTTTTTGTATCTCCTAAGGTAACACTATATCGCCGGTGTGGCCATGACTGGTTCAATCTAAAAATAATTGATTACCTGCATTTACTTTGAACAAAGGGTAATAATGCGATCGTCTAAGGTGTGGTGCTTCCCACATCACTCTGTATGAGAGATTGTGCGCTAGCCTTAACCTCTCAATTTACAAGCCTTGCTCCAACGTGGGGCGTAGCATAGTGTTACCATTATTATAGGACAACACATGTTGGTTCTTCTCGTTTTCAGATCTTATGCTCTCCAATTATACAATTGCCTGAACGACACCAACGCATTTTGGGGATGCCTATAATGTTAATCTCAAGAATGGTCATTCCTTGGTATATTGTTTTTACATTCCATGTCTTACTTTTATTACCTTTTTGCATAATTTAAGTGATGTTCTGACTTTTGTTATGCAGAGGTTAACTATGTTTAAACAACTTAGTTCACGGGATGAACCGCGTCTATTTTGGGTAAATTCTCGACGTTTCGGCATCCGCTTTTATGCCATTTTCAAGAGGTTAGCTCTTCACTCGGGGTCTCAATCTGCCTACTCCCCAAGGAGAGCTATGAGTCTTTGAATAAGACTGAGCTTTCGTGTGACCTGCTTGATCTTTTATAGGGCTGGAAGTGAAAGTTGGGTTGGGGAAAGTTTGTAGGATTAAGGGTGTTGCGTAATTGGCGATGCGGAGCAATAAGGGACTTCCACATGACAGGCGAACGCTTGGCTGTTATCTCTTGTGTTGAGGCACTGTGGGCGTTTTTATATTTCAATTGCCAAGAGCCACGTGAGGCTGCAGACTTTTTAATGGACCATTGGGTAGTTACTGTTCATCTAATCAACGCTAAGAAAAACCGAGGCTTGTGGAAGATTGCTCTTCATATAATGATGCCATCGGTCCTGGTGTTCTACTGCTCTACATTGAATGACGTTTGCGATTTTTGTGTTATCCAATTTATCTAAACGGTCATTCGTCTTCAAACCAAACTCGGATTCGTCAATAAAGATGATGTATTGTCATTCCTCAGTCGTTCATAGTATCAACTTACAGTACAACTGTAAATGAAGTCGCCGATGTTGAAGTATTAATGGAAAACGTCGAGAATGCAAATCGCCTTGTGTGAATAGAAATACATCACTAACCTTACTGCTGCATGTCTTTTAGTGTCCATTTTAGGTTGCTCATAGTCTTCTCCGCGTATGTGTTTCCTTATATTTCCTTTACTTTCATCTGCTATCACACAATTCGGTAGCAATTATTCAAGTTGTGATCAATTTAACAGAACTACCCCCTGCTTTTTGAATTTAACAATGTATCTTATCTGTAGGTTGTTCACATCAATGTTGATGTGTCCGCTAGGGTTGTAACATTATTAGTACAATCCCCCCCCTCCCGCAACATTTCTATGCTATCCACGTTATTACTAGTGCAGCATACAAACTCGTTTATTTTAGATTGTTTGTTATGGGTATAGTAATTTTCATGGCTACAACCGTAAAAGACATACACATAAATATCCCAAAAGTATTTTTCATTAAGCTTACCTTATATACATTAAAAAATATACTGTTAAACTATATAAATTAAAAATTACTTTTGTGAAACTATAAAATAAACAACAATAAATCTTGTTTTTGGTTTCTTTGTAACAAAGCAACAATGAACAAATAAGTTGCATTTGTCTGTTTTCTATAGACTTTTTGGCTATTATATACTTAAAAAATAAAGAGGAACTACGGGATGGAGGGGAGGGGTAATAGTGGAAAATTTTACACATAAATAAAAACATCATTGTTTAGATGCTTTGTGAATACAACAAACTGAGTTGGTATTGTAGAGGGTGCACTTGGCACACCAAAATGTGTCTAATATTATAGCATAAAGCCTTAGGCTACAACTACTTGTCCTCTTTATTAACATCAACTCACCAAACATAATTTTAGATCACTTCAAAAATCAGTACTAAAGTAGATGTTACTTTATGCATGCATCTTTCAGGATCAACTCGAAATTTTGTACTATTGTTTTTGTGCAATGGTGGGGCAGTGCTTTTCAGTGTCTTTTTTATGAGAGATAGCAGTGTCCATCTTTTTGAATTCTATAGGCCACTTTGAAATTACTACTTTCACCAATAAGAAAATAGTAGTAGTAGTGCTTACAATATTTTGTTACCTTTAGAGTTTATTAGTTGACTTGAAGAGTTTGGAAACTCTTGTAAACATCAGATGAAGCAACTGATGATGGTGGAGATTGATATTAATATAATTATTTTTGTTTTTTCTGTTTATCAGGATGAGACATAGTACTTTGACTGTCCTCTGAAGCAAGTCATTAGCAGCTTAAGGATCTTCATTTTATTGGTATTAAGTAATGGGAGTCTTGACCATAGCAACAATCTTATTATGTTCCCCTTTGTACATGGGTTTATAAATTTCCTTCTTGAATTCCAATTTTTTCTCTTGTCATCTAGCCATTTTTTTGTATTTTTGTTACTATAATATTTTATGCATGTGAGAAAATTTATGTTATACAATTATTTTTGCACATAGGCATAAAAGCAGTTACTCCGTCAGCATATAACACGCCATGTGGAGTCAACAGCTTCACTCCGACCGCCACGCCTTGTAACAGCCCCGATGGTTCGCCATCGTCCACCAGAAGTGCATCTCCGGAACCACCTGAAATATTCAGCTTGCCCCAGTTAATTTTCAGCTCAGTGCCACTATTCCTCCAGCAAACCGTGGGAGGTGGCGCTAAGAAAAAAAGCGTCAATTGAAAAGAAGAAACATGGAAAGCTCGTAAAACAGGAGGTAGCATTGTTAATTCAATTGAGACTGCTTGCTATATTCCTCATATGCTTCTAGGGTCTTGTTAGCAAGATTGAACGAATTGGAATCAGTAACTTGATGGGAACACCTGGCGCTTTGTCAATTTCGGCTGGCATGTATGCTCGACCAGCACTTACAAGCCCGATGGCACAGTTGACGTGTTTGCTGCCGAGCCATAGCAGCGAAAATCTAAAGCACGGTGATGCAAAGCACCAAGCGCACTCTACTCCAAATTCCAGCCCGTCGCAGTCTCCTTCATTCAGTGAGTTAGCATTTCTTGCCATCAACGCGATTGCTGAATATTTGCCTGCAGGTAAATTGTCTATTGATCTGGGCGTGCCAGGGAAGCCTGGCAGTGGTGCTTTAAATCGGCGGCTCGAGCAGCTGAACTCGCGTAAGCAACGACGGCAGGGCGTGACGCGCCCTGACCTTGGTACCGTTTCGAACAAGAAGCCGCCCGAGGCAGAACAGACATCCACGTTGGGAACGCTCAGTTCCTTGCTATTTGGCAGAAAAGGAGGTTTGTTTTAGGAAAATTCTGCTGCAAGCTGGTGTCACAAAGTATCGTGTTCGGTTGAAGTGAAACGAATTGCGTTGTGCGTTAGAGGTGCCTGGCCGCTAACTTAATGAAACACTGTGATAGAAAAATAGAGTTAAGACTATTCTGGATGGTGCTGCTACCTACCAAGTTAGGTCTGATCTTGTGAAGGAAAACAGAATGCAACTATGTTTTTATTAATTCCGTCAGGTAAACGTCGGCGTAATTAGCTGCCCCTCTGTGAAATAGTTGCGTCAGCATACAAACCGCAAAACCATTGCATTATAGTACAGTATTCTTTTTTAAATGAAATTTTTTATCACGTTATTCTGATCAATATAACGAATATTCTGCCCGATCTACAGTAGCAGAAAATGTATTTCTAAATGTATTGAATTTTATAGCGGAAGCATCTAGAAGCTCGTAAGGATTTCAATTACTAGTCATATTTGCAGCTCCACAACAAGAAATAGGTTTAACCATGTACAAAAGTAAATCTGCGAGTGCACTAGCAGCAATCGTTCGAATGTCATCTAGTCACTTTTCAAACATTGGCTGCACATATCAGTCCTCAGTGGTGCTTGCGATGGCTATTTAGAGCTTGGTTGACTAGTAATAATTTGCCACTAGTTCTTGTACATTCAATAATCAATAGGACTACTGTATGGTAGAAGTATCGAATAAAAGTACCATCGTAACGATGTAGTAATTGTTATGAATTGAATCCTAGCATTGTGCTAAAACCTACTTACATTTGTGTGGCGACAAATATGTAAGTACTTATTTATTTATTATGATCTATGATTGGTTAAAAACGCCTACAGAAGTACCGACAGTAGGTTAATCTGTAGTTGAAGCAACATGGCTTTTGTAAATACTGTGAAACTGTTTCTTGGCTGTAATAGTGAATTTCCAAGATTGCTGCTTAAATTGAAAAATGTAAAATACACACATACAGCAATGCATGGGAATTTGCTGTTTGTACTACTTTCATATTAATTAGCAGGTACATAGTTCTTTGGTTTTCATTGTTCACATATTTTTTCATGTAGACTGTTTTGTAGCTAGACTGAAATTATATTTCGTAGAACTTGCTCTTCGTTTCTTTTCCATCTTTTGGGTTGTTTGGCTTGCATATTTGACAAATCTAATTTACTGCTAAATTATTGTTTAGAGCACAAACAGGTAAGTTTGATCAATTTGTTGTAGTGATATAAGGAGCTTGGTATACAATTGGTGCTGCTGTACATACAAACGACGGTCATTTATTAACTTATAATTAAGAGCAATAATTTATTAACTTACAATTAAGTGCTTTTGTGACACAAGCATGCATTATTTTTATTAGCCGTAGGTAAAAATATTTGCTACCCATAAACTTCTGATTTGATACCTTAAGGTGAGTCTAGGAAATTGATTATATGGTAAGTTAACATTCATAATGCATATTTGTTTCTATTTCTCTTCCTCTCTCTTTTTCAGTTGGCTTCGAAGTTACACATCGCAAGGTGTAGATAGACTGCCCCATGTTTTCTATTAATCATAGGCAAGTCTTCCTTTTTATCTTTTATCAGGTCTTTCCCGATCAATTCTTGCAAACTTGCAGACTCTGAAGGCACTACACCTAAGAATTTCCCTCTGCTGGTCAACACCAACACCTTGCATTAAGATGTGGTAACCCCAGGTATCCTATTGGGAAGTAGCTTCCTAAGCTCACCTCAAAGATATCTCCCTGTTATTCCTCCTAGATTTTTCACCTATTATGAAAACTGAACGAATCTATGATGTATAATTTTAAAAAGAGAGTGGTGTAGAAGACTTTGCCTTATCATCAGTCAACAACTGTGCCTTAGTTCCAGTGAAAAAACGGACTGGAAAGCTGTCTAAATGGTAGAAGACACAAACAAATGCATCACTCTTCATAAGTGTAACAATAGTGGACCTAACTTAGAACAAAGAAGAAAACAGATCACTTGCTAGAAAACAACAGAGAGCTGCACCTGTTGTGCAAAAGTGAAAAAACTAGATATTGAAATAAACATTTGTTACATCCAGTGCAAAACAATATAGACGCCAAACGGAAATCAAAACTTATAGCTAGAAATGCTTGAAAATCGCCGTAGATAACGTGTGGAAAAAATAGACAAAAACACGCTGGTGACAGAGAATCTATCCATCTTACTTCTACACAAAATGCAAGCTGAACCTAAAAATTTAAGTGTCATAGAAATACAAACAGAAGCAGCTCTCGCGGGAAAAAAGATGAAATCCAAAACAATAAAAAAAATTAAATTACAAACAGATAGATTTCCAAACAGCAAGCACAAAAAAGATGAGAATACTAAACACGGAATAGCTAAGATAATGGAAACAACAAAAGATTATAAAGCAATTGAGATAGAATTTAATTACCTTAACTAGAAGAGGTTCGCGCGAAAAAATGTAGAACAATGAAATTATAGAAACCAGTACAAATTAAAATAAAATTGAGAAAGTAGGGCACATAAAGTAGACATTCAATAACTATAGGATAACAAAACAGAGAAGACTAATATACAAATACAAACATCATTGGTGGTGAGAAAGAAGCACCTAAAGAAAAATAAAATACAAAAGATCAAATCACATCACACGAAGTACTTTAGGCTACATCTTCAGAAAGGAGGTTGTTACCAGGTGATAAATCGGGCGTCGGGACGCTACTATCGGCAACGCGTGGGGCACGGAAGGCTAAAAAACGAAGCGTTGGCTCCAACTTACAAATTAGAATTATATTTACAACCTTACAGAACTTAACCTACCTTACGCTAACCTATCAACCCTAGCTAATTTAACCTACTTAGCTAATGTACAAGAACTTAACCTACGACTTAATGTACGTGCTGAAACGGGCAGCGAGCTGGCGCAGTGAACCCGGGTCGCGAGCTAGGTGCAGCAGCGCAAGCAGCGGGGACGGTGGCAGAACAGGTCCGGGCAGCGAGGCCGGAAAGCGAGCTGCAGGTCAGGGCAGCGAGCAGCAAAAGAAACCAAAAGGGACTCACCTGATGACTCTTGATGATTTCTTCTTAAGGGGCCGGCGACTGAGAGCGAATGCTTCGGTGGCTCAGATTTTAAGGGCTCAGCTCGTGCCCCACTTTGCTGGTGGGGTGCAGAGTTTCAGGATGGAAGCACGCTGAGCCCTCTGGGGGATGCGGAGCTTGTCCAGGATTGGTGGATGCCTGGGGCGCCTTTGGGCTGATTGGAAAATGCGCCGGCGCCCTTGCTCTGGTTGGTAAATGCCTTGGCGGCTATGGTCGGTGGCGTTCGGGGCGACTTGGAACCGGAACCGCTTGGCACGACGCGGCGCGGTAGGTCAAGAACCCGGTGTTGCACACGGCTCTACGAAATCGAACTCAGGTAACATTCCTTTTGGGATTATCAATTCCAAAGAAGGGCCCTTGTGTTGCACACGGTCCGAAAAATTCCGGGCCAGGTAACATCAGCCCCGGCGAAATCGGGGCAGGTAACAAGGTAAACAAAGCTTACCAAAGTAGTAAACAAACAACAGTAGTAGAAAAATTGGCATGATAATCGTTAAATCAGGAAGGGAATCTGAAAAAATCCTTGGCGGAAATAATAAGAGAAATTAAAAATAAAATCGATTTGGAAATAACAGCAATCCAAGTGAGAAGGTATTCAAAATATTAGCCTATGAATATAAGGGATAAAGGCTAAGACAGAAATTAAACCACTGAAAAAGACAAAGTAAGGATCATAATAGATAGGGAGACAAATATAAAAGAACAATAATTAAGAGAGGTCTCGTGGAAAACTATATAACTTGAAATACATGATTCGTTACCAACTAAATAAACGTGTAATAATAAACAAAAGTAAAATGAGATGCAAAGTTAAATAATTTCTCATTTTTAATAGGTGGTATAAGTGTTGTGACTAGACGAAATAAAATACCCTACATATAAAATAGTCAAATAATGAAGCAGAAAAAAGTGAAAACACACCCAAATTTATCAGGATGCTTCAGACTAACAAAAGAAAAGGAATTAATGGTAATCTACTTCATCAAACAAAAGTAAAAATGGAATAGGTGGGTATGGTTTTAATTTAATATTTTATACGCATTGAAACTATTTGGGAGCAAACTATATAAAAATCAAATGCATAAAGAACATTAATTAGATTACAATACCACATTGCATTAAAAGTATGTTCTATCGACTTTCTTGTCAAAGAAAGAAGGGAAGTTTCTAGAATAATTAATAAAATTGCTGCAAGAGTTTATCCATTAGAAAAGTGATAGTATATAGATGACAACGTTCCAAAAATGGAAAATAAGTTGTGAATGAAAATATGAACTTAGTTATCTTTCACAAGCCTCTGCAGTATACGAGTGGTTTTTTTATGTGAAGAAAAGATGAAAAAGACGATGGACGAGGAGATAAATATATGAAGCATGATGGATGAACTGGAAAAAGGAGTTGAGAAAGTATCTAAACGTTGACGTCGCCAAACAATCAAACAATCTTACCAAGAAGTTAATATTAATGAAAACATCACTAAAATGTTTAATGTAAAATTAGGAGAAGTTTCAGTGGGTAAGTATAGTGCAGGTTCCTTAAATTGACCTTGGTGTCATTTAAAAAATGTTATTGATCGACACGTCACTTTGGATGCATGTCCACTAAAGCCACTGACAATTTTCTTCAAATCAACTAATTGTTGGTTATTATTTCAAACTATTACAATATCTATCTTCTTGGCTTTTTCAATGGCTCAAATAATTCTCACTCTTCACACAGTGATTTTTTGCCATCTCGATCCTTTGCAAGCTTTAACACTCGAATTATAAATGAAAACAAATTTGTAACATCATAATTGTCTTCAAGTCCTTGCGCTTTTCTCTTCAAATAATACTGGGGGTGTCTGCCCTTTGATGGATGTCAATACTGCTTTTTTAAATTTTGGACGCTTATTAGCAGCAGCAGCTCCTCGATGTTTTCCGCATATTTTAGAACATCCGCTCTTTCATCGTTCTTTCAATTGTCATTGCAGCCTCCCACCACACATATATAGAAATACAAAGGTTAATGTATAAGAGGGAGCAAGTCACCTTTATCTTTTTCTGAAGATAAATATCAAGTTTTTAGCGGCAGATGTTTTTCTACGTAGGTTTTAGGATTACTAACCTTCCTCAAAATGTGTGGTTAATATAAGAAATTACTGAATTTTTCTTTGCATCTGACAGTTTATATTAATTACATCCAATAAATCTATTTCATTGATGACGGAACATTTAAATGGACAGAATGATGGACCTACACATTACAATTGCCTTGAAATAATATATGCAATTTAATTTTGAGAAGAGTGTATCAAAAATTGGGATTCATGTAAGTCATTTGGCTAAGCAAGTCAGTAAAATATAATTAAATGTAGATTTATGATTTTCTGTTTTATTTAAATCTGCTTGACGCTAGCGTGACGTTTGTTATATCTGTTACATATTAAAACATTTACCAATTTGCTGAAGATGTGAAGGTCTTACAAATTAAGATCCCAAGTAAAAGGAAGCTGTAAGAATACATAATTTACTAGCTATGATTAAGAGGGGGAAGCAGAAATGAAGCCTAAGCAATAAATACCTTGTTTCGAACTCTCCTTGCTACAAAGTTCATCAGATACTCAATGGAAGATTCAGTATTTAAGTATTATAGTTGTTATATTTAGGTTAAATTTATACGTATCTATATTGATGTTTGTTATATGTATACAAGCCATTGTCATAAAGACGTCATATATCTAATGTTACTTTAAAAGTGAATTTTTGTAATGCAGTGAATGTTAATAGTTTCGTAATTGTCATGTTCTACAACCCATATGGGAGGAGCATGACCTTTGAACTGTGAGATTAAAGCTCACACGATGCAAAACCTTAACTGGTTTAAAATTAACCCAGGTACTCTTATTATTTTGAGCAACTGAGTCGGGCATTTGGAACTCGGGATCGAACCTGGGTCATCTGCACCATAGCTAAATACCTTGACCTCTCAGCCATGAATTGACATCTTAATAGTTTATATTTGTTATATGTAAGCAGTGCCATCGACATAGCTATCATAATAACTTACGCATTTAGTTTGTGAATTATGCATCTACAATACACATCACAAATAATGCTATGGAGTTGTGCACCAATCACGATGAAATTTTTGTACACACTTTCATATCAATGAGTGATGGCTTTTTACTATATAACCCAAAACATGAGATATGAAGTATCAAAATATACTCCTTAACAATAATGCAAGTGAAGTATCACTGTATGACTGCAAAAAAAATGTTCTAAATGGAGAAATATTTGACAATTAGTACACCTGATAAAGAGGAACACATTGGATTGCTTTCTATGTCCTGTTTGACAGTTTTTCAAAGTTTTTAGGTATAACGGTAATGGAAGTTTCAAATAAGGGAGGTCCCTTTAGGATAATGTACTGTTAATGAGCAGAGCTTCAATATGTTGTCCCTTTTGAAAGATGAAGAGCAACACGTTCGACTCAAATATGGTTTTAGAACTTCCTCAAAAAATGCTTTAGTTGCCGATTGAAGAAGAGATGTAGAGGTTGAATTAATCCAGTCGTTTTTAGAGGAATGACTGTTGACAAAAATGGCGTTGAGAGGCTAGACTCCCATCGTTTCGTTGTCTTTGAACGATTTGATCGATTCATTTTGTGATACATTTGCAAAAAAAACATCGTGGAAATACTTCAGTATCAAATAGATGCGAAAGCTTTCACGGCTGGTGTTTGGTACATAGTGTGGTTGGTTCGTAAACTCTTGACGTTTCGTCCACAATTGCGGTGGATCTCTTCAGAAGAAAATCTAAAAATTATGTGACTGTTCCGTGTATTTTGCTTTTATACTCATCTGAGTGAGGTAGGGATGGTGTTGGGGGCCTTGTTGATGTCACCAGGATGATAGATAACGTGATCGGGCTAACTACTGACGTCAATTGGGTCGTTCCAGGTAATATTTCGGCATTTTCTGACGTCACTCGCTCTATCACCGTATCGCGGTCTGTTTTTTTGCCCCTTGAGAGCAATAAACCAAGATTTAGGTAGATTGAATGCGTCGTCCCTGTTAAAATCATTTTTATATTTATTAAATCTCTAGAGGGACGTCGGATTCAATTTACCGAAAACATCAAGAGTTTACAAGCTCCGGCCACGGCTTAATAACCCGAGTACCAACCACACGATGCACAAAATTTCAGTGACCTTGCCTTATTTATGTTCGCAGAGTTGTTAGCCACAATATGAATGTTTTAGTGATGAAACACACTATACGATTTGAGAATCAAATCTGCTAGCCTGATTCATACATATATACAAAGTCGACTTAAACTGACTGCCAAGCAAAACGGTAGATGAATGGTGAATGGCATTTAGAGTTTGGACTTACATGAAGCGACTGAGATGAGTTCTACAGTAATTTGATCATCTTGATTAATCGATGTTACAGAAAATTATTTGGAACGAATGACTGGACATCATTGTCCTTAATCTTCTTTTTATCAGCAAACTAGAGGAAAACAAATACTGAGATACAATGTTATTAATTTTCTTCCAGTTAGAATAAAAAATCGAAATGTACAGAATTGCGATAAAGGAAATGCTTGAGGGAAAGACATTGGCAAGGATGGCTCATCTTTGAACATTATCCTTACAGACAATTAGATGATTCTTTTTTCCTCCCTGAAAGTGACAAAATGTTTTTCTTAATCCTACGAACTTTCCCATTTCGACATCTCCCACTTTCCTATTGTGTTTTGTATATGTGAAAAGGAGATTGGGTTTTATGATTGTTTGGAGGCTGTTGGATATTTCTCTAAGTATTTGGGGATACCTTCCAACGCAGCAAAAGAAGGTCCTTGCTTTTTTCGTATCTTCGAAGTTATAGATAGTTGATTATGTACAAATATTGATGATTATCACTCACTCAGTTGTCATGTAAGTTAAGTTCAAGACGAATTTCACTAGATAAAGACGAATTTCTGCAGTCTTCAAAGTCTTGGAAGAATTTCGCTGCAAGATCTTTTTTTTTCAAAGGAGATTGAGATTTAGGGTGATCCTGAGGTTGATATTTTTTATGGTGACGCAGAATATTCATGAGGTTAACCATCATGACGAGAATACAATATCATTTGTTTACTCCAGAGACAAAGATGTAGTTATAATGACATACATACATATACAACACAATGAATGGATAATGGAAACTTCGTTGCAACTTTGACATATATCTTAAATATCTTGGGTTACACAGCAAAAAATCATGACACATATTCATCACTGATTTTAAAATAAAATCGTGATCGCAACTCCTTATCAGTCATAGTTTTTTACTTTGCGGACTGCCCGTGCCTCTCCAAAAGTAAAATACCCGCCTCACTTGGGACAAAGTGTATGCAGTGTAAATCTGCACGTTTAAAATTATCATCATTCATATAGTAAATAGTTGAAGATTGATTTTTTACAGGAACCACATCTGTTACAGGAACAACAAATAACAAAAAGAAAAACAAGAAAATATTGCCACGGAAATATTGTCTTACCAGTGTATGAATATTTTCTTGGTTTTTTGACTTTCAAAGAAGAGATTTCAATTCTTGATGAGGAAGTCTCTTCTCTCTATATGAACAAATGAAAATTTGGCATCACAAATTTTGACTTTGACGTTAATATAAGTAATCAAATATTTCCGTTCGTTTTTTGAATTTAGTTCTTGTAACCCTTCCGTGTTTCGAAGTTGAACTATGTTTTGAAAGAGAAGTATTTGAGCAATAAGGCTGGTGTCTGCTGTGTCCAAATTTTAGTAATCGGGGAGTTGTTGAATGTTTGGGAAATATTCTCACTATTGCAGGCTTTTTATGTTATTGAAGGAAGGATCTAGCTTAAGTGAACATCATGAAATATTGTACTATATCCTTATTTTGGCATTAATATGGTTTTGCAATCATATAATGTAAAATACTCTTTTTATCGATCTAGAAATATGCTTGCTATCTTGAAGATGTACTCAATGAAAGTTTTGGGAATACATAAACTACACTTTTTGAAATTTCGACCTTTTGTCGAAACTCAATTGCGGCTTTTCTGTTGTGCCCATAAATGGCCAGAATCTCTTCTGTGCGATTCTCGAATTCGTTGATGGACTGGGGTTTGTTCCGATAAACCCTATCCTTAAGAAAACTCTACAAGAAGTGATCCTCTTTCCAAAGACTTATGAGGATGTCAAAGATTACTGAAATCAGTATTGGTTGACTTGCTTTTGTCTCTCACAATTGGAATGAATTCCTTAAGAACTTTTGTGTGATCAATTTCTTCATTCTCATTTTTGTGAGAAACAATGGGCCGATAATACTAGTGGGAAATTGCACACCATACACTAACTTTTTCTGGGCGCAATCGACGAACTTTGGTTAAATGTGGGTTTTCGGTACCCCGATGTGGGTAATTTTGTTTATTGACATAGCCATCTAATTGAAAATAGGCCTCACTTGTGAAGCGGACGTGCTTTATGTTGAACTTTTTGGTCTGAAACATCTCCACTTAAATCTTGTACGGAAATAGATTCAAATTCTTGGTGAGGATGGTGTGCACACTCACACCGAGTTGAGCTGCTCCTTTAAAGACTGAAGTTGTAGGCTCTTGTTCATAAAGCTCCCGAGCTTGTTCTACAGTCTTGGGAGTGGTCACAGTGACTGGTTTGCCTGTTCTTGACAAATTGTTCTCAAACTTTCCAATCAGCTTATTATAACGTGGTAAAATAAACAATTTAATTATAGAGCAAAAAAGTTTCGAAAGTTTAGTGTAATTTTTTGTGGCTCCAATAATAATAATGATCTGGGCAATAATGAAAAATAATATAACAAAGCATTTTTATTTAATTTAGATAATTTCTAAAACACTTTCACCTTCATTAAATTACAAATAAGTCTAGTTGTGATAAACGAGAAAGTACATATTTTGTACTGCGTGCATATATAAACTCCAATTCAATGAATCCTTACGCAAGCCCAACATGTCTCTGCAAGCAGATACCTCTCGCCATCCTTCGATGGATGACCTCGCCGTGGAGAACTTCCGAAAGTACTTGCGGATCCCGTCGGTGCAGCCAAACGTAGATTACGGTATGTTCATTATGGTTATATATCTTAAGTTGTACTCGAATCTAGTAAGCAGTGAATTTTGAATTGTTACTCGATCTATGAGGCATTAAAAATCTTTTGAAATGTTCCTATGGTGTAGAAGACGTTGGGTTTAATTTGCGCGGTGATAATTGTAAAGCGAAATTGGCAGAATATTTTAATTGCTCCATCAGCTTTCTTCATACCATATAATACAAATTAAGAAAACTAAACAAAGCGCTTTATGAACATTTTGATTTATTAACAGTATGGGAAGCTTTGCATTGGAACTATTGAAGTTACTTGGGGCGTTAAAAAATTATTGGTATTAGAATTGTTTTCTTCTAATTTTTTATTTGAAGGAAATGGGTACACACTTTATCAGAGACATTTCTCTTCAGTGTCTATGTTCTTTTGCCATGACTCGGATAGTTTCCGTAAAGCTGCTGCAAACCATTCTTCGGATGTAGCACGGTACCACTTGTGGATAGCCGACTGAAGCTCGTCGTTGGAAAAGAACTTACCGCACACTGCTTCTTTTATTGTGTAATGCAGAGCGTATTTTTTCGTCGCAAGATCCAATAAATATGCAGCCTGAGGCAGCACGGCGCACTCGATAGCCTGCAGGGTATCAACGGTGTGATGACTGGCGTGTGGCTGCACACTACCATGTAGCTGCGCTAATAAATACGTCGGCAAAGTTGCTCTCAGAAGGGGCAACCAAACCATCAGCAGAATCCCATCCTGATTTTAAAAAGCCAATTCGTTTTGGAAAAACAACTTCATGTGTTGCAATCTATAAACTGGCGTTTCTTTTCCAACGTCTAGTGGCAGTTGATTCGTCTGCTGTAAACCAGACTCTCAAAGAATGTGTCCGAATCCATGCTGTACAGCTGCAGCAACTGTTAGCATACCTTCAAACGCTTCTGCGTTATGCATAGACTTTTGTCATCTTAATTTGTCCTCCTTCATGATGATATGTAAAGTTCCACAAGTCACTTTCGCACTTTCGCCTTTGAACTCCGATATCCACGAAACACAATTTTGAGGCTCGAAGCTGCGTTCTCACTATAGATGTCCAAAGAAATCACGCGTTTACAGTTGCCCTTATCTAGTTGTTTCCATGGTTATCCGCTTTGATCTAAACTGCACTCGCAACACCGCATGAATGATTCAGTACTTTTCCTCTTGTGCATTCCAGCAATGCCATCTAGATGCATTACGTGGCACTATACGAGTGCTGGGCGCGTACAAGTAAAGCTTCGAGGTGGAATACCAATCATTTATGAGTGCTCGATGTAATAGAACGAAAGTTTAAACTTTTTTAAAATAGTGAAGATATGTTCTACGTTTTGGTCATATTGCTATAGTTAATCAATACAAAACAATTTAAGAGAGTTGTCTAAAGACAAACAATTTGCAGAAAATTAATTATTACACTTGCTTTATAAGTGAAATGTTGAGAAAACACATTTCCAAAAAATAAGAAACCAAAATACTAAGGGTAAGAGTACTCTAACATACTTAAGTCATGAGTTCCGTTCCACTTTTAAATTCATATAAAACGAAACAAATTCAACTCTGAAACTTCACTGAGCTGTAGGATGTACCCAAGTTAAAGATTGTTCTTTTGGAACTCAAAACCATCTTTTTGTTTTATTAAAAGATAGAGCTTATGACCTAACTGCTTCGGTAAATATTTTCCCAGATTGCACTTCAGTAGTAATAAGATGTTTTGTGATCTTTACAGACTCGTGCGTTTCATTCATCCGAAAGCAAGCAAGTAGTCTGGGGCTGCCGCTTAAGATACACTACTGCGCTCCGAAGAAGCCCATTCTGATAATAACATGGTTGGGTACTCAGCCCGAACTGCCTTCCGTCTTGTTGGGCAGCCACATGGACGTGGTGCCAGCTTTCAAAGTATGATCTGAAGAACCGTTGACCACCAGACTTAGTCACTTCTCTTAACCTTTTAGGAAGAATGGACCTACGACCCGTTCGCAGCCCATATGGACGCAGAAGGAAATATCTTCGCCCGTGGTGCTCAAGATATGAAATCTGTAGGAATTCAGTACCTGGAGGCTGTCAGAAGGCTGAGAAAGGATAAGGTCTCTCTTAAGAGGACTGTTCATATAGCATTCATGCCAGGTTAGTGTCCCCCCTCCTCTCTCTCTTTCTATAATAGTCTAACGTTTATCGGTTTTATAGACGAAGAAACCGGAAGCTACGCGGGAATGCGAGCGTTCGTCAAAAGTTACAATTTTAAAGCCTTGAATGTAGGGATCTCTCTGAACGAAGCCGGGCCGAGTCCTGTAGAGGAGTACGTCCTTTGTTATGATGAAAAGATTACCTGGCGTAAGTAAAACTCGTTTTGGCCAAACTAGAACATCTTGGAACAATCCTTACAGAAATGCGATTTCATTGTCATGGCATCACCGGACATGGTTCCACTAGCGTGGACAACGCTGCAGGTGCGAAGGCGCGAATAATTTTGGACAGATTCTTGGATTTCCAGAAGGCAGAATTAACGAAACTAGAGGAAAATCCTTCTTTGACGACTGATGACATTGTTGTTGTAAATGTGACAGAAATGAAGGTAATTTATCGGTTTAGTAGAGGTTTGACCGCGCTTACAAATCAGCCCTTTTTGAATTTATTATTCTTTGTACTACTATGTACAGCTAGAAGGTTCTGGTAATTCTATGAGAATATACAAATAATACAGTCAATTAAGTAAGAGTATGTTCGGGTTAATGTGGAGAAAAAACTATCTAAAAACATTTTCAAATACATAGGTACATTGCACTCCATCAGAACAAAATGCTATTGAATCAATAATGTGCGCATTCGCCATCGGCATCATAAATGCCTGGCATCTTTGAGGCATGCTTTCGACCAAATTGATGGTGTATTCATCTGACAAGGACCTCCAAATGCGACAAATTTCTCGCGTTAACTGCTTCAAAGTGAACACTTTTTGGATTTTTATCGGGCGACAACGATGAGCAATCAAGTATAACGATGCCAGAGTGCTTTTTCCACTCGATGCAAAACTTGCTCCAATATTGGGGTTGTTGTCTTAGGATCCAATCCTCATTTTTCTTGATAAACTAACGTTTGGCAATCGGTAACATATTTCTTATGAATCTCGTGCATTTTTGCAGCATTTAAATTGTACGTAAACAGATGCAACGTTCCGAATTCCAGTTTTAAGAAGCAGCCTCAAAGATGCACTTTTACTGGATGTTTAACGGGCCGCTGTAGCAACCTGCTAGTTGAGATTGACCAGGCTCGTGGGACGATAACATATTTCCAAAGAGAAGCTTCGTTCGTAAAAATTGCATTGCTCTAATCTCGATTGATATTGTCCTTTGCCCAAGCTTCGTCACATGATTTTTACCTAACAAAAGTTTCTTCACTGATCTACGGCATTTGATATCATGTGCACAGAGATGGGTTCGGATAACTACATAAGATATATCTGCACCTTTCTGTTTCAATTTTGCTGCTCCTCGACATAATGTCAAGCCCGGGTTCCGCGAAAACAAGTTCATGATCTAGTTTTTGACTTTAGGGGGCACTTTGTCTATCGAGCCACGTTCCGGCAAGTCATCGATCACTTTTGTCTCATTATATCCCTGCACCCACTTGCTGACGAATGTTTTCGTGTTTTTCAGGTTCTTAGCAGCCGTGTTTGAGACATTTTCGGGGGGCACAGAGAAACACAACCCGTAATGCGACGCGTACTCTGCACTCATGGTGCTTTACGCATTTTTTTTTAGCAAGAATTCAATTCCAACTGAATCTTTTGTGACAAAGCATCGAGGGCAAAGTTTCCTCTATCGACTCACGAAAGAATTAGGGCGAATACCTTTTACCAACTGCTAATTGCGCCAAACACGTTCTTACTCAACTGACTGTAGGGGTTTTCATGAAATTAAAATCTTGATGGGGTTATCGTTGTCCTTAGGGTGGCGTTCTAGCTAATGTCATCCCGCCTGTGTATACGCTCGTGTTTGACTGTCGCTTGCCAGTCACGGCGGATTTGAACGCTTTCGAGAACATGATAAATCGGTGGAGAGTGGAAGCGGGCGAAGATGTAGCCATTGAGTACCTAAGAAAAGAACACCGCGTGTCTGCCACCGTGTTGGACGACTCCAATTCGTTCTGGACTGCTTTTAAGAACGCAGCTGATGAAATGTAAGTTTTTAACAATTTTCTTTCGCTCCATCCCAACTATTATAGTTGCTGCTTGAGGGGTGACGACTTTTTAGAAATCTCATGAAGAAACCTTAGTTTAGATACTAAATCGGATTATTGCACCCAATAAAATACTTAAAAACGCCAAAGTGAACTGAACTAAAAATTGTTGGATTAGATGGAGAAAGCACTAGCACAGTACAGTGAAAAATTGTATTTGCAACAAACAAGTTAAAACTGCTTATTAGAAATTCAGAAAATGTTTATTTTGAGTTTTGTGTAGTTTCTTCTCCCTTGAAAAAGAAGAGACGCCAATCCATCTTGTAGTAAAACCATAATTTGTTTCTCACTCCACACAGATTCATGTTTGAGCAATCTCGGGGCCCCATATAGCCTATATAAATGCATGTCTTCCGTTTACCATGCAATGTTTCCTTCCTTTGGGAAAGTTCAAAGTGTCTACTCAATTTTAAATCTTTTGTATCAAAACTGTTACTATTTCCCTACTAGCAGCGTTTGTAAGTTATTCACTTGTTTTTCCATCAAGCCCCAGCCTGTCTGGTAGTAACACAACGCTACCCATCCCTATTGGTTGCAATCTGCTTTGAAAATCGCCTGTGCTGATATGTTAAAACTAATTCTACCTAAGTTTGTTTTTGTCATTAAACTTTTATTTAATGAATCGATTTTTGCAGAAACATTCAAGTGGTACCCATTATAGCAGGAGGGACAACCGACAACTTTTTCGTGAGAGATGTTGGCATACCAGGCTTCGGGTTCTCGCCAATAAATTATACCGAAGGGAGACTGCACGGTAATAACGAGTACCTCAATAAGGACGTCTTTCTGCGTGGAATTACCATTTATTATAAGTTGATTACTGCGCTAGCTAACGTACCGGCTGAAACAGACTGACATGATCTAAGCGACCAACGACGCACTTGAAATATGTAACTTTGAAAAGACTTTATGTTAAACTTAAGGTGGCGGTAATAATAACCATGGAAATTATAAAATAAAATGTTGATCTGTTTATTTCATCTCCTCCCAAGTGATGATTAGAATTTAAAGAGGTTAAGTCAACGCACTCCTTGATATCCTGAATTTTATGATCCCTTATTACTTAAAAATGTATCTTTAAGATGCACTGGTGGATGTCTTTGTTAAATTAAACTAAGAGACAAAAATGCACTTGCAAAGATCTGAAGAAAAATTGACCTAATATTGCTTTTAGCGGCTTCTACTTCTGTGTTTTATTAGTCCATTTATCCACAGTGGATACTGTTGATGCTAATTTATTAATTCGTTTTAATTTTGCTCTGCTTGGAGAGGTGAAGATTTGCTTTTTGTATTCTGGGTTCTAACAATAATTATAGCTGATTTAGGGGCTAATTTTGTGGTTTGACTTAAACAAACTGTTTGTTTTGTCTGTCCTTAGCTTGGTTTGATAATAAGGGTAATTTGTTTAAGAAGAATAGTCTTAGATTCCTTTCTTTCACTTACTCTTGCTTTATTTATTGTTATTTATGTCTGCCACGTGTATTTTATTACGTTGTCACAAAAGTCTTGATTCAGCTGCGAAAAATTCAATTTTATGCATTTTTTTTCTTTGTGCTTATAGTGTTGGAACAATCTTCATCTTTGTATTCTAGATGAGTTTGCAAGAAAGTGACCTTCGAATTTTGATTCGCTATTGCTGGAAACGAGAACTTTCAACAAGAGATGCCGTAAAAGAGATTTGCGATGCTGAAGGTGAAGGAACTGTAAGTCAGTCAAAAGTTTCAAGATGGTACAGGTACTTTGAATCCAATGATCTTAACCTTGAAGATTTGCCTCGCCCCGGCCGGCCACTAAGTTGGATGATGGTGACTTGCAAGCTGCTTTGGACGCCGAACCTTCATCAAGTGCTCGAGATTTGGACGCTGAACTTGATTTTGTCCCCGAAAACCCCGCCACCGAAGCACAATCCGCTAAAAGAGTAGAGATTTGTCGCCAACTGCTCAACAATCCATTGAACGATCGATTTTGGAAGCGAATTGTGACGTCGGATAAGTGGGTCTTTTTGATCAATCACAAGAAGTGTGTTCCAAAAATCCAAAATTCTCCGTCAGGCAAGGTTATGATTTGCGCGTGGTGTAGCTTTGAGGGCGTGCTTCATTTTGAGTTAGTTCCGAATGGTCTTGTTGAAAGTTTCCATTTCCAGTTATAGTAGATCAAAACTCGAAGCTCACTTTCTTTTAGATTTATCTGGAATACAAAAATGAAGGTTGTTACAACACTATAAGCACGAAGAAACAAAAAAAAATGCATAAAAATTGCTCCCGAGTCAGGACTTTTCGAGATATTCATTTATGGAAAGTTAAGTTTTACAGGTACATTCCTATGTAACTGAGTTTTATTTCAATTTTTATCAATAGGTAATCGTAAAAGACACGTAATACATATAATGTTAGATAAAGAAATGAACTTCCGCTTGTGGAAACCCCATTACGTGTAGTAGCTGAAGGACCTGAAAATCGTGACCGTCGAATGAAATATGAGGAAATAATGCTAGGCAGGCATGAAATTTGCTTGAAAACTTCCTCTTAAGTGACTAGGGCGTATTCGATGTTAACGGTTTCATCAATCATCATAACTACTATTAATGGACGACACGTGATAGCGATTTCAAAGTGACAGTTGAAACCGTGCGATACGGCAACAAAACTTGTCTTGTGCATAACACTACGAGTACAAACCGCTACATTCAGATGATTTAAGATTACCTGAGCCCTTGGTCACTGGCAGCCATATTTTCATACAGGATGGTGCACCACCCCATTTTGCTCTTACTGTGCGCTCGTAATTAGACTTGCATGTAATTTGTATCTCTAAAGAAGGAGGTGTAGAGGGCAAAACCTTACACATTGCAAGACGTGGAGGTATGGATTCAGGAAGTCCTGGACAATATCCCAAACGACTTCTTTCAGAAGATCTTGTATTCCATCTCCGGCCGTTTGAGGACATCGGTTGACGCCACCGTTAAAAAATTCATTTTCCAATATAATTTATTTTAATAAATGTATATTAGAAATATGGTGGACTTTGTTATTAATTTTTAATGTCTAGTTACTTTTCATCTACCCTGTATACAAATATCTATCGAATTAGTAAACCAAAATTATATTACGTCAACAGATTGTCTAATGTGATTTAGCAGTTGACGGGTAAGTCAAGAATTAATATTAACGGTTTACAATTAATAACTTTAGGTACGCGGATGACACGCTAATAATAATCAACAGCAGTGAGTGTTTGCAAAATCTAATGAATCAATTAACAGATAAATGCGAACAATTCGGCTTGAAACTAAACATCAAGAAGACTAAATATATGATCATTAGTAAAGGAGGAGAGGTAAAAGACAATGGCATATCAGTAAACGACACAACGTTAGAGAAGGTCAAAAAATTGATTTATCTAGGAAGTACCATCAAATAAAAATTGGGACCCATCCGTGAAAATTAAGATCCGGATAGAAAAAGCAAAGGCAGCATTCATTAAGATGAGAAAGATTTTATGTACTCATGACCTAAGAATTGATCTAAGAATGAGGATGGTCAGATGCTATGTCTTCCCTATTCTAATAGTGTCGAAGCGTGGACACTAACAAAAGGCACACTTAAACGACTACAATCCTTCGAAATGTGGGTGTACAGAAGGTTATTAAAGATGAGTTGGCTAGTTAGAATTAGTAATAATGAGGTACGCATGCGAATGAATAAAGAATTAGAAATAGCGAAGCAGCGAAAGCTACAATACTTCGGTCACATAATGAGACGCCCCGAAAAATATGAGATTCTCCATTTAATCGTACAGGGAAAAACATTTGGTAAACGTGGGCCAGGTAGAAGAAGGACTTTCTGGCTGAAGAACTTACGAGATTGGTATGGGAAGACGATCATTCAATTGTTCCGAGTAGCAATCAATAAAGCCACCATAGTAAACATAATAGCCAACGACCATTGACGGCCAAGGCACCGCAAGAAGAAGAAGGGCAAGACAAACTGAGAGAAAAAGTGCACCAATACTTACGTAGATTTCATGGAATTCAGTTTAACATTTTAGCATTATTAAATGGCCCCATCAGTAAGTTATGGTTGAAATTGTTAGATATAAAACGGCATATCGTAAGATTGGACATCTGGCAACACCATAACCTTAAAATATTAGCGATTTTTTATCAGCATCACATAATTTTTTTCGTGCGAAAATGTCGAGTTTTGAGCCGAGTAAGCGTCATTTGCGGGAACTTTCGATTTACTTCTTTAATTTGAATAAATCTACAGCTGGGGCGCATCGATTGCTTATAGAAGCATATGGTGAGGCTGCTTTAAGTGAGAGAAGTTGTCGTGAGTGGTTTCATAAGTTTAAGAACGGTGAGTTTGACGTCGAAGACAAAAAATGTAGCGAAAGGCTGAAAGTGTACGAAGACGCGGAATTGGAAGGATTATTAGAGGAAGATTCCTACCAAACGCAAGCAGAACTTGCACTTACATTAGGACTCAACAAGCAATTTCACATCGTTTAAAATCGTTGGGAATGATTCAAAAGCAAGAATATTGGGTTCCATATGAACTGAAGCCGAGAAACCTGATGAAAAATTTTGAATTTATTTTATGATTATTATCCCTACAACTATTGGTGTAAAGCTATGAGTAGTTTCACAAGTTTTTGAACATTGACGAAATAGGATTCTTGGTCAATTAATAAAAAATAGTTAAGTATTTTATTAGATTAAGTTGAGGTTACTGGGAAATTTAATTCATCAACTAAAATAGACGAAATCTTGGAAAGCCGATATAAATTAGAGTTTAATAGCACGACTTTCCAGCAGGAATTGATTTATAATTTTGTTTTTTAGTATGGATGATATAATATCGGCTACTATTATAGTAATTAGGATCAGAATTAGGACATAGTTTAGAAGAAAGCTAATTGTTCTGTTAAAGAAGAAACTGCGCCTTGAATGTTAATATTTGATCATGTTGCCATTCTAAAAAGAGTTGATCTTAAATCTATTACAGTATTCTGTCATATTAGAGTTTAATTAGACAATCTGGGGAGTTTTGGAAATTACGTTTTAATAGGGAAAAATAGAGGCAGAAAGTTAAGTACACAATAGGTTTTCCTGGATAAATGTTATTCCTTCTCAAATTATAAAGAAGAAAAAGAAAAATACTTACTTTGAGATTAGTGATCTTGGAAATGAGACTATATTTCATGATAGATATGCATATGGGTAATCAGAGTATCGTTGATGTATACCTCTAAGTCCTAGAGGGTGTTGAGGAAAATATTACATTTACTCCAATAGATATACAAGGTGGTATCCAAAAGTAGTAGGATTGATTTAAAAAAAAATTATTGAACATTTTGGTACATCGACTTAATACTCTTCAAAATAGGCCCCTTGGGCATCCACACACTTCTGGTAACGAGCCTTCCAGGTCGCGAAGACCTTCTGGAAGTCATCCTCCGGGATGCTGTTCAGCGCCCTCGTCGTTGCCGCTTGGACTGCTTCCACCGAGTCGAAACGATGCCCCTTGAGCTGCCCCTTGATCCGGGGGAACAGAAAGAAGTCCGGCGGTGCCACATCAGGGCTGTAGGGGTTGAGGCAACGTGGAAACGCCGAATTTCGCCAGGAGATAATTATTTTGAATTTTTTAAGTTAGGGCCGGCTGTATTTTGGTTCCCTCTTGTACATATTTGAAATTTGAGGTATCGGCCGAATTTGTCCGAGCACGCGTTGCGATATATAGGCCGTGGTTGGCCCACAGGCCGCCACTACGCCTTTGCCTTTGCTCGCTTTTGCACTTGCCCTTTTTTTCGTTCGCGCTTCGCCGTTTTGCACGCTTGGCCTTTTGGCTATGTTCTCGCAGGCGTCGTTCTTTGAATTCAGTTTGTGACAGAAATTTTCCGTAAGACGAGAGCGTTTTTAACCGAGAGTTCGCCGGCGGCTTTTAATTTTTTGCGAGGCTTTTTGTTAAAGACTAATTTTCCGGGTTGAAATTTTGCCGGTAAAAAACCTCGGGCCATTTTCTTTGATCTGGCTCGACGAAGGAACCTTTTACACCAGGAAGGGCGCTGCCGTTCGGCTCCGCTGTGAAAATTGGGATAACTTGTCCTATTTTTTATCCGTAACCTTATATCCTTTTTTTCTGGAAGCCCAAGTACCAACAGCAGGGAACCGATATCTGCGGGAAGCGCCGTTTCCACAGGTTAGTGTTTAACTTTAGATTTGTTTCCAGTTCCTTTATTCAAAATTCAAAATTATCTATACAGTCCATTATTCCGACCGCACCAGAGACCTTCCACAGTCCTCAATAAGTTCTTCCAAAAACATTTGCATACAGGACTTGTTTCAACTCTAGGACTACTTTTCTGGACCATAACTGGCAATCGATTTAGGATGACCTTATGGCTCGGATTTTTTTTAATGTTCTTTTCTGTGCCATTAATCACTGAATTTCCTTGGATAATTATTGTCTTTGAATCTTGTTAGCAGGTATGGTGCTTCTTGCAATTTGCCGTCAAAGTTTTCGACTTCTATCTCCAATTTCTCGGGGGTTTTGAGCGAAACATTCGACTGAATTTCCTTTTTCAATACAACTGTAATTTTTCCCCTTTAGAAACGTTGAACACCGATTTTGCACATGTGAAATGCTGCTTGCCAAGTATAAACGAAAGGGTTTTTTGCATAATCAGTGGTGATGAAAAATGGATCCACTACGATAACCCAAAGAAAAGGAAATCATGGGGACCACGTGGCCATGCTTCAACATCGACAGCCAAGCCAAATATTCATCGAAAAAAACTCATGTTGTGTATTTGGTGAGATCAGCGTGGTGTCGTGTATTATAAGTTGCTCAAACCAAACGAAACCATTACTGGGGCTCTCTAGTGAACACAATTGATGAGATTGAGGCGAGCACTCAAGGAAAAACGCGCCCACTACTACTCCAGACACGACAAAAGTATTGTCCTGCATGATAATGCTCGTCCACATGTTGCAGCGCCGGTCAAAACCTACTTGGAAACACTCAATTGGGAAGTCCTATCCCATCCGCCGTATTCACCAGACATTGCTTCTTCTGATTATCACTTGTTCCGATCGATGGCACATGGCCTGTTTGAGCAGCACTTCACATCATATGAAGATACCGAAAATTGGATCGATTCGTAGATAGCCTCAAAAGATGAAGCATTCTTCCGACGCGGTATCCATATGCTGCCAGAAAGATGGGAAAAAGTAATGGTTAGCGATGGAAAATACTTTGAATAAAACATAAGGTTCCGTTCTTTCACAATAAATGGCCAATTTTTGATAAAAAACGGCTGAGACTTATTTGTACTCCCTTTAGTTGAAACTAAATTTTCTTTATCAGAAACAAAATTTACTGTTGTAAAGTGTTTCAAGAGATCGGTGCTTCTTTTCATCCACCTGATGAAAAATTTTGAATTTATTTTATGATTATTATCCCTACAACTATTGGTGTAAAGCTATGAGTAGTTTCACAAGTTTTTGAACATTGACGAAATAGGATTCTTGGTCAATTAATAAAAAATAGTTAAGTATTTTATTAGATTAAGTTGAGGTTACTGGGAAATTTAATTCATCAACTAAAATAGACGAAATCTTGGAAAGCCGATATAAATTAGAGTTTAATAGCTCGACTTTCCAGCAGGAATTGATTTATAATTTTGTTTTTTAGTTTGATATAATATCGGCTACTATTATAGCAATTATGATCAGAATTAGTACGACGTAGTTTAGAAGAAAGCTAATTGTTCTGTTAAAGAAGAAACTGCGCCTTGAATGTTAATATTTGATCATGTTGCCATTCTAAAAAGAGTTGATCTTAAATCTATTACAGTATTCTGTCATATTAGAGTTTAATTAGACAATCTGGGGAGTTTTGGAAATTACGTTTTAATAGGGAAAAATATTGTGTCATTCAATAGAGGGAGAAAGTTGAGTAGACAATAGGTTTTCCTGGATAAATGTTATTCCTTCTCAAATTATAAAGAAGAAAAAGAAAAATACTGTTGAGATTAGTGATCTTGGAAATGAGACTATATTTCATGATAGATATGCATATGGGTGATCAGAGTATCGTTGAGGTATACCTCTAAGCCCTAGAGGGTGTTGAGGAAAATATTACATTTACTCCAGGATGGTATCCAAAAGTAGTAGGACTGATTTTTTAAAAAAAATTTATTAAACATCTTGGTACATCGACTTAATACTCTTCAAAGTAGGCCCCTTGGGTAGGCACTTCTGATAGCGAACCTTCCAGGTCGCGAAGGCCTTCTGGAAGTCGTCCTCCGGGATGCTGTTCAGCGCCCTCGTCGTTGCCGCTTGGACTGCTTCCACCGAGTCGAAACGATGCCCCTTTAGCTGCCTCTTGATCCGGGGGAACAGGAAGAAGTCCGGCGGTGCCACATCAGGGCTTAAGGGGGGAGGGGGGTGGGGGCAACGCGGAAACGCCGAATTTGGCCAGGAGATCCCTCACAATCCACGCGCTGTGGCACGGCGCGTTGTCATGGTGCAGCTTCCACTTCCCCACCAGGTCTGGTCGCACGCGTGTGATCCGATTTCGCAGCCGTGTGAGCACTTCCACGTAAAATCTTGCATTTACAGTGTGTCCAGGAGGTACAAACTCCTTATGGACAATGCCACGACGGTCAAAAAATGCAATCAACATCGATTTCACTTTCGATTTCGACATTCTGGCCTCCTTTTTACGGGGTGATTGTGCGGTGTGCCACTCTTCGCTCTGACGTTTGTTTCCGGGTCGTATTTGTAGCAAAACTTGATGGCGTACCGCTGCTCCAAATTTCGCTCCATCGCAACTGACGACGAGGCGTCACAACAGGAGGTCACTAAAACAGTGGTCCACACTCAACTAACGCACGCAGGCGACTGCAGCAGGTCGAAACCTGTTCCCAAGACTCCCCTCCATAACATTCGGCCTTGCAGACCCTCACTCCATCGCTCCGCGTGCGCGGGAAATAAACAGTCCTACTACTTCTGGATACAACCCTGTAGTATTGAACTGAATTTTGGGAATTTGCTATTTAGATAAAACCCAGTAAAAAGAGGAAATTGTTAAAACATAGCGGAAATAGACATGCTTCATAGTATGTGTCGTGAAGAATCTCAAGGGATGGATTAGCTAAGACCCCCAACAATAAAAAAGAAAATGAATCTTAGGACTCATATTATTTGAGAAGAATACTTAATTCAGTTCCATGAAGTGTTAATCAAATGAAAGCTTTAATTTCTGCTAGAACTACAATAATTGTAATTGATAAAGTAATGTAAGCTTGGCTATTAACATCTATTCCTACAAAAAATATGGGATGAGCTCATACTATAAATCCTAATAGTCCAATTGCTGTTATGACGTAGATTATTGTAAGAAGAAACTTTGTGAGCAATTTTGGTAAAAAGGAGATAAAAAATTCATCCTGTTTTCAATAACTCTTCTTACTAACAGAAGAGTAAGAAGTGGAGGTAGTAATCAAAAACTTATGTTGTTTCTTTATGATAAAGTTATGTTAATAGATTCAGGCTATTTCTATTTTTGTTAGCAAAATTGTAGATATAAACAAGAAGAGACAAATATTAAATAATATTCTATGGATTCGTGGCATCTGTGTGATAAAACTTTTTATCCTCTTGGAGACTGTTTGTGCCAATCTCAAAATTACCCTTTATTTTGAATTTTTTAAATTAGGGCCGGCTGTATTTTGGTTCCCTCTTGTACATATTTGAAATTTGAGGTATCGGTCGAATTTGTCCGAGCACGCGTTGCGATATATAGGCCATGGTTGGCCCACAGGCCGCCACTACGCCTTTGCCTTTGCTCGCTTTTGCACTTGCCCTTTTTTTCGTTCGCGCTTCGCCGTTTTGCACGCTTGGCCTTTTGGCTATGTTCTCGCAGGCGTCGTTCTTTGAATTCAGTTTGTGACAGAAATTTTCCGTAAGACGAGAGCATTTTTAACCGAGAGTTCGCCGGCGGCTTTTAATTTTTTGCGAGGCTTTTTGTTAAAGACTAATTTTCCGGGTTGAATTTTTGCCGGTAAATAACCTCGGACCATTTTTTTTGATCTGGCTCGACGAAGGAACCTTTTACACCAGGAAGGGCGCTGTGAAAATTGGGGTAACTTGTCCTATTTTTTTATCCATAACCTTATATCCTTTTTTTCTGGAAGCCCAAGTACCAACAGCAGGGAACCGATATCTGCAGGAAGCGCCGTTTTCACAGGTTAGTGTTTAACTTTAGATTTGTTTCCAGTTCCTTTATTCAAAATTCAAAATTATCTATATAGTCCATTATTCCGACCGCACTAGAGACCTTCCACAGAAAGAAATCTGTTGTTGTCCTCAATAAGTTCTTCCAAAAACATTTGCATACAGGACTTGTTTCAAATATAGGACTACTTTTCTGGACCATAACTGGCAATCGATTTAGGATGACCTTATCGCTCGGATTTTTTTTAATGTTCTTTTCTGTGCCATTAATCACTGAATTTCCTTGGATAATTATTGTCTTTGAATCTTGTTAGCAGGTATGGTGCTTCTTGCAATTTGCTGTCAAAGTTTTCGACTTCTATCTCCAATTTCTCGGGGGTTTTGAGCGAAACATTCGACTGAATTTCCTTTTTCAATACAACTGTAATTTTTCCCCTTTAGTGCGTTTATTTTTGGAAGTTGGATTTCCTTCCTTTTTATCGATATGTTCGCTGACTGTCAAAACCATAGGAGAATGGTCTGAACTCAAAACGAATTCATCACTGATCTCGATGTGATGTTCCGAGATGTTCTTATACATCCAATCAATCTGGCCTCTTGTTGATATCAATAGACCAGTACGTTGGCTTCCCTAAATTCGCTAAATATCCAGTCATGTATTGTTGGACATCCCTTTAGTGACGGTTATACTGGCACCCTATTCAGTGTCTTTACCAATGAAATCTTTGGAAGCTGTGATTGTTGATTTTCTTATATCGACCACTATTTCTTTTGGTTCAGAAAGCTTGTAACTTTCCTGTATGTTTCTTCTTTTTCTATGTTTAGTTCGCTTTATGGTAATCTGAAATTGATTTATTTTTCCTCTATCTTTTCTTTGTTCTTTTGTACTATCCATTCAGTCTCACTTGAAATGTCGACGAATGTTTCATTTGTCAGTGCATCCTCGTCTCCACTTGATCCAATGGCAACTGATGTTAGATTTCGAGTTATACCTACTCTCTATCCCAATTGCTAGACGCAGCGAAGTTTGAACATGGCATATAAGTTTTCTTTTTTCTATTTTGTTAAATTTCTTCCATCAAATGAGTTAAAAACATTATAATAAAATAAATAATTATATTGAACATTAATTGTAAGTGTTTGTGCTTGATCTAGATGTTTTGACGCAATTAAAATTGCGAAAGGTCTTTGCTTCATGACAAACCTTACACCTGTTTGTGGACTGGTCATTTTCTGGGCTAGCGGCAAAAAAGCGGTTAAGACAATTAATTGTGGCCTCTCCAAATGCGATAATTTTCGAGGCGCTTAGCATTCATTCTTAGTGAAGCAAGATGTTTAGAGGGGCGGGGCATATACAACGCGGTATTCTCCATTTGCCAATTATATCAGGAGGGCGGGACTTATTCGTAACAAGGTCTCGCGATCAAGACCCTATGAAAGCTGAATTATATTTGTAACGTTTTGTTTGAAGTCATTTCGCCAATATTTCACTGTGGCATAACATTTTGATCTGACTTGCATGTTGTAAAAGTGAGTTCACTTTATACTTCAAATAGATGAATTTATAGTATCTTTAAGATTGTTTTTGGTAGAAACGCCTATATTTGTCCCCGCTGAAGATTTATTTTTTATACATCGTAAGCCTCCGTTCATCCGCTGTCGATTTTAATTTGTTAATAATCAGTATTTGCCATCTTTATCATTAAGGCTTATCAACAAATAAATTGGAAATTATCACAAAATGCGAACAATGCGAAGCCAAGCGTCAAATATTGATTTAAATATCTCGCACAACAAAATAAAGTACGTTTATTTTACCTCGTAGAAATATCAATCCCTTTTTTGTAATCCGGCATGTAATTAATTGAAATTGATAAGTTGCATTTTACCTTTTAAAATTCCTTTTTAGTATATATTTTGACAAAAGTACAGGGTGGACCGGAAGTCTTTGTGCAAATTTTATTTCTTTACTCCCGCTTTAGGTGAATGTTATTTTTTTCTGTTTGAACTGACTTTAAGGTGCCGCAAATCTGTCAAACAAACCACTTAATAGTGATCGAAAATTGCTACTGTAGCAAACTCTACAAAAAAGTATACTTATGTATATTGCAGAGGAAAGGAAAGGTAAATATAGACTTGTCTACATACAAGAATTAAAAATTTTTTTCAAAGAAATCAAAAAGATACAAAGAGGAAAACAGGATTACATCAAAATACATGTTCGAAAATTGAGAGAAAAATATCAACAAGAAACGCATCAAGTTTTTAGAAAAGCAAGCAAGACAATACAAGGCTGGAACGTTGAAGAACGATGGATTTATCGTAAAGAAGCAATAACTGAGAAGACAGAAGAAATATTTGGGAGAACTACAATAAAGAGGACAAAGGAAAAAAACAAGTTGGTGGAATGAGGTACAAGAAGAGGGTGACGAAAAAGAAAGAAGCAAAATAACACAGCGCGAGATATGATAAAAAGAAAATAAATAGAGCGAAGAAAATAAGCTGGGAACAATTTGGAATAGAAATGAATTGAACTTTCGATAAGAACAACTGAAGTTCTGGAATAGAATCAAAGCAATGAGAGGAGAGAAAAGAGGTATAAAAACAAAAACATTCAACTGAAAGCAATAGCGAAGGAATTCTTACAAACTTGGAAGGAACATTATGAAGTTAAAATCGGAAGAGAAGACGAACATGAGATAAAAAAGAAAGTAATGTAAAGGATAAGAGATAAAAATGAACTAATCGGAAGGAGCTTTGAAAATAATTAGACTTAGAAAAGCGTGTGGTAGTGATGAAATAAAATACCAAAAGATTACGATGACAATTTAATTATCCCTATACATAAAAAAAGAGAAGAAACGGAATTGGAAATTATAGAGAAATCTGCTTAGCGTCGTTGGATTTTTAAAATTTATACGAGCATAATATTAGAAAGAATAAAAAGAATGGTAGAATGACAATTAGAAGAAAAACGAACAGCATATAGAAAAGGAAGACAAGCATCGGATTGTGTATTCCTATCAAGGAATTTATTGACGCCAGAGCAGCTTTCAACACAGCAAATTGAAGTAAAATATGGAAAATGATGGAGGCGTCACAAATAAAGGGCAAAACAATTAAAGTAGTTAAAAACGTGTGTGGGAAGATAAGAGGAAAGGTGCAACTAAATGGAGAACGATCCGAAAGCTTTGAAATGGCGAGAGGGATAAAACAGGAAGACAACCTGAGCCCACTTCTATTTATATTAATAGTAGACAAAACAATGAAAAATACAAATCACCAAACAACAGCAGACAACAATAGGAAACTTAACGCCTTTAAACGATATTGATAGACGATATTGTTCTAGTAGCAAATTTACGTACAAAATTACAAAAATTAATCGACATATAGACGGGAGAGGTTTTAAAAATGGAAATGGAAGTGAACACAAACAAATACAAATACATGATGGTAAACCAAAAAGTAATAGACATAACCTGCAAAGGAGAAATAATAGAATAAGCAACTGCTGTTGAATAAATTGGCACCATGTTTCTACAAGATGGGAAAATAGTAAATAGAACAAAAAGAGCAACAATTTATGGAAAGAAGAAAATAGAGAATAGAGTGAAACTACAGGTATACAACACGATAGCCATACCAAGGATGACACGCATGTGAATCATGAATAGCACAACAGAAACACGAAATTATAATAGCGGGAAAAACACGATGGGACAGAGTACGATATGGATAAATTAGGGAATCTTTAAAACAGGAACCCATATTACATAAAGTAAACAAGAGAATGCTTAACTGGTTTGGACACATGGCTAGAATGGAGCAGAACAGACTAGTAAAAAAGACAATGGAAGCAAAACGAGGATATAAGAGAAGAAAATGAAAACTTAGGAAGACGTGGGTGGAATAAATACAAGAGATAGGAAAATCGGAGGGAAGGATGATAAGGAAATGAAGGAAATGGCAAGAGACTGAAAGGCGTGGAAGAGTTGGGTGAATAACTAAACAAAGAAATAAACTCCAACACCTAAAAAACAAAGGAAATAGCGACAAAAATAAAACAAAGAAGAACTGAAATATTCAACTTATTTGATAGAAGATGCAACGTTTTTTGATTACCTTGTCCACAATTTACCAAGGTACACTTCGTCAGTTATTCTCGACCGTCCTGATCTGTTCCGATCCATCTTGCTATCTACTTCTTCAAATCGCTTGATTGTATAATTTATTTTGTTTCAATAGGTGCTGAAGAATTCTACAATTTCTTTGATCTTCGTGACCTTCTGCATAAAAAAACAAAAGTTAAACGGAGTTCTTTCTCTTTTACTTGAGATGTCATTAATACGCTTAAACTGCCAAAAATCAGTTGTTCCACAAAGGAAAAACACCAAAGGGGGCTAAATCTAAATATATCAAAAAAACAACAAAAGAGTTGATATGCAATTTTTATCCAACAATGAAAGTGATTTAGGCGATAATGCAAAACAAAACAGAACGCTTTTATTTGATTTACGATTGCTAATGCAGATAAGTCTTGTCTACTCATAATAAACACGGTAGTCCATCTTTTGTACTACATGAATATATAAACTCCGCGAATGTGCCCCCATTCAGTGAATCCCTTCGGAAGCTCATCATGTCTTTGCAACCAGACATCCATCGCCATTCTTCGATGGACGACCTCGCCGTGGAGAATTTCCGGAGGTACTTGCGCGTCCCATCGGTACAGCCGGACGTGAATTATGGTATGTTTCATGATGGTTTTATATCTCAAGTCTCGAATCTACGAGGTGCGTTCAATTTCTAAGATCTCCAAATTTTTTCTGATAAAGCACTTGCCCAAGAAAGTTGAAACTTATGTTACTGCTCAACATAATCTCCCTCTAGACGTACACACTTTCCTCAACGTCATCATCATGATTCCATAGCTGCTGAGAAAATTCCTTTAGGGGTGTGTTTTCCCACTGGAAAATCGCTGATGCAACAGCGGCTCGATTAGAAAATGAGCGACCACGGAGAGTATCCTTCATGATCAGAAATCCATGGCGGCATCACGTCAACATGTCCTGAGACAATGCCACCCGCGTAGCCTGGTGTTCGTCGATCAACATTCGTGGGACCCGCCTTGAAAAAACTTTCCACATTTTCAGATCATCATGCAAAATGAACTCCATACATTGACGAACTTCCATAGCAATTTGCTCCGCTCGCGCAATCATGGTTTCGGTCCAGCTGGTTCGTGGTCGAGACTGCTTCAGTTCATTGTTACACAACTCTCGGCCGTCTTTAAACTTTCCTCATGAACGTCCACCCATAACGTCTTCACCGAATGTCTCACTCAATTGGCGGTGAATTTTGATGAGCGTTTCACCACGCAACAGGAGAAAACGGGGCCAATTTAAGTATCAAAATAACACTCACTAAAATGGCGGCAATTCGACCTATGTACATTGTAAGGTGCTGCCATCTATATTATAAATTCAGAAATATTTTCCGCGTTTTTTAAAATTATCCGCATCTTTCTACTTAACCTGATTGCTGAGAAAAAAATTAGACCTTCGAACTTGAACGCACCTTGTAGTTAGCGGTGAATTTTTAATTGTTACTCGACCTATAAAGCAGGAGATTTTGAAAAATCTGTCTGAGGTAAAACATGTCGCGTTTAATCCGTGTCGTTTTCTCTTCACTAATCTTTATTTGAAAGAAGTGAATATATATTTCCTTGACATTCCCCTTCAATAAATATGCAGTTACGCCATAGCTCCGATAGTTTTCGTAAAGCTGTTACAAGCCGTTTTTGTGTATAGCACGACACCACTTGTAGACAACCGAATGAAACTCGTTGTTGAAAGAAAACTTATCGTACAGTGCCTCTTTTATTGCGTCAAACAGATCGCAGACCCGCTAAATATGGAATGTGAAGCAGCACGAATGTATCCGAAGGCTTGCAGAATAGGCAACGACATGACGACTGATATGTGGCCGCGCATTGTTATATTAAAGGAACACACTCCACCTCTATTTCCCCCAGCCACGTGCTAAATATGAGGATTAGGACATAAGTCATGGCAACTATTTTTTTTCAAAAGTAAGGTCACAATCACAAATATCATATGTCTCAAGAAAGTCGTGCATTTATAATGTATCCAAAACATAATATGGCTCTACGGTGTTCTGTAATTGCACAGGGAGCAATGTCAAATCAGTTGTCAGACAAATGCCGTGCAGGCTGAATGTGATCCAACTAGAACAGTGTTTGCATATTAAAATAGCCATTCTCATGGCATACACGTCAGACAATGCCACAGAGAGTTGGTAGAAGCTGTCAGAAATAATGCTCTTCCAGACCAAATTGTCACGAGGTGGGTAGCAGAGTTTCGGCAAAGACAAAGCAACCAGTGACCGGCAACGGGAAGACGACCTTTGAGTATACGGGCCAATATGTCACGTGCAATAATCGATCGCCTGATGGAGACCGACAGACGATGGACGCTGCTTAAATTAGAGAAAGAATTTTGCGGAATTATCTGCACCTGCATAAAGTTGCAACGAAGTGAGTACCACATACATCACATGCATCATAATACGACCACCTAGCATGCTGGTAACAGGAAGGAGACCACTTCCTTTGAAAAATCATCGCTATCGATGAATTTTGGACCAGGGCATATGATCACCAAGAAGGTCGAAGTTCCGTCAGAGTCCTTCCCTCGTGAAATTGATGGTGATTGTCGTATATGATGTCAAAAGAACGATTGTGGGCCACTTCGTTCCACATGACAGAGCAGTGACAGCAGCTTCCTACAGGAACTTTCTGCTAAGACAGGTACGCCATGCCATTAAGGAAAAACGACCTAATCGTCTGGATACGGCACACGAACGCTGTTTTACTCGGGTCACATCCATCCTGAATGGCAGTCGACTGACAACTGATTTAACATTGCCCTCTGTGCAATTATAGGAAGTCACAGATCCATCTTGTGTTGTGGACACACACACTATGAGTGCACGGCTTCCTTGAGACATACATTTTGTGGTAACATTTCCTTACCTTAAAAAATTAGTTACTATGACTTATGCCTTAACCCCGTAGGTTGGTAAATATGTCGGCGGAATTACTCACAGTACCGCTGATTGGTAATGTTCTCAGGAGTGGATAGCCAAACCATCAGCAGAATTCCCTCCTAATCCTAAAAAGTTAATCGCCTTTTGTTTTGTATTGAACAGTCACAGTCTCATATGCTGTTATTCCATAGATTGGGGTTTTTTTCCTGCGTTTTATGCCAGGACCATAATTCGTCTACTGTGACCAGACGTTCAAAGATACAGCGACTATTGACATTCCGTCCACATGTTTCTGCTTCTACTAAGTGATGAGAGTATGAGGAACCCATTGTACACAGACTTTTATCATCTTTTTTGTCCTAATGGATGATGGAATGCAAAGTTCCACGAGACAAACTTGTTGCATCCGCCAGTGTATCGAATGTGATTCTCCTGTTTGCCGTTATCAAGTGGGACACACGCTCCCACTGCTTTTGTCTTTCTTAGAATAGTCATTGCCGTGTTTGAACTCAAATATCTAACGACCCAGCACTGAGTTTTTACTACTGATATCCAAAACAGTCACTTTTATTTAACCTAGAATATTATCACTGTTGTTCTAGAATAATTATTGGAATATTGGGAAGTTTAAATTTATTTAATCTAATTATTTACTTTACATGCAAGAAATTTAATTAATTAATAATATCTATGTGATTTTGACTTTACTTCCCTGGACCGCTGCGTGCTATTTATACAATCAGCACCTGTTCTAGAACCTACAAGAACTATCTGGTAAAAAATTGGAAATTACCGCATTGTTCAAGTCCTCGCACGTGCACCATCACCATTACCCCGGCCGCCCACGTGTAGGGCATTATGTTCGCTGCTCAACCGTGACGGCTCGACGACAGCTCTGGTATTAGCCCCTACAAGGGGCGTTTGTAAATTCGTTACAATGCTTAAGTCATAAGCTCCGTCCAATTTTAAATTCATATAAAACGAAACAAATTTAACTCTGAAACTTCACTGAGTTTGTAGGATAGACTCGATTTGAAGATTGTTCCTTTCAAAATTATGTTCTTGTTTTTTAAACGACAGAATTTAGGACCTAACCGGTTGAATAAATACTCCCCTTGTTTACACCTTAGTAGTGATAAGAAATTTTGCCACCTGTACAGACCCATGCGTTTCATTCATCCGAAAGCAAGCAAGCAATCTGGAGTTGCCGCTTAAGATATACTACTGTGCTCCGAAGAAGCCCATTCTGATAATAACATGGCTGGGTACTCAGCCCGAACTGCCTTCCGTATTGTTGGGGAGCCACATGGACGTGGTGCCAGCTTTCAAAGTACGATCTGAAGAACCGTTGACCACCAGACTTAGTCACTTCTCTTAATCTTTCAGGAAGAATGGACCTACGACCCGTTTGCGGCCCATATGGACGCAGAAGGAAATATCTTCGCCCGTGGTGCTCAAGATATGAAATCTGTAGGAATTCAGTATCTGGAGGCTATTAGAAGGCTGAGAAAAGATAAGGTCTCTCTTAAGAGGACTGTTCATATAGCATTCATGCCAGGTTAGTATTCCCCCTCCCCTCTTTCTTTCTCTCTGTAACAGCCTAACGTTTGTCGATTTTCTAGACGAAGAAACCGGAAGCCACGCGGGAATGCGAGCGTTCGTCAAAACTGACGATTTTAAAGCCTTGAATGTGGGGATCTCTCTGAACGAGGGCAGTCCTAGTTCTGTAGAGGCGTACGTCCTTTGTTATGATGAAAAGATTGCCTGGCGTAAGCAAAACTCGTTTTGGCCAAACTAAAACATTCTTGGAACAATATATCCTTACAGAAATGCGATTTCATTGTCATGGCATCACCGGGCATGGTTCCACTGGCGTGGAGAACACTGCAGGTGCGAAGGCGCGAATAATTTTGGACAGATTCTTGGATTTCCAGAAGGCGGAATTGAAGAAACTAGAGAAAAATCCTTCTTTGACAACTAATGACATCGTTGTTGTGAATGTGACAGGATTAGAGGTAATTTATCGATTTAGTAGCGTCCCTTTTGTCCATCTTCAAAAATTGAATTTATCATTCTTTGTACTACTATGTACGACTGAAAGGTTCTGGTAAGCTTTTGAGAATACCCAAATAATGAGGATGTTTATGAAATCAAAATACCTCTAGTTAATGCGGATGTGCTCTGTCTGTAGGGTGGTGTTCTGGCAAATGTCATTCCGCCTATATATACACTTATGTTTGACTGTCGCTTGCCAATCACGGCGGATTTGAACGCTTTCGAGAATATGATAAATCGGTGGAGAGTGGAAGCGGGCGAAGATGTAGCCATTGAGTACCTAAGAAAAGAACATCGCGTGTCTGCCACCATGTTGGACAACTCCAATCCGTTCTGGACTGCTTTTAAGAACGCTGCTGATGAAATGTACGTATTTTTAACAATTTCCTTCTCGATCTATCACAACTATCATAGTTGCTGCTTGTGGGACCATGACCTTTTAGAAGTCGCATTTAGAAACCTCGCTTTATTTTAGACACCAAAGAAATCAGCTAATCAAACATTTAACAAGATTAGGGGGCGAAACGGTAATATATACAAATGTTGAAACTCAAACTTAGACCAACCAATCAACTATGAAGGTCTCAGCACTCTATATATTATCGTTCATGAGATATGTCACTTTAAAATAAAAAAAGCAGGAAAACCCCCCTTAGGGGTGTTTCAATGGGTCGGGTTTATGAGACATTCCTATTCTACTTTTTAATGAGGAGTTCAAAAAAGATGGTCAGAAGTTTCGACCTAATTGTACAATTGATCACTACACTCAATTGTATATATTACCTCTAATTACCTCTAATAAAAACGCCAAAGTGAACTTAAGTGAAAATTGTTGGAGTAGATAGAGAAAGCGAAATTTATGAACTGACCTAGAACATGGTGTAAGTTAAATGTCTTTCTCCATCTAGATGTTCTCTCTCTCCAGGAAAGTTCAAAGTGTTTTTAATTACTTTTAAACCTTTTGTATTAAAACTTGTACTTCCGCTCTCATCAGCAGTGTTCGTATAAGTTATGCATTTGTCTTTCTGGAACCATCAGCCCCAGCCTGTCCGGCAGTAACACAACGCTGCACCTTCTTCTTAGTTGCAATCTGCCTTGAAAATCATCTTTAATGTTTATTATAACTAATCCTAACTCTGTTTTTTTTCTCTCAGGACCAAACTCAAACTTATCGCCTACAGCTTTTATTTAGTTTTTGCTTATCGGTGGTAATAAGTTGCCACATCAAAATGTATGTGATGTACAAAACTTTTAGTTAATGAATCGTTCTTTGTAGAAACGTCCAATTGCAACCTACTATAGCAGGAGGATCTACCGACAACCTTTTTGTGAGAGATGCTGGTATTCCGGGGTTCGGATTCTCGCCAATAAATCACACCGAGTCCAGATTTCACGGTAATAACGAGTACCTCAGCAAGGACGTCTTTCTGCGTGGAATCAACATTTATTATAAGCTCGTTACTGCAATAGCTAACGTGCCAGCTGAAACAGACTGATATAATCTAAACTATCAACTCTGAAAAGGAAAAAGGTATTAGTTTACTATGAAGATGCTAAAATAAATTTATGAAACGGCTGATCTGTTTATTTGATCCCCTCCCAAATGATTGAAATTTAAAGGGGTCAAGTCAACCCGCTCTTTGATATCCTTGTCACTTAATAAAAGCATGCACTGTTCGATGACAGAAATTTACTTGGAAAGACCACGAGAAAAAAATTAAGATGAAAAAGCATTACAAAAAAAGAATAGGTCAAATTTTAACGAAGACCAAAATGGTTACTACAGTATACTTCATATCTTTATTTAGAGGAGCTGTTAGCTGGTGCAGCATCTTATTTGATGCTTTAGATTTCGTTAAAGATCTTTGACATACCTTGGTACATCACAGGCATCTACTTTGCTTTTTCGACGCTCTTCATTTAGAACAGCAGTTCTTCTAATGATCTGCAGAATGGAGAAATAGATGCACTTTTCATTACACTCAACACGTTTCATTTAATTGGCTAATTAAAACCAATAACTGATGTGAAAATAGAAGGAAAAATATTGTTTGAATGTTACTAAAGTGAAGATTAGATTATGATTGCTGTCAAATTCACTGATGTTCTATATGATGTGCTGCATGCGAATGTTAATGTTTAATATTTATTGTCACAAAATTGTGTAGTGACATATGCAAAATCATCTTAAAAAATAAAACCCACTCTTGAAATCAGAAGTAATAATTAACCTAATAATTTTTGTGTTTGTTATTCAAAGGTACTTACAGTCTTCGAGTAGTTGTTAACTGAAAGGACTGAATAGTATTCCAAGTAAAACTTCTCATAAACGGTATTTTATTGTTTAACTATTAGAACTATTCAGGGAGATACCACAGACCAACGGTTCCAGAAGATAATCGAATAACCTTTATAAGCAACGTCATTGAAAATATTTTCGATAGGCAAAGTCCAAAAAAGGTATCTGAGAGGAGAGAGAGCAATATTGGAGTGAAAAATTGTATGTATTTATAAAACCAAACTAGAGAATATTTAGATGGTTTAGGGATGAATCTAAGAAGAGGATCTAACAAGAATTTTAAAGCTAGACGGGTGCCTTTTTCTTCTTTCCAATTTTAAGAAAATTGTGTGGGTTGTTTCTTTATAGATCTGCTCTATGCTACCATATGGACATGCTATGATCAAGTCATCAAGTTTACCTTCTCCATTACTCCCACATATTTTAAAATTACAATAATCTTTTTTGTGTCCATTAAAGTAAAAAGTTATGTCAACATGAAAAACAAACATAAAGTTGGAAGAGATCAAAAGAAAGTTATTAAAAGTGACTATCAGTGAACACTTAACGTTTCATCATCAGCATTTGGACTCAAACTATGGACTAATAAACAATAAAGAAAAGTGCAATCAAGTGAAATGAAACCATTAAAAAGAATAGCAGGGTTAAGATTAATTGACAAAGTATCAAATGTAGAAATAGGGAAGAAATTAAAGGTATAATGCCAAATACAAGGCTAACTAAAAGTCTGGAAAGTGCCTAAAAAGAAAAGTCCAATAAAGAAGTGGAATGATCAAAAAGGTGGTTATTTGCAAAAAAATGGTTAAAATGGTGAGAGGCTGAAGAACTGCCAAAGAATAGAACTAAGTGGAAAAATAAAAGAGCGATAGTGATAAAAATTAAAAAATCCACGCTGGCTCAAGACTGAGTAAAGTTGTCGAAAATGTAAAAAAAATTGTAGTATTACCATGTCAGATAATAAAAAATCCTGACTAAATAGGTGTGGTTTTTTCTCCTATTAATGTATTATAGTAATGTAACCAATTAAAATGGAGTTAAACCATACAAATTGTGTAATTACAAAACTTCTTCACTGCTTTATAATTACAATCTACAATGCATCAATTGTATAAAAAGTCAAATCAAGTAAAAACCTAGCAGTTTTGCTTATTGACTTAGTAAAATTAATTTTCAGCTAATAATCAAGCAATGCAAACAGTGGGGTCATAACAACCGACGTTTTCATATAATGTCATAATCACAATTTTATGTAAACACCAAATCTCGCTCATTCATGACGACAACATTGCTTATATGTTCGACATCATCTGCAGCCACTGGATGCGGTGGGGGTGCAGCAGCAGTTTCTCCGTGGCCCTTCTTGTGCTTCTTCATGCTGCTCGAGTCATAAAACCCTTTACCACAAACTGAGCATACGTATGGAGTTTCACCAGTGTGCGTGCGCACGTGAACAGTTAAATTTCCCTTTAGCGCAAAGCTCTTGCCGCAGAACGAGCAAATGTATGGCCTTTCGCCACTGTGTGTGCGCAAATGGTACTTGAGGTGTGACAACTGCGTAAAAGCCCTAGCACAAATGTTGCAGTTGTATGGCTTCTGACCGGTGTGGAATGAGCATATGGGTTTCAAATCCGCCCACGTGTGCAAACGACTTGTTGCACACATTGCACGTGTGCGGCTTCTCGCCAGTATGCACCTTAAGGTGCGACAGCAGTGCTGCCTTGGTTACAAAACCCTTGCCGCACTCGTTGCACAAGAATGTCTTCTCGCCATGCGTCAACTGGTGCGCCTTGAGCAGGTGTTTAGTCTTATAGGCCCGTTTACAAATCATGCAGACATGTTCGCGAGGCTCATTATCTTGCGATTGCTTCTTGGTGTCATCGCTGGCGTTGCCAGCACTCTCTGAATTATGTTTCTTCAGGTGCGCATTATAGCGGGCCAACCTTTTGAAGCCCCTACCACAATAGTTGCAGATAAAATGCGGACTATTGGCGTCGCCGCCTATCCTTTCGTACTTTGTGTGCGTCTTTTTATGGTTCTGGAGAGTTGTTGCTTGAATAAAACCTAAAAGAAACAAATCATTTTGACTATTTCCTATAACATACTCATATAGAGAACTCACCTTTTCCGCAAACTTCGCAGACATGGGGCCTTTCCCCTGTGTGCGTCATGGTGTGTCTTTTCAAATTCCCCGACATACTAAATCTCTGGAAGCAAACCTTGCATTGGTAGGGCTTTTCCTTAGTATGAACACGCATATGCTGGCGCAGCTTGCTGCTAGTGAACATTTTGGAGCACACTAAACAAGTATGGTTGCGTGCTTCGGATGTTTAGCTTCTTTGCGGTGCATTTTTAAGCTGTCATAGGTGTCACAGCTCTCACCACAGTCACGGCACTTAAAAGGAGGGCCACGCACTTTACTGGCCTGCACATTGCGTCGACGCTTCCTAGCAATTCTAACTGTTTTTCGTTTAGGCTTAGTTTTGACATTCAACTCATCCTCTCCAGCACTGCTCTCTTGGTTATCCCAATTCGTACTATCCGAATAATCTTGCTTCAGACTCTGTTTTGTAATGTCAACATTATTTTTTAAGTCTGCCTCTACTATGTAGCGTAATGTCGTATCAGATCGCTGACATTTTTGTATAAAGTAGTACAGACTGAAGAGCTCACCCAGGCAGTTAGTGCACATTTGCTGCGGCAAGCAATCTTCTTGCTGCACCTTCAATAGAATCTGCAATATTAATACCGGTTTCATTTAAAACGCTGCTAGCACTCACCTGCACAAAAGCATGCAACCTTAATATGTCCGACACTGGAGTCTCATCGTAGGCGACTTCGAAAATAAATCGATGGTCTCCTTCGGCAAGACATGTCCTGCAGATTTTATGGAACTGCTCCGTGCTAATGTAAGTAGTAGCTTCTGTGCAGCATTCAGAAGAGGGTTTGATTGCAGCAGCATCATTGTTTTCCAACTGCAGCTGTAGTATTTCCATGTGCAAGGTGTCGTCGTTCATAGTGCTTCCAAAAAAAATATAGGGCCGAACGTATTTGTATTTGAGTGTAGTAAAAATGCCGCTGTTGTGTCAGCAAATCAGTTCCAGGTTAGATTTATTATTTCTAACAAATGATACATTAAACAAAATAGACGGTATACCAACCAACATTAAAAAAGTATGACAGGAAATTAGAATTCCCCAACTGGTTAAATTGTCACCACATTAATTAAGGATGTTTTATGTATTTACATTAAAAAATAATTTATTATTAAATTTGCAAAAATGTTTCAGTGTATTGATTAGTAATTAATATATCGGTATTTTAGTTAAAATATTTTCGAATAGGGAATATCTAACGATCACACTTGGTAGAACTGTTTGTTTTTTTTAACGAAATTCAAGATGGATGAAGGGCATTTGGGTAGGTTCGCATTGTCTGACTGGTAATGCTCCCTGCTTGTATAGTGTGGGACATCATTTACGAACCGCTGAGCAGTCCATCGGCGTGTAAATTCTCAAACAGATGTTTATTGTGCCCCCACTGGTAATACATTTCGGGTAGAGTTGTGAAATCAATCGAACCTGTTATTGTGTACATACACTTGAACGTTGTTTGCATTGCACATTTATGTGGTTCATGTATGTATTGCCCTTTACGGTAACGATTAATTAAACTCGAGACGCCGAACTGATTGCAGAAGTGTTTATTTTCATTACTTAAAGGTTACTCGTGTTGATATTTTTATAACCATTTGCTTCCTTGTTCGGTAAGGATGAAGTGCAATGTGTACACGCCTCTGTAGCACTTTGTCAAGGTGGATACTTATGAAAACCTTTTTTCAGGTAATTTGGTGGTTAATAAAAACATGGATGAATCTGCTAATAATGTCATGAAACAAGGTAATTGTGAAGTGAAGCAGTGTCGAACAGGCAGTAACATACGTTTCATTGCAGAAATGGATGAAAATAAAATTAATAGTGACATTTCAAAAAGCGAATTGTCACAGGCACATTCAAATGTTCTGTCTTCATCTAGGCTGAAATGTCTTGAACAGAACACCAAGAATGATAAAATACCACATAGGAGTTTCACAGTGCTGCGACCGTCGCAGCTGAATGGCAACATAAACAGCAACCCTAGCCCTCAGAAGACGTTTCTTTTGAACCCCAGCAGACTAAATCCTTTTGCAAAAGTTCCACAGGAAGATGGTAGTGATCATAATGAATCGAAAGAAATAAGCACACCCTCCACAGCTTGCAGTAACAGCACTCCAAAGTTTTTACCACTCTTGCAGAACGGGGGCCGATCTGAAACGGTGACGCCTGCTGCATCGGCCTCTGCTCGATCGAGTGACTTTGTTTTGGTCAGAACATACAGGACCGCGTGATATCGGATAGCAAACCCGAAGAGAATGGCAAGCCGGTTAGCTGTGTGAACACGAATGGCACATCAGATATGTTGTTTAGCACAGCACTGAAGGAGAACACACGGGTGGAAGATGCAGGGGCCGGCTGCAGCACGAACGTTAATGGCACTTCCAACATGCTATTTAGCTCGGCTCTGAAAGACACTTGCGCTTCGCCCGCCAAACCCCACTGCACAAAGTCCCTGAGCGAGTCGGCACGCGAGTATGAAGAGTCGCGGGCAGTGAAGCGGAAGTACGAGGAGGTCGAAGTGAAAACCGGTGAAGAAGGAGAAACTAATGTATTGCAAATCATGTGCAAGTTGTTTGCGTTCGACAAAGTTGCTGGTGGGAGTTGGCAAGAGAGGGGTCGTGGGACTCTCAGGCTTAATGACCAAGAAACAGATGTCAGTTCACATAGTCGGCTAGTTTTTAGGACTGCAGGCAGTCTGCGGGTTGTACTTAATACCAAGGTAAGATTTTGTTAGGTAATGCAGCTTTGATTCTATATGAACTGACAATTTGATGTTTGAAGTTTACTATTTATGAAAATTTCAGTTTTATGCATGGATGTAGATATTTTTTGTCAGAAGTATTAATACTACTGTAAATGAAGTTATAATACAAGAATTTATTAATTATCAAAAATAACTAATATTAATTGATTTATTTTAATGGAACAAGTTTTACACTGTACAGTAGAATAGTACAACTTTACTTTAGTGCTAAAAGTTCACACAGACTTGCAACATAACCCATACCTAATGCATATTCTTCCAATTGATCCAAAGTTTTGACTTTATTTGATAAACTTCTTTGAACCCAGTTGACGTTCTGGTAATTGGATGTTGAAGCTTTCTTGAACAGTGCGTGCAAAATGAGAAATGTCAGCGTTTGTAGACTTTGAGTGACCATTTCTTATACAAGTTGCACATTCTCCTTTTGTTTGGATCTTGAAGGATAACCACTTCTGAATGTATCTCTCACATATTCTGTAGTTGTGAGTTTGGGATGGTAGCTTTGATGGCTTTAACATTAACTGAAGCACGAGTTTGTGAACCCTACCATATCATGTTTGTGCTTGCACAACAGACTGCCACTCTTGGTAACAGCATGCGATTTGGGCATGATCATGCAATATCAGGCTGTGGGTCATTACTCAATCTGACATATAGTTCTACTACGTTAGGGATTTTTAAAAAATTGTTTTGAAATTGCAACCTATTATGAAATATCAATTTTGCAAATCTACTTGACACTTTCCACTAGTTCAAACTTCTGGCATTATTAGCTTGTACATCTGAGCATTTTTTGGTTCCCTGAGAAGTTTTTATTTATGTGAAATCTGTATTAGACTTGCCATTTTTGTAGTTTTTCATGTTCTAAATATCTAAACCACATCATCTGTCTATACCAAGAATGATTGTGGTCCTCTTATGACATTATCTTCCTTTTTAATTTTAATGTTTTTTAATAGCCCTAGGTCTTGTCAAAGTAGTTTCTTTGGGTATCTACGCATAGGTGTCATATTTCCAGAGGTCACAGAAACAAGCAGAGAAAGCTGCATTTGGAATGCTTCCCAGCATGTGTAGCAGCTGTTTTAATTGCTACAATATCTTTATGATGCTACCCTTTTACTGACATTTTCACAGGGGGAAACAAATAAAATCACACAGGGACAGATTAGGTGAATATATTGGATTTGACATTTGGCTAGATATTCCTGGACTGATAACAGCAGTAACAATTTTGGGGAACCTTGCATTGTCATGCAATAAGAATTACTCTCCAGATGTCCACTAATCAGGCGTTTGCCCACGAATAGCTTGATGCAAACGTTTTGGCACATCAAAGTGGTTTATTGCATCAAATCACTAGCACAGCCCTGCCACCTAGTAATTTTACATGACCATATCTATTTAAACACATATCAGGTGACTGACTAACAGCCATTTCTTTTTGTGTTTGAATACCACAAGTAATGAATAAAAAAATCAGTGCTGGATCTTTTCTAAAAAAGAAAGTATTTTTCAGATACCACTGGATAATTTCCTATTATCATTCCAGATTTTGTTTTATCCTTATATTAATTATCATTGGTAATACACTAAGTTTACTAATGAGGTAAATCTATAATGTACAAAGTCAAAATATGCCGGCATTATTTTTTCCTTCCACTTATTTTTCACTCCCACTTTTTAGTAATTCAGCTGCGGTCCCATTTTTTCCATGATTTTGATTGCGTCTTTTGTAATATGATTTACCCCAACACTTCTCTAGACTTGGGGTGATAATTCTTTGTTATTTTTTTGACTTCTTTGAAATGATTAGTCCATAGTTACATCACATCCCTGTCTTCTCCTTTTAGTTAAGTAGGCTTATATTTAAAATTGCAACTTCTTTAAAGGTATTCTCTTATAGTGTTGTATATTTTCTATTTCTTTAATTAAGTAGAGCGAAAATTTTCAGAGAAGAATACACCACGTGATACAAATCTGCGTGCACTTGCTCGTTGCAAGAGACGGCAGTGGCGTAGCAGATTTAGGTTGTAACTGGACGCGGGCAAAAGTCTTAATACAAATTTAGGGAGCAATTATCTCAAATGTCTAATTTTGACAACTAGGGGTTTAATATCAAAATTAGGTACAGTTTGTCTCACAAGAGAGTCAAATCGATTTCAAGGAAAATTATTATTAGAGAAATTAAATGATATTTAATACACAGAGTGCTTACAAAATATTATCATATGTTAACTTAGTGAAGTGTCTAGTAATCATTATTAAGTGGCGAAGCAAAGCGGAGTCACTTACTAACTTCATGTTGTCTGTCCGTCTGTCCGAGCGATAACTCGAGAACGGCTGGGAATTTCCAAATTCTGTTTTCACCAATCGACAGCTGACCAAAAAGACTTGTTTGCTAGTGATTTTGAAACTGATTGGTCAAAGGTCAACTAGAAGGTTCTCAAATTTGGGAGACTGTGTCCCCACTTCGCTATGCGTTGCAAGCTTTGCAGGTTTATTAACTAGTGGAAAGTGAACGCTATATTTCTTGAATCTGTGGAATAATTTTCTGGTAGTTAATATGTATTTATCCTCTACACCTAACAGTAGAAGAGGTACAGATTATAATAATAATAATAATATGTATTTACTTTTCAATCTGTGTTGCGGGATATTTTTGATTAGGTAGATGTCAGATGATTGTCCCAATATATTGATTCCATTTTTTTTAATTTATGATCCTATTTTCTTGTAACAACTAAAACTTTATTATGGGCTCCATACCATTTTTGAGTAGACCGTAAGCACTTCTGATATATTTTAACCATTCTTTATGAATTTAACATCTCTATAAAAAGGTCCTATCAATCACTGGCATTTTTAAGGCCCAGCTCGACTTAGGCTGCAATAAATGAGTACCTGGAGGTCAAACTCTGGGGTAATAATAGGCGGTCGGTAAGTAGCGCTAGCCACGTTACTACCCTTGTGTACCGCAGGCTCTAGATTGTAGCAGACCTATACTGTTAAGAACCCAAAGGGCCTTCAAGGTCTGTTACGGGGAACTATTATTATTATAAAAAGGTCCTAAATCTTCATTTACTGAAACAAAGCCAAACACGCAATCGAACAATGTATTTAATTGACCTCTAGGGTAGTTTGCATAGGCTGACTGTGCTTCAAAGGAGATCAAGCCTTAAAGAACGTTTTGTCAGTAAATATGACGCTGCTTCAGTTCCTTTCTAAATTTTTTTCTGGCTACAAATAGCATTTTTTATTTGCTTTTCTACAAGAAACATTTTTAAACGCCGTTTACTTGTTGTGAGCCGTATTTTAATACACTTTCTAACGATGTGTGATTTTTTTAAGAAATACTATCGCCAAATCGTTCTTTACTGTGATTGTTTATCTCTTTTTTCGATTAAATAATTCATCTACAGCTTTTATTTCCTAATACCGCTTAATCCATTTTTGCACATAATCAGAAGACATGTGGGTTACAAGCTACCACTACAATACTCATTTATGGATCCTTGGGGTAGTGGCACAGGAACATCTCTTTAAATGTCTACAAAAACAGTGCTCATTGTAAATACTATTCTTCGCTTTGCTTGCAACAAAACAACTGCGTTGTAATCTGTAAAAGGGAATTAGAGTGCATTTAAAGGAATTTATGTGAGATATCGATGTATTCTTTAATGTTTGATTCTGAAACGTTTATTTTCTTATTATTCCTAATGTCTTTTATTTTTTCTTATTCTTTTTTTTTTGTGTATCGTCTTGCCTGCCTTCTGTAATTTTTCGGTTCTCTTTTCTGTGACTGTTTTTTGATATGTCTGTCTTCATCAGTCTTTCTCTTCCTTTATCTGATCATATGTAGTTGACTTCTTTATATAACTTCTTTTCAAAGTTTGTACTTTATGCTCTTTCTGTGCACTACTACTACTGTGCATTACTGTCTATTTATGCACTTAAATGTCAAAATAAATTAAACAATACAAAATTTAAGTAATACATTTTATTAGTCCAATACTTATTCAAATATTTAATTGAAACCTGCAGTTAACACTTGGTTGGACGTTCTTTACTGTCATACAATGAATATTTGGATCTTTGGCACATGGTATCAATTAAATATTTCATAGTTTTCTGCAATTCTTCTGTCACCACTGTCATTAACTTGGCTTTATTGCTGAGCTTTCGTGTCCTGCCACCAAATTGGCAAGAATCATTTGGTCGAGAATACATCAATTCTATCAACACCTTTTCTGGCGTATTTATACAATCCCACGTTATGCAAATAGTGTTTAACTGTACTTCAGCTTAGTTCTGACACTTGCATCAGTTCAGCTACTATTTTTTGAGGTTTTTTATTAGCTTCTCTTACCACTAAGCTGTCTACAGATGTTTAAGAATGTTTACCCTTAGTTTACCCCTTTTTTGTAGAATTTACTTTTATTTATTATTTTGGTCTGACATTCTAATGTATATGTTTGGTATTTTTGATCTTCGTTTAAAATTTTCAGGCTTTGCAACTGTTTTTTTTGCTTTAGACTTTTCTAACTTTATTTTAATTTTCGTTCCCAATTCTTGTCGCATGACATTTGTAATTTCTTGTTTAGATTCTAATTTTCAATCTTTTAATTATTATGCTAATTTTCCTTTTTTCCCACTCTTGTTCCTTAACTTGTTTTTAAGGCGGTTGCTCTGGTTTTTCTATTTCTCCTTTTTCTTTTGCCAAACTAGCTTTTTCTTCCCATTCCGTTTTTACCTTTTGTAGTTTTCACCTCTGTAAATGTCCAATCATATCTTCATAACTGAAAGTTTATTGTTAAAAGTATTTTGATTTTTTTAATTCTATCTAATTTTTGAGAATTGCATCTAATTCTTCTATTTCTACTCTGTTGCGTTATGTAGTTTTTATTGACTTCTAGCCGTTTTTTACTTTTTTTGGAATCCTTTTAGTTACTGCTGTTCCCACTTTTCAATCTGCTGGATTTTCTGTTTTTATTCGCGTTTTGTAAATTTTTTAACGTTAAGAGCGCTATTAGTTCTTATTCTCTCAGATCTTTTGATCACTTTTCTATTCACATATTTTTTCTTTTGCTCACTTACTTACCTGGGTACAAGCTCTATTTTATATTTTTAACTTTTTCTTCTTACTACTGCTCGCATTCACTGATATAAACGGTATTTTGTTAAGTAACTAAAATACTCCAATCTGAAGAGTTTATTTACCTAGCGTACTTTATTCGTTATGCCTTAAACAGTTGTCTCAATTCAAGTTTATAAATCCACTATTTTAATTGTATTAGGTAATGCACCTTATGATTATTAGCGAAATGGTAGCATAATAAATTTTTCTTTAATTTCTAGAAGTGAAAAGTCCACGTTGGTATGTAATAAATTGTTGTCTTTCAAATTTTTGGCGTTTAAAATATGTTATTGATGAAAAAGAAACAATCCGTAATGATCTGTCTGTGTGTCCATCTTTCAGTTAATTTTTGTCCAAAAAGTGACTTCAGTTAAACAGAGTATAGTTGTGTGGGATCTTAAAGTTCCATGAAATGCGCGAAAATTTTTATTTGAAGTTGTCACGTTTAGCGTGGAGGTTTGGTGGTTTAGATTTAACCATTGCTTACACATGTCTGGAAGGAGATCCATTTTTCGTCAAACGTATCAAAGATAATGAAGCAATCATGATGATTTTTAAAAGGTTGGGGACAAACTTCAACTTGTTTCTATGCTTGTGCTTGAGTCAAGTCATGGGGGACAACACTACCGTTCTTCATTTTTTTAAAGGCTATGCACTTATGATGTAGAAGCCCCAACTTCCCCTGATAGCTTACGAGTACTTTTGGTTGTGATTGGTACAAGGTCGACAAAGTGCGCGAATTGTTGAACTCTGATTGAAGAATGAGTGTCCGCCTAATGTCAGAAATACTTGACATTCCGAAAACCAATGTGCACGAGATTGTGACGAAAAACTTTCAAATGCGGAAGGTGTCCCCTAAACTTGTCCCGAAAATGCTCACCGATGACCAAAAAAACAATCTCCACGCTCTCCCAGCCGCCCTACAGTTCTGATGTGACCCCGCCCGACTTCTTTTTGTTCCCGAAGATTAAAAAATCCCTCAAAGGACAGCATTTGGGAACCCTGGAGAACATCAAGGCAGCTACGACGAGGTTACTAAAGGACATCCCATTAAAGGACTTCCAGGACGCATATAAAGCATGCAAATCTCGTTGCAATAAGTGTGTTGAAGCAGAAGGGATGTATTTCGAAGAATATTGAGTAATTGTACGAATCGGTTTAATAAATTTCTTAAAACAAAAATGCGCGCATTACTTTCCGTACAGACTTTATATAACGACTTAAAATATAACTTCTAAATCCAGTGCACTAAAGTCTCTATAAGCGAAGTTGATTTTGCCATAATTTTTCCTGATGTGATAACCCCATAAGTGTTTTGGTACCTAAGATTTTCTTAATATTTAAAATTCCAACCATTCAATCAGATAGAATGGCAGCACGTTTACTAGAATTGGTTATCTTCCTGGACCAGTCTGTTATGTGATCATCTTAATGAATTGACAGGATTGCAAAACAAAACTTTCTGGGGAGCGACTTTAGTTAAAGGTAACAAATGACTCAGAAGTATCCTTTCGGTGTGCCACTGAAACAAACTGCTGCCGTTAAGCTCCTTCATCGACATGGTTGGGAGTCTGAGTCTAGTCTCAAACCCTCTTCTGAGATGACTAGGCATGTAAGTTAGAAAAGTCACAGATTAAGGAATTTTCATAACAAATGTAAACATACAAAGGCAAAGGAGGAAACTCTTGAATGGTTAGTACATTAGGGTCATAGTGTAATCCAATTTTGGGTTCTAATTCTTGTATCTCCTTATATATTGTATTTGGTTTAACTTACAACAAAGTTTGAATCATTTTCTTATTTTTCCTGCAGAAAATGTAATTAACCATGCTGAGTCGTTTTTTATGGATATGTGGATTTTATCTGAAATGTTTTCAAGTGGTTTGCTTGAGAAGAGCCTACTGTGGATGTCCAGTCATGGTGGTGTTTTAAAATATGCTCAAGACTAAAATACTTGATGCTAATAAAGCCTGCATAAGGCACCAATATCTTTAAATTGAGGATCAGGATAATTAATTATCAAATTAATGTTAATAAAATTGATGTACAGATGTGTTATACCAGTAATTTGACTTAAAGTGTGCACATGAAAAAAAGCAATTTAATTATATAGTTCTTGACATGGTTGGCACAAACTCAAGGTTCCTATGCTCTACAAAAATGCAAATGTGAAATATGATGGTCTTCATTAATATATGTGCCAGCAATGGTGTGACGCGCTGCCAATGGGAGAATTACTGTTTCTAGGGAATTGAGGTCTACCGCAACAGTGCTGTACGCAACTTCTTAAGGGAAAGAAAAGGAGAATACTGGCTTGTAATAGTCTTCTAGCTATATCCTAAGCATATTTAAAATGAGATAGAGGGATCTTGGTGGCCAGTTTTAGGGACTGTGAATTCTCTGTAAACAAGAAAACAGGCCCCCATTGCCTCCCTAAAGAGACTGATAATTGTTGATAGTTAAAGGCATGGAAATATATGAGAGCTCAACATAATACTATTCCAGATTCCAAAATGACCTCGTTTACGGTATTCTGTTTGTTATATTGAGTACGATTTTGAATCACTGTATAAATAAAACCAACTTGTACTCATGTGAACAGTTACAGTACCACTGATTATTTGTCTTAGTATAGTATTATCTTTACCAAGAATTTTATAAGATATGGTGTGTAGGTTAATGTTATTAAACCAGGAAGCATTAGTTTTTATATTATTTTTATTTAAAAAAAATTTACTAAATTACAGGGTGAATATTAACTCTAAGAACGAACTTGAGGGGGCGATTTCTTACGGGAAAATGCACAAAAATGTATATGCATATATATCTGAAAATGTGTGTTCAATGATAGATGACGATATTGTTCTACACATGTCATCTCAGTTACAGTGTGTTCATACATTTGATTTCACTTTCAAATCTGAGTGGCTCATTCAGGAACGAGCAGGCTATGTGAGCTCTTACATAGCTGGGTATCAATGGAATAATGCATCTTACAAGCCTATAGGTATACAGACCATATGATGTTGGTTTTCCAGGAAATTGGTATTATGGTAACTGCGGCAAAAATCTTGCTAAGGCTTCTTGCTATATTATGCAATCTCTTTAAAAATTAATTCAAATAACAGTCTTTACAGGCTGTATTTCTATGTCTGTCATCAATTAATATTTCTAGTCTTTTGGATATATTTGAGATTTAAACAAGTAAGTGAATTAGTTAAAAACCATTTTTTGTATAGGAGAGGTTCTAGTACACATGAGTATCAAAATTGATATTTCTTAAACCGAAAGTGCTATTAGGGTTTGGGACTAAAGCCCCATTCAGTTTCTCTCAGGTGGTCTATTGGTGACCTGTATGTGAGTCCCCTACACCTCCAACACGTTAAATTGAGTCGCTTAGTAAAAAAAAAATTAAGTCATGTAATGAATCTATAAGGTTTGGTGTGCAAGGACACGTATATTATTTTTTATTTCATTACTAGCCTTGAATTACTTAAGCTAGATCAGCTAAATGATCTACAATGGTTGGAAGTGTCTTCTTATAATGACCTTGGGTTATTTAAATTGTGTCAATAAAAATTAGCTTTAAATCTCTGCTCCAGCATTGCAATATTATTTTATAGAACATAAATACCATCAATATAGACTGAGAAACCACAGCCTTCACAGAAACAATACATATTACATGAGAGTTCTATCAACTGATATGATTTCTACAATACTTCTGGCAAGTATAGCTGAATGCTACACATAGTATCTATAGTTTCTTTCAAGTAGGACACATGAATGTTGGGCAGTTCTTTTCTCTAATTTCCTTTGATTCTTAATTTATGGACATGATTGTACTTCTGGTTTAGGATGTGTATAATTTTCCAATCCAGATAACTAGAATAAATTAATCAATGGATTACGAGTCAAAAAGATTCATATATTACTAATTACCTGTGATTAGGTCTAGCTAATTGTTTTGGTAGAATACTGCAAAAGCGGCAACATTTTCATAGTTTGGGTCTGATCAAATAATAATGTAATGGGGTGGCTCTAACTCCCCGCGTGAAAGCATAGCCTGCGAACTAAGAGGTTAAGGCTCTCATATGTTTATTCCCTTTGCTCGGTCGTCGCGCACCATCTCTGATGCGGGGCGATGTGGCAAACACCGTGCCTTAGACGACCGTCATTATTACCTCTTGTTCGAGTGAACGTAGGTGCTCAATTATTTTTAGTGACTGAGTAGGCCACCCGCCAAGCATCAGAGAGCACCAGGGAATGAACCCGGGTCCGTCAGCATTACAGCCCGCCTCTCAACCACGGGACCACGTTGGATCTGATCAAAATACTAGTCGTTTTTCTTAACCTATCGTCTTTTTTCTATGCATATGAACGGTTTGTATTGAACATCATCTCCGTCATTTGAAAGATAGCCATTTTCATTTTAGGATTCAAGGAGGCTAGGAATATGTTAATTTATCAATCTTAGATATTTCTAGTAACTTTGAGATAAGGTTAGATTAGATTAGATCAGATTCCTTTGAATTTTTTTATAGATTTTTTACAGATTTTTTACAATTTCTTTCGTGTTTCCCTTGTTTTAAGTATATTTATAAATAAAATTCAACAATATAACCAAAATTAAAGAAATTCCGAGTCAGTTGCTTTAGCATCACCTTCAAGTTGGCCTGATGTGTTGGAAAAATTATTCAATCCTTCCCTTTTCTTTGATTATGGGCAATTTTTCCGATTTCAACAGAAACTAATAATGTAATTCAATTGACAACCACCATAAACTAATGAGATTATAAAGGAATATTAGTTATTGTCTCGCTCTAAAAAGCATACAGATTTGATTAAAAAGCAGTATATGCAGTTAAGAAGATGATTAAAATACTGTAACGTTTCTGCACTTAGCAGTGATGAATGAGACATGCAAATTTAACAACACTATTTATGTACACAATAGGTACTATAGGACTAATCACTAATTTGGAATTGTCGTGGCCGTCTCTCCGTGCGATATTTATGCCTATTTGACGACTTTCCAGAAGGGTCGCGAACCATTTAGAGGCGCCGCACTGGAACCTTCTGGAGTGTTCATCACACACTTGCATGGCAGGTGGACTCCTGGAAGGCATAGTATCTATCGGTCGCTGAATGTAATTGGATGCCGATATCTAGAGGCCACACTATGGTGGGCGTTCGGAAATTAGTAGTAATACGTTGATTCGATGGCATAAAGAACTAAAAAGCAGATTTCAATTGAGGCAGGATAAAAGGAGTAAAGCAACACGTTTATGATGAATTTCAGCATACATCTTTAAAAAATCAATGATCTATGACTTAAATGTTATATTGTTTTGAAAAATTTCAAACCTAAATGTTTTTCCCAGTAAATAAAAGTTTTCTAAAAAAACAAATCATAAGGTTTTTGACAGTACTGATCTATTTTAGATAATTTATGCCAGTCCATATTGGCGATCAAGCTATTTCTTGTCGGTTCCTTAAAATTTGGCTTTCTTCATGTTTACTTCTATCGTCTTCGTTCTTCCACCAAATATCAGTTGTCAATTTCATCTAATTCATAATTTATCTGTTCAACCGACCCCCTCCCCCCTTCATTTCTCCAGAGAACATTTTTATCATGCCAAAAAATATAGTACAACTACAAACATGAAATAAGTAGATCGTTTTTGTAATTACAACTTTCTTCGGAGGTAAAGATGCATATGAGATGATAATGGGATCCAAATAGGGCTTATTTCAATTTGTCGGTGGCTTGAGTGTGTGCAGCTCAAACCAAAGTTGCGTATGTATCCTTTTGGTAATGCCAACAGGACAAGCTTTTTAAAGCTGGAGAAGAATCAGTTTTAGAAATAGATAATTGTCTCCCTTCTTTTTCATTTTTGACATGGGCTTTTGCAAAAAAAATTTAATCGGAAGTTTTCGCTTGGAACACTTGGTTTCTAATTAAAACTTGACTGATTATCCATACTCCTTCAAACAGAATCAGGATGAAGCTTTTAGAATCATAGAGTCATCAGCATCTGAATTTTAAGAACGAAGATCAAGAATAATCAGGAAAATGACATAAAAAATCAGTTATTTATGATGAACAAATTTTGGCGCCATGTAGTTGATGTTTTGAGATACAATATAGAAATCATTAGATTGACAGATATTTTTGGAAGCATATGACGTCAGCTAAGTTGTTGCTAACCTTTTATAAGAAGACAGCAGCTTAAGAAAAAGAATAATGACGTCAGCCTGACTCACAGTTTGCCTTGAGAATCTTCAATAACGTCATTCCCCTAATTCTTGGAATTATGTTTGGCAAGCAAAAATTCTACGTTGCTTATTCGTTCCCGTTATTGTTAAGGGTTGTAAAAGTAATAATTTAATTTTTATTGTAAAATTTTATTTCACAGATTTGGGCTGAAATGACCGTACAGCGAGCGAGCGAAAAGAGCATACGTTTGACCGCCTTCGACAGCAACGGAGAAATCAAGGTCTTTCTACTGACGGTGAGCAAACGCCTTACCATTTCTCGGCAGCCTGATGTAATGCTCTAATTGTTCAGGGCAACCCAGAAGACGTCAAGCAGCTCCAAAAGCATTTAGAAATACGGGTACGGAAAGAACAGGAAAAGCACAAGAGCCTGAGTGCAACGGACGTGGCAAGCAGCCCAGAACCCAACTCCAAGAAGCTGGCCGATGGCGCGAAGGACAGCTCATAGGCAGTGCTGGCTTGTTTAAGTAGCTGTGTTTGTGTTACACGCCTGTAATTACTTCTGTTCACTGTCTACACATGGACCATAGGTGATTTGTTGCATCCAGACGGCACATTCGAGTGTGAGTGGGATGTGCATATGTTTTACACAGTTAGCGTTCATTACTTGCTTTTGGTAAAGTGCGTTAAATTTATGTTACAAATTTTCTACATAAGGCAATAAAAAGTTAGGATGAAAATGCAGTGAGCATTGTTACTTGCTTTCCCTGACCTATAAATCGTAAGCTAAACAGATATTTAAATGGTTAACCTAAATGAAATTAACTTACATTAATAGATTCTATATATTGAATATTTGAATTGTAATATATTCTATTTTACATGAAAATCTTAAGTAACTGACAAATAAAATTTGTAAAGAATGTGAATAATCTCAATTCTCTAGGAGATAATGACCAGTTTATAAACGTGTCATAAAAGAAAATTATAATCCAACATCACCGAAAGATAATTTAAGATGAAGTGTACTTGACGTAAATAATCTTTTATAAGTTGGGCCTGATTTACATTGATGCTCCACTCTTGGTACCATGCTTGAAAAAAATAGCTCTAAATTTGTCATTTGGGGGTAGACTAAAACAAATAATTGCTATCAAAGTGAAGTTCATTAGACAGACAATGAGTACAAGTATTATTGGCCAATACCTTTTTGAGAACAAAGCTGGCAATGCTGTTACTGTTAATATTGTATGCTATCGGGAGATGTTAAGCAACTTTTTTCAAAAAATCAATTATATGAACTTGAATGACATATGGTTTCAACAAGATGAAGTCATATGTCATGTAGCATGCCAAGCACTTGTTTTATGTCGAACCAAATTTCTGATGTTGCATGGCCACCGTGATCTTGTAGTCCATACTTTACAGTTACAGCAATACAATTCGGATCATTCTAATATTTTTTATTCAGGAAAAACATCCTAAATTTCAATTTGGATCATCCTGTATTTGAGCAGAGCAATTGAATGACGCTATAATGAAGGCTTTATGGTGACGAGGATCAAAGTACCCTAAAATAAAGTTTACAAATAGGAGAAAAGGGGAGTCAACTATAAGTAAAAGTGAAAAAATATTAAGCCTTTATTAAACAATGAAAAATATAATTAAAATCTTCAACATAGTTTTAAATTTATAACCAGAATTTAGTAACGCCTTGTGATGGGCAACCCAAAATACAACCCTCACTAACCGTTTACATTTAGGAAGCGGCGATGTAAACACGACCGCAGTTGACATACAAATGAGTAGTAAGGCAAGTACCCGAGCAGCGAATTGAGAGGACAGCCAATTAAACGCCCGTTCAATTAACACCTCAACGTTACTCAGAATGCCTGTGAGTGTGTTAATTTAAAATTCTTGTGCTGCCGCCGAGCTATGTACTGTAAGTCCGAGTAAACTCGATATTTCTTTTGCAGAGGATACACCTGTTGCTTACCGCACTCGCAGCTTTATACCCCACGGCAACACTAACCCATTAATTTAACCCTCACCTCTTCCGGTCTTTAACTCGCCGAGAACTAGCGCAGGCCAAGGTCGTGCAGGCAAGGGGCGCGACCTAACCTCAAAATGTGACAACATGTACAAACCCCCCGAGAACGCCAATCGAGTCAAAGCCATCAAGAGCAAGTTCGAGAACCTCCCCGGCAACGCCAGAACGTCGTCCATCAAGGCGCCCCTGCGTAAATCCAAGACCCTGCAAGATTTCGCCAAAGTTAAGCCGGAAGTAAAGCAGAATTCACACGAAGCACCAAAAAATAATGGGCAGGCTCAAGTTGCGAGCTCGAAGTTGCTGTCTAGACAGTTGAGTGATCCCTCCAAGTGTAACATTAAACGCACACCTGCCTTTAGACTAGATAAAAATGTTTTGGCTGTTAAAACGGGTGATGAGAAGAACACACGTCTCCTTCAAAACAGGTCGCGATATCTTGACAATAAAATCAATAAGTTTAGCGACAAAAAAGATGAGAATGTAGGCTGCAAAGAAAATTTACCTCAAATAAAGACTAACGGGTGCCTCCAAAGCAAATCAAACTTTTCCAAAATTCGCAATAAATTTAATGGGGAGGCATTAAATGAGAGCAGTTCTAGCATAAGTCATGCTTGTAATGACATCAATCATCAAAATGAGATTAAAAACGAAGACATCTTGAAACTGCTGTATTCAGAGCCGCTCCCTAAATCTCAGCGCTTAAAAAAGGAGACTCACAGTTCCGTTGAAAATCTCCATAATTCCTGTACTTTAAAGGCCTCTGGATTACACATTATAAAAACTCATGCAGAGCATGTGAGTGATGACGAATCGCGCTATTCCACTAGGAATCCGGTTAGAAATAATCAAGCGTATGGGAGTTTGCGTTCCAAAAAAAGTTTGGAGAGCTTAACTGAAATAGGATCTAGTCTGACAGACACTCTTAAGAGTGCATTAAAAAAACCACTACCAACCGGCCCTCCTCCTAAAAAACCTCCACGGACCTTTTTGCACAGTCCCAATAAAGTCGAATGTCACAGCACATTAAAGTTAGACAAAGACTTTGCTAATAAGTTGAACAGCGAGCTGCAAAAGAATTCTGGGAGCAAGAGTTTGAAAAGTGACCCTAAATACATGCTGGACAAACTGGAAACGGCTTTGAAAACGAAGGGGGTGCTCACTAGGAAGGCGCGAACCGGAAACGTTTCTGAGGAGGACAGTGACAGCGAGAGGAGCAAATTGAAGCCCCTGAGCCTGCGTGATTTGCCCATGATTCCTCAATCTTCTGCTCAGTCCCATTCATACTACTCGACTCCCGCTAATTCTCCAAAGCTAAATTTCGGCTGCCTAACATCTCTTGGCTGTGTGACTTCTGCTTACGAGCCCATTAAAGAGCCCAACTCATCGTTCTTTGTTACTTCGGCGAGGAAGGATGAACCCGTCTACGCTGAGCCATTTGAATATCAAGTAGATGTGGAAACGGCCTTGAAAAATGATGGTGATAAAGCTGTGGATGCTGTCGATGCTGTAAGTGCCGGTACAAGAACAATCCGACGCAGTCTGCATTACGCGGTAAGTCAACTTAATTAATCCCAATGTTTGAGGTAATAAGTTGACTTAACTATGCTATCTCAAAAATTATTTTCAGGTATTTTTCTATTATCATTTTAAAAACACATTGTAATCTCTGCAACTTGGCTGTAACTTTTACACTTTTTCAAATTTGATATCCTTGAATGTTTTGCATGGTAACCAATTGTTTCATAATAATAGTATTGGCATAAGATTGTGTTACTTATAACTTCCATCCATATAATTCGTTTAGAACCCTTTTAAACTGGTAAGTATCTTGGAGGTGTGCTTACTAAAGAGAAAACTACCAAAAAAGGGAAGATAGGTCATGTTATAGTAAAAACCCAAATTTCATGCCTTACTACAGCTGTAGTATTCCACAATTTCATTATGGCAGTAAGTTTTATCTGTTCTTATTTTATGTACGTTTTGTTAATTATGATGGCACCATTTTGTGGAATTTTGAAGATGAATAGAAAGACATTAACGATCAGCTAAGGTCAGGTAGCCCAAAAATGAACATGAAAGATCCTTAAAGAGTATTTTAACCAGAGATTTAAACAAACTGAATGTCAATTCCCATCCCCACCACAGAAAGATCCTTAAAGAGTATTTTAACCAGAGATTTAAACAAACTGAATGTCAATTCCCATCCCCACCACAGAAATCCATAGCATGGGATCAGGGCTTATCTATGTCTAAACAAAAGCGTTATTGGGGTGGTCAACCATTGACGTCATTCGACTTGCGGTATAAAAAGATTGGTTTAAATGGGTCTTTTCAACATGGAAGAACTTTTTTATGATCAGAAGAAACTTGATGCTTGGTACAAAACCAAGACCGAGATAAAATAAAATTTGTTCTGGAACATTGAGACTGGCCTACTAGCAACTGGACTAATGGATCTAAGAGTGTGTTATTGGGTACAGCTGGATAGTGACACTACATAGACAAGCTGCAAAACGCTGATTATAGTCCCACTGTATACATAAATGTGATAAGCTTGGGGAAGTGAAAATTAATGTTTGGAGTTGCTTGTTTTATTGCGATTCTGGTCCTATATTTTGGATAAAGCAAAAAGTTTTGCTTAACTCTTTTATATGTAAATCATTACACAAAAAAATTTTCAACTAGGAAACCCATACGCGCTTTCACTCATTTGTCGTCCAAGACCATATTATGGATTTTGTCGATGATTTTTGACGTAATAATTATTTTTGGACCTCTGAAACGCTGTTTGTCTTTGCTGCTTGTTCTGCCGCACTTAAATTCGCTTTCGCAAAGTCGAACACCTTTCTAGGAAGGATATGAGTCACTGCTTCGCGGCTTTTTCCTTCCAAGAAAAATAATTATAATCACGAATCCTATTTTTATCCATTTTGTATCTTCACTCGATTCCTGTTTAATTGGTGTTAGAATGCTTGACGATAACATCTATGGCATGTAAGACTCCTGGGACTAAGCCTATTTCTTCTCCTGAAAGCCCTGGAGTTAAAAACGAGGGTGCCGTAAAGGCGCTTCCAACATGGCAAAGGCTTCAGTGGCGTTCTAGGTATTTATTGATTCCTGAATATAAAGATAACATTGAGACGATGTCCATTAAACTTGTGGCGTTCTTGGTAGCTGCGACGATCTTATGAAAGGCTGTTAAGAATATGAACGATCCCATTTTGGAGCCATACCTAGCTCTGGTGGTCATGCGCCAAGGAAGTGGTTGAGGAAACTGCGGTGACCTCTGGGTGGGCGCGGTGGTAGTAGAGACATTTCCACGAATCGTTGCATCGTAGTAGAACGCTCATGGTTTGGAGAAAGAAAGACATCCCCTATAGCTGCCTGAAGACTGGGAATACGTACAAGTAGCCGACTCATTTCGATACCTTGTACAATCACAGGAATGATGATTGGCCCAACACTTCACACGCTTATGTTTGGTTCTTTAATAGTGCTGCGCGCATGACTAAAGTGTTGCCATCGCTAGTATGGATCGACGGCTTTTCTCTGTTTAGCTTGCTTCAATGTAATAGACAAATCGAAAAATGTCCTTATTATACCGCTTCGTTCAAGTTTGTTGAACATGGGCAATAAGCTAAACATTGTTCCTGGTGGATGACTGAGATGGATTTTCTTTTTTCGGAGGGGGAGTCCGGGTCGTGTGCTGGAAGCAAAGGTGCTATCATAGACACCTTTGTACGATGGCAGCGTTTGAATCCCCTTCATAGAGGCATGAGTTGGCGATTTTTTGAGCTCTCCAGCAGAGGTGATGAATGCAACCATCGAGTCCAAACGTTGGTTGGAATGGTTTCGAGCGTGGAGGGAGAAGGTATCCTTACTGTTCTCGTTGTTCATGTTACTAAACTGTAGGAATTTCCTGTGAGGCAGCGGGTTTGTAAAAAAATTCGTACGCTCCACTTCACTTTCACTGTCCATTACGCTGCTGGACGCAGCACTCTTCGGCATGTACATGCGATGTGGAATACACTTCACTGGAACTAACCATGTATACACAGACCATGGATGTTATACACTGTTCGCAGACAGAACTGCTGCTTGGTGGAAAGTTTAGGCTTGTTAGTGAATTTTGGGGTCCTTAAGTCCAACTCCTCAACCCTCCTCTTCGCTGACTTGATGCGAATGGTGGTATAAAATTTGGCGCTAATGGTATAAGTCTCTGTTCAGCTCGTAGTTGTAAAGGCCATGGATGGTGGGATTTCCGTGATCTTCGATGTTGGGATGTCAGAATGGTTTGTAGCCATAGAATATTCATCTATAAAAGGAAACTTTATGACATGTACGCAAATTAAGTTACTCATCAAATTACTAATGTATATGCCAAAGAAATAGGCCGCAATGTAAAATAATGGCTGTAAACGCACCAATGGTCCAAAAAATACCTAGTTTTCAATTATTGGGGTTCTGGTTAGGAAGTCATCAGGTCAGTTCCTTGATCTGAGCACTGTTGAAAGTCCATAGGGCCATGACGAAAAGGATTTTGAAGCTAAATGAGCATGGTTACTTCTTTGATCATTCCAGAACTTTGTGAAAGCTTGGTATTAAAGAGCTGACAGATCCATCTTATGGACATACTCTAGGCGCGTATTTTGCCTATTGATCTCAATAAGCTCTTGAATTTGAGCGGTGTTAGTGCGAGCACGACACACTTGTATTACATTTTCGACCTTGTTTCGTCCCGTAGCGATCCAATTATCGACGTAGTTTGGACAATTGTTGCCAAAGTCTCATTTGCATTTATCCTATTTAAGTATTACAAGCTTTATTATCATCACAATACTTTCTTTTAATATTGTCTTCAATGTTTATTTTTCCGATATTGTGAATAGTAAAATAAAAATAATTTTTTTTTTTTGGAGGGGAGTTATCTTTCAGAATAATTTTAATGCGTTTGAAGCACGAATAGGCTTCTGGTTAAACTAAAATCTAATTCTTCTTATCTTTTTCTTTATTCGTATTCAAAAAGTGAAGTTTTGTTCGTAGTCTACAAAATTTACATAAAGAATTTCCCGTTTTTCTTCAATAGAATCTCATCGTGAAATCATTTATTTGTTTTTACTACTACGTTACTTTTCATTTAGTTTCACTCATCCATAAACACTAAAGATATCATATATGTTTGCCCCATCCAACAAGACTTTTTAAAACTTATACCTACTTTAGCTTAACTAGGATTCGCATTCACTAACTAAAAGTATTTTATTTATAGGTATTTTTCCTAAGTAATATCCCAAATATTTATCCGAGATATTCGTTATGACTGTGGGAATGATAGAAATTACAACTTAAATTTTGAAAGAACGTGTAAGTTTAGGATTTTTGGAATTGTTACAAAGAATTGTTTTATCGCGTCTACATAAATATTGGTTTATCGCTCTTAAGGAGCAAAAAATGATCGCTTTACGGAGAAAGACCGATTGACGTTACAAAATCCCGAAATATTACTTGCAACGACCCGATTGACGTCAGCAACTAGCCCGACTACGTTATCTACCATTCCGGTGACGTCAACAACGGCGCCCCACATCATCCCTACCACACTCGCACGAGTATAAAAGCGAAAACGCACGGGACAGCCACTAAATTTGTAGAAGACTTTCTTCTGTAGATGTCCGCCGCAGTTGTGGACGAAACGTCAAGAGTTTCTGAACTCCGACCACGCCCTTATAACCCGAGAACCAATCACGCGATGCACCAACTCCAGAGTAGACTAAAACAAAAAAAAAGAGTTACAAGGTTATGATTTCACAAGGGTCAATCAGTAGCATTTTTTAAACTTTAGCCATGCCCAAGATAATTTGACGGAAAGAATCAAAGAGGTTTAGAATTCATTCGGAGATACCTAAGGTGTCTGTAACTCCTCTAAGGTCCAAAAAAGCATCCTGGAAAGCTTCCATGGGGATTGCTTCAGAATATCTTTATTTAAATATGAAGACCGAGTCTGTCCATTGGTTTGCTACGTGCAAATCATCGAGATCTTTTGTCTTTTACATGCCATTTCTTCTATTATCTTCCAGTTTTCCTTCTCTTCTAACATATTTATATTATTTTGGAGTTGGTATCTATTGCTACAAGAAGACAAAAATCTATTTTTATGAGCTTTGCTTCTTATGTCTTATTTTTCTTTCAATTAAGCCTACCGCTGACTTTCCTCTTCGAAAGTCTCATTGTTTTTCCAGCATTGGTTTTCTATCAGTTCAGTCATCAGTCCTTAAAGTACCTTTTTTTACCTTTGCCTAAGTTATTTAGAAGTTATATATGCTGTAATTCTTATCTCTCATCTTTGTTCTTTCTTGATTTGTCAATTGAGCTTTTCTATCGTTTCTGGACGTGTTTTTTTGTTTTTGTTTATAATCCATAAAGCTGTATTTTGATCTGCTTGAATCACTCTTCTGACAAATTGTGTGGCGAGTCTTTCTGGTGTTGGAGCTTTCTTAAATCTTATTTTTTCTAGTGCTTGTCCACTTCGTCCATAACGAACAAAGGTATTTCCTAGTTCTTCATTTCTTTTGGTTTAATTTCTGAATAGTAGCATCCTTTTTAGCATCTTACACGAACATTTAGGCATGATAAAACTTTCAGCGCTACGAATTGGTGCCCCATCCGCCTTATTTAGCGGATATGGCTCCCAGCAACGAGGTCGTCGCCGCAACAAAGGGCTATTTTGCAGACTTGGAGTAGTCTTGCTTTTTGGAGCATTTAAAAAAGTTGGAACATCGTTGGGTGAAATATATCAAATTAAAAGAAGATTATGTTGAAATATAAATAAAAATTTTATCGGAAATAAGTATTTTATCCGGAAAGTATGTGACTTTTCACTCTGCCCTCGTACTTACAGGAAATTAAATTATTTCATAATATTTGTGTATACACTACACTAACGTAAAATTACACTCTATAACTGTATTTATCTATTTATGTTGCATTAGCACTAGTCACTTACTTCCGCTACTCGATTTTCCCTGACTGGTTTGCTGCGATATTTAAACAAGCAAGAACTATCTGGAAAACATTTGGCTTTTCCGCATTGTTCTAGTCTCCACGGCAGCCGCTCCCATTGAAATCATTATGTTTGCCGTTCGACCGTGACGGCACGGCGGCCGCTACAGGGAGGTGTTCGGAATTTTGTTACAATATATCCCTATATTTGCTGCTCAAGTCTGAACTCTTACATACATCAGATACTTCTTATTCCTTCCGTCCAAATTATATTTGTCATCCAGTCTTGTTTTCCATGTTTTACTTTAGTTTCTTCCGTCATAGTAAGAGATTTGTCGTCTAGATTTTTGCCTCTGTTTTATCATTCTTTTGTATACGGAGCATTTAGACTCATCCGCCCGGCCAATTTTCCACAGACGACAAAAAGGTTCTTATTGTATAATTTTGCTGCGTGATTATTAATAACACATTTTAGTTTTGATGAACCGGGCAATATGCTAATCCGTATTTATTAGCTAATCTTAGCAGTGATATTTTCCCGTACACCTTGGAGTTCTAAATTTGGTTTTTTCATACATTTGAATGTTTTCTTTTGTCAATCCCATCACTTTAACTTAATTCTCTTTTTTTATTCTTTACTTTTTGTTTGTAGTGTTCTCCATTTCTACTTTTCTTTTGTTTTTCTTCTTTTTGTCTTGTAATAATGATGATTGATTCTTATGTGGTTATCTGTTATCGACTTCATAGTTTGTGCCTATTATTGTTCAAACGAGTTTCTATTCTTATTTTACATTTAATATATAAATTCAATTTTTAACTACTATAGGTGTATAAATAAGTTCTCAGCTTTTTTCAGCAAAATTAAAGTTTTATTTAAAAACAAACAAAAAAAGCTTAAGTATCAAAGTAGTCTCCGTTGGCATCGATGACCTTTTGCCATCTTTCGGGTAGCTTGCGAATTCCCTGGTAATAGAAGCTCACCGGCTTCGAGACGATAAAGTTATCGATGCATTTTCGGACTTCTTCTTCTGTTTTGAAGTGCGTATCAGCTAAGTGATGCCGTAACGACCGAATTAAATGATAATCGGAGGGGGCCATGTCTGGGCTATACGCCGCATGTGGGAGAAGTTCTCAGCCTAACGCGTCTGCAGCTCATCCGTGTCAAATGTTTGAGGGCGTCCAGCGCGTGATTGATTTTCAAGCTAAACTCTCCTCCGCAAAATCTTTGGTACCACTTTTTGCACGTTGCATGACTTACAGCATTCTCACCATATGCAGCGCAAATAATTTCGGTGGCGTTTTTCTTAAGATGAAACGCGAGGTGGATAGAAAATCGAATATGCTCTTTTGTGATTGCCATCGTGAACACAGCTGATTATTGAGGTTATGTGCATCAAACACCAAATCGCATGATGTTTCGAAAGACCAAATGTCATTGCTTTAAAACCGCAAGAGGGCGGACTAATACGTTACATGTAAACGGTGATTTGCGTCCTGTGAAATCTAAAGCTGAGAACTTATTTATACACTTAATACTAATGTCAGGTCTCCTCTTTCTAAGTTGGGTTTTAATATAGGTCACTTTCGTTCAATTTAGTTATTATTTCTACTTATCTCTTGCTTTTTCTTTGTTGTAATTTGTGTCTATGCTTTAGGTTATTTGTAGGTTCTCATCAATTGAATTTTGTTTCTTTGTTCCATATTTATTGTGCATGACTTGTTTGGATCTGCGGTTTCTCTTATAGAAGTTCCATTTCTGTATCTGCTATTGTGTTATACACCCGTCTATCTAGTTAAATTTTCAATATCTTTTGGAAGTGTTTGCACATTCTTTTCTTTAGTTTTTTTTCTGTGTTTTTAATCGATTTTAAATTTTCTCTGAAATACATAACTCTAGATGCGCTCGACATCATTTGCGTCATCCTCGTCATTTTTGGCTGTTTGGTCAACGATTTTGTCTGTGATTTCTCATCAATCTTTCTTTGTTTATATAACTTCTGTATCTTCTTCGATAGCTGTTTTGTTATTTGCTATTTCATTATTGTTTTGTCGAGGTCTGTTTTATCTTCTTGCGACTGTTTCGGTTCCCATCTTATTTTTCTTTATACCGACTGGTGTTCATACTACTGATTTTCTTCATTATTTTCATTTTCTTGGATAAATAGCACATTTTCTTTTTTTATTTTCTTCTTGACTTAAGATAAACAAACCTCCGTCCCCAATTGCACTTTTTCCCTTTTGGAAAAATACTTTCGTCTTCCTGAAGCTTCAGTTCCGGAATAATTAGACAACTCAGCGCCATAGAGTCCCCGCTCCCTCCAGAGATATGTGGCTATATATAATATAATCTAACTCGATCTGGCTTGGCCTGACAAACTTGTGGCATAGGGGGATGGTGGGGTGAGCGTGTCCGTTTTACGACTCCTGCAATAAAATTTGCTTTCCCATCGACTGACTGAACTTTATGGTCAAAACTGTTTTGTTGTAAAGTAGATTTAAGCACCATTATGTTAGAGTCCAAACAAAAATATATTTAAAAGAGAGCGAAGAGTGTAAACGTTATAAATATGACACACACCCTCGACTTTTGTGAACGGGTTGAGTCTAAAAAATTGGAGCGGTAGATATAAGTAACGAACCAGTTTTTCCATTACATATTCTGGTGAATACTCCGTAAATAACCGTGCAAGGTAAATTCGTTGTGTAGATCAAGGTAATGGGCAGTGTACCAGGTCGGCATTATAATTGTGATTGTTTCGTAATTAGTCCACGAATAAAAGCTCGAAAACCGCAAGTTTACAACAGTACGTTTAATAATTAATTTTTTCTACAATTGTTTGGACTTTTCTGAGTGACGTCATAAAATTTCCTTAGCGAATTATTGCGTGATGAACAATTACCTCCTCTGTGTTTACCTTGCCTCTCGTTTTGCGAAAACCCGCACGAGTTTGACGCCACCAATGGAAATCACCGGCGATACGTTAATGCATTCCGTCCTGCCTTTCAGGAAATTGATACCACTATCGCCTGGTGTCCGGGTATCCACAATTGTTTGGCGCTAGCAAATCATAATTGTGGTTTGTTTGTGGCTTTTTCAGAGCAGTCCCGTGCCTGATGTGAAACCAGGAGATCCGAACGATCACGTGAGTGAAGTGAAAAGCCCGGATCAGGTATAGTCCATCTTTAGATCACCGCATGCCTCTGTTCTTCATCCTCTATGGTAAATCATTAAGTGTGCTTTAGTGAATTGTTTATTAGTCGTTAGTATTAGGCGTAGAGTTGGTGACGGTTGAGCAGCTGCTTACTTCATCATGATTTGCAATCAATGCGCTGCAGCGAGGTACTACGCATGCATTGTAATAATGACAGTTGTTATTGTGATTTGCTCTAGCCAACTTGCACTATTAGTTAAATTGCCGTATTCAAATAACGATTATTTATTTTTGATTAATACAAAAAACTAGCAGATAACAAACTTGAATCTTAACATTGAGCAGGCATATTTGTAGTCCGTGCCCTCTTACCATTTTCTACTCCCACTATCAGCTCGCTAATTTTAGACTTCTTGTTTATAATAGTTAAAGGCGTGTCCGATGTATCTTTTAGCGTATTCAAGCTGTTCAGCAATTTAAAACAAATCTTTCACGTTACACCAGATCGCTTTGGCATCCTCTTCGCCCCCACCCCTACACATCTCCGACATGGATTCTCTAGTCTCGACCCCGCTGGAGGGGTGCAAGGGCCAGACTCAGGCCGGTAAAGTGCGAGATCTCGTAAAGGCGATCGAAAACAATAAGTGCGTCAAAAGTGTCGCCGTTTCGAAAACGGTAGACAGCAGTGATTGCTCGGACGACGACAACCGCAACAGGAAGCCTGAGCGGCGACCGAAAGACGCCCTTGGGAGCTTCGCGTCCGCTTGTGCCAGAGCGGAGCGTTGCAACGGTAGTGCGCCAGAAGTCAACGAAAACGAAGAGGAACAGGAACGCCCAGAGGCCATGTTCGAGACGTACGTGAAGCGAGTGCGGAGCAAGGTGTTCTGCCGGAGGCAGAGGAGGAAGGAGCACCTCTTCACTGCTGCCTGCTGGTGGCCCTTGACAGGTGCACCCCGTATGTCAAGAGCAAGTATCCTGAACATGTAAGTGACTTGTTTTTGCATACTGATTTTTATATTTTACGTAATTTTGTTTAATTTTGTGTTTGGGATGCCTTTGGGAGAAGTTAAAAGCATTCATAAACTGAAGACCATAAACATTAGCACTTAAATGTTAAAGGACTCGTTTGTATCCCAAAAATACAGATAACAAATTTAGGAAGATGATTCACGCTTGATTGAAACTTTGTACCCACAAGTCAATCACCAACCAAACCACATTAAAATTAGCGGAGGTCATGACCTAATTCTTTTGAAGCATACCACACCCATCATGACATTTGATACGATAATTCAGCTGAGCAGTATACTAAGAAAAACAAACGATGTTACCAATCAGAATGTAAATCAACAAAAGCGTTTCGACCGGAGAGTTAACAATATTAAGACGATCATATTCACAAACACTTAACTTTTCGCAAAGTTTGTCCAAGGTGAATTTTTGGATAGCTAATACAATAAGTGAGATATGGAAGGAAGGGAATTCAAAACAAATGAAGCATTGTAGAATATTCTGCAATCTACGACAATTGTCTAATTCTTTCACTAGAGGTGTGAGGAAACTGCCATAACGATGGCATAACGTATACATGTAAATTTTCGGGAAGCTGACATAGCTTGTGCTTGTCGGACTTTCCACCTTGTCGGAACGATTTTAATAGGGTGTATAACAACACTGAAGTCTTGAAAATTAAAATCGAAACGGAAAAATTTCCATGATTATAGAGCATTTCAAATTCATAAATAGAACAGCTTGGAATAGTTCATGCCAAGCCTCTTCTTTTGTTGAAACACTGAGATATCTCAATAGACGCCTCTCTATGATATATTAGACATGTGTAAAAAAGGATAAATCCGTAGGGCAATAGGCTGTGGAAAATCACTACTTTCTGCTCTTCAAAGAAGAGCAACATAGAGCGAGTGATATGTGGACGAACAAACAACAATTTAACGGATGTAAGCTACAGTATCCTAAAGTGTTGTATGTCAATCCAGAAGGAAAATACCACCAAATACAATTCCTGCAATAAAAATTGACCTTTATAGGACCACAGCAGATGAGCTTGGCGATGCTGATATGCCAGAGGTGAATGAAGTAGAAGGCGACGATGTAATGGTGGTTGTTGTACCACCATTTCTGAGTAAGGGCCAGTTTTAAAGAATTGGTTGTAAAAGGTGGCAGTCTTTTCTAAGGTTAATAACACGGGACCGACTAAAATTTGGGTATTATTCGCAGTCTTTTGTTGGTTGTTCCCCTACCACCAGATACCATTAACTCGCTTCTGTGTCAATATGTGCGTAGTTTTGCAGATTTCAAACTTCTTTCGCGTAAGTCTACAAATCCAAATACTTTTATGTTTATTTTTGAAGGATCTTAATGTCTTTCTATACCACCTTCAGGCAACTGAGCCTCTATTTTAAACATTATTTCTTGGATAAAGCATGTAAGTTCAAACTTCTAATCGAAGGCTAGCTTCTACTTGTCTCTAATAATTAATAACCTAAAATAACTTGGAGAGTTATACGCGGAATTGCCCTTTTTCTTTAACTTTAGTTAGTCCATGGGACAGGCTTGTTCTTGACAAAGACTGAATAATGACTGACAAATTAATACTCTAATAAATCTCAACTAGCCCTGAAAGCTTACTGGGGCCTTTATGGTAAGTCCACTCCGGGATATCACTTCATCGACTCAAATGAAACTGGAAATTCCAACTTGTAGAGACGACGAATTGAGTCAACTTTTTTCCATCATTTGCATTGCCAATCCGAGCGCATGGGTGATTCCATATCATCTAAAATCGACTCTTCCACTTTGACTAACAGGCATTCAATTCCCTTCTTGTTATCACCACTTTGTTCATCTTGAGCTCTTCTTCACTCTTTTTTGATACCAAGAACTTGATTCAATAAATCTTTAATCGACGTACAGCCAGTAATATTGAACTGTTTGCCTTCTCTATATTAATACCTGATTATAATACACCCATTACTGTCTAGCCTAACTTGGTTTCAACTATTAACAATCCGTTTTATCGTTTGTAGGAATTATCCACTTTTTTCTGATCAACATTTCTATCTTCGGACAGAGCCTGGTCCAATATCAGAAATCCAAATATTCTTTATCTTTAGTTCATTAATCTATGTACAGGTAAGCAAACTTTAATTTCCCATACATCTAAATTTATGTAGAATTTTTTCTCTGCATTTTGAACTGCTTTATTGTAGACCTTGTACTTCGGGGTAATGCTGCTGGATTATCCGAAAAGGTTGTGAACCTGTTCTCCTTCATTATGACTCTTGCGTCCAATTCGTCTTGCAGATGAATCTTACAAGTATGTACTTTGAGATTTTATATCAAGTTATTATTATTATTGTGTATTACTAATAATAATTGTGTTTTACTAATTTTCTTCCTGTAATCGGCTCCATTTCTAACAAATTTCAGGCTCTCTGATCTTTCAATTTCTTCTCTCAAGAACTTCATCAATTTATTCAGACGCATTGCTGAGCATCAAAGTCTTCAGAAAATGCACACAGGTTCCATTGCCAAACTTAAATATCTTTATGAAAATGGATTCAACTAATGGGAACAAGAAAACAACGCTGTTTTCGGCTTCAATTCCTTTAATAATACCCAAAGATATGACTGTAATTGATCATAGAGCTAATTTAAGTTATTCTTAATCTTTTCTTACGCTGACTACAACCATGGCTAGTAAGTTTCGACTTCTTATCAAATCTTTTCTGTAAAACTTCAAATACTTTATGGTCATTAGCATATGCTACTGGATAGCTAGTTACTACAGCATTAGCTATGGTTCTTGTCTTCAAGGACCTTTTACATTGTGACCATCATAATAACCACATCGTGTATTGCCCATTGAACTTTGCAGTACATATTTTCGGAAGTTTGAATTTTTTACTTATCTGTATCACTGAACCGTTTCTGTGGATACTTCTTGGTGAGCTTATTCTTTGCCTGTGCTGACAACCATGACCAGTAAATATCGATTAATATTATCATGTAGGACTTTAATCACTTTATAGTCATTGGCATCTGTTATTGGAAAGATAGTTACTATAGCATGACCATGAATTTCATGTTACACTGACTGGAGGTAAATACCAGAACTTTTCTGACAGATCCAAGCCCCCATTTTAAGGTTCTTTTTATATTGCGACCACTACAATAACTACATCGTCTATTTCCATTGAACTTTACAACTTCAATTTTCGGAAGATTGAATCTCGTGAATGCCGTTGCTGTGCATACTTCTTCACTTGATAATTTCTTAAAAGTTTTTCAGCATTCTTTTTTACATCTAAGATGAGTTGGTTGAACTCTTGGACTTCAATGCTTGATCATCATTCACGTTATCTAAGTTGTATTTTTTATTCTTTATCTTCATGTTTCAGTGCGTTTTCTAAATTCTACCGGGATGTATGGTTTATTCTTTTCTAATTTTGTTTGGATCTTCTGGAACAAATTTTCCAGTGCAACTCTCTCGACTACGTGCTAAACTATTCATCTTCACCAATAATTTGCTCGATTTGACCCTAATAGTTACCTGTCTTTCTTGCGTTACAATTTTTTAACTATCAACTAAGTACAGAAGTTAAAAAACTTTTCTACGCTTAGATGTTATTAAAAATTTAAGGAACATGAAGATCGAATAAGACTAAACTATAATCACCGACGAATCAGTTATAGAAAGTGATTCATATATCGATATAGAAACAAAAGGACATAAGGAATAACTGCAACTCGAAGGTACTCTTAAAAAAACTGCGCGTGACTTTTATCAAATGATATAAAAACCAAACAAGTGGTTAACCACAAAAATACAAAACACATACGATAAGCAATAGGAAGTACAAAAATGACAACGTGCTCTTTTTTTAGTAAGAAATAAAGTTTGCAGAAAAAGAATTCATTGAAGACGAACTAAGAATGTCATTACGCCAGAAATTCTACTAATGCGAGATTAGAAAATGGAATAGAAAAACTGTTTTCTGATCTCCCTCCCCCTCTTACCCCACAATCTCCCTATTTAAAAGTTTGATACTTTTTGGACTGACTTGTAAATCTCACCTAAAACCGACTTTTACTATAGCAACATTGAAGTACATTATTAGTGAAAACTTTTTATACTGAGAAAAGGGATGTGCCTGGTTCCTCTAGATTAATGGCCGATGGCCTAAATTCTTACAACTTTTTAATCACCGGCCTAATCACTATACTGAAAGAAACTGTGACGATGTATTGTAAAGGGTCTTCCAATAGGGACTTCCGAACTTTGACAGTTGATAGCGACCATATTGTTGAAGCTACTGTCGAATTGGCTGTCATTTAGTCTATTTAGTCTCTTTTGCCAAATTACCATGGACGGATATAGCGTTCAACAACACGTGCAAATGATAAAATTGTTTTATAAAAATGGGTGTTCTGTTCGGACAACGTTCCGCGCACTTCGCCCATTTTACGGTCGCCATAATCGCCCTACCGAGAGGACTATTCACAGTGTGGTGGATAAATTTGAGTCCAAAGGTTTAGTAAACAATCAACCAACACTCGTATGACGACGAAACGCAAGATCTGCCGAAAACATCGCCGCTGTCCGTGAGAGTGTGCAGGAGAATCCGAGGCAGTCGATTTCGCGTCGCTCACAAGAACTGGACCTTTTGCAGACCACAACTTGGCGAATTTTGCGTCATGACTTGGGCCTGCACCCGTACAAAATTCAACTGACCCAGGAGCTGAAGGTAAACGACCATAGACAACGCGACGTGTGTTCGCTGAATGGGCCCTGGAGCAGTTGGAAACTGACCCTAATTTTCATCGAAAAATCATCTTCAGCGGTGAGGTCCATTTCTGGATGAATGGGTACGTCACCAAACAAAATTGTCGAATTTGGGACGATTTCAATCCACATGAGATCCAAGAGCGTCCAATGCATCCCGAAAAAGTCACTGTTTGGTGTGGATTTTGGCCTGGCGGCGTCATCGGTCCATATTTCTTTGAGAACGACGTTGGCCCGGCCATCACCGTCAACGGATGATTACCAACTTCTTTTGGCCTGAATTGGATTATATGAACACCAACGACATGTGGTTTCAACAGGACGGCGCTACATGCCACACAGCTCATGCCACATTGGACATTCTGCACGAGCGATTTGAGAGCATGGTCATCTCACGTGGAGGTGATGTAAACCGGCCACCGAGATCGTGCGATTTGAACCCGTTAGACTTTTTCTTGTGGGGTTTTCTTAAGTCGCAGGTCTATGCGAATAAGCCACAAACCACAGCGGCCCTCAAAACCAACATAACCCATGCCATCGGTTAAATTCAGCCTGATTTATGCGCCAGAGTCTTGGAAAATTGGACATTTCGGATGCCCACCACCCAGTGAAGCCGCGGCGGACATTTGCACGATGTTATATGCGATACGTAATGGCATTGATAGGCCTTTCAAACGAATAAAAAATTTCGATTATATCTATCTCACACACACTTTGTTTTATTTAAATTTAAAGATAGGAAGCGCTTAATGAGAAACCCTTTACATTTTTTTTAGTAGATTTTAACCTCGACTGTGCATAGGTGGAGGAGCCGCACAAGATAGCCGACCTGTGCTTCCCCGAGGTCGACAGCGGCCCGATGGACAGCAGCGACAAGGCGCAATGCTACTCCCTGATCATCACGAACGAAATGGGCGAGCGCACGTTTGGGTACTGCCGGCGCGTGCTTCCCGAGGCCTCCACCGCGTGCCTTCCCTTAGCCTACTGCATCCTCAGCAAGCATCGGGCCCCCGGATTCTACCGGCGAGTGCTCGAGGAGCTGGAGTACCGCCACGGCTACCCTGACAAGTTCAGGAACGCCTTCTTGGAGGAGCTGTACAACTGCAAGTTCCCGCAGCCGGGGGAGACCATCGTCATCGACTGCTCGAAGATCGTGGTGAAAGCGGGCTGCGACAAGCCGAGGAATAGTAGTTTGACCAGTGGTAACCCCAATAGTACAAATAACGTCTCGACGAAGTGCTGTGATATGAAAGACTCGACTAGTAACGTAGTGAATAGTAACAAAGCATGCAAATGCGCGGAAGACAATGACGATGCCGGGCTGGACTTGAGCAGTTACGTGATCGTTTGCAACAGTGGCGAATATGGGACGCTTGTTCGGGGAAACAATAAAGAGAACAAACACCTGAATTCTACGAGAGGGTCTTCTGCCTACATTAACAGTAAGTTATCATTGAATAGATTCGGGCGCATTAAATTATGGGAGGTTAAGTTATAATTTGTCTTTCGAAACTGAAGTTATTTTTCGGTAAATGTACCTGATGTGGCTCAAGAAGAAGTCTTAATTACTGATGTAGTCACTTCTGACTAGCATAAATCACATTCATCATTTTTTCTAAGAGATGATTAGCTTCCAGTTTCAAGATGGTCCTCATGATGCTAGCAGCCCTGTATGGACTATTCCTACCTTGGCTTGAATATTTCATAGTGCTGTCATTGATGTATAGTATACAGGGTGTCCCAAAAATCAACGTCAAGCTGTAAAAACGGGTGATAGACCAGGTAGTGACAATTATCAGAAAAATAATAAAAAAAAGTCTTAGTCGTGTTCTTTTAAAATTATAGGCATTTAAAAAAAATCGAGAATATTGACACCCTGTGATGATCTTTCATGTACTGTGACTACAAATCTTTATTGTTCTTCATTTTTTTTGTGTGTGATGTAACCCTGAACAACCCTTTTGTAATTTACAGTCTAAAATTAAAACACAACTGCCTCATGTTTAAAGAAAATATCACTTTGTTACCCAACCGTTCACTCAAAATTATTACATCGCCCAACTTTAATTGACTGTACTGAAAGAAAATGTACAACACTATTTTGGCAAGTGACTAAAATATGGCGCATTTAGTCCAGATTCCAAAACGGTATGACACTTGCTAAATTAATTCTTAAATAAGGAAGAAATATTATTTTTTCTAAAGAAACCCGATTTCAAGCTAATTCTTTTTATTCAGTTAACATGCTTCTAATGCACGCTAGGCTTTCTCTAAGTCTCCAGTTTTAAAGTACAAGTTAGAGTGAGACGGATAGTGACGTTATTTTTGCCAAGTGTGAGCGAGACAGATAGTGACGCCACTTTGACCAAGATGAGTGAGACGGATAGACACGCCATTTCGACTAGTGTGAGTGAAACTAATAGCGACGCTATCCTAGCCAAATAGTGACGCATAGGCACAATGTGCAATACTGCAATACGTTACGTTTCTTCATTTACTGAGCATCTTTCTGTATTCGTGTTGAATTCGTGCTTACAACGTTGGCTTTGTTTATTGGACTTGATTGCGGTGTGACTTGGATTTGTTATGTGACTATTTCTGACGAACCTGAATTTCTTCTGAACTAAAGTGTCAATCGTTGATCACGTGATTGCGTACTGTGAATACCACCATGCCATCTTGGTACACTGCACAGAAATATCCTAACATGCGCCTCATTTATGAAGAATTCAAATGCAATGGTAATGCTGTAGCTGGACTTTATCGTGAGAGATATCAAAATGCTGGGCGTTATCCAGATCACCGAGTGTTTTGAAATGTGCACCATTCACTCTCAGAGGGTCAATTTCCAAATCAAATGACTAGTGAGAAAAGACCCCTCATGCCCTCGAGGACGAAATCTTACAAGAAGTCACATGACCCAGCACCTCAGTACGTGGAATTGAAGCAAGGATAGAGTGCACCAGACACCGAATTTTACAGAATATGTAGGACTTGCATTGTGACTGAAGACAAATAATTTGAACATTTATTATGAATTAAATAAAACCTGGGTTCCAGTATATGAATTTTATTTAAAACTTAAAAGGAAAAATGAATCACTACTTGATGACCCATGGTACCCTTATCCTGGTAGTGGTTCTTTTATTAATTCAAACTTATACCTTAGAACTAGGGACGTAGAGAAAGTTTAGCGTGCATTAGAAGCATGTTAACTGAGTAAAAAGAATTAGCTTGAGATCGGGTTTCTTTAAAAAAAAATATTTTTTTTCTTACTTAAGAATTAATTTAGCAAGTGTCATACCATTTTGGAATCTGGACTAAATGCGCCATCTTTTAAAGTCACTTGCCAAAATAGCGTTGTACATTTTCTTTCAGTACAGTCAGTTAAAGTGGGGCGATGTAATAATTTTGAGTGAATGGTTGGGTAACAAAGTGATATTTTCTTTAAACCTGAGGCAGTTGTGTTTTAATTTTAGACTGTAAATTACAAAATGGTTGTTCAGGGTTACATCACACACAAAAAAATGGAGAACAATAAAGATTTGTAGTCACAGTACATGAAAGATTATCACAGGGTGTCAATATTTTCAATTTTTTTGAATGCCTATAATTTTAAAAGTACAAGACTAAGATTTTTTACTTTCCTTATCCTATAATAAGGAAAGTAATGTAATCGGGGGAAATTTGACCTACCCAGTTTTTCACATTTCTGGACGAATTATATCCTCAGGACACCAAAAAAGTTGGTTTTAGCCATTGGTTCGTGTGTGTGTGTGTGTGTGTGTGTGTGTGTGTCTCTGTCGGTCTATCAGTAAACAGGATATCTCGTATGAGGTAGAGACTTGAAATTTGGTATGCAAGTTACTTGTAGGTAGGGGACGCAGTGCGAAGCTTTTGGTAAAAATCGGCCGAGCCGTTTGGTCGCAAGGTCGCAAAATCGGTCGCAAAGCGGTCGCGAATCTAAACGGTTGAAGATACAACAAATTCATGACAGTAAAAATGATTTGTTATCACGAGATAAACATGAATTTAAAATAAAAGTTGGTAAAATAGGAACTCGAGAAAAAATTGAAGCTCAGGATTTTTAATATACCGGGTGTTCATAAAATGTTTCGGGAAATTTATATTACGGATAGATCAGACCGAGAGGAACAAAAAATTACAATGAAATTTTTTGATCTGAGGTCAAATAAATAAGTTTAGCCGATTAAAAATTAATTAAACGGGCCAATCACAGCGCGCTCGGAAAGCTACCGGGCCAACTGCGGGAGGACGGGGGGAGCGCTTGGCCGCTAGGAGGGAGCACGCAGGCGATAATGGCGAAGGCCGTGCGGCCGAGCTCGCACGGTTACCTTCAGTGACGTAGCAAAATTTTAAGTACGAGTCAATTATTGTCTTGTACTGTTTATTTTAATCAGCGTTCGAGTGATGAACTCGCGCCTCGTTCTTTTTTAAATTAACAAATTTTTAGACGAGAGCAGCGCAGGGCCGAGACGATGGACTCGCGCCTCGTCCTTTTTTAAAATAACAAGTTCCGGGACGAAAGCAGCGCAGGGCCGAGACGATGGACCCGGTACATAATATATATAATAATAGGATAAGGAAAGTCGTGTGATGTTCACACCAGATTTTTTAATTATTTTTCTGATAACTGTCACTACCTGGTCTATCACCCGTTTTCGGCTTGACGTTGATTTTTAGGACATCCTGTATAGTTTTTCATCTATTCTTCCCAATAAGTACATCAACCCAGACGCTGTTCTTGTTGTGGAAATTCTCAGGCAACGCCCATGAGGTGTATTCCTACAACTATTCTTCCTTTTTTAAATGCAGACATTAGCATTTGACATATTGTCACCATTGTTCAATCTTGGACAAATTTTCGACAGTTTACAACCTTATGTTAAAAATAATTTTATTATAATAGGGGCTAACGTATATTTTTGATTCACTTATCTTTCTCGTAACTAAAAAATTACATTTGCCATCTTTTGCATTTATCTTTTAATAGAATGTGTCTGTGTGACACAGCGAGATCTTCGTAGGTGATTAGTTGACATGATATACCATTATGCAACACATTTTTATAGGCATTGGAGTTTAGAGAAAAAGAGAAATTTAGAACGGCGCCCTTCCGCGGACTGATCTAGAGTTGCTCATCTCCTTGTAAATCTCTATTATGATATTGTTGTATTTGTTGAAAACGTAATTAAAGAAAAATTTAAAAAAAGCGATGTTGCCAGGATACAATATTTCCGACTTTTGAGAACCAAGGCAGAGTTACTCTAATTTTGAGGTTTGTTTGAGACTGAAGTCCATGAGCAGAAGAGTGAAACAGCGTTTTCCGTTTTTAAACAGACAGATGTTCTGTTACCGATACAAAAGCATCATATCAACAGAAATCTGTCTGGTATACAGAAGAAACTTGTATGCTTAAAATGAAAAGAAAATATCCTCTGGAGTATTACTTTTAGAAGATCATATAGCCATTCTTTTAAATGTTTGAGTAAAATCTATTCTTAAGTGGGTACTAGTTGTCGGTATTCAAAACTCCATTCCCCAAATTTGTAACTCTAGTTCTTTTAGGGGTGATAAACTAGAAGGGAGCTAATATAAAATTTGCTTGTGAGTTTCGTAGAAGACTCAAAAGAAAGTAGTCTCTTAAGGTAATCGTTGGGGTAATTTTGCTAACTTTGACCACTGCCTGTTCTCTATTAGTTGCTCTTGGTCTCTTAAAAAACTCACATTCTTTAGTAGGTTCAAATTTGAACTGATTCTGTCCTATATTGCACTTCAATATTTGTGTAGTCTTTATTCATGTTGAGTCCTTTTACTCATTTTCCTATCAATGTCCCCATTTTTTCCTTTATTAAAACCCAATTCTATTCAATGTTGTACTTGTGTTTTGGAATATCATCTAACCTTCACAAGTATAGACCTTTAACATTTGAAGATTTTTGCAATTCAAATATTCCATCTTAGAACTTGAATTTTGATACTAAGTTATCTTTTAGGTGGCCATGAAGTTGGAAATAAATCCAATTAAACAATTAGTGGAAACAACTAGTGCACTGAACTCATTTAGATTAGACATCCTATATAGCACTCATAGTGTGATTAATTGCTACAATGGTGTAATATGAGAGGTGATTCAGTTGTTTTCGTTTGTTTTTTTTTGCATAACTTAGTCTTAATGTAGGATTCTTAGGCAACTCATATAGCTCTAACTCAACCACCAGAATATGTGCCAACATGCTTACAAGGTTTGAGATAAATTAAAAGGGTTCTGGGAAAATTTATACCACGAAAAAACTTGATACTAATAAAATTATTGATTTAAATAAAAACAGAAGATAAATTTATTGGTGACTGTTTAAAACCTTGACGCATCCAAAGTAGTTATTTTAAAAAATAGTGGTAGTACAAAATTCTATAAAATAACCCTATACGAGGATGATTGATAAATGATGGTAACAAGTATATGGTTTGATTAAATTAAGATGGTGGTTGTTTTTGGTTTAATGAGTGCAATACTGCCAAAACACGAAAGCTATAAGTGGACATATTTCTTGATCGGCATCTTTTTGAAAAAAATCCGTATCTTTACTCACATGGATTGGTTGACAAGGATCGGACCGGTGTCGCGGCTTTATCGTTTTCGGGATTTAAATCCCTGTTTTTTTTTTATGGAGTCACACGAAACAATTGTGTATGCTATTCCTGTGAATATTGTGGGGCAATTGTACTATGACATACTGCAAGAGTTTTTCCAAGTGGAAATCATGGCTATGCCACGCACAGTCCTTTTAAACAGCGTTTTTGCTATTATCAACCTAAACACTTCCAGCGACTATTAAATGATTTGTAATGGCTCAAATGTGTGAATTGTTTTTCAAAGTTGCTAATAAATTTTGTCTTTAGCTTTTAAGCCTTGTTTTGGGGCTATGAACTCTAGTATTTGAGCAACTGCAATACCTCATAAATCACCCTGCATTTGAATGAATATGTTGAAAGCTAATTAAACTTGTCCTGTTGCAAAATGACACAAACATGTTGGTAGCTTTTGGGTCACTTCTAGTAGTTGCTGAAAATATATTATGTTTTTATAGTCTTACCATCATACAATGGTTGAAGGAGTACAACTTCTTTCATAGTCAACTAAACTTTCAAGAGAGCATTTTTGAGAAACGATCCAGAAATGATTTTAGTTTTTATCCTCTATCTGATCATTGTTTTTTTATTTTGTGTATTGAAATATGAAACGCCCTTTTTATCACCAGTCACAACACGCCCTAAAAATGGATCGGGAGGGTTCAGCCAGGCCAATAAATATTGTATCTAATGACTGGGATATCATTTTGGTTTCGAATTCGCCCTTTTGGGGAGAAAATGTGGTCTAACTTTGAACACTCAGATTTGAACCAAAACAAAACCATTTTATAAAGAAAATTAGATTAAATTTTAGTTTCTTTGTGAACTTGGTAGTGAGGTCGTTTGAGTTAGAGTTGGTGCTCAAGTTTTTCTTTTTTTTCCGATGTTTTTTATGGCGCTCTGCTTTTATCAGATCTGACTTGATCGTTGTTTTCAATTATTAACCAACCATAATAAAAATGCTTCTACCCTGAAAGGGGAAGGTTAAAAGTGTGGGCTATTGGGGTTATTTTGTGATTGCTATTGCACCTGTAGCAGGCAGATTTTATCGATTTTGTGTGAAATGTTTTCCAATTTTTTTCGCATATCAACTATGGAAGAAGGAACGAAAGGTCAAGTTAAAATACAAAAGTATCGACGTATCTGGCCTTGTTTTAGTTCTCGTCTCTTACAATTTGTAATGTTTTATAAATTATTTCACCTTCTTTTATCACTTCTTGTCTAACTTTTGTTTCTAGGACAATTTAGATAAAGAGGTCTAATTGAGGAGATCTGTAGCTGCTTGAGCTTCAGTTTTTGATGTGAGTGAAACAGCAACCAGTAAGACATCTGGATTTGAAGTTATTTCATGTGCCGTTAATGTGTAACTCGGCGTTATACAAACTGTGCTCTACAGCTTAACTGGCATACTAATGGCTTGCGGTGCTTCCTCATTCATTTTAATGTCACACTTGAATGTTTGTTATTTAGATGAATGTAAATTCCAATTAGTTTGGCTTTGTAACTGTATCAGTGAGGCGGAATGTGTAAACCATTTGAGGATGCGTTATGATGAACAAAATATTAAACTTAGCTCTATTTGTTTGTTAATGTGTTAATTATACATTTTTGATTTCTACTTTTAATTTTCTACAATAATTTAAATTTAAAATTTCAGTAATAACATATGTAAAAAAAAATTTAATTAAAAATTTCAAGATTTTAAACTAGAGCTGAACAGCCTACCGAAACCAAATGTAGCTGGCCATAACCATTGAATACACAGGTTATGGTTTGTCAAAGAAATGACGATTTATGAAAATGTAAAATGGTGTTACATATCTAAGAATAAACCAAGAGGAGAATTACGATAAACCTTTCATAAAAAAAATCTGGATGGTATGGAGAGGTTTACAGACTTTTCGTGCAAATTTAATTTGTTTGATCTGTGGTATACCAATGACAAATAAATTCTGGCAATAAACCATTATGTTGTAAACTACACTTTATTATCCACTAGACTACACCACTAATGCAACATTTCTGCAACATAAAAATTCCAATATGGGATTGCTACTACTGTGATCAAATTTTGTAGAAATCATGAAGTTATTAAAACGAAACGAATTAGTAAAGATAATCAAAATAACGGTTGTAGATAAACACAAAGAATGAAAATGATTAAAAGATTACCTAAACAAGGAATCGAAAGAAAATGCATTCATTATACATGAAGATTTAGGATGATAAAAAGGAATGGAGACAATAATACTTATAAAGGCACAAAGGTTGAAAGTCTTATGAAATCCATATATTTAAATTCTTATATGTATCAAGAGATGTAGTTGTTTTTTCATTTGATTAATGTTATTTTATTAGATCAAAATGTAACACTTTATTGCATTTGTTGAATGTTGGCAGCGAAGTGGTTTCTATTGATCTCAGTATTGGAGCGTCTTACTACGCGGAGCACCGACTAAATTAGAAAGTCTGATACCTGTAGAAGATTCTCTCAACATTGGAAACGAGTCGTAATCACAAGAGCTTATATCTTGAAAGGATGTTCCAAAATATCCCACTGCCACTTATGTAATAACTTGATCATTGATCCTGCAGGATGCAAGGAGGATTTACGTTATATAGCCGTATATATCACTACAACACGACTAATTGTGGCACTTTCACTGTCTTACACTATTATCTTTCACTCTACTAGGTTTCTGTTAAAAACAATATGCTGATTAATCCATTTCTCCAAGGTTTCTTATTTTGTTTTCTTGTGGTTAAGTTGTGAAGAGAGCAAATTACTGTGAATGCAACTAGGTTTACATTGAAACTTCTTAATACACAGATGAGTCAAATTTAAACCAGGCTTTACTGTGTCTGTGTAGGCTAGCAACGTCGAGACTAACACCACTCGAATTCATGAGCTTCTTAATGGCAATAGATTGCTGACAACTAAAATCGTCAAAGCGAGTATTAGTTACGGTAGCACTAATGTTCAAAAGTTATTCGCAAGATAGGCCTCCCGCCTCTTAATAAAAAGTCTATGAGATTTGAGGTTTTTCAGAAGCTCCTCGCTCAAGACAAAAAGAAGGGAGAAGTGGTGATTGAGTTCATCATTACACTACAAAAGAGCGAATGAAGAAGAATGAAGTGACGAACGTGTACTCACTCAAGTCAAAATGAAGCTGTCTCGTGTTTTAGAATTACAAAGGCGCAGTTTTCATTGTTTTCTTAGCCAAAATAAACAATCAATGTTCAATGATCTGATCATGAAAGTGAAAACATGTGACGTTTCAAACAATAAAACAATAAATTGTAGAAAAGTTGGACACTCCTATTTATAGTCTCAACTTGAGCCTTTGCAACTCTTATATGTTTAAACTCCCTCCACAATACCTTAGGGGAAAGGGCAATGTTTCCAAAGTAACAATTCATTGGTTCAAGTGGTTTCATGGCCTATCAAAGTAGCATTAAAAAGTTGCCCATCGAGTGGATCAAGAGGAAGGACGGCAAAGAAGATGTATAGAATGTGATCTTGTGTGTTGCTATTTGTTTTATAACATGCTTGAACAGAATTATTTAAATTGCGTATGTTGTTCTTAATTAAAGATGCTAAGCACAGCGACCTTATGTTTTGGTTGTATTTATACGCCGCATATTGATTAATCTCTCTAAACCCATATGTGTGGTGTCGTCTCATTTTATAAGTTTGTAGGTTCTATTGGAGTGGTTCTATACAAAGTGGTTAGGAAACCAATAAATAATCGAGTTTTTTGTTTGTGAAGGGTAGTTCTGCAAAAGATGAGAATTGGTGACAAGTAAACTGATAAAGATATATTTATTTGATTGATTATCATGTGTGTCAAGGAAATTATCATTGAAAAAGGCCAACCAATAACGAAGGACATTGCAGCTGAGGTGAATGTCAGTGTCCATAGTATTGAACAACTATATATGAACATTTATTTTTCTGCAAGTTCTGTGCCAGATACTTTGAGCAACAGCTGAAGTGTAATCAGAAGCGGACAAGCGTGACAATTGGTGAACAATTGAATCGGTTTTAAGCACCAAATTAATCATAACATATTTTAAAACTTATACGTGCTATTTTACCTCCGGGCCAAGAAAAGACACATGGAACAGTGACGTAAGGTTTTCCCCCGCCCAGTAAAAGTAAAACAAAGACATTAGGAATTTACTTCTAGGACATGCGAGGTGTTATCTACATTAATTTTTTAGAAAAATAATTGGAATTATTCCTCATAGCTATCACATATCGACGAAGGATGTCGTGCGAAACATCGTTTACAAGACCCTAGATAGTTGTTTAAAAATGTCGTTCTTCTCTGTCAATGCTCACCGCCATATAGCCAATTTGATAGCAGTTACTCTGACCAAAATTGATTATCATCCATATAGACCTCTTAAAGGATCTCTAAGAGAGAAGTCGAAAGGCAAATGAAACATTGCAAAGAGATTTTTCTACAGTACTTTACAAAAACTGTTCGTTGCTTTGTATGCCGAAAGAATTGGAGAACTACCACATCAATGACAATGCGAATATTTTGAAAAACTGACCTGTTATAGTTTGGTGCTTGTCGAGGAGCTGTCAAATTCTTCTTTAGAAAGTAGTTTGAAGTTTGACAGAAGTGAAACAGATATCAGCTAGGTAATGTTAAAGGGACCTGAAAGACGAAATCTGACGAATACGTCCAACCCAACTTTGTGATTGGTAGTAATATTATAGTGTGAGAAACCCAACGATCTTCCATATTATCTCTAGCTTGTGTAGTATTGTTTGGAGTTCTTTTACGACAACAATCCTCTTCCAATAGTTGTTCCATTCTTGAACCGCTGGAATCACTTTTTGTAACGACTGTAGGTAACAGCATGATCCCCTAAAACCGCATAAATAATATTTGTTGTTCCAGTAGCACATTTTTCATATTTTTTTCGACAAGATTGTTTTCACTACTTTATTTTAGGTTATGTTGGTAGAACATGCAACTTTTCCAGTGTTTTGTGAAGTTGACAGATGGCGCTTTATTATGACTGTATGGTGACCACGACATATGAATTTCAATAGGTATTATCTTCAATGGGAATTTGAACGGAAAGTAAACAAAGAAATGTGGCGTGGTCTTAACACTTGATTTATACGAGGAGGTTCGTGCGTAGTAAACAAAGACAGCCTATAAAAAAATTTGAGTGAAGTCGGATGAAAAATGGTCAGTCTGGGACGCCAAAAACACCTTTTTGCGAGCAACCTCTAGTACTATAAAATTTGATGAGTTCAACTGCAAATCGAAACAAATACAAACGAGAACGGTGTAATACTGTAAAGGAAACTTTCTACAGCGGTGCGATGAAATTAGAATAAAAACTTTTAAAAGGAATTAAGATGTTGATTAATGTCTCCATTTTATTAAAGAGTAGATTGTTGTGTTATTATCATGAATTATGACTATACAATTTTTCCAGTGTAGATAAGACGTCGTTTGTGTTGTCTGAACTGAAATGAATGGTCAAAATGCTGATGAATGATATGCTACAACCATATATAGTGTTAATCTAAAATTTGAAATTGAAATACCGTTAAGACAGTTATGAAATATTTCAAAGTTTTGTCATCATAATGATCAGCGTCAAAAATGCTGACGAATGATATGCTGCATTGACATATGTGAGTATAATGAATTTTCGAAATCGTAACGGTCACTTGCGGTTGCCGTTAACCGATTTGGCTGAAAATCAATCCCATGAAAGGTACTGACCTAAGATGTGTATATGCCAAGTTTGAAGTGAATATGTTGAATAGAACGGAAGTTATAGTGTCTCCAGACACACAAACAGTCAGACAGGATGATAATCTCATTAACTTTCAGAGAGAAATGTGGTAAATAATATACAATAATTCACTGTAGTAAGTGAAATACAAAAAAATACTAGAGAATAAATTTAACTTTCAAGCTGCGAATTTTAGTTGGAACTTCCTGTAGTTATCTTAACCACAGCGTTTTTTACTGATTTATCATAAGGGTAAGTACAGTTATTTTCTAATATTTCTTGAACTGAATACTCGCATGCTGTAGATTTTTTTTTGATAAGGCCTCTCTAATCTGCAAACAGGAAAAATACGTCTGTTGGGAAAGTCTGATGACTGGGCCAGAAATAGGGAGATTGCAATTGGAAACTAATCATCTAATGAACGTTGCTACTAGAGAATTCCTTTGTTTCCACGGTTTATTGATAATTCAGTAAAATTTTATTCTTGATTTGGTTGAACTTGGAGGTACCAAATCACCAATTTTGTGTATTGTATGTTTTTTACCATGAAAATTTATAGTGACCAACATATAAACGTCAGTGAACTGCATTTATAAATTAGAGATGGCGCGTGGTAATCTAAAGAAACGATGACGTTTTCATAAAGAGAGTGAGTTAGTGCAAGAGCCATTGGACACCGCTGTTCTCTTAAGACGGTCTTGATAGATCCGAACAGGCGATAGTCTAAAGGTTTTAAATCGACTGCTTTACTTTTGTTCAATGCATTTACTCTAATTTTGCTCGAATTACGGAGTTGGTACATAGAACAATATTAGCTGTTCAGTCATTACGATTGCTACTAATGAAGTGATGTAAAAGGTTGATCACCCATGTTAAACTAGCACACCTACATACATTCTAACAACCTCAATTCATTCTGGTATTACCATGTCAGCAGTGGATCAAAATGTTTAATTTCAATTTGACCAGCATACATTCCTTCTGTCAATTTCAGTACAAGTTATAGACTACAGTCACCCTTGAAATGAATAACTTGTGGCATAAAATTGTGGAATTAAGATTAGCAACGGCGTTTGCATTTCAGTAGCTCATGAAATCCCATTGGCGTGCCTGAAGAGATGCAACAGCACCCCAAGCTTGAGCTTGCCAGCAGATATGGAATCGCTGCCTTCGGAGCTGGTGCTTGTGCGACCTCACGACTCGCGCCATGAAGAGAACGACCTCAAGTTGCTTGGGGAGACGCTGAAGGTGCATGTCCTGCAGCAGGTCTTCTGTTCCCTCCTGCTAGAGAGAAAAGTTATTCTTGTTAGTCAGGTTTTAAGGTGAGTCCAGTTAGTCTCTATTATAGCTTAACACGCGTAATGTACTGCTAATTGTTCTAGCAAGCTATCGTCCTGCATAGAAGCGCTCCAAATAATCCTTTACCCTTTCTCATGGCAACACACGATTATTCCAGTGTTGCCGAGGAGCCTGTGGGAGATTGTGGACACACCAACGCCTCTAGTGTGTGGAGTGCTTTCATCTGAGGTTATCTATGATTACAAAATCGAAAATGTAAGTAGCAGAAGAATTTTTTATGTACAGATGGTAGCAGAAGGCACTAAGATGTTTTTTGTCTTATTACATTTTGGCCTCATAATAGCTTTAACTTCTTTATTTGAATTAGTGCTGTAAGATTGAAGTTGTACTATAGGATGATTTCAAAACTTCGTGCCCGATTTTATGGATGACGTTGCTTATAGGAAACAGCACATTTGTTTTGATGTGTGTGAGCGTCATTCGATTTGTAAATGATATACAAAGAATCGCGTCCGTCTCTTGCAAAAAACAATTTAAAAAATTTAAGTGCTCCAGCAGTAGGTCCATGGAAATGGGAGACGAAAAAGTGCATTTGCGGCATGTGATGCTGTATGAATTCATACAGTGTGTGTTGGAACGGCTCAAAAAAATATTCAGACTGTTTATTTAGACCGTGCTCCAAGGCAGTTTTTCAATGGAAGATGAACCTCGCTTTGGTCGACCTTCTGGCCTTGATGACGACGTTGTGCGTACTCTAGTGAAGACACATCCAAGAATTACGACTGAGGAGATAGCTGAAAGGCTAAACATTGACAAGTCCACCGCTTTTCGCCATTTCAAAAAGCTTAGCTATATCTCCAAGCTTGATACCTGGGGTACCGCACTGTTTAACGGAAAGGATCAAATTAGACCGGATAAACGTGGCTCTTTCACTTCAGGCATGGAACGAAAATGAGCCGTTTTTGAATCGACTGGTAACAGGCGATAAAAAGTGGGTCCTTTACAACAATGTGCAATTAAAACACACATGGAAACAAACCGGCGCGGAGAAACAATAACATCAGACATTAACTGTCAACAATTAGCCAGACTTGATGCTGCTATTCGTGAAAAACGTGTCATCTTTCACCATGACAATGCTAGGCCTCATGACGCTGCAAACATTGCAGGAGTTGAAATGGGAAGTCCTGCAGCATCTTTCATACTCGCCTAATATTGCACCTTCAGACTTTCATTTGTTCCGCTCCTTACAAAACAGTTTAAATGGAAAACGACTTAGTTATGTACAAGCTGTCGAAAACCACCTTACAGACTTTTTTGATAACAAACCGACCTCGTTTTATAAGAATGGCATAGAAAAACTTGTAAATCGTTGGAAAACGATCGTGGAAAAGAATGGCGATTGTATAATTAATTGATAAAACCTTTTTATTTAGAATAAAAAATATTGTAATAATTTATAAAATCGGGCACGCACTTTTGCAATCATCGTATATTTTTGTTGCTTCATACCAATGGCTTTGGTATTTGGAATTGTTTCCTTTTTAGAGAGTTAATAATGAGAGACGCACGATCATGTAGTAAATATTTTTTATGAATTACTTCTATATGTACCGCCTAATGGGATGTTTTACAATGCTTTAAGCTAAGAAATTTATACTAATTACCCATGTACATGCTACTTGTAACCGATGTCCAACAAGAGAGCATCCAATCTTGATCTTCAATGGTCTCGAAGGAGCCTTTTGCTTCATTAGACAGATTTTCACACTATTTTTTCTTAACGTTTTATTCCAGTGTAAATTGAAAAAGATAAAATCTGTAGAAATTTATCAGTTAGAATTTTTTATCCATGTGGGATCAATAGTTGCAGATCTACATACAGATAAGTTGTAGTCTGAATATCATGTATACAAGATTTTTATATCTGTTTATGTGTACGATCAATTGACGTAAGAAATTATAGCACATTCATCTTAGTGACGTTTGCATGCCTATGATCTTGATATCTACCAACAATGTGATAAAAGTTGAAGAATCAGTTTTCCAGCTCTCCTTCTTAACACTTTTTAGATTTTCATCATGAGTTGCAACAAACGTACTCCAAAATGTGAGGCAAATTGATGCAGTCTTCTAAGAACTGAAGACAAAACTATTGATTAACATGAACAATAGAAGTTTGTCGTGTAGCCTCAAATCATTCCTGCATAAACATATAAATGATCTGATTTCATGCAAATTGTGCTATGGTATTGTTTTAGTCACTTTGTTAGCATTATAGTAATATTCTCTAAGTTGATCTCAACACTTTAGATTCAAAACCAAACCCTGAGTTTATCTATTGCCTCTTGCAAGCAATTCAACAACACAAGAAAGGTCATCAACGCGATAATGTCATATGTATAAGAATGCTTCTTCGTACCCCTAGTTGTCGGCCTCAGCAAGTCACAAAGATTCTAAAAAGGAATGGTTTTCCCTGATGAAAGGAAGTAGTCAACTGCCTTGGCGAAAGAGGAATTGCTAGCCTTCAGCATTTTGTAAAGAAGTTCTTATTCTAGATTTTGTTGAGAGATTTGGCCATATCAACTGCTTTTTATTAAAGCTCTTGGTATCGGTATTATTTATGAGAGCGAAATTCTATTAACTAAAAAACAGCATTTTGTTTGAAATTCAATTGTTTTTCGACTGCTTTATTAGTTATGAACATTTCTCCCCACTTTTTAACAGGTGTGTCAAATACTTACTTTATATTTTCTGAGGATCATCTTGGAGTCTATTGAGCATGGTCCCTTTGGTAATGTTTCTCATTACAGAAGGTTGATGCAAAAGTAATTTTATGGGGAAGTTGCCAACATATTTGGATGAGGAAAAATTATTCCAACTTGCAATATGGCATTAATGATGGTTAATAATATGAACACTGTGTTTTTCTGAAACATTTTCAATGAACGACTGACCATTTGGTTGAGATCGGGCGTATTTTATCGTATTTTTACTCATACTTCTCATAAAATGATTGTTCTCTTCGTCCAGTTGAGATTATATGAATCTCTTGATACTTTGCTTACTCTTCATCCTCTTCTAAAACGTTGGTAATGAATAATATGATCTGTACTTTCTCCACAGTTTTCCAAAAAAAAAACGATGTTGTGAACTATTGAAATAATCAGTGTAGATTATTCATTTACGATATTCTGCAACAACCTTGGATAGGCAACGCTCATCTGCGTTAGAAGTTGTCTTAGTTGGTAGTTCATTAAATGGGCGACAGGACTGAAGGTTACTATCTTCGAAAAATGTCTTGAACATTTTTAACAGAAAACGTTCATCTTGCTCTAGTTTGAATTCTGTTCTTCTCCTGGATGAGCTGTAAGATGGTCTGTAATACTTGCTTTCTTGCTGTGTTTCTCCAAAAATGGAATCAAACTGGTAAACCTGATGGTATCCTCTACTTTAGCTGTTAGATCATGGAGATGAGTTATGAAGGTTGATCACCAAACCTCTGGTCTATCCAAGCTATTGTGATATAGCATTCTAGCACAATTGCTTGGATACATCATGTTCAGGGCGTTGGCGCCTCCTCATATGACGGAGTTAGTGGGTTTTGTAAAAACTTGTACCTTGATAACATTACAACCACTGTCAACAAAATTGACTATTTGAAGTCGTTTTGCGGCTGTTTCGGGAGAGCTATTTGGTATTGCTCCTCCATAATGATAAAATTGTTTTTTTAGCAGAATTTTAAGTTTTTGCAGTTGCCATTAGAGAGATACCACCCTGTGTTGAGCAGTCACAACATGAATTGTAAAAATAGTTAAATAGAAGGGCACTTATAATTTAAATACATCTGTTATCAAGTTGCACTAGAAACTAAAAGTGTCCCTTATAATTGAAGTGCATTCTAGTGGATGATTTGAAAAGCAGAAGCAGATGCACTTTTATTATAGTTTTTGTGGGTGGTACGCCTGATTTTGGAGACGCTACCATATTAATAGTTCTGCAGCCTTACTCTGTTATTAAGCTGCTATCTTGTATGCGTTAAGCTTTGTACTTGATCATATGGGTGATAACTGCTGCTAACGTCATACATACTACTTAAGTCTTGGTTTATCACTCTTGCAAAATGCTAAATATCCAAACGTTACATAGAATAAAACCAGACCAACTAATAATGGCAGCAACTGTGGTCAACAACAATTTTCTGCTATTATCCATGCGAGCATATGGCAGTGTTAAGCTTATTTGACCCTGACAGTTCGCTAACTTTATCAGCATTTGTCACATTCGTTTACATGTTGCAGTACCTTAATCTTCAAGAAGAACACTCTGAATCCTGATCCAATTGTAGTGGTCTCACTATGTCCACCATTAACCCATGTTCCACAAAAAAATTTCAACCAAAAACTTACTTAATGCAAATAAACTGTGTTCTATCGCTATGCCAATAGAAACCAGATGTAGATACAGAAATTAAAATTAATGGGTTACTCATCATGTCTGAAAATTTTTTTGACGTTTCTTCTGTTTAGGACATCATAACAACGCCAGTCAATTACAAGATGAATAATTAGTATTACATTTAATAGAGATAACTAGTTGAATGACTTTTCCTTCTTCCAAAGTTGGCCAACCAAAACCACTTACAAATAAAAAATGTCACATAACAGCATCAACACAAACGTAATAGCAATCCATATCTTTCAGGCCATTATTGTAGATTTAGATGAGGGCTCAGTATTACTGCAAGTAGGCGACGAAGACAGAATCTTGCCAGGCTGCCTGATCCAGACGCTGAAAGACGGCCTGGACCTGGCCAGCAAAATGAAGTCCAACAAAAGCGGCACGCACAACGTGTTCCTCAGCGACGCGTTCCTCCGGGTTTTCATACAAAGCTGCGGCCACTACAAGGACTGCATTGTGGATGGGCAGTTTAAGGTAGCCTTCACGCAGTGTGCAAGCTTTTGGCTGATCGCTTGAATTTGCTTACAGAAGACGGAATTCATTCAAAACAGCAAGCACAAAGGGAAGCGATTGAGGCAATTCTTAAAGTGGTTCACGGAGACGACGATGTTTTATAGCTTTGAAGAAGCAGCTTTAAGCCACTCTACAAACCTGGACTTGTTTGACCAGCGTATTCAGATATACAGCTCGCAGTCAGCCACAGAAATTCTCAACAAAATGAAGTATTGGACGAACTATAAGAGCCTCGTTAATTCTAACATGAACCGATTCCAGTGATTTCTCATTTTATTTGTTTCTTGATTACTCGTATTTTAATTATTAAACTAATGGAAAAAATTAAATATTTTATTATTTGTTCATCACAGGCAAGTTTAATCTAGTTATAAGTATGTTATCACTAATAGAGATTTGTATTAAAATTTGTATACAATAAAGTTATTTTTGTATGTTTACATGCTATTAAAACATAATTTAAAAATATATTACATCACAGCCCATAGTCTATTTGGCGTTGTTAACAATGGAAAATACAAACGATATGCAACCGAAACGCAGCACCGTTCCGTGCTGAATTATGATGGATCCTTCCCAATTCGACTGAGAGTGCTCAAAGCTGTTGGACGTACAAGAGCAGGTCATTCTCTCGTGACGATTGATCGCTACTAACTTGGCGGTGATTGCTTGCTTCTTGGTACGGCTCACCTTGATTTGCCTGATCTTATGCTTCTTCTTCGGATACTTATCTGATATAACTTCGTTGTTTCCATACAAAAAGTTGTTTATGTACGTTCCATAGCAGGAATAATTTAACAGCTCATGCTTCTCGGTTAGTTCATTGTAAAATATGGTAGCATGCCGCAATGATATGTAATTGCAATACCCGTAGCTGCTCAGCTGAATATCATTGCCAGCCCCTTGCCCAATATGCAGAGTGTAGTAAGTCATTGGGAAAGCCTCTGGGAATCGTGTGGAGACTGTTGGTCGGTATCCCATGTAGCTTTCGTCGTGCTGTATGCACGCAGGGTCGACATGCATCGTTCGAATATTGTAAAAGTGCTTGGATATGATAGGACATAGCAAGGCAGACGCGTTGAAGTATGGGCTGGACTTTCGAAACTTTTGTGCGTTCCCTCTGGGGTTCTCCAAGGCGCGGTTTATTCGGTCCTTGTCTTCTTGTGTTAGCAGCTGGCTTGGCAGCTTCATCAGCACCTCACTGCATTCCATTGGTTCTGGTAAAATCGCTTATCTGTCAAACTGTTAGGTTAACCATAAATTTGGTTATAATTGCTCTTTTCAGTTGTGAAATAAAAACATTCTCGGTTAATATTCTTTAAAAAATGTAACACGTTTATCATTAGAAAACATTTAATTTGAGCAAAAATAACGATTATAATTAGTATAATAGTAATTTTATATGAATAAATACCACCCGTATGACAAATAGGACTAACAACGGGCATAAACAACATAACCTCAATAACAGTTTCAGATAGATTAGGTTACTTACCGATTTTTAAGTGATTGTAAATGAAGAACAAACTTATGCTTATTTACAATGGATTCGTCCGTGTTAGACACTGAAATGTCAAACGAATTTGATGTGAACAACGAGTGGGATGCATGCCTCGACGTGAGTAACAATTTCGCGCCATATCTATATACCCCACAGTTCTTTCGAATTTGTAGGCCGTAGAGAAATGGGATAAAGAGCAAGAGCTAATCGCGCAGTCCAACGCTGTTCAAGGTAAAACAGCTTCATTTCTAACATCATGTGTTCTACACTTTCGAATTTCAGATGACGATGCGCCGCGCGCCGAGTACCTAGAAGTGTTGCACCGCTGCTTCGGCCACAAGAACTTCCGGCCGATGCAGTGGAAAATAATTAACTCCATCATAAATGACAGGAGGGACAATTGTTCTATAATGGCTACAGGTTATGGGAAATCGTTATGCTTTCAGTATCCTTCTGTCTATATAGGAGGTTTAACGATTGTCGTATCACCATTAATTTCTCTAATGGAAGATCAAGTGTTGTCGTTAACAGTGCGTACTACCATTTTTTAAGAAAATTCTTGTTCTTTAACACAGACATTTACCTAGATGTCGAACATAAATGCATGTCTACTAGGAACAGCGCAAACCAACAAAAGCAAAGTAACTAAGGAGATATTTGAAAACAAGTACAGTTTGGTGTATCTTACACCGGAGTTTTGCTGCGGGGATTATGGGCAGGGTAAGATCTTTTCTTGTTTAAAACACTTGAATACACTTAAAATTTTAGATCTGCTGACAAGAATGCACCAAACCCTCACAATCATTCTGATAGCAATTGATGAGGCCCATTGCGTCAGTTCGTGGGGACATGACTTCCGATACCAATACCGAGACCTATGGAAACTCCGGAACATCCTGCCTGATGTGCCAATTCTAGCAACCACTGCCACAGCTACACCTAAAGTCCGTAATGACATTATCTCTTGCCTCAAGCTAAGGTCAGTGGAGGTCATAAATTTTACAGCCCGTAAATTAATGATCGATCTTTGCAGGAATCCTCAAGTGCTCTGTTCCGGTTTCGACAGGCCGAATTTGCAGTTTGCTGTGTATTTAAAGGGTCCCTCTGGCATCTTCCCGGACTTGAAGAAAATTATGGCTGACAAAAATAAGAGTTGGGGGTTTCCAGGCTCGACCATAATATATTGCATTACACGCAAACAGACTGAGGAGATGGCACAGCTGCTGAAATGTAAGATGAAATGCTTGTTTCATTCTTTTTTTATTCATGCATTGTAATAATACCGTGCCAGAAGTTGCAGTAGGTGGCACTGTACATAAAGATTATTTAAAGCAAATATGGGAATTGTATTGATGGCTTTGCCAGCCAAAAAAGTTGCACATTTATTACTATCATTTGTTGGTGGTGTACTGAGTTGTCATAATGTCATAATATACTTGGCGTGACAAATTGTTTCAAAAGTTAGTTTTAGATTAAATGATTTGTTTTCTATTGCATAAAGAGCTAATAATTTAAACATTTGGATAACAGTGAGGTATATCTTTGCATCTCCCAAAAATGTTGGTTTAAACTGCATTTTACGTAGATTAATTGTTAAAATAATATTTTTGATTATGGCTCAGAAACTTGCTTCTTATTAAAAGCTCGCTTTGAGGGTTGATATGGCAATTACTTCTAGAACAGAAAATTAGTATGCTGAAGATAGTCAATAATTCATATGATGGTTGCTGGTCAATCATGCAGTAGCCCTCAGATTGGGCTGTTTGCGCCATTGTGTCTTTATTAGTTATTGAAAGGGAAAGCTATTGACGGTGTGTGTCAGAAGGTTGGTATGTTTGTGCCTGCGGAAGGGACCACTTTCAGGTTGACTAGTGCCAGGTTTGTACTCAAAAGCCACCCAAATCATATTTGCATTCAAAATGGAATCACATCTGTCTATTATCACGTTTTGCTTCTTAGTTCATATTTTGCCAGTCCATTTTTGGCCTGTTAATTGTTTTGTGATCTCTCTGAAGTGTATAAACACTGTTGTGCATTCTTCCCTTGCAATAATTGCAATCTATTCAATATCTTACACGTTGAACTGTTGAAAGAACAGATTTTAATATAAAAAAGTATCCAACCTTTATTTATCTCTGTCACTTATTCTTCTTGACACCTCTTTTATTATAGCTTGGGTGACGAGAGGTCAGATCTTTGGTTTAATTACAATTTTTGTCATTGTAATACAGTCCACGTATATTGATCAAAAATAGTGTTCATTTACACAAATATTTGAATTAAGATAAGTGGTAATTTTTAAGAAAAATTTTTTAGAATTGTCAGTGAAAATGATGCCAACAATAGCTATTCATGTAGCAGAAACAAAAGATTACTGAACTTTTCATGTTAAATTTGGTAAAAACTGAAAGTAGGGCAGCTTATTCTCAATATAGCTTTGTATACTTCTCTTCTTTCTGTCATGGATCTAATCAAAGATATTATACAAGGGGAAGAACTCACCCAATTCTCTTGGGAAGATTATGAAATGAATAGTGTTCTAAGAATGAAGGAAGTGATTTCATTAGATGTAGGCAGACAAGAGTTTTGCCCAGAGGGGATTCTGAGTAGCCAACATATTGTGGATCAAGAAACAGGAAACTTTTGTTGTTGAAGCATACATTTAGAATAATGATTGTTATGGCCATACAATGTACTACAAAATTGCTTCCCGGGCCTTCTTTTCGAAACGAAAATTGATTTTGCTGAGAGTAGGGAATTTTAGAAGCACTGGTTCTGTGGTGAGAAGTGGATGAGGAAGATCTCAGAGTGCGAAAGCACAGGAAATTATTGATGCAGTAAGTCATTTCATTTTGCACCAAGACTTGTTTTTATCCATACAAAATAGTTGTATAATATTTGAATATGATTGACCAAATTACTATATGACAGTTGTTTTCTATGCCACTGAAGCGCGTTTACATTTGTTGGGATGTTAATAAACAAAACTTTCCTTATTGGAGTGAGAACAACCCATAAAGTATCCATGAAAGACCTCTTTACAGCAAATGTGTCACTGTTTGGTGTGCAGTACGGTTGGTTGATATTATTAATCTTTACTTTTTGAGGAAAGAGACCAATATGTTACTGTTGCTTCCATTTAATATGTGGAAATGTAGTACCCCAACTGGAAAAGGTTTGGTTCCAACAGGATACAGCCATAGCCTACAAAGTAAGAGCTTTGTTCGAAGCATTATGTAGATGTTTCCTGGGCGTTTAATCTTTCAATGCAGGCTCACTGGATGTCGCCTTCTTTCTTAGGAGATATATGAAGGATGACGTTTATGTTGTTCTAAAACCCTTTACGCCTTACGAAATGCAATTACGTCAACAATGTTGCAAAATGTAATGAAAAACTTCAGAACATACCTTCGACATCTTGAAAGTGCATTGAAACAAAACTTCCAATTCTGTAGTTTACTCTAAAAATAAATTTTGTGTTCCTTCTATCATTTATTCTTTACTCGACCTGTAAAAGAAGACAAAAGCTTTGTTTCACTATGTAAGAATTAGTTAGATAGGGGGGAAGGGCCCACTGGAGGACAGAGAAACCTTTTGTTATTGTGGTAAAAGTTAAAAAAAACTGAGAGACCATGATATTCTGGACTACTCCACAATTTCAAAACCTTAAGAGGGTATTGTTGGAAGAAAAATTGAAATTGTAGCTTTTAGCAAAAGTAACTGACAGAAATGCCATGAAGAGTCGCTTTTTCCAAATCATGAGGTTCCGGCCTGCCAAATCATAAAACAAACAATTTGCAGATTGAAACTGGCACTTTTTGAACATCCACAGAGAGGGCAGTATCTTCTTTGCTTAAGATTTTAGGCAAGTTTATCAGAGAATACAGGCAGGATATAAAGCTTTCTATGCAAATAAAGAACTGCTGAAAGACAATACACTGAGTAAGAACACAAAACTGAACATCTAAAAAACCATTACCAGACCAATTGTAACATATGCAGTGGAAACGGCAAAATCTGACGCAGAAAGAAGAAGAACAACTTAAAATATTTCATAAGAAATTTGTAAGAATAATAATGGGCCCGAAAAAGACAGAAGAAGATTAAATAAAACAGCTGATGAATTATGAAATAGATACACTGCTAAAAGAAGAAAATATAGTAAGAATTTTTAAATCACAAAGAATACGATGGTATGGTCATGTATATAGAAAGAACAAAGAAGATAATATAATAATAATATTAACAGAATGGAGTCCAGCAGAAGTAAGACCGAGAGGAAGATCAAATGCAAGATGGAAAGAACAAACTGGAAGGGATATAAGATTAATGAAGATACACAACTGGAAAAGCCTGACTAAGGATAGAAAAGAATGGAAGAAGATAGTAAATCAAGCTAAAACACACCAGAACCTGTAGGAAAAGAAAGAACACAAACAGAAAATGTGGTCTTATCCACCACAGCAAATGGATCGACAGAGCTAAGAAGCAGGTAGAGTTTATCTGGAAATGTACACACACACACATAAATTACAAGATAGTATATGAATATGTGACAGGAGTTCGGACAGATAGTGCTTTCAGCAATGTGAGGTTTGAAAGACTCACAAATAACCTAATACACCTGTAAGAAATTTTTCATGTCAAGATGCGTTAGATGTTTAAAAGTATCTAGTAGTAGCAAATTCAATTAAATTTTAATCTTCTGAAATGCATAAATCATGAGAACTATATTTGGACTGTACAGATAGTATGAAAAGAACGAAATCGGCAACCTGGAAACAGAAAATAAAAAATAGAAAAGAGTAGAGGAAAATAGTTAATGAAGCAAAAACCCACCAGGACCTGTAAGAGAAGAAATAGAAAGGAAGAGAGGCTAATCCACCACAATAAATGGATCGAGGAGTTCCCTGGGAAAAGGCTGCAACTCCTGTAAGAGCTGTAAAATATTGTGAAAAGTCAATGAATATTTAAAGGGAAAACAGTGTGGTTGAGTGCATTGGCATGGTAAAGGATTGGCACAATATTAAGGCGCACACGCATTATTGCTTCAATTGTTTCTTTATAATAGAAATTTTAAGTATTGCTTTTATCTAAGTATTGTGGATTTTATATGAGACGACCTCTTGTCTTTTTGTTTCAGAGTCGTATATAACATCTACATTTCAATTTCATTAGGTACTCACGTTAAAAGGTCTCGCTCTTGGTATAATCAATGTGGGAATATATGGTGAATTTTCTAGAATTATTGGATCTGACTATAAGGTGCATTTTGTAAAGTTTTAAAATTTTGGGGTAGAAAAAATTATTATGAGAATGTTAGACATGCTTAGAAAAAACTAGCGCACTGGTGGTGAGCACTGTATTTTCATTTGAATAGTAGACTTCAGCACTGTTGAATGTGGCACCATTGGCTCTTATGTATAGTGACTCTAATTGTATTAGAAAGCAGAAATACCAAGCTGGATTTAGAGTAGAACTATAGAGTAAGAGTGCGTTTTCTTCCTTTTGTATTGTTTCTTTTCAAATTTAAGTGTTGATGGATTTGAAGCCATTTATTTTTTATCGATTTGTCTATGTTGTATTTCTACTAAATCTGCCAAATTTAAATTCATCTGTAATGAGAAACCTGATTTTATAAACTCAACATCCATACCAATTGTTTATGTTCACTTTTAAATTAAATAAATCATATCGTAAGAGTAGTTACTTTTTGTGATATATAGTGGAAGTGTGGAAGATACCAAACACTAAAAAAATCAAAGGAACCATAAATAAACTAAAGAACAACAAAAGTCCAGGAACATACTATCCAAAGAGAGTTACTGAAACATGGAGGAGTCATCTTAGAAACTAAAATATTAGATCTTATTTCACAGATTTTCTGACGCTCTGTAAAGGACATGGAGAAGAAGAAGAAGAAGAATTTTACAGATATGGACAACAACCAGTATGTTATCAGAGTGGAGTGAAGCTTTAATTAGTCCAATATATAAGAAAGGTGATAAACAAGATTGTGCTAACTATAAGCCAACATCTGTGCTTAATGTGGCAACTACTATGCTATAAATTAAAAAAGATTGCAGATAAAAAAAGACTGCTTTTTGAGAAAAGAAATGTGACAGATCAACTATTCACAATGAAAATAATTCAAGAGAGAATAAGAGTGAAAGACATACAAGTACACGTACAGGGTATATCGACGTCAACCAAACGTACGACGGCTAATAGAGGTTTTGAAAGAAATGGAAGTCCCACCAACTCTAATAAGATTATTAAAAATGTCACTAGAGAACACAGAAAGTAAGGTAATGCCGTGAAGGCATTACATCCGATAAATTTAGTGTACATAGAGGACTCAGACAAGGTGATCAAATGTCACCAACGCTGTTTCAAAAATAATGAGGAACAATATGAATTTGAAACAGTTTTAACTTTCACTTATCTGGGAACAGAAATAACCAGCAAGGGAGAAGAAAGGGAGGAAATCCAGAAAAGAATATTACCAGGTGCGAGAATGGTTGCAGAGTTAAGTTTGATATTAAACAAAAAAGAGTGAAGGTGCGGTTGTATAAAACGATTGTGAAACCCACAATTATCTATGGAAGTGAAACATGGACTATAACCAATTCAACAGCGGGCATATTAGCAAGATGAGAACGAAGAATACTCAGAGGAATTATGGAGGGGTTAAAAGAAAGAGATGAATGGGGGAGGACAAATGCAGAGGTGTATATAAGGATGCACCGATAATCAACATCATAAAACAGGGAAGACTATGATGCTTAGGCCATTTATCAAGGATGGAAAAGAACAGAATGCCAAAGAAGATTCTTAAAATGGAAGCAGAAGGGCGATCCAGAAGACCCCCATAAACATGACTGGAATCAGTCAACGAGGTTTTAGTGGAAATGGGGATTGCTGAAAGATGGGAGTTGTTTTTAAAATTGGTGTTTTTCAAATTATTAACTCTGGCTTTTTAATTATATTCCTAACGCCTTGTTCTTTCATTGCAGCAAAAGGTGTGCAGTGCCTTGCATACCATGCGGGCATGACGGTGCAGGCCAGGAAAAACGCGCACGAGCAATTCGTCAAAGACAAAATGAAAGTTATAGTGGCCACAATTGCATTCGGCATGGGCATCGATAAGCCAGATGTACGTAACATCATCCATTATGGTGCATCCAAAGACATCGAGAGCTACTATCAGGAGGTCGGGAGGGCAGGTCGGGACGGCCAGCCATCAATATGCGTGACGTTTTATAGGAACAGTGATTTTGACTTGCATCGGTGAGTGGTTGTACTTTATTTTTAATATGCGGTCTGTTCTATAAGTATCAAGTCTTATAATGCAAAAAAAATTTCAAAAATTTTGTACATAGCTTTAGCCTCCTTCAAAATAAGCATCCTGGGATCCTACACATTTCTCTTAGCATCCTTCTTATATCAGCCTAAATATCATTGACAGTCTGGAAGTTCTTTCTTTAAAAAGGTGATTTAAATTTAATCTGGACTGCTGAATTTAGCTCATCATCTAGTTCTCAGATTGTCAATTGCCAATCCTTGTAAATTATAAGCCATTTTTTTTGTGCTCAGGGTATGTCTTCCTTAATGGAGCCATGTTCACTGCAGCCTATGGCTTATTGTGATTACCCTAATTAAATAAATTCACAACCAATCTGTAATTGATGTCCTCTGAATCAGCAGATACAAGTCCTTTATAGGGTGTGTCTGGAAATCTTCCGGTTCCAGGATTGGTCTCCCGAATGTATGTTGCCTTTTCCTGCACAGCGCATCGCACTTGCATAGGATGTGTAAGGCTGTTTCTGGTTCCTTGCTATAGCGTCTGCATGCAAGGTCACCATTGAATTTACCAATTTTGCAGAGGTGTTCTTTTATAGTCGCATGTCCTGTAAGAAACCCTATGGTTATCTTTAGCTGTGGTCTACTTAGGTTAAGGAGTTCTGCAGCTCTCGTTTGGCAAGGTCCCTTATTAAAAGTTTTGTTGAAATGATGTACTAGTCGGTTCTTTCAGTACATTCGATGATGAGTGCGTGTCCTCTCCTTAATAAAGCTTCGGACAGCACTTTGTGAAATTCCTAATGCAGGTTCTGGGCCTATGTAAGCCTTACTAGATCCCTGCCTGGCCAGTTCATCGGCTTTCTCGTTGCCCAGGTGCCCATAACAGTTTTACTGTGTTATGTTCTGCCACTGCATTGAGTTTGTTGATGTATTGCCATACCAGTCTAGATGATGCTTTTGTGCTTGATAAAGCTTTTAAAGTTCCCTGGCTTCTGATGTAATATAGATCCACTTGCTCCTGTAAGCCCTCTTACCATTTTCACGTACACACTTTAGTATGGCGTATATTTCTGTCCGAAAGACAGAAGCATACTGACCCAGGGAGCCTCAGCATATATTCCAGGTCCGGTACCCATCTCGGTTTTAGAACCATTTGTGTACCAGATTAGGCTACCAGGTGCAATTCCCTGTCTAAAAGTCTCGCTCCTATTTCGATCCTGCATTATCACCTCGAATAGAGAGTCGTCACATATTTTTGAGGTCATGTGGTCCGTCCTCATTTCAAGCAGAGAGTGTCTTGTACAGTGAATGATACAGCCTGTAGTGACCTAATCTTGCCTCCCCCTGAATTACTCTGTGCAAAGGTGGGAGGTCTAGAAGAGTGGTTCTCATCGCCCCTGTAATGCCCAAACAAACAAGTCTTTGTACCTTGCCTAGTTTTAGTTTGGTGGTTTCTTGTGTTACTTTGGGCCACCAGACCAAAGCTGAGTATATAAGAGAGGGTCTAACCACTCTGGTGTACAACCAGTGCACCATACCTGGTTTTAACCCCCACGACTTGTCGTACATGCGTCTGAGAACTGCTGGAGTTATCACCGATTTGTCGACCACTTTCTTAATATGACGGTTCCAAATAAGTTTAGAATCGAAAACTACTCCTAGATACTTTACTTCTCCCGATATGGTGATTTCTTGTTCGCCAAGGAAAATAGGTGTAAGCCCCTTTAATTTTTTCCTTCGCGTGAAGGGTATAATTTTGGTTTTTAAGGTCCTGACCTTGAGGTCTTCCTGTTTGGTCCATTTAATTACCACGTTCAGGGTCCTCTGCATCCGTTCCCTGATCGTGCCTACAAATTTCTCTTCCACCAAGACAACTAGGTCATCAGCATAGCCTACAGAAGAGAATCCTTCGCCTTTTAAGTTCTTTAAAAGTCCATCCATTACCAGGTTCCATAGCAGGGGGGAGAGAACTCCTCCCTGAGGACACCCTCCCGCTACCTGGACCATAATAGTTTAGTCATACATTGACGAATAAACCATCCTTCCTTTGAGCATGCAGTCTATTCACCTGCAGCAGGTCTCCTCCAGGCCACGCCCTCTCAGGGCCGATGTTATGGAGTTGAAAGATGTATTGTCGAAGGCTCCTATCTCCAAGAAAACACATAGAAGGATCTCTTTGTTGTCCAGCGTTTTCTCTACTCTCCAAGCGAGGTAGTGAAGTGCTGTTTCAATTGAGAGACCAGCTTGATAGGCAAATTGGTTCTCATATAGTGGATAGTGTATTGGTATACCTTTCCTAATGTGCTTATCAAGCAGTTTTTCCAACGTCTTAAGCAAAAAAGACAAAAAGACTGATTGGTCTGTAACTCTTTGCCTGCAAATAATGGGCCCGACCAGGCTTTGGTATAAATGCCACTCTGGTAAGTCTCCATAATTTTGGCAAGTAGTTTAGGGCCAAACTACCTCTGAGTACCGTGCACATCTTTATCATTAGAAGTTCCGAGCCCTTCTGTAGCATGGCAGGAATAATTCCGTCCGGTCCCGGAGATTTATAGGCTTCAAATGAGTTTATAGCCCATTTGAGTTTATTGAAAGTTACCACTCTTCTTGCAGTCTCCAAGTCTTCCCTTGATGCTGTGTTGCCAAGATCAAGGGATACCTAGTATCTTCAGTCTGAGGGCAACTGTTGTATAATTACAGATCCAGGAAAATGTATCCGAGAAAGTTCGGTCAGTGTTTCTTTTTCTGTTTTGGTGTACTCTCCGGATTTAGATTCCAGAGTACCAATCAAATTGCAGTGAGAGTCTTTTAAAAGTACTTTACGGAGTCTGGCACATGCTGGAGTATTTTCAATCTCCTCACAGTACATCCTCCATTGTTTTCTCTTGGCATCTCTCAACGATTTATTATATTCGGTTAGGGATGCCCTATAGGTATCCCAGTCACCTGATGTTTTGGCCCTGTTAAACACTTTTCTTACTTGCCTTCTCATGGTTGCAAGGTCTTCATTCCACCAGGGGGCGTTCTTGCTGGAAGCCTTTACAACCAGGGGCAGTTTTCATTGTACGCTAAAATGACTGCCTCAGTTAACTGATCCATAGCCATTTCAAGCTCAAGGTTATTGTGAACTTTCCTTATCGTACTCGCCAAGTTTTGGTCTAGGTCTACCTTATAGGCTTCCCAGTCCGTTTTACGAGGATTACGATAGTTTTCTATCACTCGCTAAATCTCAGCGATTTCGAACTTAATGAATCTGTGGTCTGAACAACTCTCCTCATCAGATATTTGCCAATTTCTAACAAAGTTACTTACGAAAGAAGTACCAAATTTTATGTCAATTACTTATCTTCTTCGTCTGATAACGAAGGTTGGTTTGTTACCCTTATTCAATATTTCTAAATTATTTGCCACAGTGAATTGTAAAATTAACTCACCTCTGATGTTGGTGTCGGTGCTACCCCATGAGAGGTAGTGTGCATTGACGCGCAGCCAATGAACATCTGCAGACCAATGTTTCTGCAGTGTCTCATAAGCTCATCCACTGCCCTAGGCGGTGGAGGATCTGGTTCATCAACAGGGAGGTACACCGATCCTAGTATGATCTTCCTCGGTCCTCCTCCACTTGTTGTTAGCATCACTGCTGCCATATCCTGAGAACAGAATTGCAATAGCGGCAGACATTTTATGTATTTTTTAATTAAAATGCAGGTTCTGCGTCTATTTGAGGATATGCTATATATTAGTTCTCCTCCAATTCCCCCCAGACCTTTTACCTTGCCTTGATGGGTCCAAGGTTCCTGGATGAGGGCAACATCGCAACTCTCCATCATCTTACATAGGGCCGCCGAAGCAGTCCTACTGTGTTGGAGGTTTATCTGAAGTACCCTCAGCATTTTGAACACTTTGAATGTTCCTGAAAGTAACAGCTCTCAGTCCATAATAGGCCTTGAACTGTTTACTCTCTAGGACCTTGAAAGAGTCGCCAGTCTTCCGTTTTTAACCATAGGTTTTGAAGCTCAAGTTGGGTTCTGGCAGTTTTCTCGTCGACTGGTCCAGGAAGCCAAACGAGAACTTTGGGGCGCTTGGGTAGCCTCTACCACTGAAAGTTCAACCCCTTCTATCAGCGCCCCCCAATCTGAGATGGTTCTGCGCAGCCAGTCTATAGTTAACTCGTTGGCACACGTGATCCATGTTATAAGGGATTAGTTTTTATCTATTCTCAGTTTAATCTATGATCACATAATTTTCCTCTACTACTTGTACAATTATTGTAACTACAGTCACTCTTACAACATTCACCATAAACCAGAGTCTTTCATTTTAAGATAGGCTGCCGCTGGCTCCTTCTTCAGTTAAATAGCAACATTAGGCAGTTCCAAATGAATGTCTGGAACTGTCATAGCTGTCGTTCTTGCTAGCTTTGTTGTCCCTAAACAGGCGACCAAGGCGGTCAGCTCAATACGGCTACCAAACCACAAAGATTTATTTTCGTTAGGCTATCACAGTATTGAGTTAGTATGGAATGCGCAGTTTAAAATTCTTCAGGTGCTTTTTAAACCCACACCACATCAACAGATGTCATAAGGTTGTGATAACTTTATTGACAAATTGTCAGCATGCGACTTAATTTTGGTAAAAGCACTCATAAACACTTAACCTCTTCTGCTATTAACGTAAAGGCCCTGTCTTAATTTCTTTCTTTTAATTAAGAGAATAAAAAGGTAAACCTTGAAATTAAATTTTCGAAATCCTAACGGCCACTAACAGTTGTGGTTGGTCAAATTTGCTCAAAATCAATAGGGTTCTTCCTTAGGTCCTAAAAAATAGGTATGCAAATTTTGAGCTTAATCGGACATGCCTTATTAAAGATATCGATTGAACAGATATTCAAACTCACAGACGGATAATATGCTGGTACCCCACCACCATCCTGCATTCCTAGAATGTACCTTAGTACCTATGGCACATAATAATCTCTGTCTTTAATAAAGCCAATTTTACTAGACCATCTTTTGATGTTCAACTTATCATCTACATGAGCATCAATCTGCATAACATTATACTTCTGCATCAAGAACACTTAGCAAAAAGGAAAGATGTAGGATATAGAAGTCTTGTATTTTATTGTATCTGCTGTAGAGAGAAACAACTAAACAAGCAAACACTACTCCTTTGTAAATAATAGTTATATGTTGTCATCAATTCTATCAGCTTTTTTGTGGTGTTTGGGAGGAATAATGGCATTTCTGTTACATTTGTTTAATGTGACCTTCCACTTATCAATAATATGCACCCTAATATGACAGAAAGTCGACCCTGTTTTTACTGAATCAAAATTAAGTCCCCGATGTCGTTCTTGGCTTATTTACGCGAGTTTCACGTTTGCTGGATTTGATTTTGTATCAGTCAAAAAGGGCATCATTGTAGAATATGTTGCTAATTGGCAATGTAGTAAAGTTGGCAAAAATATTAATATTTGCATGTTAGTAGACAATGAATATCTTGTTTCATTTTGATAGCTTTGCTTTGAGGTTCATGAGTGTGCAGTTTCTTGGTAATGAAACATACATACATACATTGCTTTTGAATTTGAAATCTAGCTACATATCTGTGTTATGTTCCTCATTATTAAAAATACAGTTAATTGAATACCCATAAACTTTTTTTAATAACCTCATTGACTACAACTAATGTAGGAGCATTCAGGAAATGGGCGGAATCAGCAACCAAAACCGCGCCAGACGTGAAGCCATGGAGAAGATAATGCTGCAGTACCTGGAAACTCGCGACTGCAGAAGACAGTTCATTCTAAACCACTTTGAGGGTTCTGTTTCTCCAAAGAAGCCCCAACTCAGGTGTTGCGATAACTGCACGAGAAAGTGAGAACATAAACAGCTTGTGAAATATTCCGTTAATAATGCTTCTGAACTTTAGGCTCAACGAGACGGTGTCCGATTCCAATAAATATGAGGGTCTAGATGAACGGGGCTTATATGATTTTACCCAGGACGCACTGGTTTTTCTGAATGCCGTTCAAGCGATGGGCGGCAGATTCGGCATAGGGACCTACATTTTGCTTTTGCGGGGGTCAAAGAGTTCCAAACTGTTTGAAAATTACCAGAAGCATGCCTTGCATGGCTCTGGGAAGAATCAAAGTGAGGAATGGTGGAAGTGTATAGGTTGGTATTGTTGACTTGTAAGTTTGCTTTGTAACTACATACATGAATCATGTAGGTAGGCTTTTGGAACGCGAAAGCTATTTGAAGAAAACGACGAACAAGAAATCGGGGAAAGCACTATTCTACACTTTTAGCATCAGTGCAAAGGGACAGACTTTTATGAATACTGCGAATAAGAATGACGGCAAAACGAAAATTCTCTTACAACCCACACCGGAGATGTTCAAGATGTTGAAGCGTAAGCGAAATGAGTAAGCAATGTGGACGTTACTGTAATTGCTCTAGTAACTAATTTTTCGTTTGAAGGCCACTTGAGGAAGAGCAGCTTTTCATAGCGAAACCTTTACCGTCTACATCCAAGAGATCAACTAGCTCCAAACCATCACTCAAGTTGTTGCAAGTACCTAGCAAACGAGAATCTAAGTGTGAAATCAAAGCTAGTGATGAAGTTGTGGTAGAGAGCAATGAAACCGAGACTGAAAAGGACGAACGAATGAAGGTGTACCGTTTGCTGATGAACAAACGCACTGATCTGGCTTCTTCACTCGACTGTATGCCCTACATGATCGCCTCTAATGAGACGCTCATGAAGATGGCGCAGCTGAAGCCGCTCACATTAAAGGAATTAAGGGAATGTCAATGTAAGTATATGGTATTTTGTGAAACAGTGAATATTTAGAAAGCAAAATTTCACATTGTTAAACTGTTTACATAAACTTTACTGAAATCTGAACTGCCTGTCAATGTGTGAAATTACTTTATATTTATGTATTCCACTCGTCATTAAACTTGTTCTCTTTCAGCTGTATTGTGTAAGATTGAACTTTTTACTTGATTGTACAACATGAAGTCATGCCTTTTGTTTATTAGAAACTATAATAGGGGAAGCTGCTATAGAGCTTTTTGGAGATGTTTATCGTGTATTAGAGACGACTGAAAATATATGAAAAGGTAGTAAGGAATTACCAGCATGACCTCGGAAAAGGAAGCAAATATTTGATAAATGTTATGAAAATGATATTTAAATATGTGCATACGGATTTAACACAATAAAAGATGAAACAAACAATCTTAAATCAATCAGTCAGATAAGAAGACACTATCAGTGACATTATTTGATATTGTGTAACAGAACATAATAAGAAGCATTAACAGTAAAAAGACAATGATGAACAAAGAGGGCAAATAATCTTGCACACCGATTATGAGGTAAATTTAGTGGAATTACAAAGGTAAACGTAAGATACGTTTAAAAAATAGGAACTGCTACAAATTCAGTAAAGAACAAATGAAACAAAATTAAGGATCTATGGAGGCCTCTTGGACTAAGAAGAAAAATTGAGAATATTTAAACACAAAAAATAACATGGCAAGAACAGATGACAAGACAAACAAAAGATTTAACAATGAAATCAATTACTAATTAGGACCTAACAGAACGACTAACAGTTTAAAAAAGGCAAAAAGATAAAATGAAAGAAAGCATGAAGAAAATTATGAACTAGAAAGAAGTAATGAATAGGAAACTCATCCAATAATAAATCATAAAGTGCAGTTGTGAAATGATGAGTTCCACTTTAACCCTAGGATACTTAACCAATAAAATATCAGCATTTACATAATCCAGACTTCTGAGGCCTAGTATGTAAATTCGTGTATAGTCATAACAAAAACACAGATATTGAAGTAAAATTTTATTTATTTGTGCATTACAACGTGAGATTAAATATAAAAGTGAACATTGTTTCATAATATAAAAATAAAAATCTTAGGGATTAAAGAAGCAGGTAGTGTACATTATAATACTATGCTCATTACATGTATTATTTTTACAATATCAATATTTGACGCAAGTTGAGCAGCTTTTTCTCGTTGCACTTGTTTGAGCAGCTGGTGGACCAAAGATGTCGATAAATCTGCTCATACACTCCCAGACACTACACCGTAGGTTAGGGTTAGTAGATCTTCTCTGCATATGTGGTATCACTAGTACCTTTGCTAAATCTTTCAAAAATATTCTGCGTTGTAGTTTGGATGTACCTTTGTAAAGACTATATATGCCTTCAGTGCTGCAACATTAATGATGTTGAAGAAAAATGTCATGGGCCATCGTTTACTTTGCCTCTTGCACGTGTATGTCAAAACCATTTGATCCATGATGTAAATACCCCCCTTTGTTTTATTGTAATGAGAGATGATTTTGGGCTTCCTCTTAGCGTCATCATTGATAGATGCGTCGTGGTGCATGGTGCTTAGTAAAATTACGCATTTGTTCTTTGTAGGTGTGTAACTTACCATAGATAAGTTATTTCAAAAGCAAAATAATGAAGAGGCTTTCATTTCGCCACGCACAAGAGTTTGTACAACTTCAAGCCCCACATTTTTATGAGGAGGTTCTCTGGGCTGGCGACCAACATAAACTAAACTATCCACAGCATAACCAGAGTTAGATTCACACATCCAAAATATTTTAAGTTCATATTTTGGCGGTTTACTTGACATATATTGAACGAATCTGCACCTATCTCTAAACCCAACGAGTTGTTCATCTATAGTTATATTAGTATCTGGTATGACGCAGGTTTTGCATTGTTAAATGAATAAATCCCAAACATAGGATATCATTGCTAATTTATCAGTTTCCAAACGCGTATTTCGAATTCTCTTATCGTTAAATCTGATGAATCTTCGTATTTCTTCAAAGCGAAATATGGACATTGTGGCTCGGTATATCATCATCATCATCATCAGCCTGCAACCATCCATCGTTGGACGTAGGCCTCTCTCATTTGTTTCCATGCATTTCTGTCTTGAGCTTTCTGGATCCAATCTCTTCCCGCAAAGTCTCGGATATCGTCGCTCCATCTTTTTGGTGGTCTTCCTACACCTCTTTTCGTTAAACGGGGCCTCCATCTCAAGAGTTTTGAGGTCCAGCGGTTTGGTTCATGCCGTGCTATATGTCCCGCCCATTGCCACTTTGCTTGAGCTACTCTCTGCATTATATCGGGTATTTTCGTTCTACGCCTTATTATACGGCAGTATACATATTTCATACACCTTTCTTTTCAGGCTATTGGGAATATCGGAATTTTTGAGAATATGCTGTAGCCTCCCAAAGGCTGACCAGGTGGCTCTTATTCTTCTTCTAATTTCAGATGTTTGGTTTTCCTTTCCAATCCTAATTGAATGACCCAGATAAATATATTCGTCCACTCTTTCCACCAGTTGATTATCAATAAAAACAACTGCATCGCTGTTTGTCATTATTTTGGTTTTATTTATATTTATCTCCAGCCCTAGGGTCTTGGATGCCTCATTCAATTGTATTAGCATAGCTTCAAGTTCGTCAATATTGCTAGAAATCAGTACGATGTCGTCCGCAAATCTCAGGTGGTTTAGCAGACATCCGTCAATGTTAATACCCATCCCTTCCCAATTCATTTGCTTGAACACATCCTCCATCGCAGACGTGAACAATTTTGGAGACATTGTGTCTCCTTGGCGGACTCCCTTTTCAACCTTTATTGTTAGTTTGAAGGTCTTCATCTACCTTTACGTGAAATGTAGCCTCTTCGTAGATGTGTTTAATTAGCTGCGAGTATCTGGAGTCAACTCTTGCGTTATTTAGTGCTTGGAGGACGGCGTGTAGTTCAATTGAGTCAAACGCCTTTCGATAGTCCACGAACGCCAAGTGAATGGGGGTGTTGTATTCCATTGTCTTTTCAATTAATGTTCTGATGGTTTGAATGTGATCCATGGTACTGAACCCTTTTCTAAAGCCCGCCTGCTCTACTGGCTGGTAGAAATCTAATTTTTGAGTGAGGCGATTTGTGATGATTTTAGTCAATACTTTATATATGCACGAGAGTAAGCTTATGGGGCGGTAGTTTTCAATATTTGATGTGTCCCCTTTTTTGAAGAGAAGAATTACCTCAGCATTATTCCACGCCTTTGGTATCTTTCCCTCAATCAAACATTTTCAGCATTTCGGCTGTTATCCGGTCTTCTCCTGGCGCTTTTCTATTTTTCATTTGCTTGAGGGTTTGTTTAACCTCAAGTCTAGTTATCTCGGGTATTTCCTCGGAACCCACGTTAGAAATAGTTTTATTAACCGAGCTCTGTATAGATATGTTAGATGAATATAGCTTTGTGTAGAAGTTTTCTATTGTATGTACTATATCTCTTCTGTTTGCTACTACAGTACCTTCTTGATTCTTTATTTTTATTATTTTCTGTTTACTCTGTGATAGTTTCGATCTTAATACCTTCATATTTCTGTTGCTCTATTGCTTCTTCAATTTGCTTATTTCTATGTGCTCTTATGTCCTTCCTAATCATCACTTTGACCTTCTTGTTAATTTCTTGAAAATTTTGGGCTTCTCTATTTGTTCGTCTTCTTTCTTCTATTAAATTCAGGGTTTCTTGTTTTAGTTTGTTATCGCTAGGTTTCTTATTGGCACATATTTTTTTAACTGATTCGTGGATACTATTTTTAATTTTTTCATTTAGCGCATCTATGTATAGGTTCTTTAGCTTATCTGTAGGTTCTAGTTTTCGCTGTAGTTGTAATTGGTATTTTTCTTGATTGAGGCTCAATTCTTGTATGGTTGGAAAGTTTTGTCGGTGTTGTAACTTTTTCCTTTCCAGTTTCGGTTTTATTTCTAGCACCGACCTGACTAATCTATGGTCACTTCCTGTATTAAATCTATTTAGCACTGCTACGTCCGTACATAGTGTTTTGTCGTTCGACATGATGTAGTCTATTTCGTTTTTGTTTTTGGTCGGGACTTCTCCATGTCCATTTTCTTTGTCTTTGTTTTTTGAAGAATGTGTTTAAACAGTATAGCTTTTCGCTACTGAGGAAGTTTGCTAACATTTCGCCTCTGGGATTCCTAATTCCCAAACCATATCTTCCAATGTATTGGTCGTCTTCAGACAGCTTGCCTCCTATTATTGAATTGAAGTCTCCTGTGATAACGGTGTAGTATGTTTTTTCTTGTCTCCTAGCGCGTGTAATATCTTCGTATAGTTGCTCCACTTCTTCATCGTCTGAGTTTGTCGTCGGTGCATATAGGTGTATGAGTTGCATATTATATCGTTTGTTAATTTTCAGAGTAAGGTTTTTTACTAGGTGTTTTATCTTACGGTTGATGATAAAAGCTACCCCGCCATATTTATGGCCCTGATTTCAATATTGAGTTCCTTTCCCCGGGTAGACGTGTTTCGCATAATCCAACGATATCCCACTTTATTTTCGATAGTTCCAGTTCTAGCTCTTCTCTGTATTCTTCTGTTTGCATTGTTCTAATGTTGTATGTTGCTATTATAAATTTTTTCGTGTTTGTATGTCTTCTTTGCTGTGGTCTAGCTTTGAGGTTTGTCGAGTTCTTGCCCCCAGAATCCTTGGGGCTGACTGATCGTTGATCAGTGTGGGATTGTGAGAGTGCATCTCTACCCACCTGGGGTATTCCTGTTTGTGAATTCGACGTTTTCATCATGCTTTAAAAGAGAGGGGTTTGGCATTTTCTCGCCGCACTTGCCGAACGTGTTGGCGAGTTTATTTTCAGCCGCCCACTATGGGAACAGACGCTGTTTGCAGCCGCCCACTCCGGGTCAGACGCTGCTTACTATGGGAGCCATTAAATCTAAGATTTAGAAGTTGCCTCCCATAGCCTCTCATTCAGTTTAGCCTGTGTGCCGACACAGTTACCGGGATGTGGCCGCTTATGAAGCTTCTAGGAGCCATAAATGAGAGTGAGAATCTAACTGAGGACCAATATCTCAGAGTGACCCGAAGGTCCGGCAACACTGAGTGTAGAGGTACTACCTCTAGTTAGACTCCCATACATCCCGGCTTGGTATATAGGATTAGAAAATTCTCTAGAAAAAAGTTCTGTTGCAGGAACATCCCAGCTTCTGTCAAGTTTTGCATGAATAAGTAAACCACAGAATCCAAGAAGTTTATCAACGGTCACATATTTCTACGGTTTTTCTTTTGCTCCGTAAACACTTTTCCCCTCTGATCTAGTACAGTTCACAATTTCTTGTACTGGAGTTATAAATAATTGAAACGCTTCTTTTAGTGTTGCAGCCATATTTTGTCTTGCCAGTCCTGGTCCACGCTGAATAATGTTATGTGGTTGAATTTTATTTTTTGCTGGAGGTTCCAAACTCCAATTCAGACCACTTGGAGCAGTGTAACCACTCGTTGAAGCAAAGGTCAGATTACCAATATCGTCAGCATCATCCTCTGAATTATTTTCCCCATCATCAGTACTGGATCCAGAATACTCGCCAGCAGACAATTCGAAATTTGTGTGATCATTTTCTGCTTCTGACACATCACTCCCTGGAAGGCAAATCATCATCTTCAGCTGCCCATTGCAACAGTATTTCTTCATAGCCGACACTAACAACTCTCACCCTTTTCACACTCTTTTTTGATGCCATTATTATGTGTCTCACAAGTTCACTCAATGCAACTTTTATTTCAACTGAACGACAATATCAACTAACTCTTAGCCGGCTATGAACAACTTGTTTTATAGAAACTATAAGTAGACAGGCTTTGGAGACCCGGTTTATGTAAACACGGGGTGCTAAAGAAAAATAATTTTTTTTTAAATTTCTAAATACACTTGAATGTTTTTGAATCAAGTGTGTGTTAAATAAAGACCTGCTTAGAGCATATCTAAATGCTCAAGCGATTGAAATTATTTCAAGTAAATTATAAGTTACCAAAATCTCCGGGCCTGAAGGGCCTGGTATATGTATCCTAGGGTTAACAAATAGATTTTTAGATAGAAATGATGGAAAATTAAATCTCTTGGTTGTACTCTGTGAAGTATATGACTTATAAGCCAAGACCCCCTTATATGATTATTATATCCTTAAACTGCAAATAAAATGGCCTTTTGGTACAATTTAACATCGTTAATGAACAGAGAAATAATTATAAATGTTACGTTAGGTGTCCTTGGGCTGTTGGATTGTGCAAATTATTGACATTTTGCCCACAATTTCAGTGGACGTCTTCAGGAGAGTTCCGAGATCAGAAAATGATTTGAAGCATCTTCAAGTTGACTGTACGGATAATCCTTAACCACAACGCATTTATCGAAGAACAGAAACTGGTTTGAGAGCCAATGCGCGCTCCAAGAAGTCTCTTGCTCAACTCATACAGTTGCATGTCAGCTAGGCCAACAGAGTTTACAAATATAACTTGTGTGCAGAAACATCACATTCCATTCTGAAAAAATACAGGCATTTTGATTTGCTACTTTTAGAGATCAAAAAAGTAAGCGCCATATAGCAAAAAGGCGAGGCGAACTGAGAACGTCAGCAACTGCCAAAAAAAGAAAGGAAGGTCCATTACTTGCAGTAAACTGAGACATCAGTAATAATTTCTCTTTTAAAGATATCACACAACTGCAAATGCACATTTATTTTAAAAACTCCGAAAACATCTAAAAATCCAAATAAGACCAACCTGATATTTCAAAATTATTACCATGAAAGCCTTTGCATTTATTTAAAGAAACTTGGCAAGTCTTATGTTAAATTAGTGCTTTATGTTTTATAACATTTGATGATTAATTATAAAAATTCATCACCTCTGGCTCAAAATTGATTTAAGAGCTGTTCACAGATTGTCGTTTGCAATCACTTTGTCACATAATGAGGAACTTCATCTTCTACAGATTTTAGGGAAGAGTAAGTGCTCAATACTATATTCAGTTTAGCTATTATATCTTACACTCTCGAGGATGATTTAATCAGCATATGTGATATTTACTAATACAACTACAGTCGATGAATGTGTCTATGTGATTTATTTGCCATCATTTTTACAATTTTCCTAATAACATAATTTTTTTTTTGCATTATACCTACAATCTTCTCAAAATCTCGACTGATTTCTCAACCATGCTATTCCACAGCCACAAGCACATGATTGCTACAAACTGCTCTGTAAACGCTAAAGAAATATTGTATTACGTTCTCCACAAGTTTTATCATGCTATAGTTAGTAACCCATTTTTATTCATAAAAAGATAATTCAAGATTAAGCATAATGAACCATCCTTGTCTCTTATATATATATATATATATATATATATATATATATATATATATATATATACACTCTTATATGTATATACTCTTGTATGATAATTATTTGTTCCAAATAACAACCCATAAATAAGCTCAATTTTTTCAAAATCTGTAACTTCAGACTGATAGAATGTTGTTCCTCTCCATTCATAAGCTTCCTGAGAAACCAACAGGTTGACGTCAATTTGACTGATATGCTTTGAATTTTTTTTTATAATTTTTGAGGCGATTGATTGCTGTAATCATTATATCATTATGTATATTAAGATGACTGTTTGTGTTCGTATTTATATCTGTCACAATCGAAGTCATTGACTTTAAACGTTTTTAATTCATATTTAAGGTTTCATATACCAAGTGTTACGCAATACATACAAGCTTTTTTCTTATGTATATTTAAGGTTTTATATATTAAATGTTACGCAATGCATACAGGTTTTTTCCTAGTAAGTTGTAAGGGTGGCGTCGAATAAAAGGTGTATACTGTCACGCAAGGACTAAGAGTCCTTCTGTTCCCAATAATGCTATCTCAATACCTCGGGACGCCACTAAAATTATTTTCGAGTTCAGAAGGTCCACTGACAGTGGGACCAATGTCCTACATTGTTTTGTTTAACCACTTGGGTCACTTCCGTTCCCCGAACGAAAAGCTCGCAGCTGCAACTGACCAAATGCGTCTTTAACGTCTTATTATTCAAGCAAACACTAAAAATGCCTATAACATGTTGAGTAATTATTTACTCTTTCAATTTTTTTTACTTTTTTAATACACCAGTTCTGTATACTTTGTTTATGGAACCCTGTCTTCTTAGTATGCAGTTACTTGCATTTGTGGGCCACCTTCATCAAGATTTGCAAATAGATCCATTGATCATTCCAAATACTTCTGACAATAGGTAGTGTTCAAGTGGTTACTGGTTAACCAGAACATCTTATCAGCAACTTGTACTTGATTTTGTTTAAAAATTCTGGACTATCTAATTACTATAGTTCAGGCAGTTATCACATCATACATAATCAAAATTTTCCTATAAATTTCAGTTTTTTTTTTAATTGTACTATAAAAAGCAGATTACAATTTATTTTTCTTCCCCGAAAAAAAAACAAATACACCATCTTAGTTTCTTTAATAATATCTCATTTGGCTGGTAATGTCTGTAGCACGATGTCCGAACAAATTGTCTATGATTGTGCAATGTTTAAGCCAAAAACAATATGGCAACAAAAAATTGTTATATGTTATCTACATAGATGTAAAACATAGAAAAAGAATGGTAGTAGATTTTGTTACATTTGAAACTTATTATTGTTTATATAGTTTAATTCCTGTTTATTTTGAAATCTGTACATTTGTATACAATAATCAAAAGTGTAGGCGTTTATATAAAATATTGACATGCTGGAGACCACTCATTAGTAATCTCCCCTTGTATAATAAGCAATTGCTTAGTTGTGTTGGCAAGGAGTAAGTAACTTAAATCTATCCTTAACTAACTTATATACTAATTACAGTAAGCTCAGTATCTATCTACTAGGTCGTTTTGACGTGAAGCGTTTAAGTCTCCTATTTCTAATTGGTTGGCTCATAAGATCTATTGCTAGCGTATTTTAATGTGAGTTTAATCTGTCACTATATTTAACACTAAATTGTCTTATTTCATCCTTAACTGTGGATATGTTGGTACGTACCAGGGGGCATCGATTGTTACGCATAGCACTTTTGATTGGAATCGTTCCAGTATTTCAATTTTTGAATTTGAGGCTGCTCCCCACAGTTGAATGCTGTACGTCCATGTAGGCTTTAGAATGGCTTTATAGACTAACAGTTTGTTTTTAAGTGTCAGCTTGGATTTTCTGCCTATTATGCAGTATAATTTTTTCAATTTTAGACCTAGTTGTTTCCTTTTAGTAAATATGTGGTTGCGCCAATTTAACCTTCTGTCTAGATGCATCCCTAGGTATTTGACTTCGTTTACTTGTGGTAGTTGACGATTGTTTAGGTGGCCCGGTGGACATGTTTCTTTTCTAGTAATAAATGTAACATGAACTGACTAAGCTGTATTGGTTTTTATTCTCCGCTTAGCTAGCCAGTGTTGTATTTCATCCAAGCTATTTTGAAGAGTTTGGGACGCTACTTGCGGGTTTGTATGCGAAGCTAATATGGCAGTATCGTCAACAAACGTTGCCGTTAGTACGTCTTGCGAGGTAGGAAGATCGGCGGTGTATATAAGGTACAAGATGGGGCCCAGGACACTACCTTGAGGGATACCAGATGTAATTGGGTACAGTTTTGTGTGTTCATCTTGCTGTTTAACAAAGAAGTGTCGATTTTGCAGAGAGGATTGGAGGATAAGGAAATAGTTGAGAGGAAATATTTTTCGTAGTTTGAACAGTAGCCCAGTATGCCACACTTTGTCAAAAGCCTGTGTGACATCAATAAAGGCGGCCGAGCAGTATTTGTGGTCTTCCAGATCCTGTCTTATCTTTTTCGTAACTCTGTGGACCTGTTCAGTTGTCGCGTGTTTTTGTCTGAATCCAAACTGGTGATCGGGGATGACATTGTTTTCGTCCAAGAATGGCTTTAATCTTTCTAATAATAACTTTTCAAAAACTTTTGAGAGGACAGGTAATAGGCTGATGGGCCTATATGATGTTGGCTCTTCTAGTGGCTTCCCAAGTTTTGGGATAAGTATCATTTAAGGCAACCTTCCATTGGTCTGGGAAGTGAGCAGTGCGCAGAATTGCGTTGAATATTTGCGTGATGCTTTTGATTCCCTTTTATGGAAGTTCTTTTAATATTTTGGCGGTGATCAGATGGTAACCGGGGCCTTTTTTAGGGTTTAGATTGGTTCTAATGATCGTTTCTATTTCATTGATTTTGAAAGGTTTAATAGGATATTCAAGCTGGAAAGGCGATTCCAAATACTGTTGGATTTTTTTGTCATCGTCCTGGCCGAGTTCTGGCGGGTTAGGTTGAAAAACTTTAGTTAGATGTTCAGCAAAGGTTATTGCCTTTTCTTTATTGCTTCTGGCACATCCGTTTTGAGATGTTCTGATTGGTGGTTGTATTTCCTTTGGCTGTTTTAGCTTTCTTGTGGCCTTCCACAGAGTAGTCGCTAGCTTCAGTTGGTGTTAGGTGTTCAAGGTAGCCTTGTATTAAACTGATATAATAGCAACCTCGCGGTCAAGCTTATTTTCGTCACTTGAGATTAGAGCGCACGGCATACGACCGTACAGCACAAATCTCAAACTCGAACTAGGAAACTTATTGTAACGAGTTTAGTTTTCTGGGATCTTATGATTAAGACACCCAAATACTTTTGGCTATTGTTCTTCAAGGAGTCGTTGCTGAAATCAGACCGACCAGCTGGAATAATGTAGTAACAGTATGCTCTTTAGAATTAGTAATCTTCGCTCATCGTTCAGTTCTACATACAACCTTATTGCTAAGTCAGTAGAGTCTCTCTAGCCAATTTTAGTTGGCGCCTTTGACTTACAGTATTATAATTTAGTCACATCACAACTAATTTGACTGTACCCCAGATGGTGTATTTAAATAGGTCTAACTAGTTTTGTAGCCACAGTATATCTGAGCAAGCAAGCAATCGCGTAATAATGGCCTTCAGCGTTCTACAGCACCAGCTTAATATCTCAAGCTATATGTTTTATTTATGTGTGGCATCAGTATTTTTTAGTATTATGATTCATTTGGACTAGAGTTATACTTTTTTTTTTATTCCGATAACCAACTCAACACTTAACAAATGATATACATGGTTTTGAGAGTATATTTTAAAAGGTAACTAGAATGTCACGTGACGCTACGAATCCTTCAAATTAATCTGTTTACTCACTATCAGTACTGCCATTGTCTTCGGAGTTTGGTATGTCAGGAAATCTCCGCTTGAGATGGGTGTGTATATTTGAGTTATGCCCATTTAAGTTTACTGTGAAGTGGAATTTGCTTCCCAGTAAACTTTCAGTGACATTTATCACATTCATGGCGACAAAAAAACATATGTGGTTTCTTAGTTTTTATATCTAAATAACTTTGTAAGACTACTATGATTTTTTAGGCAGTTTAAAGGTTTAAGGCCCAATAAAATGACCAAATGCAATATAATTTATATGAAAATGGGGAATGGGCAAATTTCAAGAGACCCTAAGATAAGTCAAGAGGGTTCAAATCTAGTGACTGGATGGGCCATGCAGCAAAGCTGTTATGGATCACGCAGTAGTTATATCTTGAAGCAATAAAGGCAGAGAGTCGTTCAAGAATTGCAGATACACTGGGCCATTGAAGCGTTATAGGAGAATGATCCAGTTAACTGATTGATACTGAACCATTGCTAATGATGTACTTCAACCATTTCACAGGGATTCTGTTTAGCATACAGGTGACTGTTGTGTAGATTGATGATGCCTTATTCAATGGTTCTTTCATTTGTGGAGAGTGTTGATGATAGAAATGTTATGATGATAATGGCTTATTCCAAAAAAAAAAACATGAAAAACAGTTTTGTTGTTGATTATGAAACACGTGTATTTCTGTACATATGTTCATACCAACTTTTTCGTTTTTCACCTGAAGTTTGTCTCTTTGATTAACATTCACTTTTTGTACAATAAGTTCTCTGCTTAAACAAGACTAGCAAGACACTATCATATTTTATGGCTCCAGAGTAGGCATTACATTTTTGAAGGATTGTTGATTTTTTTGTCTTATTTATAACACTTGAATTACGTACTTATTTTTATAGTGCCAAAACTCTAGGAAAGAAAGTCAAAAACTTTGTCTTCTTCTTCTTCTTCTTCACTCTTATCCCTATGCCTTCCAGCGTCGGAAAAAAAACTTTGTCATCTAATGTTTAAATTTGTATCTTGAAACATTTGCAATCTACAATAAATTTTTAGTGGATGGATTCACAGAGGCAAAGATCAGTAGGTTTGGTGAAGAATTCATGAAGATCATTCGAAGCAGTTGCCAGCTGGACCCGATAGTTAAAGAGGAGAGTAACAGCCAGCGCAGCATCCAAGACATCCTGGCCGAGCACCCCATACCTGGAGCGAGCATGGGGGCCAGAGCAGAGGCCAGCTATTCCATGTACAAGTCAGGTCTCACTGTTCAAGAAATTGCTGATAAGCGGTAAGTGAAGAATTATCAGAATGCTGACAATATAACTCTTTATACTTGTAACAGCGGGGTTGTTCCGGCCACAGTGCTCTCGCACCTTATAGATGCCATTAAGGCAGGCTATCCCGTCAAAATGATCGACTTGAACGTGACAGATGAAATGCGGGACATTATCATAGACGCCATCGGCAGCCCTGCAGTCAAATTTGGTATATCGTTGAGTATGTTGGTCGCTTAGTAGTCATGTAATTTTTTTGGCAGATTTATCACGACTGACTCCAATTAAAAACGCCTGTCCCCCAGAAGTCACTTTTGACAACATAAAGGTTGTCGTAGCCTTTTTACAAGTGCGGCAGCACCTAGCGAAACTGAAAATATCATACGAAGAATTCGAATCTCCTTTAGAAATCAACATCACAACGCAACAAAATCCAACTCCTCCTACTACTACTTCAACTACCCAACCAGAGAGAACAGTTGATTTAGATTGTCTGTTCAGCAAAATTAGCCCGCCGCCCAAGAAACCAAGCCTTTCAATTTGGAAGTGCGAGAAACGAGATGCAGAAAGCGACTCTGACAGCTTTATTTTTGATTACTGTTCTGCCGGCTCCAACCCTCCTAAAAAGAAGAAAATGAATGACAGCTGTGCATTGGACAAAATTAACGTAAGAGAAGACAAAGATGATCTGACATTTTTAGACTCCCCGCCACGTTCATCTAAGGTCTCTTCGCAAAAATCGCAAGCAGATACTGACTTGGAGAAGAGTTTGCTTGAAGATGATTACTTTGATAACATCGCTCTTGATGATGTTGACAAGGCTATTGAAGAAAAGGCTGATAAGAGTGTTTCGTCTGAAGCCGAACACGATAACTCTTTAAGCTCATTGTCAACGAGCAACTTTAGTTTGAACGGAGAACATAAGCCTGAAAAAGTAAAGGTGAAGAAATTTAACTTCAAATCCATTGTTCCACCTTCGGTGGAACGCTGTACAAAGAGTCTGTGTTCACCATCAAATCAGCGCCTTAATTAAGATTCTACTATCAAATTAATCATTCCGTTTTTTAGTTGCTATTTTATCTAAAAATTTATTGTTTATTAATTTTTTCTGTTCTAGTTGTGAAAATATAGTTCTGCAAAAGAGTCTGTTTAACTGTTAAGCACCTGTGTATTCTTTCCATGGCCATTTGTTTTATATATATTTAAATATTCGTCAAGATGGAGCAACAGTAGTATGTTTATGAAAGGTATAAATACGTATGTTTTTAACATCGTATTTAATAAATTGTATAAGTAAATTCCATGGTAAATTGTGTTTCTATCCATCTATCAATTATGTGATGTATTAAGTAACCAGATAGTAAATAAAGAGTAGATTAGATATATTATCGCAGTAAGGATTAGAATCATCCACAGCCATTTGCTTGGCGCTGGGGTCCCACAAGATCGACTTCCCATGTAGCTCACCTCTAGTAATGTCAGAAAAGGAGCATCTAAAGAGATGAATGATAAAATGTTCAGTGACGAAAGCAGACTCTATGTCAGTGTTGATTTGGTGGGCAACATCTACAGATTTACATCTATTGTATGTGCAAAAAATACAAACATACATGGTACTTCTAGAATATTGTGTAATCCATTTTGCTGTTATTTGTATAATAGGACAATGCTCACTCACATACTGCTCATATAACCTAACATGGTTTTCAAAACAACTATCTGTCAAATTGTTCTAAAAAATGTTACATGTTGGCCCTTCAATATCAAATATATGTAAATGAAAGGTGTGCAACTTATATTTAAAGGAAGTTTTTTGTTTGGCCAGAATGAACTGTTCCGACATCCGTAGGAATACTCAGTGATGAATTTGGATTTGAATTTGAATATCTCCATCTCCAACTTAAAAACAATGATAAGATTCAATTTGATTAAATACCTTCAGCCATGTTTATGAATGCAATACATATTGAGCAACTTATGTTTCATAAGTCCTCCAGAATAACCATCTTTGGCTCTAAATTATGATCCAAAGTATATGGTGTGGTAATTTGAAATTTCACATTTTAGTTCGGCACCTGCTTCCCTTTTTCAAAAAAAATGGTGCAAAAAGCTCAAAATTTTTGAAAGAGGCTCTCCACTCTGCCAGAAAGTATGGTCTACCAATAGGAAGGTCAAGCCTTCAATATGTTTGTGCCTACTATAGTGTTGTAACAAATGTGACGTCTTAGTTGCAACACTCGATTGCTTTTGACTAAGTGAGCTACTTGCCAGGCATTTCAACGACTCGACTAAAAACTACGTATGCCAATTGATACTGCCAAAATTAATAAATATACCCGCAACACAGGAAAAAATCAGTTAGGTTTCTTAGTAAACATGTAGAATAAGAAATTAGCAAACTTTGTTTTTTTGCTAAATTTTTAAATAAAACCAAAACTTCATTAAGCCCATTTTATGGTTTGTTCTGATTTTTATTTTATCACATTTTTAATGGGCATAAATTAGCTTCAGATGTATGTTAGGACAAAACTGCAAAGGCAATGTAATTTATCTTCTTTCACATTTTTAACAATACCAACCAAGAAATTATGTTTATACATATAATATTCATGCATTATGTACAATGTTCTTTCTAAATTGTTTTACAACAAATTTTCTCTTTTCTTCCATTCCAGTTTCAACAAATTGAGCTTCTCCTGCTTCTTTTTCATGTCGGCACGCTTTTTATCCTCAATTCTCTTCATCTGAGCTTCCACGCTGTGTTCACCGTTAATTGCATTATCCAACTTTGCTATAAGAATTGTCCGAGCAGTTTTACGGTTTTCATTCAACGACCTGGACTGGTGGCATTTCACTGTAATGCCTTCATAATAGTTTACCAATTGTCTGTTTCGATATTATATAGAAGTACCTGTCGGAAGATGCTTCAGCATAACGCAGTTCGCCGTTTTGTTGACGGCTTGCCCGCCTGGCCCGCTACCCCTCACGAACTGCTCCTGCAAGTCTGGTTCCAACAGCTGGGGCACTCGAGAGTAGTCTATGGTAGCTTTGGTGCGCACTTGGAAAGCGATCGGTCTTACTAATCTGCATAACATTTTAAACGACAGCCTGGCGCTCGAGCAGAGCAAGTCCCCGCTTCAATGCAGAGAAGTAAATTAGCTGCGCGGACATAAAGGCCAAATTATTACCTTGTAATTAAACGCGATTTCTGCCTCGTCCACCAGCCCTTTGTTGGTTTTGAATTCTTTTCTAATGCGCCGGTAAAAATATTGCTTGTCTGTGTATTGCAGCCCTTGGCCGTAGCGTAATAAATCTTTGTAGAGCTTTGCGACTTGCTGAGCAGAAGGACGGACCATTTCACCACTTCAAAAGTATTTTTGGTGAAATAATGATGGAGGAGGTTAGGTTTCTTAATAACATTTGTGAAGTTAGGTGTAGCCCAAAACTAAGCTATAGGGTGACACAAAAAATATTAAAATGTTGGAAATCTATATAGAATTATCTAGAATTGACTAAAGCGCCATCTACTATGAAGGTGCTGGTTATTGGATTTTTGGTTTTTATATAGAGAGTAGGTTTTTCTTATTTTTTTTAAATCATTAGGTTGAAGTAAACCGTTCGTTGATTATCTAACAAAAAGGCGCTGCAAGGGTTGGCCATTTAAATGCGATAAGCGCCCGCCGAAACAGTTGACGAGCGCAAACATCCGCCCGTAGCGCAAGCGACCTGTGCCGGGACGCCTAGTCTGCTCCTCGTCGTCCCCGGACCGTCGTCTCTCTCGCTTCGTTCGAATTATTTTCGTCGTGTTATCGGGCCGTGCGTGCCGTCTGTTGCTTTCTCCAACCCCCCGAGAAACGCCACCACTTTTCCGCAGCAGCCCCGAGACCCCCGATATGTTCGCCCTGTGAGCTTCAAGGTCGGCGCTGAAAATATCAGGTGAGCCGGATGCAGTCCTATGCTGGCGTATCGATTGCTTAAAATGCATAAAGCACGGCCCGTGATAGCATCAGCATCCTGCTGAGCGTTGAACTTGGCGGGCGAAAATGTGCCCCCCATGTGAGGGGAAATGAGCCTGCCCGAGCACGTGGCTCTGTTACCTTGCGTTCGTTTGCATTACAGTCCGATACGAGGGTTGGTCGAAAAACAAGGAACAGGTGGCAGCCCTTGTTAGGTTGCGGTAAGCCAATTCACCAATCGCCTCGTCAGTTAATGTGTGATCGGATTATCCGGAAAAAAGCGCCACCTTGTAGTAGCTTCAAATTTTTAAGTGAAATTGTAGAAAAAAATTAAGTTGTTCTTATACACCATTTGATCAAAAGTATCCAGACTTTTACCTTTAAGTTGAAAACTCTCGTCGAAAAGTCACTGTAGCTTAACCAACTACCTGTTTGTCAAAAGCTGCAAGGGATAGGTTTTTTAGTGACCAAGAACATTTAAAATCTTAAGAGGCAAAAAATCACTGTCGGATAAGCCATGTGTAATGATACCGTGCGTTGAGGAACGTGGTTCCTGTAAAAAGTTATCCGGTAGTTGCATAATAGTACAGATTGTTCAGCTAACACCATGATTGTACAACGAAAATTGAAACAAATGAGGTTTCATGGTCAAGCAGTTATCTGCAAGCCAAGAATTTGTACAGAACTAAAAAAGATCCTCTTTTTTGTTGGACTTTTTAAAAATTTGATCGTAAAGTAAAGAGTCTACCAAAGCATCTGAACATCTAGACATCTTTTGGCTTTGGGCGCTCTAATTTCAGGAAGAATTCTGAAATGAAAATCTGATGGGTTCTGGATGTTTACTATAAAGACCTTGCTGCCAAATCGGATGTCCTTTTTGGAAAGTATGGGAGTAGTTATAAAGGAAATGATAGGACAGTAGCACGAAAACCTTTTTTTCCTTCATTTATTTTGCTTTTATTTACCCTATTGGTCCACACTTTCCTCTATTATGTCACTGCTATTATCAGGACTTACAGTTTCTGTAACTTGACTTTTGTATCATATTTACGTGTCTGTTGATTATCTTTTATATGAACTTCGGATAGGTGAATTTTATTTCCGAATGCCCCCTATGTTAGCACTGTAATTTCAAACTGAAAGTACCTTGATAAGATAAGCAAAAGCGGCGACGGTTGGCTGTGCATGAATATTCATTTGTTTTGCAACCCGCATCGTTTAGCAGTTAACAAAATAACTCCGTGCTAATAACGCCGAATCGTCGAACGTGACATTGCAAATAACCAATAAAACATTCTCCTCTAGTGGTTTGGTTTTTCTACAGTTACATAGAAAATATCTCCCCCTCCTAAGGTGGCCCTAAAATTTTTTTCTGGGAATTTATGGATAACGCATCTATACCTGTTTGCAAGTCAGGATGGGAAGATAAGCTGCACCATGAATAAAAAAGCAATTATAGGAGCATCTAAAGTGATGGGAACATCAAAATTCGATCTGGGGAAAATGACTGTTTTCTTTGCTTTTTTGGTTTTTATAACATCAGCAAATAATGTAGGGTTAGGAATTGACTAAAAAAACATCTGATGGCGTCATCGTGGGTTAAGTCAGAATATATATATATATATATATATATATATAAATTTTGTTGAAAACAAAAATCCCTAAACTAAGGAGAAAAAATTTCCCACATTAACATACATAAGCAGCATTGACAACATATTTATGAGAAAGAGTAGTTTGGTATTTTGCTTGTCGGTTCGAATCCATTCCAGGTCTTATTCTTGGAACTAACTTCTTGTCAAACCCTACAGAATGAAAGGAAGGTTTGGACATAGACTTCGGGTCTTCAATTTCGCTGAAATTTTGTAGGAACAAAGTATTGGTATGGAGGTAGCAAATTCTATTCGGAAACGATGCACTTCTTAAGCGTTTTCTAGAAATTGCAACTCAAAGTTATACACGCCATATTAATATTGCTACAGTACGACAGCCAGCAACGAATCTCCGTAACTGAGTAGGTTAAGAGCAGTTTTATGAATGGAGATGTCGCTCGTTCGAATTTTAATGGGACCTTTCTTTAATTTTTCTTTTTTTCTATTGCTGTTAAATAAAAACTTGTACGTACCTTATGTGTGCTCACAACACATAAAATAATAATATGCCCCCTAAATGGACAATATTATATTTACAATATTTCTGTAACCAATATTCTCTCCACAGTGGCGAATAACCGGTACAAATTTACTTAAGCTACTGATTTGTTTTACTTACAGGCAGTACAACTACACAACACAAAGAATTACTAACGTAAAATTACACTGTATAACTGTATTTATCTATAACGCTATTTATATTGCATTTGCATGGAACGTTTCGCTTGACGCTCTTGCAGCGTGATCTTTAAGCACCTCAAAATCAGTGCCAGAAGGTACGCGAAGTTTCTCGTAAACATTTGGCAATATTTTTTTGTTTGACTCTGCATATGCACTCGCAGCGCGGCTGGATTCCTGAAAGCTTTTGGTTGTCAGCGTATCCACTCCCGAACAGTCTGGATGACTGCGTCATTGTCTGCAAACATGTAGAAATTGTTCTTCCATTGCTGTTATGGCCGTATGGGCGCATGCATTGTTTTGAAGGAAAGCTACCCGCTTTCCAGCTGTATTTTTCTTTACGTCTGTTGCCAGGAAATTCCGAGTAATAAGCTGCATTGACTGTTCTGGCATTTATAAGAAAGTCTACATGGATAACCTCCTGTTATCCTAGAAGAACGTTGCCATCACTTTTTCTGCTGAACGGCTCCTCCGCGCTCTCCTGGGTATTTATCTGCGGTCACTATAGAATTCAAAAATGCATCGCCTTCGCCTTCAAACTGCCGTAGGGGACGACTGGCAGCTTGCATGCGCACCATTTTGTTCAGCCCCGTCAAAGTGCGTGGCATCCACCTTGCGATAGTGCAGGTCGTTTTCCACGATGTCTTCTATGCTAAAAGCACTGATGGACAGCATTGCTCCAAGAATAAGCGCGTCTGCTCGATCAGTGTTTGACTCGGTGATGGATGTTTGCGGCCGACGTTCTCCACACGTTCTCTGCCCTCTCTGAAGCACTTACACCACTCAAACACACGGGTCTGTGAGAGACATTCTTCTCCATAATATTGTTGAAGTCTGTGGAGAGTTTCAGAGCACGAAACGTTTTCTCCAACGAGAAATTTGATCACAACGCGTTGTTTCACGCTCCGCGGTACATTTCTGTTCACTCGTCACTTTATCAACTCCAAAACAGGACTGAACAGGTTCTAACCTGAGCAGGAGGGAGGGTGGAGGTTGTGGCAGTTATTCTAATCGAGTCGACCGGGTGTGACATGCTAAATCGACTCTTGCAAAGCATCTGACAAGAGGGACTGCAAGCGGTCGGGCTACTTCTTATATACAATAAAAAGATCGGCAATGTTGCTTTTAATGCATACACAGTGAAAGAAAATAGCGATGTTATGCAAACCAATGTGAGAAAATGGAGCACAAGCGAACATCACACCACTTAAAAGAAGAGCAATCATTTGAGTTAACTTTAAACCGGATGCCTGAAAACCACAAAAACTGCCAATCTCTTAAATTCTCTAGACACTTTCATATACACATCCATCAGACAACAGTATTCTATGTAGGTCATTTGGTTGAGAACAAGATATCCGAGTTATTATGAGATGACATCGTTGCTACTACAACGACTGCAAGTACAAAATTCTCAATACCCAAAGTCATGAAATTGGTTGACAGTTTACGATTCTACAATGACAATAACTCAGCGCTGTTTGAGACAACTCTCTAAAATTATTAACTATCATATTATTAAGGCCTTGGGACTTGTCTCGACAGTAATAGATCTGATGAGACTCCGCAGAGATGATGTGCTAATACGTTTGGCTGAACGCGACAATGTATCAGTAAAGAGTTACTTTGTAAAGGCACGGAACGTATTGAAAATATATCTTGTTGACAACTATGGATCGGTGTATATTACCACAACAAAAATTGCCATTAAATCTATACAAACAATTGTGACGCTACTCACCGGTCCGACAATCTAATCTCTCTTCAGTGTCGACGTTACCGAAGTTAGATTAAAAGGGGGATTGGGAGGAGAAGTCAACAATGGGAATGGAATGAGGACTATATTCTATCTTTTACAAAGGGATCCGTTCCCCTATTCGACGTCCCAGATGTCGAAGGGACCCTTTCTAAATGCAAGAATTATTCAGGCACCTTTTTTGTACAAACCCAGTGGTCATTACCGGACAACCCAAAAGCGGATCCCGGATGTATGCGAATATACCGACCTTTTAATATGCCCTGTAGATGGCAACACTTCTCGGCTTCATCTGTCCACAATTGTTAAAAGGTCTTGGTGTCGAAGCACTGATTCAGGATGTCGTCATAGAAAATATTACCGAATTGTATGATGTTAGTTGTAATCAAATAATAACGGTTTGGGATAGTATATACTTGGATGACCCGAAGCGCTTACCTACATAAATCTTGTAAAGCCATTGATGGCAACAATTAACGGACTGATTCTCGACACATTCGATAATGGTATTCTCCACCAAATAAGAGCACACCCGATAAAGAACAATGTATTGCGTTGCTTGCACTTTTGGTATAGGTCCTCTTGACAATTTTTTAAAATTATTTCAAATCAAAGAAGTTTTCCTAAAATGTATCCTGCCTTAAAAAGGAATATTTGATCATATCTATAAAATATTATGTTTGGAATTAATACATTGTCAACGAGTAGAACTTTTGGAGAGGCAAAGAGCAACACGTTCAACTCGAATCTTGGAATTTCCTTACAAAGTGTTAAAATTGTTGATTGAAAAAGAGATCCAGACGTTGAGTCAGTTCGGTCACCTTTGGAGGAATGACTTTCTTGACAAAAGCGACTGTTAACCTTGAACAAATGAGTATTTGAAAAAAAAGACATCACGAAATACGAAGTTTAGGTGACAAAAAACAGTTTTTTTGACTTGAGGACCAAATCTGCTTTTTACTGTTTCTTGATTTGCCTCTTTCATACATACATATAAAGGAGGCGTAAGTTGACCGGCTGTAGTTATTGTAGATGATTGTTGGATCGTATTTGAACTTTGGACATACTTGATGGCTTCTTGACCTTCGAGACAATTTCTAAATGAATGCCTATTTGATCGATACTGATTTCTGTGTGCGAGAAAGTCATTTGCAATGGGCGACTGGACTTCCAAGATAAAAATTGGACACCATTATCCTCGATCTTCTTCTCTTCGTCAGCAAATCGAGCAAATTTGGCCACTTCCCAAGATACAATGCGATTGTCTTTTTTACAATTGTAAATGAAACATCCGGACGCAGCGAATTGTGATAGGGGAAGTTCTTTGGGAAAAGACTTGGTGGCAAGGGTGGCTTATTGTTAAACATCAGCATTCTGAACAATTAGATGTTGTTCTTTTGACTCTCTGAACGGCAAGACATTTCTTCTTGATCTTATGTAGTTCCTCATTTGAGTTCATCCACTTTTTTGCTGTGCTTTGTATTTATGAAAACGAGATTAGGTTATAAATCATATTTGATATTTAGTGATTATGAATTTTTTAACATTAAAACGGACAACAATGTGGAAACAATGAGGACTCGTGATTAGATTTAAAATAATTATTAATAAGCGAAATTTGAAGTGGTTTATCATCCATTAGATTTTAACATAGGATTTGGGCATGGGATTTCGGGCAAAAGAAGTATTCCTATAGTTCCTTAACCCCCTATTCACTGAATTTCAGTACTTGGGACTTCTTTGTATTCCCTCCACTGGAAAGCCATTTCAAAGGGCTTTATTTTGGTACTTTGGATATCCAGACAAGCGTAATCTAAGGGTGAAAAGGCGTTAATTCCAGCAGAATCTATCGGTGTGTAATTGCCCAAAGAGACTACTTTTAAGTTAAAAGAAAATCAGTCTGGTTATCTTTTTGTCAGACCTCGTATACAATGAAAAATGTTTTTGATGAAAAGATTTTATAATCCAATAAGTTTAATGGCAAACTTTCTCTCCTCTCTTCTTCTCTCTTTCTTTCTCCCTCTCTTTTTCCCTTTTCTACTATTGCTTGTTTTGTATTATTTTTTCCCACTTAAACGCAGTTTATATTTTTGGTTATACTCCTCATACTTGTTTTACGTTTTTTCTACATCTTTTGCAACAGTCCTTTCTTTTCCTTCCCCCTTTTCACTTCTTTTAACTCTCAATCTGCTTTGGTTTTTCTAAATTTATCCAACAATTCTTTCTCTTACTTGTTGAATCTTAGTCCATTCTTTATTTTCTGAATTTTCTTATAAATTTTTTTTTGCTGTTTCTTATTGATTTTCTCTACCTATACCTTTCTTCTGTTGTTGTTCGTTTTTAACAGATGTCCTTGGTATTTTAGAGTTATTTGAAATGCTAAGACTCCCGTTTCCCAATTTTCAAATTGCAAAGGGGTCTCAACTGCTTGATTCCTTCTCTTAATGAATTCTCTTATACTTATGGTATCGTTTACTCTTAGGTTTAGCAATACTTTTGGATAGATTTCATAACCACATTTTCTATGATGCGTTCGTTCTTTTTAACGCTAGAGTGTGAATTTTATTTATTCTTCACTACTTTTCATTTTCTTATTAGTTATGTTCTCTAATGACTTTATTTCGCTCAATAAGGGTTATAAATTTAATTTGTATTTTTAAAACAAATTAGAGCCTTGGCACATCAACATCAAATAATAGACGATAAGTAAAACCTTTTTTTATTCCAAATGATTTTTTACTTTAAAAAAATTTCAGTAATTCCCAAATGAGGTTTTTCTAAAATTTATAAAAATGTAGTATTTGGATCTTCTATGCAAAACCTGGCTGAATACAGGGTTTGTATAAAAAGTATCGGAAAAATAGATTTTTTGGAGATATTGGTACAATACCTCAAAAGTCTTCAAAGTATATCCCTTGAGCATCGACACACTTTTGCCAGCGGGTTTTCTACGACTCGAAGGCGCCCTGGTAGGCGGATTCTGGAACGTTCTTAAGGGTACGCGTGTAAGCTTTTTTGACGGCACTTAGGGTCTCATGGTGGTGTTTTTTGAGGGAGGATTTTACTTTTGGGAATAGGAAATAGTTTACTGGTGTCAATTAGGAAATCGTCCAAAAAGCCGGGGCCTTCTTCAACCTGTTGCAGAAGGTTTTTGCAAGCAGACACACGCCTCTGCTTTTGGTCTTCCGTCAAGATCTTCGGGACGAGTTTAGCGCAGATCTTTCGCATCGCAAAATTGATAATGCTGTGCACTGTCATCTTATCAATGTCATTTTCATCTGCGACTATGCGCACACTTAACCGATTGTCTGAATTCAGCACTTCACGCACACGTTGCACCTTATCGTCAGTTCTTGAGGTAGACGGCCGCCCAGCGCGGGGCTCGTCCTCCACACTCTCTCGGCCATCTTTAAAGAGCTTGTACCACTTAAAAACCGCAGTTTGTGACATGTTTTCATCCTTGAACACTTGGCAAATCATGCCCAACGTTTTCGTACCCGATTTCCCTAGTCTAACACAAAACGTTCGCAAGCAGCTGGCGCTTGGCGCGTCTTGAAGGTCACATCTCCCGCCACCGAGCATGCGCGGTGCGAGCGCGCTCCGGCGTACAGTCATGCCAGGAAAAAATTGTTTCCTGTTGTATTGCAAACTTTCCTATTAATGGTGGGCATCAGTTTGGTCAGTAAGACATGTCGTTTGGTCCTTTACATATTTGCATGTTGCAAAATAAGCTCCATCTCGACTAACGGTCGTTCATGTTTTAAATTGTGATCGTGCAACATTACAAAAAAAACTTACAAGCGTTTTATTTCATTAACCTGACATCACCATTTGTCACATATTTGATGGTAAATTTTCCCCAGTTACAATTCATCGCTGGTCTTCCACTTTGTATCTCGCATGCATTTATTTTCCAGCACTTTGCATGTCGGCCGCCAAATGCAAATCTAACAAAACACCCGATTTGACTCGGCGTGACTTATACACGCGCTAATATGGATTCATTAGTGTTTGTTCCCAAAAGCCTGACGGACATTGTCATTCGGCATGGGATTGCATACGGCCGTCTCCCTCTTCTCACCCATCCCCCCGTGTTTTATTCGCTCCATTATTATAACAACAATTCGGCTTCGACTTAAAGGAACCGTTGCTCGTTTCTTTTAATGCAAATTAACAACCGTTAACACGAGGAGGAATATGGTAATGTCGTTTTTAGGCCAAGCGTATTTGCCGTGCCCGGAAGAAAACGGCGAGCTCGAGAGCGCGCTCTTAATGTTTTTGTGTATTTTCAATTACAGACAGTTAACGGTAGCGCATTAACTTTGCTTAATTGCGCTGAGAATGTAAGGTAAAAAGCTTTCGTGCCTGTCTGCAGCACTTTAATTGTTTTTATGTTGCCCCAACAAAGCGCAAAGTTGAATTGGACGCTGTTGCACAGCTGCGATGTAACCACACTGCGATTAGCAGTTATTGTTTGCTACATAAACGAACAAACAGATCAATATTGTGAAAACTTGCGATCTAAAGATTGGTCAACAAATTCGAGCAAACTGGCTAGTAGACATGGAAAATACAGGACGATCTGTTGAAAATATAATAATGGTAAGGCTCTAACGCCCCGTGTGGGAGCACGGCCTGCGAAATGAGAAGTTGAGGCTGTCATACGTTCGCCTGAGACGACTGTCATTATTACGTGTTGTTAAAAGTGAACGCAGGTACTCAATTATTTTTAGTGACTGAGTAGGCCATCCGCCAGACATCAAATGAACTCGAGTCCGTTACCACACGCCTTAACCGCGCGGCCTCGCTACCGCTCGTTGAAAATACAGCCGTGAATAAAAATATCGAAAATCCAATAATTCTTGCCGTTGCTCATTGGACACTTTCAGAATTATTACGAAGTGATTTTGTATGAAAGGTTTGTGTCTGTCTCTCTCTTAATTATCGATTCAACACCATGGTTCTTCATCTTCTGTCCATGGTCAGTTTTTTTACCTTTTTGATTTGCGTCATATACTACATTCGCGGCCTCTTCATTTGCGGTTTCCCTTCAACTCGTCTTAGATCTCGTATTTTTCCTTTCTGTTTCATTAGAGTTAATTTTTCTCCTGCTCTTTCTAATACTTTCGTACTTGTGATTGTACCACTCTTTCTTTTATTGATTGCTGTCGTTCAAGATTCGCTTCCACAGAGTTCTTCGAGCGAATGCTTTCAGTTGTTTTCTGGTCTTGTGATACTACGCGATATTAGAAATTTCTTTTTCTTGATAAAAGCTAATGTAGCTAATGTTCTGCCTTTTATTTTTTTTATTGTTAGTTTCATCTATTGTTATTCTACTTCCCGGGTATTTTCCACTTCCTTTATAGTGTGATGGTTGAGTGTCATTTTTGTTCGTTTTTCTAGAAATCAGCGTGCATTTTCATGTCGTAATCTCGCAGAATGCTGTTGAGTCTTGTTTTCTATCACCAGGGCTATATCGGCTACATACTTGAGCAGAGTAATTTTTTCTTCTTATATTTTAATGCCCTCTTTGTCTTTTTTCTGCAGTTTATTGAATGTTGCGGTGATGATAGCGTACATCCTTGTCCTGATTTTTTCTTTCATTATTCTCTTTTTTTTACTTTAAGAACTATTATTGCCTTACTTATACCGGAATTTTTCAATTGTGCAATATATTATAACGTTTTAAATAACACACTTATATTATATATATAAAAAAAATTATGAGTGCTGCTGCTGTCACACAGGTCAAAGGTCAAATCGTTCGTGCCTTTCCGTGCCGACCCGAGCGCCTCCGAAGGACAAATTTCGGCCCGGCGACAGGCGCAACCGAGGTAATATATTTCCGGAACCGCAAGCGATGGAAAATTTTCGTTTGAGGGCGGGTAATAAAGCACTTATACATAAAAAGAATTATGAGTGCTGTCACACGGGTCAAAGGTCAAAGGTCAAAGTTCAACTCTAACTGGGTTTACGTAAATGCGTTGTCATGGCAACGGCGTACGTCAATTATGTCAAACAGAGCTTTTTAATCGTGTTTTTATTTATTTTTAAAAACTACTATGCGAAGGGGCTCAAGCATGTCGGAGTTGGACAAGCTCTCCGGGGGGCCGCTGCCAGACCTCGTTTATTTAAACTACTTATTTACTTTACTTATAGAAACTTGAATAACTTAATAATAATTATGTACACTTCATAAGGAATTACTAACGTAAAATCACACTCTATATTTCTATCTATAACATAATTTATATTGCATTAGCACAGTTCACTTCGTTTCCTGTACTTGACTTTTCTTCCCCGGGTTGCTGCGTGCTATTTATACAATCGGTATCTGTTCTGGAGCCTACAGGAACCATCTGGTCAACATCTGGAAATTTCCGGATTGTTTGACTCCCCCCCCCACACACACAAATCCCACGACAGATGTTTGCACTGAAGAAATTATGTTTGCCGCTCGACCGTGACGACTCGGTGGCATTAGCCGGTACTAGCCGTGGACGTTTCAAGACGGCGTTACAATGTAATTTTGGTTAATATATTGGAGGTATGTTTTATTAGAACTATTGTGCGGTAACCTTTGCAGTTTAGAGTTGCTGAGTATTTAGGTATAGGGATTATTATAGTTTCTGTGAAAACTTCAGAAATATTGCCCGTTTCATGTATCTGGCATATTATCTTGTAAAATGTGTGATGATTCTTTTTCCTAAATTTGATCAATTTCTCTTACTTTGTTCATTTTTAGTTCCTGGCCTGTTTTGGTGTATTTTAACCATTTTACCATATCTCTTTACTTAGCTTCATAAATTTGGTGTTTTCTGGTTAAAAAACGAGTTTCTATTTACTATTTTCACTGTATAGTTTTCCCCAATATTATTTTATTCCTGTTTTATCTTTTACGCTCATACTTTCTTTTTTATCTCCTTAAAGAAAATTTGTATTACGTAGTAAGTCTGGTTAACGTTTGCTTCTTTTACAAAGTTGCTTACTTCTTCACACTTTTCCTCTATATATCTTTCGTTTGCTTTAGCACATTCTCTTTTGATTTTGTTTTTCAATTCTCGGTACTTTTCTTGCCAATCATTTGTTTACAAGTTTTTACATTTCTTTTTTTTTCGTTTTTTTCAATTACAATATTCCATCTCCTGTGTTAATTGTGTATCGTCTATGATGTTCTTCGTCTTATTTACGTCTACCTTATTTTGTTTGTGTATTATTCTTTCATATAATTAAAAATTATATTTCCCAGTAATTTCTTCTTATCTTTTTATTTAAATTTATCTATTTGCCTTTTCCCTTTTCTTTAAATTATAAATCACATGCCATCATTACTAGATTGTGATCAGTTTGGTATCTATTGATATCATTAGGTATTTTCCATGTGTATTTTTTACGTGGGCTCTATCAAATGATTGCCTCTTTTATTTCTTCCTCCTGATTGGTATCGACCCCCAATTCCACATTCCACTCCTTCCAATTTGAATGTAGGCCTCTCTTAATGAATGCAATTCTTGTCTATTTTGCGCTTTTTGTATCCAGTTGAAGTTGGCCACTTTACTAATGTCATCTGATCGATATCATCTTTAAAAACTTTTAGACTTTTAGTGTTACCTTGTAAAAATAAATGTTGTATACCTTTTATCGTTTTTCTTAATTCAACTTGAAAACAGGGATGGAGTATTGCCTTATCATGTACTTATGGTAATATGTCCACCTTTTAGGGCAACATGGTACTAGGACCATATATCCCATTTTGTTTATAGAGGGTGTCCTATAAGTTTGTCGTTATATACAATTAAATATTTTATTAATCAAAAAGAACAAAATAATAATAGTAATTTTCTGTTTTCTTCCTTTTCTTGAACTTTTTCGGGTGTCGGATTTGGGTGAGCTTCTTTTTACCCGTTCACCCATTTCTTCCACTGTTTTTTATATTCCATTTTTATCAACTCTTCTATTGTTTTCCTTGACCTTCCTTTTATCTTAATTATATATATAAAAAAAATTATGAGTGCTGCTGCTGCTGCTGTCACACAGGTCAAAGGTCAAATCGTTCGTGCCTTTCCGTGCCGACCTGAGCGCCTCCGAAGGACAAATTTCGGCCCATGCGGCAGGCGCGACCGAGGTAATATATTTCCGGAACCGCAAGCGATGGAAAATTTTCGTTTGAGAGCGGGTAATAAAGCACTTATACATAAAAAAAATTATGAGTGCTGTCACACAGGTCAAAGGTCAAAGTTCAACTCTAACTGGGTATACGTAAATGCGTTGTCATGGCAACGGCGTACGCCAATTATGTCAAACAGAGCTTTTTAATCGTGTTTTTATTTTTAAAAACTACTATGCGAAGGGGCTCAAGCATGTCGGAGTTGGACAAGCTTTCCGGGGGGCCGCTGTCAGACCTCGTAATTTTAAAAATAAATTTTAATTTGGTTAAAGGCTTATGTCCATCTTCGATCAATTCTTGTACCATGCTGTGCTATCCGAAGCAAGAAATTGTCAAACTCTAATCTCCACTTTTAACTAATCATTCTTAATAAAGTGAGCCATTATTTAGAATAAGTAGCAATCTAATGATGAAAAATCAGGACTATAAATACGATGAGGCAAGGATTCAATTGGATTAACTTTCTGGATTTTGTATAGAGGCACGTTATTTTGTTATAGCAACCAAAGCGGGATATTGTTGGACCATAGCCACGTACGCAATGTACAAGCTTTCTAGTTGAGCAGAGTAAAGTCCTTAAGTTACGCTGCGATAAACTGGAGTTTTGGTACTTGTCTTAGATTTAACTATTGCTAGATGCATGTCTGAATTACCGAAAAAGTTCTACTTGTTACAAGTAACATATATTTTAAAGACATTTCAACTCTTCTATGCTTAAGTCAAATCATGCAATACAACTCTGTAACGATTTTTTATCTTCTCAAGGGCGATGAGGTCACGATGCACTTAATAGTTGACTTGAGCTAGGCTGATCTTGAAGGCGTATATTTATTCTTTTGGAATTATACCGAACGTGCTATGGAGGTATATATAACATATGACATGCATATGGGGACGATTTCTTAGCAGAAGGTGTATACCTAAGTATACGCTAAATTATGTCTTGGAAATTTTGAAGGTAATGGGGCGCTCCGTTCCGATTGCCCGATCAAGATCATCAGAACTATGAAAGTCCATCACAATCAGTACGAGAAATTGCCATGACACTAAAGATATCCCACACAAGCGTAGGAAACCATTTGCGTCGGTTCGACTCAATTTGGTCACACGCATATTTATCCCAACTTCGCTGATGAAACCCCATTTATGACGCTAGAGGTGACGGGCGTCAAAAAATGAATAGTGTACAATAATATATCACGAAAAAGATCATGAAGTCATAGAAGCGAGTCGCAATACACAACCATCAAAATGGGATTCTTTCCGAAGAAAATCATGCTCTTGATGTAGTGAGATTTCTATTACTATTAGGAAAACAATTGACTCAATCACGTATTTTTCGCTAGGATGTTTTACTTCTATCTTCATTCACCTTCACTTATCACATTGGTTCTTTACGCTTACCAATCAAGAAAAGATTGTAAAATTAGAAAAATATTGAATGGGAAAACCTTCAATAATGTCCAGGCTGTCAAAAGGCACCTGGTTCAGTTTTTCACCAGTAAGCCCAAGACGTTTTACGAACGGGATAAAAAGTGAACAAATTTATTTTGTCAAGTTAGTAGAAATAAAAATGGCGAAAAATTTATGGAATTATGGATTATTGTTAAGAAGACTCAAGTGTATATGTGGCAAAAAAAAATTTGAAGAAACGAGGAACGCCGTAATGTGCTAATTTAATGCCTCTTAGGTTTTTTCTAGTGAAGATCTTTACTAGTCTGCCTTTAACTAGTGACCTCAAGCAGTTACTTTTTTATCATTTTGTTATATATTGAAGAACTTTCTATTGTATTACACGACAATTTCTCAGTCTACATCGCCTAATTTACTTATTGTGGTTATTGACTCAGAACTAATTCAAAATCGTCCTGGAAGCACCAATTCGATTCGACCGGCGATAAATTGCGCTTTCAAAAACAGTCCTTTGTCTTTTTGCTCAATGAACTTTATTTGCGTTAATGGTCCTTAAACGTAGTCGCTCCAGTTAATTGCACGGGCGAAGTGGAGCGCGATATCACATTGGCTGGCAGTTGCATATCGCATGTCACTTCCCGCGTCAGTGCAACAATTGCGGTGGCCGCGGAAGAGGTCATCGGGCGCGTTTTGGCCACGCCGCAACGACAATTTTGCAAGGCGCATCTGGTCAAATTGACGTGCGCTGCTCTTGGGGAGATTAATTCGTGCCGTTATTTTGCCACAAGCGCTGCTGGCTGCTGTGCTATTTTCTCTTGGTGTCGCATGGAGGTTTTCTCTTTGTGCAGCTCGCTGGTCGACCTCGCGAGACAAATGGGTGCCCACTCCGCTATTACTAATTAGTTTGCGCCCGAGAGAAATTTTTTCTCCTGTTGCGAACATCGTCTGTCAATTCATCTCTGTTCGGCGGTTTTTGGGAAATTAATACGGGTGATTTTATCGGACAGGGTAAGGTTGAGGGAGTAGTAGGGAAATATGGACTGGGAAACCGAAACGGAAGGGGAAAAGAATCTATTGTTTTGTTTAGGAGAAAAAATTGCAATTAAAAACATTAAAAAGGATGTACATGGAAATTGTCACAAAATAGCGCACAAAATATAGTATGAAATCATAATAAATAAAAGACTTCAAAACACCAATTGCTAAATTAAATAAACCCTTACAACCAAACTAACCGTTACAACATAGATGCAGATAAAGAAAAGGAGAATAAAGAAGAATTAAAATAAACAGGAACACATCTCGAACAACAAAATGTAGAGGAACACTGGAACAACATTAAAAGAACTTAAAAGAAGCCATAAAAAACTTAAAAGATAATAAGAAGAAACAAGTTAAGAGGACCTGGATGACAGAAGAAATGCATGGCATAATGGAAGAAAATAAACGAGCAAAAGTATAAAGAATTAGATAGAAAGATATGTGCAAAAATAAGAAACGAAAAATAACTGGATAATGAAATAATGCGAAGAAGTATATAAAGTAAAAAACTCGGAGATAATAAATACATTCAGGAAAACAAACATCTTGAAAACAACGATCAACAACCCAGCTATGGCAGCTACGGAAGAATACTTAAAAATCCTGTTTGGAGATATGATCGCAACCTGAACTTTAACATCAACTTAGAAGACTTATCAGGACCCCCAATACTTGTATCTGAAGTAACGTATGCACAGGAAAATTTAAAAAACAATAAATCATCTAGACTTCAGAAGATTCACGGAGAACTGTTGTGAACAGAAAATAAATGTGCAACCTATCCAGTACAATATACGACACTAGTAGTGTCCCAAGAGGCTGGCTAAAATCCATCTTTATTACTTTACAAAAAAAAAACACATCACAAATATAGACTAATCAGGGTTATGGTACATGCTCTCAAAATCTTTCTAAGAGTCTTCCACAATCGAATTAAAAAGTCTGGTGAAACTCAATTTGTATTAAAAAATAGGAAATATGTATTTACATGAAAAGGCCTTTGACAATATTTGACACGGCTTGTTACATTACATATCGACTTCTATGACAAGGATATAATAATTATAAAAATCTGTACTGGAATCAGACTGCGTCATTCTAAATGAATGACTCAAGATATACAAAGAAAATACCAAAAATGAAAGGAGTCAGACAAGAATGTATCCTATTACCCATGTTATTTAATACTTACGTAAAAAAATCTTCCAAATGGCACTTGCAAATGAACATAGAGGAATTAAAGTGAATGGAAATCCCATCAATTTAATGTCTGCTGATGATACAGCTATATTGACAGATATCAAAGATTCAAAAGTCATGGTGAGCAAAATAAACACAATCAGTAGGAAAAAACATCGCCTGAAGATAAAGACCAACAAAACAAAATTAATGAGTCACCAGATAACAACACGGAAATCAACAACAACAAATAGATAATACACATATGTAGGAAGTAAACAAGTTTAAATGCGTAGGCGCTATACTAAATATAAAATGGGATTGTGATGAAGAAGTAAAAATACGTGTAATCATCGTCAAAAAAAAACTTTCTCTTTTAGCGAGAAGTATGAATAAACCTTCGTTTAAGAGTAGTACAATGCTATATATGGCCAATTATGCTACATGCAGCAGGAACATGATCCTTAAAGAGCAGATTATTAAATAGAATAGAGGCTTTTATGAATACTTAGAAGGCTTCTCAGAAACTCATGAGTGGACCATATAACTAAAGAAGAAGTACGGAGAGCAGGTACTGACAGAAAACTACCGAACCTCATTAAACAAATAAAAGTAAGTAATTACAAATATTGATTATTGCAAGATATATTAATGGGTAAGATCGAAAGAAAAAGAGGACCGGGCCGAAAACGTTACTCATGGCTAAGAAACATCAGAAATTGGTGCAACATACCTGACGTAGAAACTGTAGTCACAAAAATACAAGGCGATATTTTATATAATGCATGGCTAGACTAGAACCTTAACAAGAAGAAGAAGAAGAAGAAGATACCTACTATTTCTGACTTAAATATTTTAATATGTTTGTACTCTCTCTAAACGTAAGTTTGATGAGTCACTTTGATCATATGTTCATAGAGGGCGGCGGCAACAACTGTACCTATAGTCAATAAGTTTTCTTCTTGTAGATGAAATTCTATGGTCACCAAACAATATATCTCTAATTCATTTTGCGACAATTATTTAAACAAATATTTGAATCCTGGTCCAAAATGTATAAAAATTGAATTAGTGTTGCGATTCAGACTTTTTGCGGAAAAACAGCACAATATATCCATTGAAAATATTTTGCTTTTATTGGATGCCTCATACTATTCTCGTCGAATCTTTCGGCGACGCACCACGTCCTAGAGACCAGAAAACAACTGTCACCTCTCATAATTGGCAAATTCTATAATATGGTTTTGACCGACAAATGAGTAAAATTATGAGTGTTAAGCTAAGCTTATTTTGCGTAATACTTGCAAAACAAACTTTGAGCAAGATGAGTGCCACGTCTATTCACTCCAGAGCACAAGGGAATTCGTATGCGTACATCAGCCGATTGTTTGTGGTTCTATAAAAAAATATTAACAGATTCTTGCTACTCTTTATGCGCATGGAAGGAAGCTGGATTCAACACTATATTCCGAAAACTAAACAGTAATACAAAGCTCTGAAAAAGGCAAAACCTATCTACTAGATGGCGTTGGTTTTTGTGATGCAAGAGAATTATTCTAAATGACCTGAAATACCTTGAAAACACAAAAAAATTCGATTGGTGAATACTACGCGGCAAAAAAACGTTTTGGAGTGGGAAAAAACTTTTGTTTCACTACAAATAACGTATTGAATCACGGTTTTAGATTACAGCCTATTTACCCAATTCAGTTCTCTCGAATTATCGTTTGTTCCCGAAACTTAAAAACTTTCTTGGTTGGAGAAACATTCGGTTTTAGATGAAAGGGAATGTAATCGAGTATTTTCTTTTATCGTAGGAAGACATACGCGTTGAACTTCATGGGGACTATATCGAATACAGGGTACTTTTTATCCCTCCAAGGGCGCTACAGTCTAAATTGGGCCTTGGTCTTCTTTACTTTTCTCTTCCAAGAATTCTAGTCAAGGGCCACTCTTTTTCAGGTTGCTTATAAGATTTTGCTACTTTATCTTCATACCATTTTTCCTTTTATTCTTGCACTCTGTTTATGAGCGCTCTTTTTGGCAGTCGGTTATTTATCTTCCATTTTCATTACATGACCAGTCTATTGTAGCCTCTATACCCTGGTGAATTCTGATATGTCTTTTGGACCATTTGGTATAGTTCGTGGTTATGTCTTGTTCTTCATACATTTTAGTTGGCAGGTCCATAAATTTCTCTTAGTATTTTACTTTTAAATACCTTCAGTTTTTCTTCGCGCTTTCTGTCATGATCCATACCACGCATCCATAATACACTATTGGCCGGATGATGATTTTGTGGACTCTCATTTTAGATTTTCTGTTATAGTTTTTTTTTGTGACTTTGTCTTTTAAGTATGTATTTCAAGTGCGATGTTTTTGGCTTTTATTTTCAATTTTGCTGCCTCTTCCTTTTTTCGGGACATAATGTCAACATTATCTATGTATGCGGCAAGTTACACAGATTTATTTGTTAGTAAATCTCCCGACTCTTGTTTATCGTATAACATGTCCCAGAGCCAGGTTAAAGAGTGTTTATCTCGAATAAATGTGTGGTTTCGTATTACATGCATACTATTGCCATCGTGAAGTCCGTTGTTGTCTTAGTGAGAGTTTACCTATCCTTCCCAAGAACTGTTTTTCTCTGACTATTTATGCATTCATATACCTCATTACGATTTTTATGTCATTTTTGAAGAGTTGTCTACAATTCTTCTAATTATTCGTAGAATTCTTCTTTCTTTTTAGCATCACGTTTTTCTGTATAGCACTTGGAATTAATCATTGTTTTTTTATTGATAATTTGTATATTTGCAATCTACTCAATGTTTGAGTAATGAATAAATGATTTGGTATTATAACATTAGTGCGGATCTTGGCAGTGCTCGTATGTCAGAAAATTACACTAAATAAGATCTCATCGCCGATGAAGCTTCAGTCTTCTGGTTGCTGCTGTACTAATTTATTTTGTTGATTAGCTAATTTTTGATGATGTGCACGTAAAAATATCTGTATTTCTTCAGCTACATAAGGTAAGTTTAGGTCTGTGTAGGGTGTTTCATTAGTTACATACCAGGGGGCGTTTGTCATCATTCTTAAGGTTTTAGATTGAAATCTATGAAGTATGTTGTTATACAGGAGCAACTTGTTGGATAATGGAAGTTGGGAGTGCCTGCCTATTAACCACTCCAATTGTTTTGTTTTGAGGTCAAGTTGTTTGCGTTTGACCTTAATATGTGTTCTTCATGTAAGTTTATGGTCAAGGTGCCGACCGAAGTATTCAACTTCGGTCCTCACTGGTATTGATGCGTTGTTGATTGTTGTTGGCTGACATACTACGCGTTTGTTGGTAAAAATCACTTCAATCGATTTATTGTGATTAACATTAATTTTCTACTTCTTCAAACAGTCGGTTAAGAGATCTAGGTGTTTCTATAATTGGTGCATTACTAATTCTGTATCATCGTTGACTACCAAGATAGCTGTATTGTCGATGAATTTTACTATTAAGGTATTCATTGAAACTGGAGCATCTGTTATGTGTATGAGATACAGATAGCTGTATTGTCGATAAATCTTACTATTAAGGTATTTATTGAAACTGGAGCATCTGTTATGTGTATGAGATACAAAAGTGGTTCCAATACGCTTCCCTGTGCAACTCCGGAGTTAATTTGGCAATAGCTTAATACGGACTTGTTCAGTTTGACTTGAAACATCCATCCTTTCACTGAGATATGACTATAGTTTTAAGTAAAAAAGGCAGCTGCACAAACTCTTCTTGTCTCAAAACTCCATGATTTTGGTAACTATGCCATGACTTTGTTGAATTGTTGAATATCCTTCTTGAAACTTAAACTGAGAGGGAGGAAGTATATCATTTGGGTCAACTGTGTCATGGATTTTCTTAAGTAGTATTTTCTCGAAGATTTTGGACATAAGGGAGAGAAGGCCTATTGGTCTATAAGATGAGGTTCGGAGGGATGTTTTCCAGGCCCAGCTAGCATAATAATTTGAACGAACTTCCACTGCAATGAGGGGTAATTGCATAGTCTCATTATGCTGTTGTGTATAGTAGTTAGTAGAATTACTACTTTCTGGGAAGATTTTGAAGAATATCTCTTACTATGAGGTCGTAGCCTAGTGCTTTACGAGTATTAATTGTTTATTTTGATTCCGGACTTCAGTTGGTAAAAAAGTCTTCATAGGAATGAAAGTTGGCAGGGCGCGCCAAGAAATACTACAATATTGGAAACATTATAATTGGCTTGGCCTGGTAGAGCTCTAAAAACGTTTTCGAGTTGTATAGCAAAGGTGTCTGTTTTTCATTTATTAGATCTAGTTCAACTATCATATGGTTTCTTAATTGGGAGGATTGCTATAGATGGTAGTTTTAGTTTTTTTGATGCTTTCCACACCGATTGGTTATTAGGCGAAATCTTGATTATGTATTGCTTAAAAGTTTCGTTTCTCACATCTCTTAATTTTTCTTGTTCTGCAGTGGTGATGGAGTACCTTGGTAGGCTGTCGTTATTACTAAATTTTCTTTAGTTTTGTTATCTACAATGAAGACTACTCCAAACTCCGTTTCCATTGTCTTCATCATTTGTTTAGTATCGTAAGTGTTTTTGACTCTTTAATTCCTTCTAGCCATTTGTTTTTTGAACTGCCGCTAAGACTATCTTGTATTTTTAAGTTCGCTGAACAGCGATGCTTGCGCTACAGGGTTGTTTAATGTCGGAACTTTTCATATACCAAATGCACATTTTCTGTCTTTGCTTAAGTCATTACCGTCATCCACCCTGTGTGAAGCTGTTTAATTGGGTTTGATAGGTTTTTCTTTGCGAAGGTGGGGTTATCATCCCAAATGCTCAACCCTGTTAGTCGTCTCGTACAAATAGGAATACTGTGGTTCTATTTTAACTCCAGGCCATATAGTTAGACATCCCTTACTGTATATTTATATCAGATAACAGGCTGTGTTTTCGTTATTTGCTTATATAATAAACTGGATAAAGGTAGTACGTAATCTTATTATCTCCACATTTATTTTTTGTAAGATCTAAAAACGACATTACTAAATATTACAACACTACTTGGAAAGTGCACTCTGGATAGTTGTCTTCCAAAAACATTATTTTAAACAGAAACGATTGAATATTACGAGTCTGTTGTCACTACCGCAGAAGCCTTGGCCAATCACTTGGAATGTTTTCATCGTTTGCATCAAGAAGATTTGAACTTTGGTTATATATAGGAACTAAACTGTCGAAAGTAATGATATTGAAACTTTGAGAGTTCCTAAAACTCTTATTTGACGTTACTACTAAAAAACAACAAATATTTTTGTTGCCAAAAGAGAAAATAAGATTGTACGTCTGCAAAAATAGAAGTGAAGACTAATTATCACTTCAGATGAATATTTTTCAGAATCAATCTTTAAATGAAATTGGCGAAGTAAGATGTTCTATATTATTATTACGTTTTGGACAAAGCATTTCATAGAAAGGTCATACAAATAGCACAGATAATCTTAGATATTATTAAAGTAACTTAGGAATCATACGTAAGTGGAAGGGGAGAAAGAAGTGGAAAGGGAGGATATAAACTTTCATGTTGTTCTCCCGTGAAATTACTAGCACGTTTGCTGACCCCCTACAACGTTGACCTCTATTGACATTAGGGTCTGAACATCAGTAAGATTTATCTTTTTGGTCGGAGTAACTCTCAAGCTTTATTTGGTCAACCGATAGTCGACAGCAGACGTATCATAACAAGAAAAATGTTTTAGTATTTTTATGCTTTTGGTAGTCAAAAAGCTTCCGTAAACTCTCCAGAATTATCATTGTTAATTGCATGTGTGAACTTTTTAACCTTACCTTGTGAAACCATGACATTTTTGTCCATTCCTAATGATATGATCTTCGGAATATTTTATATTGGATATTCCCGAATCAGTTAAAATATAATTTGTATTTAGAGTAGGGGATCTATAATTCACGATAATCTTCGACCTCTACCACACATACAGGGTTATTTTCCTAAATTGAAGTTTCTGCTGATGATTAATCTTGTAAAAACTATTGAAAACTATTGAAATCAATATTTTTTGTAATTTATTTAAGAAAGTTTTTATAACTATTTAGATTAGGAGAATATAAATAGCATCTCTTTTTATGATGACTACCAATAGCGATCAGTCTTTGAAGTCTTCATGCCTTTGTTGTTCAAACAGGCGAATTTCTTGTTTTTATAATGGGGACAACTTTTTTCAATAAACATCTAAATCATATACCGTTTTATAAAGGGAAGTGCTGCAATTGAAATGTAGCGCTATGTTACAGATTATTTACTCCTCGACGGTCATCTAATGAGCCGCAGATTTAGAACCCGACAGGACAATGGGAGTCGATCGTTCTTAGCGATAACGTCAGCGCGGAGTATTGTTTAATACGAGGAATTCAAAAAAATGCGCGAACGTTGCTCTGGTTTTCAGTCGCCAGAACCATACAAGGTGCTGTAGATAAATTCTGGGAACTATTTGCAGACATCTAGTTCATAATGCTTTTCCATGCGTGATATGTTAACATCTACTTTTATTTTATATGTAAGAGTAAAATAGAGAGACGTACTAACAAGACCAACCGGAAAAAATTAAATTAAACTTGGGGAATTTAAAAATGGTCAGCATTACAATCTATTAAGAAAAAACGAATATAAATTTCATTAGAGTTATTCCCTTGCAATGGCTCTGTACTACTTTTGCCATCGCTCCGGATGTTACCGTAAAACTGCTACAAACTATTTTTTGGTTGTAGCACAGCACCACTTGTAGAGAACCGGCTAAAGCTCGTCATTGAAGAACTACTTACTGCGTAGTGCCTCTTTGATTGCATCAATCAGTATAGCGATTGATACATCTGATGAATGTAGAGCTTGAACCACCACGATGTATCTGAGAGCTTACATAAATTTTTGTCATCTTCAAGTCTTTATGGACCCAAAATTCCGCGAGACAGGCTTGTTGCATCCGCTAGTGGATCAAATCTGATTTGCTTGTGTATTATCAAGTCAGGCACACTTTTGATAATGTGTGGCTTACACGGACTTGAGGAATACCTGCTTTGCCTTTCTCTTCAGTCCTTACCGCCTTTGAGCTCTGATAGCCAGGGAAATAGGACACTCTTTTTTTTAAGGAAAGTACGTCATCCTTTACTGCCCATGATTGTTTGTTTCCATCGTGTTCCGCTTTGCCTACAACTGCATTTGCAGCACTACACAAATGATTCGCTAACTACCAATCATTTTTGAGCTCTTTAAATAGCTGACGCAAAGCTTTTTTATTCCCACTAAACATGATTTTTTTGCTTTTTTGTAATATACAACGGTTCTCTTTTATTCTATGGTTTTTGCACTCTACATTAGTATACACATTTTACCTTCGTCGCCTATTATCATCCTTTTTAAGAATACGAGGTACCTAAATATTTAACGAGGCACATAAATAAGCTGAACAATATGTGGCTTGCGCGATGTTCAGCAAGACAGTTTTGCATCAGTGCTACGTTCCCACACACGGCCATTAATTTTCCAACGGATATCTGAAACAATCACTCATTCTCCCCCTGTTTCTCCCTCCTTCTCTCCTCTTTTTTCTCGCGCCTCCTTCCCTTTTCCCCTTCTCTCTCTCTTTTCCCTTTCACCCCCTTTTCCTCTTCTCTCTTCTTTGCCCTCTCTTCCTGTTCTCTCTTTCCATCTCTCCTTCACCCCCTCTCTCCCTCTCTCTCCCACAGTTACCCTCTTTCTCTCCTACCCTACTTCACCCTGTCTTTCCTTCTCTTCCTTTCTTTCCCTTCCCCTCTCCTCTCCTTCCCTTTAGAGACATGAATAATTAATTGAATGTTTGGAAAAAATGCATATTAAACTAAGACGTCAATAAACATAGGATAAATTACAACCCTCATAGGCAATGTATTGCCTATGCAGATGAAAGTTGTTCTATTAATCAAAAAAACAACGGAGTTTCTGTCATATGTGGCTTCCATGTGTGTCATATTGATTTAAAGTGAACAAAACGTGGCGGTAAATATTAAATAAATAATGAAAATGTAGTAAAAATACATTATATTGTAATGTTTTTACTCTTAACTGTGGTGCTTAAAAAGCTTATTTAATTTCCTTACAACAATTGAATTATTTAACAGTATTTAAAAGTATTTACTAATATAAAATCGCATTCTATAACTTTATCTATATGCAACAATTTATTTCTCATTAGTACAGTTCACTTTACTACCGATAACTTAACTTGATCTTCTGTTCCGCTGCGTGCTATTTATACCTCCAGCACCTGTCTTCGAGTTTTTTAGTATTGCTAGGAGCTGGTACAATTTGGGAATTTTCTCGTTTTAAACCAGGTAGTATACAAGCACTCCGTGGGTCTCAATGGCCCTTCCATGTACAGCTGCCTGTACATGAAAGGGCCGTTCGATTGTGATGGAACAGCGGCGACCCTGGTAGTAGCCATGTACTTCACAAGGTGACAGTTCGTTTAGAAATTCGATACAATAACATATTAAATACAAGGAAAAATCTGTGCAATAAGAAAATACAAATATTGTGTAACATATTTGTATTGCTAAGACGTTCAGTACACAATCAGCTCTTAAAATTATATGGAAGTGTTACTATATGTTAAATACATTACGAAGGCCTTCTAAAGGAACAACTTCTCCACTGACAAAACATTTCTTTAGAATTGATCAGCACACAATCAAAGGGGTTTAAAACAAACCAAAATATTCAAGACATTGGAAAGACTACCCAAGTCTAAGAGAATATGTGAACAGCAGGAAGAACCTTTGCGGTTTAATTAAATTCTCACTGTAGATTAAATAATTGACTCAAAAGAATTGTAGTGAAAGAAGGTGGGGGCGGGGAGGTTTCTCTAATATTTGTTAAAGATATGAACTTTTTTGGAAAAGACTGCATAAGAGGCTAAGACAACAATAAACAATAAAATAAGTTGTTCTCTTAGTCAAAACAAAGATAAGGCTTGGAGGATATTTTTGGGGAATGAGAAAAAAGAGTAGAAAGTATTTTTTTCATGTCTGTCACATCAGTTTAAATTAAAGAGAACAAAACAGGGTTTTACAAGTCTGAAAAAGGGATAATGCAGAAAGAGAATGACATGGTGGAGATTAAACAAATACTGAAAGGATAGCCTAGATGCAAGTTAAAGGGAACAAAAGAGCGACCAAAAAAAATTGGAATACAAATGGCTGTCGCTAACTTGAACAATTCAGAATTGAAAGTAGTTGAGAAAAAATGGCTAGGGATTCTTGAAACGTCTGGAATAAACCAGAAATCTAATTCTTGGGTATAGATGATGAAAAGAGACTTGAGCTTCAACACTAAATCAAGATATGGCAAACACTGAACATATTGGAGCCCAAAAAAAAACTGACATATGGTAGCTAACACTTGGTATATATATGATAGAGGTAGGAAAAACAAAATTAAAAAAGGCCTTACCATATCAGGTTTTATAGAAGCTTGGAAAAATAATAAATTAGAAAAACAAAATCAAAATAGATGGTTTCTATATAATTACAATGTCAAAACGAATATCAATTTTATCCAGCCTGTAGATGCTGGTGTCTTATGATAACTGTTATATGGTGATACGTGAAGCAAGATAATTTACTTGTAATCCGTTGTATAATACCCTCAATGTCACATTCTTAAGTGTATTCAAGATTTAAATTGTACACTGCTTTGTTCTATTGTTTAGACGCACTATGAATCATTGTCACCGCTCGTGACACGCTGGTATTGATTATCATACATTCAGGTGACGGGAATTTTGTAGTCTTATTTGGATGATGTGGATCTTGAATGTATGTCGTTCTAGCAAGTTGGTACAACTTGTCATACTATGTTGGAAACAATTGAATTGTCGTAATGGCGGCCATTGTAAACCAACAACAATACTTTAATTGAGGGGGGGGGCAGGAACTATTATTACGGAAAATGAGCCTCATTTATGTGATACTGAAATTGGAAACTTCGTCAAAAGAGCAAAAGTGAAGGGGGACATTAATTGAAATAAGTCTCAAAGCTTCTTTGCCCGTTTGGAGTAAATTATGTTTGATTTCTTCCAACTGGAAACCCGAGGTTTTACAGAGCCATCACCGCTATCGTCAACGGTTTCTCTTCTGTAGATGCCTAACTAAAAAAGACTGGCGCAATTGCAAAGGAAATTTTTGCGATTTCTCTTCCTAATGTGGCAACCATTCCGCTGACGCGATGGCTTTATGGGCCTAGAAGACTTTATTGCAGTCGTTCTGTTTTATCATCTCGGCTCCGCTTGCTCCGAGCGGATTTTATGAATTATTGCCTTGCCCTATTCGGCGAATTACCTTGCAGGACAGCAAGATTTTTGTTTACAGCACGACGTGCGTTCCGCGTATTTTACTGCCTGCTTAGAATATGCCCGTTTCCGCAGCGCGGGTCATCCGGTCACATCTTCAGAGACGTCGCGTCGACGCGTGACGTGTGGACGGGGAGCCCGCGGTTCGTGCTCGGACATCGAATACGGGGGTATCAAAGGAAGTAGGTGAAGTGAGCGACAGGCTGGCTGGCGAAATTTGAGGTGACTATATGATATTCCGCATTGACGGCGCGCTCAGGACAATGGAGGCACGTATATTCATTCATTGTTAACTTGGCGTTTCAGCATATCTAAGATTGCTCATCGGGTGGTATGCGGTATTTAAACATTGCAGTTTCAGTTCCTTTAATGCATGGGTTTGACTATTCATTATTATCAACACGTCGTTGTATTCCTACAAACTATTACCGTGACCTTGATGCTATTGGTTGTCACACTATAGACTATCGTTCTTGTGTTTAGCTTCCAGTATTGAGTTTTTTAAAACAAATGAAAGATTCATTATCTTCGCCTTTGAATGTTAGACTTATAAAATTGACAGGTGTTCAATGTCAAGTTTCAATCATAAGAATTTGATAATTCAACAATTATTTTATAAGAATGGTTATGGCAGGAAAATGTTTGTTGTACTCAACAAACATATTCTGCTCCCATAATTCGACTACAACATTTACACCCTAAGATCCGACCCTTTGAAGTGTGATGGATGCCGTAATTTGTTTCTAATACTCATCCTACGATCCTTCTATCTTCTTTTATGTGTAGTTTATCAGAATAATAAGGGCAAGCTTAACCCGAAATTATTCCTATGAAACAATTGGCAAGCAGTACTTCAAAGGGTTGTAACAAATGCTTTCTTCCTTGCCACTATCTTCAGTATTATTTAGTTTCCTATTTTTCTGTATACTTAGACTATTACTGTAATCACTTCAGTTTTCTTGTTCTTTATGTATATCCCATAAATCATCGTTAATTTCTTTCATAATCTTCTTCCGTCATCTTTCCACCTATTGTTCTTCTTATCTTTCATTCCCATCTTATTGATTTTTCTGATTTGATGTTTTACAGTCTAAACTACGGTTGGTCTTATTATGGATAAATTATTTGGTCTCGGCGAGTTATTGACTGATCCTGCAATTTTGTTGGTTTTTATTATTCTCAAATTGACTTCTTTCTCTTCTTCAAGTTTGTTTGTTCTCAAGTACTTGAACTTTTGTACTTCTTCAAATTCCATGCGCTGCTATTTACCTACAACCTTTAACTTTTCTTCTAATCTTCTAGATCATATGCTTATTATCTTGCTTTTACTTTGATTTTTTTTTGAGACTCATTGGGTGAGCTACCTGTACTATCCTTTTTATAATGTCTTCTAGTTATTTTCTGTTCTTATCTCCTATTGACTTTTGTATATTATATCATCTTCCCAGTTCTGATGTCTGTTTGTCAAGATTTTCTCTAGACTATATTAAAAACTAGTTTTGAGAAGGGATGGTATTATTTCAAACCTGTTTTTGTTTTAAAATCTCTTCTATTTATTCAATTGTATTTTCAGTAGCTTGATTAATTTAAAAAGGATTTTAAATTCTTCCATTACCTGTGTTATTCGGTGTCTTTTAATTGTTGTGGGCTTTTCTTTAATTTATGATTAACACCACAGCGGGGATTTTATATTCGCAACATGCTGTTAACAGTTTTGATATGTTGTCGCTCTTCTTTTTCTAAACCCTTTTTTTCTCTTCCTTATCTGTAGTTCTGTGGTTAGTTTTATTTGATTTTTGATTAGTGCTGTCATTATTTGGCAAGCCACATCAAATTGTGAAATTCCTCGATAATTGTCACAATTTGTAACATTCTCTTTCTTTAAAATTGTCACTATCACAGCTTTTTCGGAATTTTACCATTTTTTCTTTTCTCCAAATCTTAAAATGAATTTGTATGTTATTTCTTTCAAATATTTGCGTAGGTATTTTATATTTTTAGCTGTTATCCTGTTTATACCTGTTTTGTTATTGATTTTGAACTATTTACGATTTCATCTAATTGTTGTCTTGTGAATTCTTTAATTTAAATTCTCTTTCCTTTCCACTGCCTGATCTGTGTCCTCCTTCTTCTTCTTTTTCTTCTTCTTCTTCATTAAATTCTTATAAATGTTCTTCTCATCTTTCTGTTATTTTCTTCTTCTATCCTTCTTCATCCATGACGAAAAGGTGTTTGTCGTTATTTTGTTTTCCTTTTTTAGCTCTGTAAAATTTCTTTCCTTTGATAGGAATTTTCTATTTCTTCTACCTTTTGTATCATATGTTTTTGTATCATATACTAAGCCTTTTGTGGTTATTATTACTTTCTTGATGTTTGCTTTAGTTCCCTATTGTATATGTTTGTACACATATTCTGTACCTAATTTTGCATTTACTCCCCCGTTATTATTCTTATTGTGATCTTTATTAATTTGTTGTACACATTTTCTAATTTCCCATAAAAGTCATCTTTTTCATCCTGTTTTTTTCTCTATCTAGTATGATTACGTACGACCATTTCATTTCTTATTTCCACGTGGCATCGTTTATCTTATACGAGACAAAATTCTTAACTTTTTCTTTGATTTCCTTTTTTATCAGAATCTCTTTTCGATATCTTTTCGTATTACCTTTACTTTTGAATTGTACATATTTGTCTAAGTCCGTAGTTCGTTGATATTGTTTTTATATATATTTCTTGTAGATAAGATCCATTTTATACTTTTTAGCCTCATTTTCCGAATTTTTCGTTTCCTCCTTTTATTTTCTGGTTGATTATTTTTTTATTTTATCCATAATTTCTTTTCTTTGCTAAGTTTACTGCTTGCCAATACCTTTTTTTTGCCATTTTAAAGCCTCTTCCCACAAACATGGAGGAAATTTATGTACCTAAGCTGCTGTTTCAAGATTACTAGCTAATACCAAATGGATTGGTTTATAGAAGTTGGTCAACTAACTTAGAAATTATATTATATTCTATGTTGTTCTTCTTCTTTAAGCTACATCATCTAAGATGAAAAATAAAAAGTGAACATTTAGATTTTAAATGTAAAGTATTTTGGAGAGATGTTACAATGGAGATTTCTATGACTGAATTAACATCTTCTTTTTGTGGACGCCAATGCTGATATATTGTATGAGGAAAGAACGGGAAGGGAGAAGAGAGTTACCACTTTGATTAGCTATATGTTACTCAATTGATTTACGATACTGATGGCTTTATCTTTCCAATGGACAATAGTTTTAAAAGCAAAAGAGGTGAAAATTGTCTTCTAGAGTGTTAGCGTATTTTCCTGTTTCGATTGAAGCTGTGCTTCTGGTTGGTCTATTTGGCTTCTTTGAATCTTAGATCATGGATTCTGTATTACCCTGTCGAATATTTTACCAACACCGCGATAGAGACCACTTGCTCCCAAACGGCCAGGGATTTTGCCACTATAAATTATATCGTTTGTTTTATTATTGTAGGAGTATTTTCCAATATTTTTGGTACATGAGAGACCTTGACCGTCATGGTTAGAGAATATAAGATATTTTTCAAAAATGCAAATGTGACGTTTGGATATCTTCGAATTTAAATAGAGATCGATGGCTAAACGGTATGCATTCTTCTTCTTTGACGGCACCACAGCCCGAATCGAGCTCTGGCTTCTTTCAGCTTGTGTTTCCACTTTTGCCTATCTACAGATGTTGTTTTACAGCTTCTAACACCAAGTAGCTTGCGGGCGTCTTTAGCCACTTTATCTTTCCATCGCTTTCTTGGTTTCCTTACTAGTCTCTTATCTTGTATTCTTGTCTTCAGTGCTGTTTTTGGTAGCCTTGTGTCTTCCATTCTCCATCCTCTGTTTCGAGGCAAAAGTTTAGTTTTTTAACGTAGGGGTTGTTAGCCCCTAACCCAACTCCCTTTTCGGAGGGCCATTTTTTTCGTTCTCGTTAGCCCCGACCCCACCTTCCACCGGGGTTGGTTACCTGATCTCCGATGAAGTTGCTCAGGTTTCCAGGGTTCACCACCTTTATCTTCATATAAAAGCTACTTGGAGATGAGAGTCGGGATTGGCTGTGCGAAACTAACTGGAAACAGCGTCATGTATTGTGCATGCACTACCTCTTTGAAACCTAAACTGTATACACTGTTTTTCTTTATTGTCTTTACTGAGCGAGAGCTAAGCGTTTGATTCTTTGAACAGCTAAATTAAAGGCACCCTTCTGATGTTGAATGTGGCTTTGATTTTCTGGAGGTTTGTATTATCCGTAAACGTTGAAACTACATAGCTGTTGATATGATATTGGGATTTAGGGCATTTATTTTTTGAATAGTTTTTACATAAAATTGTATTTGTAGTTCACTGTCCCGAGTTTCAGAATGAAATTTTATTAAAAATAGTGGGCTGTTATTTCTATATATCGTTGTACTTATCTAAAAAAAAATTGTGGGGCAAGAAGAAGCTTGGGTGTGGGTACTGTATGAGGTTTTATATTTTTATAGTACCATTAACAATCTTGTTGTTCTAAGATGCATGCTAGATTATCATCAAAGTTGCTACTTATGAGTGAAATCAAGTAGAACATAAATGACAAAGTATCCATTCTACACATGTCGTATCGTTTCATCCTTATTTTGTTTTGCATTGGTTGTGGTTTTCATGATGCTTGAGAATTTTGGGTTCATGTATGCGAAGTAGAAACTTGACTCTGAAAGGATCCTTGAACCTTGCATATCTCATATGAGAATTAATTATTGGGGTTTATCTTGCGACAGAGTTGCTGTACGCCTACGCCTACGTTTTATAGATCTTTTGGAACATAATAATAATAATAATATAAAGTATATTGATGTTAATACATAACGTACACTTTAAAAATAAACAATAAAAACGAATATGACATACATTTATTCATTATTTCAACTCCTCTCAAAAATAAATTGACGTCCCTCCTTTTTGGCCCTCCTCATTCTTTGTATCATTTCGAATTCCTCTTTAATGTGCTTCCAACCAAAGTTGTAAAAACTTGCACTAAACCCAGCAGCGCAGACGATAATCAAAGTAAGGTTACGTTTTCTGATTCTGAAGGGTGTAAACAGCGCCATACGTGCCTGGCTCTAGCCCGAGCGTTTCCTTCTTCTTAAGTCCGTAGCTAGTCGGAGACCAGAGAAGATTTGCCACCAAAGCCGTAAAATGGAAACTCACCAAGGTGCCTACCAGAACGGCGAGATTAACTGCCCTAGGAACTCGCTTAGCCATGACTTGCTGTTGTTACTCATACCTGAAATTTTGACTGGTGGTCCGATTCGCCGAGTCTCGGGTTTCGACTAAAACGCAGTTGTCAATACACAGTTTTTCAGTTTGACATCAAACAATTGCACTCGCTGAAAAAAGCTGTGGTAGGGCTACTTATTGCAAAATTTTACATTTAATTTTTTTATTGCCTGTTTACTGAAATCAGTGCAGGTAGGGAGATGAAGAGTAACCATTTAATCTTATCTGTTGTTGACAAAGAACCTATTTAAGAATATCTTTAATCTTAAACAAATCCATTCTCAAAAAAATAATAATTCTGGTATGATTATCAAAGATATGAGAATCTAAACATCAGTCAGGTATATCAGTAGTTTGGTCATTCTTTCAAAAGTGACGTCATGTGCGCATGTATATTGGCTAACAGCCATGTTTAGGCATGTGGGAAGCACACACGGACAAGCTTTGAAGCATCTTGGTTGGTAGAAATTACGTCCCAGTGCGCTGAACAATTTCACTCTATTGTCTAAGGCCACGGATATCCATCCATCGGTGGCCTGTACAACCATGACGTCGATAGAGGTACCTGCCTTAAAGGCCCGATTTCCTAGTGCAATAATAAGGGAACCGCCTAACTTAGACCAATTAAAATAAGTTGCAGTAACTTTTATTACTTCTGAGTGGTCCCATATTTGTTTCTATAACAGCTCTATAAAAGCTCTATAAATGTGATATAGATTTTTAATCGTGTTGAGCATTTTTAGAAAAATAGCAGGTTATTTTTCTTAAAGAACTGTAGCCAGAGTATTTTACAAACCTCCTTGTTGATTCATGGAGCGAAGTTGACGTTCTAATTTATTCCAAAGATGTCCTGGATTCTGGTTATAAAGTGGAGGACAAAGTCACGTGCACTTAAGTCTCAATTAGCCCCATTGTACTATTTCCTCTGCCGCTTCTTTTCTTACGCCCATCAGCCAACCAATCCTTTGGACAAACATGAAGATGTCCGTCATAGGGGTAGCGCTGATGCTAGCCATGCTAGGTCAGAACTCCCCTAACATGAATCCTCTAATTGGGACAAATGCAGTATATTCGCAGAACGTACTCTGCCGTCTCGTCCTACTTTAACAGGATGTCCATGAGATCCTGTTCTTCTGGAGTTACCTGTGTCATGATGGTAGGAGTTACTTCCACCATGTAGGGCATCTCTTGCGGGACTGTTGCAGCCATGCCCTGCTAGTAATGTTACATAGGCTGCTGTTCTTGCGGTGGCTGTTCTTGTATTTGAGGGGTATCCAGGAATGCCTTCTTTGGCTGTTGTTTCTTTTCCTTGATTTTAATATTTAAGCCCGAGAGCTGATAAAATAGTTTTCCTCTTTTGTTATTAATGGCAGTCACACGCACTGATACCAATTATTAGGAGTCTACCCATAAGTTTTCCTCTTTTTTGGCATTGTGGAAGATGCACCACTCTCAGATCTTCACCCGGGGGTTCTGCACTGCCAGTCTACGGATGACGGTTTTTGTGGCCTCAGCTTTCCCACAGAGCCGCTTTCCTTAATCTAGGCAGCCGATCAACCAGCACGACGTTCAGACGGGCTTCATCCCACGAGGAGAGAAGGTTGGCAAGTACCTGTTTTAGCCACTGTAAAGGATGGTCGTTTTCACAGATGATTATAAGAATCTCCCCGGAATACTGCCATCCGCTAAAAGTAGGTATGAGTTGGTTTTCTGATAGGGTGAATATATGGGTGTCCAAAATCTCCAATATCGCTGTCTGTAGTGTTTCAGCTTAACTACTGGTTATTTTTCCATATGGGTTGGCTAGGTCTACAATAGCTACCCGATGATAGCTTTCGATAACTTCTCTCTGGCTTCCTGTATGAGGTTGTTGTTGACCTAATTGCTGGCTTGTTTTCTTTTTGGGGTTGGCAGTAGCTGGTGAGCTTTCTTCCGAACGACCCCTCTTACCCTTTATATATGAAGAGGAAGCTTCTCCAGAACTAGCCGTCCTCAGGTTAGTTGAAGTAGCCAGCGTTTGGGTAGCAGTAGTGGTGCCGCCAGTCCTCTTCTTCCAAAAAGGTCGTATTTGCCTCCTCGTACTCTTGTATAGGGTTAGCTTTAGTAGCCAGCCCCTGTGAAGAGATAGTGGTGGCAGTAATTACTCTCTTACTGCTCTATTTCACTGGGTTAGCTATAAAAGCCAGCATCTGCTTGGAAATAGTAGGACTTGGATTGGTTTGATTGGCTCATGTGCTGCAAGGCGGGCTTTCCTTCCTTTGTCTTATTGCTGAATTGTAGGGGTATCCGAAGACTCTCCCTGTAGGGTTATTTCCTGTAAGGAACTCATATTGGGTATGTAAACTTCATCTCTCTATCTCCCCACCCGCTACGGAGCCTAACCAGGGGATGTCGAATTTTGACACCAAGGCTACTAAAGAGATATAGCTCTCTATAATGCGTTGTATTTGTACAAACACGAGGATGATCTATCCCTGTGAAATCTACCGGTCGATCACAAGCCAGCGGAGAGGGGGGATAGTCCGCGGTGAAAGCTTTTAGTTTATTACGTAGGTTCTCATATCTTTGGTTGCTATATGGGTCTTCGTTGAGTAGCACTTAATATGACGATGCGCATTTTACAATCGCCTCGCGGTGGTTGCTTGTATATTTCAACCACACTTCCATCGCAGTTAGTTCACATTGGAACACTATGCCCCAATTTAGTAGTTTGATCTTCTTGGTATGTAGTTCGCGCTCTTTCTGGTTTTATCCTGGATCCATCTGTGTAGTACCAAATGGATTATAATCATTCTCTCTTTTGTCTGCCTCAGTGATAGTAATGTTGTACTCAATCCCATCTTCTCTTTTGAAGAGGATTAGACTGATCTATAGCTCCTCATGCAGGTCTGTCTCTTCCAACTGCTTCAGTCATTTTAGATTATCTATGGGCGGTAATAAACTCATAACAAACGTTGTTTCTGTAGTAATCGTGTGATAGGTTATTACTATTACACAAGAAGAATCTGTTGAATTGTTACTTACGAGAAGACAGCCAATCCATCATTCCAAACAACAATAGCTCCTTGTTGTAGAATAAATAATCCTGCTCGCGGCTTTTCAAGATTAAGGCTTTCACTATGCTGGCATTTCATAGGCTGGCACTTTTTTGCATCTTCTAACAGAACCATGATTTGTCTGTTTTGACTAGACACTCAAAGGATGTCTCCTAACCTACCATGAAGAGCTGAAGTAAATGTTGGTACACCTCCATCTTCACATAAATACTAGATATTTCTATATAGAGAGTTTTGAGGGGGAAGCCAGTCATTTTTGATTACTCTAAACATATGCAACCATCGTCACTAAATTGTTCTTCTATTATAGACAGGATGGAATTGGTCAAAATATCTTTATACTTTTTTCGTTTAAATTTCTATTCAGTTTTCTATTTAATAAAAAGCACTCCAAGGTTCAATGTTGATAGCACACATTCTGTCAGATATCGCTGTACAAGCATTCATAAACGAACCTTATTAGAGTGCTACATGGCAACGTAATTTATCATTTAAAACTTCAGTTTTCAGTTCACAATTTTTTTAAAACCTTATTTGCTTAATTTTCAATGCACGGTGATGGTGCAGGTGCAGGTTGAGTAACTCATGGATGATTTTTGCACATGATGACTGTCAATTTTTGCAAACCAAGTCCTTCAACACACAGTAGTCTGTTTTTTATCATTGCACATTTATTGTGATTATGCCTTTACGTATTCACTTTACAATCATAGTTAATTTGGGCTAACTGAGAAGGACTGTGATTGATTTCTCATTCATGTGGCAACTGATGAATCGATCACGTTCAAAAAAGTGAACCCATTTTTATCGTACTGCATGGTTAAGTGATAATGACCTCTAGATGTCAGCTTACGAAAAGAGTCAGATTGTATTAGAATGGGCTCCAAAGAACTCTTATAGTAATAAAATACCATTTGATTGATATTTTATTTATATGTTATTTTTGTTTATTAATTACAAAATTAGTGATATGAAAAAATCCTAAGTACATTCAAATTGACAAGTAATCATGACGTCACAGGGTACGTAAAGTTATCTTTAACACCATAAATAAATTGGTAATTAACATTCAACGTGTTGTTTGTCGTCTCACCTGGTCTAGTGCCTTAGCGGCGTGGGTATACAATGCATCTGTTTGCATAGGGCGCAAAAAATTGCTTGTCTCGGCTACGTTACTATTAGTCACCAATTTATTTCATTAGCAGATAGTAGGCCGCGGTGAAAAACTGTTGCATGCCGGCTACTCGTTAAGACACAGTTTATGCTTATTAAGTAAATTGGTTTCACCCTGAATCAATAATTAAAGCGGCGCTACGGCCAAAGCAACTGCTTCTCCGGAACGAACATGTAATTTCTGCGTAATTATTTATTCATGGTTTAATTTTGTCTAATTGCGAAGTGAAAAGCAGAGTGCCCCTTCTAGTTCATGTCGATATTTTATTTGCTCTGGGTATGTTCTTTTTGTTTCATATAATACGGTTTTGTGCATTACTTTTGTTCTTGGTATGCACCAACTAATTCATCAACACTAATTTGTGTTCAGACAGGTACATAGGTAGTTGATGAACAGACATTTGACAGTCTTGCATCCTGGTTTATTGTTTAAAATTAAACAGTTACTGCTTTACCAATACTACCTCCTTATTAGATTCTACTTAAGTAAAAAGTACTATCAGGTCAAACAGGAAGAAAGTCTGTCTAGTCCCCATTTAATTAAAGCTGTCATCCTCCAGGGTAGCATCATGGAACCCGCATTATATTTAATCTCTACAGCTGACCTTCCTCACCACGATCAAGTAGTTACTGCCACATATGCAGACAATACCGTCTTACTAATGTCTATCAAAGATCCAATTTATGCATCGGCTATACTGCAAAGCTACCTCAACAACTTGCAAATATGGCTACACAAGTGACGCATAAAAACAAATGCAAATACGGGATTCTACAATCCTACAAAGATTTCAAATCAATTCTACGACCTCAAAATCACGTTTGCTTGTTAGCCATTGAACTAGTTATAAATCTGCAGTTCAATAATTTTTCTTCCCCTCCGTTATTATTCATTGGTGCAGTAAGTTTCTTGTAGTCTTCTTGTGACTGGACTATAAGTTTAGAGTTGCTGGTTGTTAGTTCATTTTCATGGTTTGCTATCCGGTTACTTTAAGATGCAGTCCTTCTCAGTATTTCACATGTAACAAAGGAAATCTTCGGGTTATTATGCAGTGTCTGATCGTTCACGTACCATGGGGTGTTTTCAATCATCCTTACTTTGGATTTAAATCTCTGGATGATATTAATTGATGACGGCTTCGCACATCCCCAGAGCTGGAAACCATAGGATCATATGATTTTCAGTGTAATTTTGTACAGCAGTATTTTGTTTTTCAGAAACAGCTTCAATTTCCTGCAGAGAAGCCATTGCAATTGTATATTTGGTATAGTATGTTTCCTCTTCTGTTATTTTGCAGAGGCTACTTAGCTTCGTTTTCTTCACCTCTTTCTTATTTCTTTTCGGGTGTTCGAGTTTGAGTTGGGGTTTTTATCCAGTTACTATTTTTTCCAGTGCTTTTTATTTAATGCTATTTTTCATCTCTTCTATTGCTTTGACCATTTTTTTCCTACATTACTATTGTAACCACGTTTTTCTTGAAATTTTCTACTTCTTTTCTTGTAATTTTTTTGCTCCGCAAACCCTCCTAGTGAATCAGTTTGGGTTCATTCTTGTCAAGCGGCCGAACCAGTTTAGTCTTCTTTGTATTTTGTTCATTATTGGTTCTTGCTTAGTCTTATCTCTGATTGTGTTGTTAGTAATTCCATCCTATTTTATTTCCCCGAAGTTTTCCTTAGATGTTTCATTTACATTTCATCGTTCTTTTCGCTTCCATATAACAGTGCTGGGATGGTTATGACATGGATTCTTAATTTTGTTTTTGTTTCAGTTCTGTTTTTTCTAATACTGGATTTAGTCCATAGTAGAGTGTAACTATGGGTAGCGGGTAGATACTCCTCTATAATCCCACTAGAGGATAGATCTACTTCAGGGGAGCGACCCTGCCCACGCGAGCCTCGACTTTTCTCCATCTCCTAATACCGGGGAAGAGTCGTGTCCCAACCTTAATTCTACTCATAATCTACATACTCTTATCTTCCATACACCCTATTCACTCGCCAGCCAACCCGACAAGTGTAGTGTTTAGTTGGTAAATCCCCCTTGAATTGCAAAATTGCGAATTTAAGGGAGAATTTTATAATGTTATTAATATTAGCTGCAGTTTATTCTCTTTGTCGTTTACTTATAATTTTCTTTATTTTTTTTACTCTGGCCAAGAAATTTCTATTATTCGATATGTAATTTTCCTGCAATTGCTTTTCGTAATCCTCTTATGTTTCTCTTTTTGCATTCTTGACAACTGTAGACCATTTATCATATATTTGAAATTTTTAACTCAAAGTATGAATATTGGAAGTAGTTTTGGTATCTTTTGTTGGTTATTATTGTTGCTTGTAGTTTTCTTTCTATAGTAAAAATTAGTATGCGATTGGTGAATAGACTATAACTGTTGGACTTCTTTTATTGACTGATTATGTGCGATTGGATTTTACACTGTGAGATTACTTTATTTCAAGTTTTATATATTCTTTAAATAATTTATAGAAATTGAATGAAATATTATTCTATTGATCGTGTTTTAGATTATTTAATCATACAATAAATTGAGTGGTAAAATATAGCGGGTGTTCTTCAAATTGTAGGAAAGGTCTAAGAACCTTTTCTTTGATTTTTATCATTTTTAATAAAATCAGTCCAAATGCATACACGTGGAAGTAGGAAGTTTGTGAACGAAATATAATGAAAACGACTGAACATTTAAGAAAAAAAACTGAGAAAAGTGTTGAAAAACAAACGCTTATACAATAGATTTAAGAAATATCAATTGCATTCTTAATATTGTTGCTGATATTTTCACACAGCTTGCCTATCGAGAAGGTTGAGGCCCTCACATGTTTGCCTACATGTGTGTTCGTCGCGCACCATCTTTGATACAAGGCGATGTGGCAAACACCGCCCCTTAGACGACCGCCATTATTATCTCTTGTTCAGAAAAACGTAGGTACTCAATTATTTTTAATGACTAAATAAGCCACTTGTCAGACATCTGAGCCAGGGATTGAACCTAAGTCTGTCCGTATCGCAGCCAACTGTCTCCAGCACTTATTGCGTTCTTGATCCCCTAAAATCGTGGGCTTAAAACTGTCAAAAGGTATAATCCGTACTTTTACATGCTTGAGAATCACTTTTAGACCAAAATTACAATTTTTTTTCTGTAATTTTCATTATTACAATTTTTTTGCTTTATTTTGAAATTTGTTGAGAGATCACCAACCGTATAATTAACTGAACAGAACTCAATCTTCTAGAGATTTGAATCGATGACGTGCTGAACGCAGGTCTGGCGTTTTTCTACTACATCCCGTGTCGAGCGATGCTTGAATAATATGTTTGTTAGTTACTGTTACAGGTGTGGTGTCAATTAGTAGTTCCTTGTCAACTTTACGTGTCACCTATGATTTCCTTTAAAAGATATTCAAAGGTTTCCGCCTCCTAGTGATAAATAACTGTAGTTGGAACAAACTTTTAATTGCTGCGTCCGCCATAATTTTTACATCTGCTACCAACATTCCGTACATAATAATTTGTGTTTCTAACAATAATATAATTTTTTCTGAGTCAACAATGTCGGAATTCCAGCTGAATAAGTGTCATTTGCGGGAAGTGTTGTTTTATCAATCAATATAAATATAACTGTTGGTGAATCTTTTCATATGTTTTGAGAAGCTTATGGTGAACGTGCTCCACTAGAAACAACATGCCAAGAGTGGTTTCGACGCTTCAATCGTGATCATTTTGTATGTTCAGGATGCCTATATAAATTTAAAGACGAAGAATTGCAGAAATTATTGGAGAAAAGACTTACATTAGGCACAAAACAACTTGCAAAACATTAAATGTTGCTCAATCTGAGATTTCCAAACTTTAAAAGCCATGGGTATAGTTTACATAAAAGAGACATCGAAAAACCATATGATAAATCTTGTCTAATACGCAAAAACGAAAGATAACGTAAAAAATCAGTTTGTGACTCCGGCCAACCATCACCATCAACGTCAAAACAGAATGTTCAATGAAAGAAAGGATCAGAAACGTTAAAACTTTGGACTGGGAATTGCAGGCCAAACGTCTAGAATGAATCGAAAAGCATAACAAAGTGGTCTTTCAACAGACCTTTGCTCGAGCACATGTTGAGAAATAAGTTAGAAACACGTTTTAAGCACTTAGTGGGAATGTCTTATCCCACTCGCCGTGTTTATAGACATTATTCCTCTGATTAACAATTGTTTAGATCAATGACATATACGCACTTCAACTCGTATAAAATGTCCAAATTAGGTCTTAAAAGTATTTTTGAATTTTCCTTTTTGACGGTAAAGAGAATTTCTAGTTCTTTACCTATTCTGTTCACTAGTCGCCCGTATATCCATAACTCAAATGGTTTAAATCTCTTCGAAATTTCCTTATTTCAGGTCCAACCTTCTGGGCCACACAAAAGTACTGGGAATACATAACAACGAGCCACTTTTGTTCTCAACTAACGATAGGTCACTCTTGCTTGTTCTACTCTCTCCAAAATATTGTGTGATATTTTCCTTTATTATTGTATCGAGATATTTATAGTGTTGAACTTGTTTAATAGCCACGTTATCTATAACTAGTTGATTGTCACTGGTATTTCCTTTAGATGTTACACAACTTTTTATTTTACTAATATTTACTCTAAGCCCAAACTTCTTGCTTATTTGAGATACTTTGTCTACTAATTTCCGTAGGTCTTTTAGGTTGTTTACAATCAAAACGGTGTCGTCGGCATATCGAATATTGTTAATAAGTCTCTCATTTATTATTCATCCTGCACTTTCATCTAGCAGCACTTCACGGAACATATGTTCTGAGTAAATGTTAAATAATATGAGAGAAAGGACACACCCTTGTCTGACGCCTTTCTGAATACTAATTTCTTAAGAGAGAGGGTCGTCCACTTTTACTTTTGCAGCTTGACCCCACTAGAAATTGACTATTATCTTATGTTGTGGCGATCTGTATTGAGTTTCTGCAATACATTCACAAGTATCTCATGCTTTACTTTAGTGTAATCTATAAAGCAAGTGTAGATATCTCGGGTATTGAGAGCGAAGGTAGCCTCTCTGGTTCCCATTTTGTTGCGGAAGCCGAACTGTGCGTTTAAAGTTTCAGCTTCACATTTGCCATATTCTGGTGTGTATAATCCTTGGAAATGCTTTTAGTACCTGTCTCATGAGACTTATGAATAGAGGGTCATCGCCTTTAAATGCTCGAAGCTTCTTTGAGACAAAGGTGGCGCAAAAGTTGTCACCGATGTTCTTTGGCTGTAATTTTTATAAATGTAAAACTTTGGTTCTGCTTTTGGATTGTGTTTATTTGGTGTCTTAATTTTTCCCATTAAGTCGAGATTATGATATCGGCCAAGTGGCCGCCGCCAGAATTGATGATCATACGGGCTCCATTTATGACATTGTCCATCACTCTTGCCAGAACTTCCGGCGATAGGTTCTCGCTTTCTTGATGGATATTCTCTTTGAAGGCTTCAGGAGTCTGAGGCTTGTTGACATAGACTCGTGACTTCAAGAAACTACAGAAAAAGAAGTCCGGAACGGTTAAATCGGGCGATCTTGCCGGCCATTGCAAATCACCAAAACGAGAGATTAGGCGACCCGGAAATGCAGCCCTCAGAATCTCTGTGGCTCATGCAGAACCACATGTTGTCCAGTCCTAATTCATCCAATTAAGGAAGGAGAAAGTCGTTGAGCATGGCTCTGTAGCGCTCGCCGTCCACAGTAGTCGTTTGGCCCGCGGCGTCTTCGAAAAAATAAGGCCCGATGACGCCTCCAGCGTAAACAGCACACCATGCAGTGCGCGAAGTTTCGGTACCCAAGAAGCGATAATTCTGCTTATTGACATATCCACAGAGATGGAAATGGGCCTCGTCGCTCGTGATGATTTTCGATGAAAAGTTGTCTTCCTCGTGGTCGAGATTCAGATGGCGGTCAACGGCTAACAGCTGATGCACTGTCTGCACTTTGTAAGGGAACATCTTCAAGTCATTCACCAAAATTATCTGTAAAGACCGCCGGTTGATGCCCAATTGCGTCGTCTAGTCGATACTACGGGGTCCTTTGCGACGTCTTCGGCCACAGCCGCGATATTCTCAGCAGAACGGCTGCTGCGGGGTCGGCCAGACCTGGCAGCATCTCATGTTGTCCCATACTCTTCTAGGCGAGCGGCTAAACGCCGTAGTGTTTGCCCAGTTGGTGACGGACGACCGGGAAGTTTGCTCTAAATTCACGCTACGCCATCACCGATGAATTATTCCGCAAAAAATCGAAACAATGATTCCGCATTCTTGAAGAGTATAACGATCCGTGTCTTGTTGGCGTGTATTTTGTATCTGTTTACTTCACAAATGTCAAAGCAGAATTGATATTTGCCGCAATTTTCAAAAATTATAGCATCTTCCGATAGGGTGATGACTTTTGCGCCACCTAGTATAAACAAAGGTGGAAGGAAGCCATTTATGTGAGATGACCCTTACTTGGTATACATATATCGTTAAATAGGTCTACAATTACCAAAATTGAATATTTGTCTAAGGGTTTTAACAGCTCGCAATAGATTCCATCGTGCCCTGCTACTTTGCAAAATTTTGCAGTTTTTATAGCGTTTTCTTGGTCTATTTCTTGTGTTCTCCTATGATTTCTTTTTATTCTGTCGTTGTTGTTTTTTTTTATTTCTGATTATTTTATCTTGTTTTCTTTTGAATAATTGATGAAAATAAAGTCGATGTTGTTTTATACACGTAATTGCCATAAATCGAACTTCCATGTATGACAAATATTTTCTGATATTTGCCAATACTCGCATATGTTTCGAAAACTGGTCCCTTACGAAAACCATAAACAGAAAAATGAAAGCCACGCGAAGAGCATTGGAAAGATCGATGTTAAATAATAAAAGGGGAATAAGGAGGTAATCGAAAAGAAGCCGAAAAAAATTCAAGTACCGAAAAAAGTTGCCTTCCGATAGCGCACCCAAATAATGTTTATACATTCGTAATCAGTATCAATAGTTCTTTTAACTGCATATATCGTCTACGCCTACATTGAAAAGGACTATTGCGCTTTTCTCTCTAGTTATAATAATTATGACAATAAAATATAAATGTGGCCCCCAAATCTGTGGCAGGCTTTAGATAGCCAAGGGGTGCTAAGAATACCCTCCAAGAAAAAAAATACAAAGAAAAATACATGAAGTAAAAAGAACAATGGTTAAAGGATACATGCGATGAAATACAAAAATTAGAAGCAAGAGATGATGCTTTTAACAATACATAAAAAGATTAAAGAAGTGATAAACATTCCCAAAAACATGCAACTGAAGGAATATTAAAAACGAAAATAATCAACTAATCACAAACAAAGAAGAATTACAACAAATATGGAAACGATATATAGAAGAAATGTTTGATGACGACAGAACTGATCAGCAACGATTAATCCCTGCAGAAAATGAACCAGAAGTATTATGTGCGGAAATTATAAATTCACTAAGAAACACAAAAAAACCTACCGGACCAAACCAGATCTCGTACGAATTCCTCAAACTTTTGGATGAAGAAAAAATTGAATTACTCTCAAACCTTTTTAACTCAATCTATAAAACTGGAGTAATATCTAAAGACTGACTGACATTAGAATTCACCACCTAGCAGAAAAAATCAAATACAAACAAATGTGATGATTTCTGTCTTATAAGCCTTATGAGTCATCTACTTAAATTATTTTTAAAATCCCTCATCAGAAATGTGAACAAAATATAAGTGACTCACAGTTCGGATTTCGAAAGGGGTTTGGAATCATAGAAGCGCTATTTAATATATAAGTTTTATTACAAAAATGACACCAACGGAGAAATGTCTTCATACACTTTATCGATTACGAGAAAACATTTGATTGCGTTAGACATGGAGAACTAATAAGAATATTGATAGAAAAGTTCCTTGACTTTGAGGACATACATGCTATCAGAAATTTTTATTGGATTCAGACTGCCACAGTGAGACTGGATAATGATCCTAATTAAAAGAGGCCTTAGACAGGGTTATATCCTCTTCGCTCTATTGTTTAACACCTACTCAGAGAATATTTCCAGAAAAGGCTTAGATAACATTGAAGACGGCATAAAAGTAAATGGTGCCATTATTAATAGCGTTCGATGCGCCTATAAGCGACACGGCTATAATAGCAAACAGCCTGTAGAATTTGCATCGATTGAAACTTCAAAAAGATACAGATTTGTGCAGTACTATATATACTCAGTGCTGATCTACGGTGTTGAGGCTTGGACACTCAAGACTAGTAATGAAAGAGTACAGCTTTTGAGTTCTAGGCGCTCAGAAGGCTATTACGCATATCATGGACGGAACATGTTAGGAATGAGAAGTGTTGAGAAGAATGCACAAGGAAAAGGAACTTTTAGTAAATATCAAGAAAAGGCAAACAGCAAACCTTGGCCACCTATGGAAGGGAAAATAGATGGAAGGAGAGGGTGTGGTCGTAGAACATGTTCCTGGTTGAAAAACATCAGAGACTGGACACATCAGTTCCCACGAATTAATTAGAGCTGCTAAAAACCGTATAAACTTTGCCGAATTTGTTGCCGACATTCGTTAACGAATACAGCATTCTAAGAAGAAGAAAATCTACATATACAGTACGCCTGACTCCTAACTCTCAAGATAGTCATGCAAATGTATGTTGAAGTAATCGAAAGAGAATATCGGACGAACTCGAAAAGTGAGCAGAGGACTAGGACTACCACAAACAACTTTCTGAAGTGTGTTGAGGAGCCATTTCATGTTCAAACCATACCGTCTTTAAGCGGTACAGACTATTCGCGCAAATGACAAGCTAAAGCGAATGGAATTTTCTCTTGGTATGCTGGAAAATATGAAAGACGACACTTTTCTGTCGCGTCTAATTTTTAGTGGCCAGGTAGCGTTCCACTTAAATAGAAAAGTAGACCGACACAGTGTTCGAATATGAAGACCACAAAATACCCATGCAACATTGCAACATGAGAGGGACTCCTCAAAAATTAATGTATTCTATGCCGTATCGAGAACAAAGATTCGGTCTTCTTTCTTTTTTAGTGGTGTCTCGCGACATTGCGAAACTGGTTTTTCCCCGAATTAAGATTCATAAAATTTTATTTTCTAACGGAACGGGGCCTCATTCCATTGCCACCGGGATGTTCGAGTTTCTGATTTAATCTCTAGCTCAATGATGTATAGGAGGTCGCATAGGGAATGAAGACTTGGCTCCCGAAATTTTCTAATCTTATACCTCGCGACTTTTTATTATGGGAATTGGTAAAAGAAGTAATTTATGTCCCATTCTACTTATCACTAGTCCTAATTTTGAATTGTATAGTACACAATTAAATCACCTTGAATTATTGGACAATATTCGCTTGGATGGTAACAATCGGTTTTACGTATTTTTACTTATGTGTTTTCTAATTGTTATCTAATATAACTTTAATCTAATGTGAATTAATTCTTTTCAGGTAATACTAACGTTGAGGGAGGGATGATCTTTAAAGTAGTATCACCGAATAATGCGTCCACGAAAAAGTAAGTCCAAAAACGCCAGTCCACTCCTTAAATGACAATAAATTTAGTGTTTATTGACTTGATGCCACTATCAAGAAATTGAAGTTACTTTTTTACCGAGGACTGGTCTTTTGCGTTCTCTACTTGGCTATTTCTTAAGTCAAAAAAGAAAATTTGACAAGAACATATTTTTGTGGGGAATATATTGAGGTGGGAAAAGTTTATTTGAACAAGAATTACCGTCGTTCTTATCGGATATAATTAAATTTTTTACACACACATTAATTGAATAGGTAGACAAAATCGCTCAAAGAAGTAGGGGATATGACTTTGATATTTTTTTTTACTTTTACAAAACTTCTACAGTTTACACAAAAATTGGGCACACGCAATCCAAAAATAGGAAGATAGGTTAAGGGGTGGGAAGATATGGATATAGATATGATATTTTTATTCCCACGCTTAATTCACATTAATTTTGAAGAGAATCAGATAAAATAACTACATTACGAAATTTATGTCCTTACTTTTTTTACGTATAAATTAGTGATGATGTTCACTGCACTTCAGGCATCTCCAGAACAATGGCAGTAATTTTTAGTATGACCACCTGTTGGAACATTATACACTATTAGATATTTTTGTTTCTCTGTCGTTCATATTAATTAAATGTTTTTTGATTAGTACCTGATTCTACCACTATTAACAGAATTGGAGTTAAGTAACCGAATTACTTTCAAAATTAGATATTTTAAGTTACTTAACTTTATATTTACGCGAGCAGTTTAAAAAGTTTTGAGTCTAACATATAAACAAGTATTTTTTCTATCAAATTCTATTTTGTTTTTCAACATACTCTCCTTTGTAGTGGATACACTTTTCCAGTGATGCTCCAACCTCTTTAACACGTCCATATAGTAGCTGGTGTCTTGCTCTACAAAATAGGCATCCACGTTTGCGATGACCTCCTCGTTTGATGAAAATCTCTGTCCTCCAAGCCAAACTTTGAGCTTAGGAAACAGCAAATAGTCGCTGGGGCCAGACCTGGTGAATATGCTGGATGGTCAAGCAATTCAAATTACAATTCGTGAATTTTGCCCATGGCGACCGCTAAAGTGTGAGCCAGTGCGTTGTCTTGATGGAAGAGCATCATGAGAGAATCATGACTGGGTTTCTGTTTTCTTATTGCATGTTTCATATTTGTGCTATTGTTATATGATAGATACATAATTTTAAATACTTTCAGATAATTTCCAAAGAAAACAAACAGGAAATCCATTGGGAGTATAAGAGTTATGCCAAGAGTGCCAAAAAATACAAGACGGGTACCAGTGCAGAATATAAAGACGATCAAACATATGGGGTGTCCAAAAAATCTGATTCGCAACCAAATAAAACGCCAGTCCTGCTAAGGTCCAATCTGGTTCGATTAAGAACAATTTGAGCTTGGAACACAACAGCCGTTGAACAATAAAAGAGAACTGAAGCATGATAAGGTGTTCTACACAAATGTCAAGAAGAAATTGCCTTTGACCACCAATCACCTAAAATCGAAACTCAACTTTGTACGCCGACACGATTTCCGAAACTGATTTTTACTGATAAGAATTTGGATAGCTTGGACAATTTTGGATTCTACGGAACAGAAAATTCAAGTTTGGAACGAATTACATAAAATTAGTAGCAGAGGTATCACCATCTTGAGTACAATTTCTTCTTCTTCCGTTTCAAACGGGGCCGTTTTCAGCAATTGCTGCCTTTAATTGGTCCAATAACGATGCGTAGTACAATCCCGTTATTGTTTTTCTTTTTTTCTAAGTAGTCGATGAACAGAATTTCCTGACTATTTCTTTTCCACTGAATCAAACCGTCTTTACCTTTTTTGGAACAGGTTTATTCTTTGCAGTCCACTGTTTTTTCGTCTCAGGAATGTAATGGTAGGCCCAAGTTTCATTCGACGCGTTCTTTTGATATGCCCACAGCCTCTGCTATCTCCTTAACCTTGATTCGACGGTCGCCCAGTGCCATTTGGTGAATTTTTTCAATATTATTAGTGGAGGTCGTGGTTGTTGGCCGTCCTGAACGCTCATCAATAGCCAAGCTGCTACGACCACGTTTAAATTCAGTTACCCATCTTTTCATGGTGGCAAATGATGGGTTAGTGTCTCCTTAAACGACGTCTAACTCGGCTTTAATTTGCATAGGCCTTTTGCGTATTGCCTTTCAAATGCAGCTACTTAATTACGGCACGGTATTCGATGTTTGTCATTTTTACAAAAGCACCAACATCCACTGATCCAAACGACTTTTCAAACAACAAAGTATCCAAAATGGCTGAAATTTTACGGGTATCTTTTAAAGCATGTACGATTGCAGAACCAGAATGGTTTTGACGAGTAGGACTATCTTCATGTTGAGGCTCGAAAATTTTCAAACTATCCACGTATATATCTCTTATATCCCTTCATAACTCTGTCGACTAGGTATTGTAGACTTTCCTGACTGTTAATAATTTGTCTAGTTACTACTCATACAACTCTGGATAGCAAAACGCAATTGAAAAGTTTTTCTGAAGTTTATTAAATAGAATGTGCGATAAGACTAGTACTCCTTGTCTAATAGAGACCTCCTTTGAGTGCTTTCTTGTTGTATCCAGTATAAATTAGCAATGATTTTGATATAATTATCATCTATTTTGGAGTATCCTTAGAAGCTTTATGTATCAAACTTGATCGGAAGCTTTTTTTAAAATCAACGAAATAGCGCTTATCTGGTTTCCGAAACCTTTACTAAAATCGAACTGGTCATTGGATATTCTGTTGTCCAGCTTACTGTGTATCCTTTTGTGTCCTACTCTCAAGAATATTTTTAGTATGTGATTTTTCGAATTTACGTGGATATGTTTTTTCAATATTTTAAATTTTACGGTTATCATGTATATTATTGAAAATATGCATTAGTAGATCTAAATATTTTTCCGATATCAATTTAAGGTTTTCTATAGACATTTCTTTAAGGCTGCATCCTATTGCCGCAGGTCTTTAACATATACGGAAAATTTATAACGAGAAGAGCCACAGAAAATTTTGAAGGTGGTTTTTCAATCAACGGACAAAAAGTAAACAACTTAAGATACACCGATGATACGGCTCTACTCGCAAGCAACGAAGAAGAACTACAAGACATCGTAGGACGGGTAGAAAGAAAAAGCTCTAAATTAGGACTGGAACTAAACATATCTAAAACAATGACCTTGATTGTAAACAAACCACATAACAAACTCGACATACAACAAATAAACAATTACGAAGTAGTACAACAATACATATACCTAGGGTCACTAATGAAAAATGACGGTTCAACAGAAAAAGAAATCAGAAAGAGATGTGAAATAATTAGAACGGCTATGAAAAAATTAACAAAAATAGACAACATATCGAAGAAAATAAAATGCAGACTGATACAATGTTTAATCTTCCCTATACTAACATACGGCAGCGAATCCTGCACTTTTAGACAGAAAGAGAGGAAAAAATTCATACCGCAGAAATGTTCTGTTGGCGAAGAATGCTAAACATCTCATGGTCAGAACATCGAACAAATATATCAATACCCCAAGAGCTTAACATTAAGGAACGACTGTCGAGCGAAATACAACTCAAGACACTAACATACTTTGGACATATTATGAGGAAAGAACCTGACAACATGGAAAAATTATTAATACAGGGGAAGGTAGACGGAAAAAGATCCAGAGGTCGATTACCTATCAGATGGATGGATCAAATCACAAAGCTAACCGGAAAATCTATGCATACACTCACAATCGAAGCACAAGACCGAGCAAAATGGAGAGAAGCAATTTAAGATGCCGTAGTGGCCACTACATTCCCTACTGGGCATTAAGACTGAGGAGGAGGACAGACATTTCTTCAACTCTCACAGCTCCGCTGTCTTTAATGTCCCGAATTTCTTTTTCAATCCTTTCATTACTCATTCCCATTATGTACATGTTGTCTTATTTGTCTTACATTTAAAAAAATTTACACACTCTTTTCTCATCAATATATTTTATCTTTGATATTTTATCCGTGCATTATAGTTTTTGTTTGTTACCGTATCAGATTTTGTTTCCTGTATGTTCTCGTTTTTATATAAATTCAATCTGTCATGATGTTCTAGTTTCTCAATTTTCATATACTTCTCTGGGAACCGTATCTCTTTTTGATAGTTCTGTTTAGCATTCAGCATTCTTGGTCGTTTCTTCTCTTTGCTACTGCATCTTTAATTTTGTCTGTTATCTATTTTCTATATTTTTTTGACTCAGCTTGTTTATTTCTATTTTTATTTTGTTTATTTGTTTTTTTTTATTATGTCTATCTTTGTACTTATTTATTCTTTTATTTCTTCTTGTAGTTATTCATTATTTAGCTTTTTCATATCGATTTTCTTTTCTTCTTGTTGTGTCTTAATTTTCTTCAGTTTGAAGTGTCCACTCTAGGATGTTCTTTTGTAGATATTATTGGGTTATGGTACATTTCATTTATGAAGAGGTAGATAATTTGGTTTTTTCAAGAAATTCTTTTAACCACTGGTTTCGTATATAATCTTCTAGATAATAACTTAGACCACGTCAACGTTTTTGTACAACCGTCTCCTCTGTCTTTTGAGTCCTTAGCTTGTATCCTTCTACATTGTCTTTGCCTCTCTACCTTTTCCTATTTTGATGTTGAAATCCCTCAGTGTGATGTTTATTTCCTCCTTTTTGAAATGTTTTAGTGTCGTATCTGCATCCCACGACGTTCCTCGGATCTTATGATCCACGTGATCCATTTGGCTGATATTCTTAGATGGTATTCTCTTTGTGACTATTAGTAAATCCCAATACAAACAACAATTAAATAACAAGCCAGAAATACTCTTAAATTTACAGCAACAAAAGTTTAGATAACCTTAAAAAGAACAATTTAATTTGATCGCCTTTATTCTCAATAACAGCTAGCATACTATCGTATGGTTCCTTGATCATTTTGGCATCAATCCTCTTTTCATGGCGCTTAATTTCGTCAAACAACTTGTCATTGTTCTTAAACTGTCATCGCTCATAAACTTTCTCCTGCAAAACGCTCTGAATGTTCCCAATCAAGTTCAGATTCAGGCTATGGACTGGCTAGTCGTTTGTGCTCAATTTCTTCTCGCCAAAACTATTAGTGATCTTACGAGCGGCGTGCACAGGAAAGTTGTCTTGTTATCAAACCCAAGGATTTCGAGCCATTATAGGTTATATTATATATTTTATGTTTGTCATCAACTTTATAAGGAGCATTTTCAAACTCCACAACTTGCTTTTATCAACAGGTTGCCTTTAAATTGTACTCAAGATGGTGATACCTCTGCTACTAATTTTATGTAATTCGTTCCAAACTTGTATTTTCTGTTCCGTAGAATCCAAAATTGTCCAAGCTATCCAAATCTTATCGGTAAAAACCAGTTTCAGAAATCATGTGTCGACGTACAAAGTTGAGTTTCGATTTTACGTGATTAGTGGTCAAAGGCAATTTCTTCTTGACATTGTGTAGAACACCTTATCATGCTTCAGTTCTCTTTTATTGTTCAACGGCTGTTGTGTTCCAAGCTCAAATTTTTCTTAATCGAACCAGATTGGACCTTAGCAGGACATGACGTTTTATTTGGTTGCGAATCAGATTTTTTAGACACCCCATATGTTTGATCGTCTTTATATTCTGCACTGGTACCCGTCTTGTATTTTTTGGCGCTCTTGGCATAACTCTTATACTCCCAACGGATTTCCTGTTTGTTTTCTTTGGAAATTATCTGAAAGTATTCAAAATTATGTATCTATCATATAACAATAGCACAAATATGAAACATACAATAAGAAAACAGAAACCCAGTCATGATTTGGAAATTCGTTCAAACTCTTATTGCGGGACGTAATTCTTGATTGAAGACTTCTAGTTCTTCTTCTGATCTGGTTTTGGTTGATGCATAAATCTGGACAATATTTATGTTACATGGCCTGACATTGAATTGTAGCATTGCTCTTATATGATATACTGGCAAGAATTTTTTAACATACTTCTCCTTTTGATTTTTCACAACAGTAGATACTCCATTTTTATTTTGTGTAGTACTGTCTTCCAAGTGGTAGAAGATGGGGGTGTTTATTTTGCTTTTGCCACTTTTTGACTATGTGTCTTCACTGCAGCTATGTATACCTATGATGTCTCTTTAATTATGGGATTTTCCTATCTGATAAAAACTTCTTATATTCCATGTGCCTATTGTCTTGTGCGCTTTTCCAGAAATATTGACTGGACTCCATGAGCAGGGATTTCCTCCCCTGTCAGATTTTGGAGTGCGAATTCCATGATTGCATCAGCTATCAAGATTGTATATAAGGATGTTTAGTGCAATTGTTTCCTATTGCCGTCTGCATTTGCATGCCGTTGATCAATTGCTGGTTCATTCTTCTTTAAGAACGTCCTACGACAAGAGGGTGTCCTTGCTCGGATAAGCCTCTCCACCTGTAGCTGTTAGCTTATTCCGGCAGATGTTTGGTTGACAGAGCCTCGTTAGTTATCTAGCAAGGTGCACCGCGTGCAGGTGAGGAGGCTGTCATATGGGTTGGCTCTTATCCTCACCATCCCTTCAACTGTGTTTAACGTTTATAATCTTGTATGAGACAATAATTCATTCACATATAATTTTTTAATAGCATGTCCGCTAGAGGGAGCAATGTTCAAAACTTCTAAGTAGAATCGAGTAGTCCCAGACGTAAATGAATGCAAGAAGCTTAATTTTTTAAAAGTCTGTTAATAGTCGGGAAAGTAAAAGAAAATTAACATTAATTTCCTACTTGTACACCTGGAACGCCAATTTCCGTTCCATCGGCAACAAACTAGCAATTTTCCAAATGACGAGCTCCTTCTGCTTCTCTTCGTGCCAACAGCTCTCCGTTCGTGCCGCAATTTGTTTCCAGCGGCCGGGCTAATTAGCGCTAATCGTCGCTCCTTCGGAGGTTTGTGTGCACTTAATTGCAATTTCGCCGGTACACGCTCGTCTTCGGCACGTGTTCCCGTTTTAAAATTATAATTTTACGGCCCACCTCTAATAGCCCGCAAAAATAGGCGTGTCTATTTGCGGATATATGTGCGGCACTCCCCGCATTCAGCAAAATTACACGACGCGCGGCGGAGCTGCCCTACAAAACGTAGATTACCCTGGATTCCCAAAGTGGCGTTTAGTAATGTGCTGACGGCATCTTCCATTTGGATGAGTATAAAAACCATCGGTCCCAATTACTCTACATTTCCTTCCCTTGTACCTCCATGCACTGTCATGGTTATGTTTTATTGTTTTGTAGAAAATGCATTGACTTTTTGATAGACAGACGACACAGAAAGCAAATCTTTTAGAATACATTTAATGTTTTCCCGCTTTTGGATGTCCAAAAATAACAAAAATGTAAATGTTGTGAACAAACACCACATCTGTCCAGAATTGGCTATCACTAATCAAATAATTCCCAGGATTCTTTGATTCCAACATTTTTTCTCTTTATTTTTCCTAACGCTGTAAGGAAAAGTTCTCTTCTCATATCCATCCGATTTGGTTTTTTCACCACTTGACCACTTTTGTTTTAACTTCTTATGTTGTTTGTTTTTCTGTTCTTTCTGATTGATTTGGTTCATCTTCTGGTCTAACTGGTTCAGCAGTATTCGATGTTATACAAGTTTGCCATAAGAACTTTTTCTACTCGCATCTGATTTTTCCCAGAAATATTAATTCAACAATCGTAGCCAATTGTTATTTGACCTTCCCTTTACGATCATCTTACGGAAACCACATCTACACCTCGTTTTTTTTCTTTAGGTTTTTTGCTCCTGTATCAGTTCAGATAATATTCATCAGGGAATTATTTTAAAGGCTCTCGTAGATTTTGAGTATTTCTATACCTCAACTGTAAATCATTAGCTCGAATTCATTTTGTTTTAATAGCTTAGTAGCAGGAAGATGTCCCAAAAATATGGTTGATATTAATGGTGTAAGACTTTCCATATCCTCAGTCAATATAGTTAAGGGACAATTGTTAATTACCTGAGAAACAGAAGCCAAACAATAACTTAATTTATTAAATTTAAGTTTTATGGTACGTTAATACGTTATACTAGTTTTTTCCACCTTCCAAAGTCCAATTGATTTTCTTCACTTATATATGGACGTGGGTGTGGACATTCTTAGCTAACAAGGTACCTGGGTTTGAGCCCCTAACCTTTCTTCTCTGGGAAGCCCTAGTGTTGGAAGTTGGTGTGTCAGTACGAGTACTTCCAGAGCGACGAAAGCCACGATATTGTTAAAAGCTTCCAGAAACGCAAAGGAGTCTATGTTCTGAAAAAATTTCGCAATGGATGCCCAGTCTTGGTGTTTTGGCTGCGGCCAAAGATTAGCAGAAACTTGCCCATCGGGGTGTCGGCTTCAGCACTACAGGGAATTTCTGGAAATTGACTAGGTGAGAACTCTAGCAGTTTCTCAATCTCCAAAGCGCTGGCAGCGGTGACACTGGTTGACGAGTTTTTTCTTATGTGGCTGCGAAGACACTGTGCACATTGAAAATGGTCTTCGCTCAAGTTCAAGGAGCATGAGCGCCATTAGGGGACTCTTTCTCATGCTCTACACCATGAGGATGGCGACATCTTTGTCGAAAAGCTCCTGCTTCATATTCCTCTCCACGACGCACTCCGTAAGGTCTCTCATCACAGCTCGGAAAAGCTTATCTATCCTAAGCAGATGGGAGCCTCCTCCTGGAAACCAGTTAAGCATCGGTAGTCGTCTGATGTAGCGATATGGATGAAAATTCCATCCACTACATCGTTTGCTCGTGAGACCTTACTCACGGAAGGCCATGTCCTTTTTACCCGCAAGATGACGGGCGGAATTCTTTGCTGTTGCGTCCGGACAAACAGCTCAGCATCCTCTTCCAGGTCACTAAGAACCTAACAATTCGTTGGTGATGGTGGTTGGAGCAAGACGGGGGAGAAGGCGGAATCATCGTCAGCTAACTTGACGGCGGACTCAGCGATGCTTACGGACAGGCTTAAGTGGGGAACGCTAACGCGATCTAAGTGGCTCTCTCCCAAAAGAGGTGTAGACGACATCTGGGCGTTAACAGTGGCGTCGGTGGCAGCAGGCTCAGCGGAGGAGGTACCAGTACCGGATGCAAATCACAGCTCCCTAAATGCACTTGAAACAGCGTTTGACGCCCAACTCCCGCCATTTTGCAATAAAACAGGGTTTCTTCTGAAATCTTCGAAATCACAACAGTTTTTTCGCCCCCTATGAGTTATATAAATCTTTCCACCATTTTGACATCTAGAATTTCTTTCGGCGAACAATATTAGGAGGGAAGATCTGTTAGATCTTTAATTCTCCAATTTTCGTTTTTTAATATTCAAACAAGAGTAATAGTACTCAGTTTAGTAATGAACAATAAACGTTCCACTTTCAGTAAGTTTAAGAATTGAATCAGTTAGTTTGACCCCAACGACACAATCCATTAACTTTAAGTTTCTTTGATTTGTATTTTACATTATCATTATGTTTGATTCTGATAAAAATTGGTTTCTTGGCACATTGGATTTGGATTTTTTTATCTATTGAATTAGAATGCCATTCTTGTGGTATAGATCTGGACTAAACATCCAACTTCTTGATCCCAATTTCTAATTGTATTTTTCTCGGATTTTTTCCATTATTTATCCTTTTTTAAGGGCAGAGCGATCTTTTTGGTAATCATTAAACCTTCACAATCAATTAGTTACTTATAAAGTTGACGTAACAAGAGTTTATCTGATTTATCTCGTTTTAGCTCTAAAACTGATGCGGTTTGGGATTTTACTTTTGGTCCTTGTCTGACTCCCACTATCTAAGTTTTATCTTAGCGTCAGCTATAATTCTCGTTTTAATAATTCGTAATTTTACCGGTCTACGATAAGAAAAGCTTGAGGACACTGAGTGAGAGTAGGGAAGAGAATCTTTACTCATTAAAAGTTGAGTCTTAATCTTTATTACAATTTTATAATTTTTTTATCGTACATACTTTTTCACTCTAATAATTTGTTACAATTTACTGTAGAGCTTGTAGTGTGGGCTACTTCAAGCTACGGAGCAAGTGTGGACTGAACAGGGGAATAACAACTCTAGGAAAAACGATTACTGTCAGCTAGGATGGCTAATTAACACTAATTAATCTGAATTAACTAGCACTAAGCGAAGCTCTGTAATTTTTTATGTGGTTTATGATAATTCGACAGTGATAGTTGCGCAGTAAGCTTCTATCTTAAAGCGAATATTCAGTTATCACCTATTTATGAGGATCATAAAAACGGCATCGCAATTTCTGATTCGTGTTTTGAGAGAAATTGAGCTACTACAAAAAATGAACCGTATAACGTAAGTAGGAAGCTATTTTTGTCCCACCCTGAATAACAGAGGACGGCTAACGGAAAGACTATTAAGAAATTAAAACATCAACTTAATTAACCATTAAATTTTAATAGAACAAATCTGTTCGAGTTAACTGTATAATAGCGTTGTTATTGTTTCTTTGTTTTATGACAGCGTTAATATGCACCGCAGTGTTATGGCTGTGGCAACATTTTGTGTTTAATTGAATTTGTTATGCTTTTGATGAAAGGATTACTTTGTGTTTACTGCACTTTATATCTTTGTTGCAAGGCCCAACAATGAATTTATGATTCAATTAATATCTGTATGAGGTCTAATTGTCAATTATATTAAACAGGCCTTTGATTTGGCTTTCAGCTTTATAAAATTTATTTCAATTTTGTGTCGATAAATTAAGTTTGTGTTAATTATGTTTCTTACTAATCAGATAAATTAATATAAGGCTAGTGTTACTCGTTTGTGTACTAAGCCAAACAAGCGTGGTTTATTCTAATTGGGTCTACAAGGAGGTGGAGCTTAAGGCTTTCAGCCGAGAGCAGTTTAACAATAGAAGCTTTTTTTATAGTCTGTATGTAATGCTTTATTTGTGATAGGGTTGCCGGTAATTGTTTAATATCGTGACGCACTTAAAATGATTATAGTTCGAAAATGTTTGTTATAGCCCTTTGAAGTGCGACTCCTTTGAACGTTTTCGCAGGTTTGTGAATTATTTTATAACAACAGTCCTGGTGTAAATTTGTCCAATGCGTGATAATTTGGTTATAACATACGTTTACGACATTTCCAACTCCTTTTACAGCCGTTTAATGCTGCACAATATAAAACGCATTGTAGCTTACAAGCACTGCAGGGGTCTCAACAGCAGCGGCTGTCACATTGAAGGCGGCGCACTATGTTCGTCATTCAACCATGACTGCATAGCAGAAACAACGGCAACGACTCCTATATAGTCCGCAAACTTCGTGAGATGACGGTGCCTTTACAGGGTGTCTTGAAATTTTTTACAATATTTTGGGCAGATGACAATCTGGAAGACGGCTTGCGTCCAGATTATCATCTGCTAAAATAAGGTACAAAATGTGCGGCATCAGAAATTGTGAAAAAAGGTTAAAAAAGTTTTAAACGAGTTATAGAAGAGGTGCATAATAAGTAATTAGAAAAACCTCACATGAAAATAATTTCCATAAAGCAATTTACTAAGGGCATCCAATAACGCGTACACTAAGCTAGGAGTTTTCGGGTATTTAGTGCAACCGTCAGATGATTTTGTTGGCGTGCCACTATTTTTTTTTAATGAGGAACGTTCTTCTCAGCGAGAGCGTTAGTAATTACAAGGTTTGTGCCCGACCTAGTCATTTTCAGGCAGTTAATGTGCGATACTTATATAAGAACAGGAAAATCTCGTTGCCTGCTGGAAACGTGGCTTCTGCTCTTTCATTACAGCAAAAGTAGAATATGGAAACACTAGACTCGACCCATCGCTATTATTTCGCTTAATTGCGGCGCCGCCTCTTCGCGCTGCACGTTCGAAAGCCGCAAAAATGGCGTTTTCAATGAAAAGCTATTAAGGCTTTAATAACCAGACGTGGCGTGAGAAGGCACTCCGCGGAATTGACGCGCTCTTTGGCCCCACGTGAAAACGGCCATAAATAGGGGCACACCTGTGCAGCCCAATAAGGAGGTGGACACGCGAGCCGAGCTGTAAAACAAGCGCGACATAGGTGTAATTAAGTCCCGACGAGCCATCGGCTCGATTTTTGCACGAGCACGTGTTGAGGCCTGTATCCATCTTCTGCGCCTGATTAATGCTAATCTCGGAGCCGGTTGCATATCAAGATGTTAGTCTACTTTACAGGAGACATTTTGTTTGGATTAGTTTGAACTAACAGTAAATCGATTTAGGGCTGATTAAATCTGGAGCCTTCAAAATGATTTATTGCAGGCATTTCTGGTATGCGAGGGGTGGCTAGCGAATGGATTATTAAATTTTGTGGTGTTGAATATGTTTTGCTTATTATCTTTTTAATAAAGTACACGCGAGTTTTTGTTGTTTTCAAATAATATGGGAAGGTCAAAACTATGGCAGAAAGGCTACAAAAAGCCACGCAAGAGGTAGGACTGACAATCAATACGACAAAAACAAAACTAATGATAAATACGAATGATGGGGGGACAACGAATAGAGCTGGCTAATGAGTACACATACCTGGGATAAACATTGACATTTAAGTAGCTCACACAACCAACGGAGATGAATCAAAGAATTCAACTTACATGGTCGGCTTTTGGTAAACTAAGAAATGTTTTTAAAGGGGCAGTCTTGCAAATCCAAAAACAAAGGTATTTAACCAAAACGTACTACCTATCTTAACATACATATGCTTCCGAGAGTTGGATATTAACAAAAACCAATATGGAGAAACTGAAGGTGACAAAAAGGAAAATGGAAAATGTTAGGAAACAGGCTGCCGGGCAGAAAAAACAATGCATGGATAAAGAGAAGAACAAAAATCGACGATGTAGCGAAGAGACTAGCCCAACAAAAATGGAGATAGGCAGGGCACTTTTGTGCTTAGAGATAACGAAAAATGGAGTAAAGAACAAACATTATGTTAAAATCCAAAGAGGAAGTGAATATAGAAATAGAACAAAACGTTATAGAACTAGTAGAAAAGTATCTAGGACAAATATTAATAAAGCAAACCAATTGCAAGAAGAACCAAGGTAGCAGATTAAGTTATATAATGAAAAAGCGAAAGTTACCCCAACACCTTAGGCCAAAAGTAGTATACTATCTGTTATGACTTAACAGATACAGGTGCAACATACAGTCTTAGATTGGAGACAATGGTTAGGCAAAAGAGCAAGGGGAAGACCAAAAATGCGATGGTGAAACGTCACGCCACTCCCGCATGGCAAGAAATCAACCAGAGTACGACAAGATAGATAGATTAAGGGGAGGCCTACATCCGCAAATGCAGTGAAGATGGCTAAAGAAGAAAAGAGAAGAAGTAGTAAAGAGACAACCGTATGGAGAGCTCGAACAGGCAAGCAGGATAGAGCAGGGCTGAGAACACGTTGGAGGGATGACATCACAAAAGGGCAGAAATTCAATGGATAAGAAAGACACAACATCGGACTGAGTGGAAGAATTTTGAGGAGACGTATGTCCAAAACTGAAGTGGATTCTATGACGCTCTTCTATGATGATGAATGTTAAACTTACATAAAAGCAGTTCGTTATTGTTTGTAATAGGTAATGTAAGCCTTTTTGTTTTCGGGTAGATAACTTTGACTCTGAATAAATTGTAACAATTGACCTAGTTAATAAATTATACGTTATATTAAAGAGCGTAATTTGCAGATTGTACTCCTTTGCACTGAATTCCATTTTTAAAACCGGAACTTTAGTCTTTCTTTGGCATTTCTGGAAGTTAGGGTGGAGCGCTACAAATGCGGTTTGAATAATTCGCGATGTTGAATGTCAAAATGAAATGTCAGGTCAATCCAAAACTCGATCAACAGTCAACAGATTGTGCTGAGAAGTCTAGATAACTGCTTGACAATCTTTAGGATCTTTGATCTCTCGCCTAATTTTTACCAGTGTCGAAAAGGCCAAAACAATAGTAAAGGCCAAGTTGCAGAATCTGTAAAACGTTTTATGGCTAAAGTTATGCTTCGCGTCTGATGTGATTTACTTTGAGCTAGATTCTGAAGGTTAGACCATCACCGCGGAACATCATTGTCAACAGCTTGACAGAATATATTGTTAACTTGGACAACGATACCCTAGTATAGTCAGTCGAAGAGTCGAAGTATTGCTGCAGATGGATAATATCAGCATAAACACTAGTAGAACTGTTACTCTACTCTGCCTACAGTCGTGATTTGACAACATCAAATTTCTATATGTTCCAATAAATAGCTCACTTCTTGACCGGAAGTCACTTTGCCAACTTTGAGGAAGTAGAAGAAGAGTACCGTCGGTTCATTGATTTCAAACCATGAAAATGACATCAACGAGATAGAAAACTTATCCATTTTAATGTAATACGGATAATTCCGAAGGAATATAACATATAAAATTACAATTACAATAACAAAAAATTTATATAGAGACTTAGTAAAATCATAAAGCATTTTAAGTGGCCTTGTTCTCTTTACAGTAAGATCCTTGAGATCTTGCACGCTTCTCCGCGTTCTATGTTGAAATCGCGAATAACTGCCCGCTCTATTGGTCTGAACCTCGTCAAAGACTGAAATCTCTTTTCTTTCAAAGATAATTTAAATTTTGGAAGCGGTAAGAAGTCACAAAATGACAAATCTGAACTGTGACCTACACGACTTGATGTTTTGATCTAATTTTGCTAAAGTTTTTCAACACAATTTCACACACTTTACTGTTTGGAATTCCCAGTTTATCACCATGTGCTCCTTGGACTGTCAGCTTGTTGATTGTAGTCCATATACGTTGAACATTTTTCACTGTTCTGCTTATTGCTATTCTCGTACCATGCTTTTATCCGTAGTGCACGTATTGCATAATTTCCGAAAGCCTCCTGAATCATGTAAACAGTTTATGCGGACGATAAAATGTGATGCAGATTTTCCACTGTTCTTGTTTATTCATTATACTCACCGAAGTCTAACTTCCGACTGACTACTTTCATCGGCTGCCAGGTTACATCGCGGCCTTGCAAACTGTTTTTATAATATTAACGTTGGTTCAATATTTTCAGGATAGACTTTGTACACAATTCAAATTAATAAACATTACATTTGTATGATCTTTTTTATCTGTAACTGCTTATTTTAGGTGCAAAAAAATTAATGAAAAGAAATAATAATAAATCATATTAGGAGACTGGAATATCAGAACAGATAGAAAAGTAGATGATAAAATAGAGGGGAATGATAAATAAACAATATAAACATTTAAAAATGAAAATGAATAATAACTTTTATCAACATAGTAAAATACATCCTTAAATATGACGTAAAACCATTAGATAACTAAAATCTATAATATACATAATATTGTAACTCAACAGTAGTCGCGATTGAGAGTTTAGGCTGTACCAGCTAATAAGGGAGTAGCGAACGGTAGTGATCACCACTTACTTAACTTCAAGGTCATGTTTTTACTCAAAGCTACAAATAAAACTAAAAGAGAAAACAAAAACATTAAAGACAAAATGAAAAAGAACAACCAAAATACCAAGTAGAGAGTTTCAAAGATAAAAGTACATGTTAGTTATGTAAACTAAGAGGAAGTGAACGCATGATAACTAAAGAACTGTACAAACACATAAAATCTATATCAAAAGATGCAAAAAAAACCAGTAGGATATAGGACGAATTAAAAAGATGTAAATAATTCAAGGAACAATAATAACATAGCAAATGAAGGAAAATATGAAAAATAGCTCTACCTGATAGGTCTTAACACAAACAAAGAAGTTGAAGAAAAAATAAAATATGGGAGAAGACGGGATAGAGAACTGAAAGTCAGATAGAGGAAAATGCTGAGAAACATGGTACTTCTTAGTAGATAGAAAACCAAGAAACAAATTTTGTAATTTGTCATTAATGTCTATAAAACAATGGAAAGTGCATTTCCAAATACTTCTTATGGAAAATAGGTGATACTTTCAAGTAAAGGAAGAAACAGAAATACAATAATGGTATATACAATGGTTTATAGACATAACAGGAGATGAAATAAGAAAGTTAGCAAAGGCATTAAAAAACTTTGAAGCTTATGGGCCAAAAAATATTATGATAGTTAATAAGACAAGATACGAACAAACTCTACAAATTAGTAGCAAAACTAATAACTAAAATAATAAATGAGGATCCACCAACAACCGAATAGAAAGAAGCACACATAAAATCAGTACATAAAAAGAGCAACAAACAAATGCGAGTGATGGAAGAATGTCAGTAGCAAGTACACTAATTAAAAGATATGAATGTATATTAAGAAATATAACAATAGAACGACATAGATAGCACAGTGAAACAAAGTGTGACGATATACGGATTCTATCTAAAATTTTACAGAACAGATAAATAGCAAAAAACAAAAGAAGAATTAAGAGCTTTAGAAATGGATTATTTGAGATACTCACCAAGAATCTCAATATTATATGGGGTTTGAAACGAAACAATAAAGAATGTAATGAGGATAGAGCAAGTATAATAAAGATGTAAGAAAAATGTTATGTGGACATATTCAGAGAGTAAACGAGACGTACATTCCGAAGGAAGGTAGTCTCGACGTATGATTTCGTTTGGTACATACCATGAGACATCAACTATGTAATAAGCGTTTCAAAATGTCTATATTAGAGTTGCTTGCTGTTTCCCACAGCTGAATGTCGTATGACCAGACTGATTTGAGTATGGCTTTGTATAAAAGTATTTTGCTCTCCAACGATAGTTGAGATTTTTGTCTAAGAGCAAATACATTTTTTGATGTATTTCTCCCAGATGTTTGTGTATCGTTCAAATGTGTTTTTTCCATGTCAGTCTTCTGTCTAGGTGGCGCTCTTAGCCTATGGGACTATTCTGCATAACCGGTGGGCAGGTGCCTCTTCATGTTGCAAATGTCACATATATTGATTTTGTTTCATTAATTTTGATACCCCACTTTCTGAACTATAGTTGTAGTAAAGTCATGAGAGCTTGGAGGTTATGGAATGCCATATTCATGTCTGAATGCGATATTAGTACTGCCGTATCATCGGCAAATTTTGCAGTCGTTGTTGGTGAGGTGGATAGGTCTGCTGTATGCAGGAGATATAGTATAGGTCCCAGTAAACTGCCTTGGGGAACTCCTGAGTTGATGGGGAATAATATTGTATGACAGTCTCCAAATTTGATTAGAAAGTGTCTGTCAGCTAGATATGATTTGATGAACTGATAACTGTATGGAGATCTTTGTTATTGATTTTGAAAGTACGCCGCTATGTCAAACTGTGTCAAATGCTTGTGACACGTCTATAAATATAGTTGCACAGTAACTTTTTGCTTCAAAGTCTTTGTTTATTTTGTTAACGATTCTATGGATTTGTTTGATGGTAGCATGTTTCTTAAACCCAAATTGGGGTTGTCGATTATCATAAGTGTAATTCTATTTAATAACAATTTTTTAAAAATCTTAGATAAAATCGGAAGCAGACTAATTGGTATGTACGATGACACATTTTTACGGCTTGAGGACTAAAATAACCGTGACAACTTTCCACTGTGTTTAATAGTACTCTAATAAATCTAATGCCCTTATCTTGAAGTTCTTTTAGGACCTTTCCTATGAGCAGATCGTATCCGGGTGCTTTCGGTGGATTCAGATTATGAATTGCACTTATAGTATTCCACTTATGGTAATACTTTTAAAAGCTAGGCACATTTAAAAAGGGGCGTCTAAGAGCAGCTGTATTTCATTTTCTTCGTCATTTGAGATTTCCAATGGTTTGGCTGTGCTTTTCTTGGTCAGGTCGTGCCCGACTTCCATTAGTCAGTACGAAATGGTGTTTTATGTTGCTATGGCCTTTTCAAATCTTGGTCGCTTTCCATAGCGGGTAGAAGCTACTGACCTTCTGTTGGAGATTTCAGATAGTTTTGTATGGACTGATTCTTTATGCTAGACAGGAATTTTTTGGGTTCAGTGGTTGCTTCATTTAGCCTGCGCTTGTTTGCCATCTCCATTTAGGTCTGCGTTTTTCGGTAATTTTTTGTTTTACTATCATAGGACACCATGGGCTTCTGACATACTGCTGGTTTTGCGGAGTTGATTGCCAAGAGGCTTGCTGCACCACTTGATTGTAAAGTACTATTCCTTCAGTTAGTTCGTCTTTAGTTTTTAAAGTCTGCTGGCATTACTTCGACGAAGAATAGTGGCAATTCTTTCTTTGTAATTCTCTGCTTGATATTCCAGATATTGGTGGTTTGGCTCCCATACGCCATCAATTCTTTATTTATTTTGTCTGTGTTAGTGGTTGGGTGTAGATTTTTAACGAGTACTTTAAATTACACTCTTGTTTTCTTTGGTAAGTATGAAACTGTATTTTTCTGTGCTAGTGCTTTAGTTATGATGGTGTATTTCTCAGACGTTTTAGGCTGTATTTTAATCTCATCATTGTGGAGTACCTTGATTTCATATCCATTTTTGGTAATTTTTTAAATTAAGGGCTCAATCGTTATGACACCTGATAGAAAAATCGGTGCCGAATTTTGAGTTCCGGTGCTATCTAACTGGGCATAGCGATTGATAGGATTTAATCAATGGTTTGTGGTTTTTGTTTACTTAGTCTGGAGAAGAATTTTATCTCTAGCTTCTTTACGATTGCGTTTTCTACTATCTACTACTTTGCATTCCGGGTCTTGAGCTGGAGAGGATGGTGGTTGCAGCTGCTGGTAGATTAAACCATTTTAACCAAATGAATTTGAAATTAGATAGTTTGGTGGTTGTATTACATCATTTATAGAAAACTAATAGGTGTATAAATAAGTTCTCAGCTTTTTTCTGCAAAATTAAAGTTTTATTTAAAAACAAACAAAAAAAGCTTAAGTATTAAAGTATTCTCCGTTGGCATCGATGACCTTTTGCCATCTTTCGGGTAGCTTGCGAATTCTCTGGTGATAGAAGCTCACCGGCTTCGAGACGATAAAGTTATCGAAGCATTTTCTGACTTCTTCTGTTTTGAAGTGTGTATCAGCCAAGTGATGCTGTAACGACCGGAATAAATGATAATCGGAAGGGGCCATGTCTGGGCTATACGCCGCATGTGGGAGAGGTTCCCAGCCTAACGCGTCTGCAGCTCATCCATGTCAAATGTTTGAGGGCGTTCAACGCGTGATTGACCTTCAAGACTAAACTCTCCTCCGCGAAATCTTTGGCACCACTTTTTGCACGTTGCATGACTTACAGCATTCTCACCATATGCAGCACAAATCATTTCGGTGGCTTCTTAAGATGAAACGCGAAGTGGATAGAAAATCGAATATGCTCTTTTGTGATTGCCATCGTGAACACAGCTGATTATTGAGGTTATGTGCATCAAACGCCAAATCGCATGATGTTTCGAAAGACCAAATGTCATTGCTTTAAAACCGCAAGAGGGCGGACTAAAACGTTACATGTAAACGGTGATTTGCGTCCTGTGAAATCTAAAGCTGAGAACTTATTTATACACCTATATGTATATACAGCATTTACAACAGGCTGCTGCTGAAATTTTGGTCGACTTGTATAGGGCAAAATTGCTGGTTTGGATGTACTGCTGTGGCGGGTAAATAATAGTAGGCCATACTGACCTTTTAGTTGAAATTAGGAACTTGTTCGTGCAGATTATTTAGGCTCCTGACCCGAGGGTCACACTTTATCTTGTCGCTTGACGCCAGATGCACTCGGACACGTCCTTATGCAGATATACGGATGGGACCGATAACGTGGCGCGGTCACCGATACCGCGCGAGGAAAACCCAGAAAACACTGATATCTCACTGCCACAAAACTCGAATGCGGCATATATAAATATTAAAGTTTTGATGAAATTGAAGACATAAAGTTTTAAAGTGATTCTTATTATAGTAATCGGGCAGTTTTTGAGTTAACTAAGAAAAAGTAATTTTCTTGCTCCTTTTTTGAACTATTCTCTTTTAGAAGTAATGATGATTTGATTGATCGAGAATAACTTGGGACGTATTATTACATCTACAAGGAGCATCCAAAAAGATCGGTGAATGGTTCGATACCTAAACGGTAACAAAATCCGGGCGAGCGCGCATACACTTGGTTATCAAGAGATACTTCGAGAAGTCCCACCCAGCGGGAGGTAGGGAAAAGTTGCTGTGGGCAACTGAACGTGATCATTGTGAAATGCAAGGTCACAATGCAGCAACTAGTAAACATCAAAGTCTGCTACAAATTGGAAACGACGAAGGAAAGGAAACGCATGAAATGTTAGTGCAAGTGTATGGGGTGAAAGTCGCAAGCAGAAAATGCGTTGACAACTGGCCATGTTCACATGTTTGACATAATCGATCGAGTACAACAAATGCTGGCACGAGATCGTCAACTGACTCTATAATTAATGGCGGAGGAATTGGGTCCACAAAGCTTTGAATAGGAGGATTTTGTTTCCAGTTTGTACTGCACAGAACCAGCGTGATCGCGTGGGTGAGAGGCGGGCTGCGATGCTGACGGACCCGAGTTGATTCCTCGGTGTTCTCTGATGCCGAACGGGTGGTCTACTCAGTCACTAAAAATAGTTGAGTATCTGCATTCACTCGAACAAGAGGTAATAATGGCGGTCGTCTACGGCGCGGTGCATGCCACATCGCCCCACACCAGAGATGGTGCGTGACGACCGGGCAGAAAGAGCGTACATATGAGAACGTTAACTTCTCAGTTCGCATGCCGTGCTCTCACGCAGGGAGTTAGAGCCGTACCATTATTATATTGAACTAAACAAGCTGACGGATGAACTGGAGGAAAGCTCTAGAGATTTCATTACCGTGTATGATAAGAATTCACTCTGTTCGCGAACCATCGTTAAAAGAGACGAGACCTGGATGCGGAATCCAAGCAGCAATCCTAAGGCCGTTCTGAGATGGATTTTTAAAGAAGCCTTTGCTGAATGTTTCCAAAAGCTTCATAGACGAATTATGTTGTGAATGATGGTGATTATTTTGAATACCAAGTAAGCCAAAGAAAATTATCTTTATTTCTAGTGCAACTCCACAAACTATTTAAACAGGTGGAGGTGGAACTAGTAAGACTTCAGTAGAATTACTGATCAATTTGATTTTTTTTTCTTCTTTCACCTCTTCCTTGTACGCTTTCGAGTGTCGAATTTGGGTTAGTTTCTTTTCTTCCATTCACCCATTTCTTCCAATGCTTTATATGTGATGCCATTTTCTTCATATATTCTATTGTTTTGCCCCCTTTGTTCTCCACATTACCATTTGTTCTTATTTTCTTGTGATTTTTTGTACCCCAAACCCTTCTGGTCAATCTGTTTGGGTAATCATTATGGTCATGTGGCCGAACCAGTTTAGTTGTTTTTTTATTTTGCTAATTATTGGTTTTTGGTTAGTCATCTCTTTACTTTGATTTATTTATTAATATTATAGGTGATTTTTCATTGAATTTCAAGCAATAAAAAGCTTGAAATAGATATAGTGTACGGAAGAGGCGTCGTTTATTAAAACGTTAATTAGCTGCGAACGTGGAGGTATTCCTCGCAATCGCGTCGTAAACAAATTATCGCGCCAGCCTCCATCTTTCCGAGTATATTTCCTGCTGTCATTCACTTAAAACAAATTACCATGTTGCAATTTAAGTATGCGACGGTTTGGTCGCATTGCTCTTTCGCATTGCTAGCAGCATCAAGGTCCGGAGCTCGCAAAATCTTCCTCAATTAAAGCCCAACAATGAGAGGCGCACAATAAAACTGCACGTCTACGCAGATCTATCTGATGCCCTCCATTAAGAGAAAAGACGAGCCGCGTGGGTTCCCATTAGAGGCAACAGAAAGAACCGACTTCCATATCGAGCCGAAATGTTACCGCAATGCATGAACGGACACACATGGCACACTTCGCGGCGCATTCCACGAAAGCCCCCTATCATTCTGCTCATTGTTTGGTACCGATAGATCAATCAGTTCCGGTCAGGTTTTCTCCAGGGCGCGCGAGTGTGAGAACGGTACGACCATGGTGCTAATCTTGCCAGTTTCGCGTCGGACACATTCATCATTCGCTTAAATTTATTTATGGAGTCTGCCGAGCGGCGTGTCTGTGGGCATGGATGCCGTTACCTAACAACCTCGTTCGATGTTTCAAATTTACATGCGAACTACATTTGCTGTAAAAAATTCTTGCGGTCTTTTTATTTCCCTCGTAAAATTTCGAAAAATGAACGAACACACGGAATACATTAATTCATGCTAAATAGTCACGGATAATACAATAGAACGTGAATTAACTGGATTCTATGAGGACAAGGTTAATATGGATAATTGATGTTCCGGATAATTGACTTTCCATGAAATTTTACTGATGAAAAACCGGCCTTTTGCTGTATTTCCTATTTTCTGCTTAGAAATTAAGTAGACCAATCACGAAATCCTGGAAAGGCAAGTTAGGATCAAATTATTTGAACTAGAATTCCTAATAAACCATTATGTTCTATTATTTGCACAGAATTTTATGCAGTTACTACCAGGAACTTAATCCGAATAACTTGATGTTCGAATAACCGACATTGGATAAATGATTTTTTTTGCATCTTTAATATTGATTATTGCTGGCTTTTTTTGACTTTTGGACCAATATTACCATTTTCTCACGGCTTGGATATCTACAAGTCGATAAGGTTTTTCGCTATTTTTTTCAATCACATTTTGGTTGTTTGACGTTGTTTGCTATGGTGAACTGTGTGACAGTGAATTCAAATAATGCATAGATATTACGAAATGTAATGAATTATTTGAAGTTCAGAATACTACCAAAACCGTTTGCAAATACATCCACGGAATTTGCCTTTAAAAGCGGAAGCTGAACTGTGTCACATATATTGGAGAGAGCTATTAAGATAAAGTCGAATTGATATCGAATTTAGAAATTTAACAAACAAAATGAGATTCATGCTCATTTCTGTTGGGAAGTACAACAAAAAGTGTTAATAGTACAGGAAGAACGTAATTTCCAATCGATGATATTTTAATGGAGAAACCTCTCAATATTATTCTTTTGTTTGTTGGTTTTATCAAGGCCAAGTAAAATAAAGTAAAGTTGCAAGTATTTATCACCACCGAAAACTGGGAACAATCTGAATTTGAATTTTGAAACCGTGGTTTATTATCCAATGTTAATGAATGTTTTCCCATTGCTAGAGGGGGGGGGGCAGTTTAAAAGCGTGGGCTATTGGAGTTATCTGATGATGACTGTCATCCGTGCAGTAGCTAAACGAGTAAATATTTTTAAAAAATTCAAATATGGAGTTATATCAAATGGTTGTGGGTAACTTAGGATACGATTTTTTCCATTTTTCGGACATTGCTAACGTCAATTTGATGCGTGTGCTGTCAAATTAACGCTACTGTCGTCACAGTATAGTGTTACACGATTTGTCATGTACAGGTTGCTTCAGTAGCAAATTTATAATGAAGATTTCATATAGAAGTTATTAGAAGTCTTTCTTCATTCCAAAGTGTGGTAGGGGAGCAGTTAAAATGGTAGACTATTAGAGTTGTCCACTAATTGTCCTTAACATCTGTAGCAGCTAAACGGTCAAAAATAAACAAAACATTCTCTCAAAGGTTCAATAATGGGTATGTGCTATAGCACATGACTATAGTCAATTCAGAATGTTTTTTCCCCAATGTAATCGAGTATTTATAACGAACTAATGCTTGTGCTATCAAATTAACGTTATACCTTCACAGAGTAGTGTTATACCTAAGTTGCTGCAGTAGCAAGCTTATAAAGAATATGGAATATAGTAATTATTAACAAACACCAATGAACATTATTCCACCTTGAAGGGGGTAGTCTATTAGAGTTGTTCATTGATAGATTATTGGAGTTACTCAGTGATGATCCGTCACACCAATGGCGTCCAAACGGTTAAAAATAAACGAAAATTCTTTTAAAACTTCATCTATGCGACAAGTAGTTATAAACAACTTAGGATAATTTTTTCCATTTCTCAGGGCATTTTTGATGTTAATCTGATACCTTAACTGTCAAATTTACATTAATACTTGCACAAGGTGTATAGTGTTGCGCAGTTTGTAATATACAGGTTGCTGCTTCAATAGTAATTTTATAAAAACCTAACAGTTTTTACCTTGAAGAATTTTAAATTGTTAGCTAATGGCGTTATCCATCACACCTGTAGCGTCTTTACGATATATATATATATATATATATATATATATATATATATATATATATATATATATATACCAAAATTCACTGTTAAATTTTTAACTATGAAACATAGATGATTAGGGGAAATTTAAGATGATTTTTTTGATTGAACATCATTAATGTTAAACAACAGCAGTGTCCAAATATCTCTTTGGAGCACATACAGCGGCGCTAGAATGCCCAACATATTTTTTGGAATACTCGTGCATAATTGTGGTAGCAAATATACTTTAGTCAAAATAATTTTTGTAATATTTGGGACTGACTACGACACTAGACACTGGAGCAGCAGTGATGTTTAAATTTTTCTTCGGGGCATTCATGGAGAGGTTAGAGTGCCCAAAATACTTTTTGGGGCATTCGCGAATAATATGAGGAGAAGAAGATCTTTCGGGTAAAGCAGTAGTAAATGTCTTCAGGAGAAAATATTTACTACAGGGTTTTTTTTAAATATCATGTCCCGAGAACCTGAATTAAGTTAAGGCAGTTTTGTAAAGAAAACGGTAATCCTTTCGAAAGGTGGGGAATAGTATGTATCTTGTCATTCATATTTCAGAAACAAATATAACTCAAGTCTACATTTGATGAAGAATTCAAGAGAAACCTGGCAATCTTTTAATTTCAGTGTTAGGAACAACTTTCTTTACTTATGTTTAACACTAACCATTAAAGGCACATAATAAGTATCTGCATCAAAGATATGTAAGTTTATTAAACCATCGACATTCTTGTTTTTGTCAAATTATGATATAAAAAGTAATTAATAAAATTTGCTCTTTCTCAGTCTATCAAGATCTTAATTTTGTTGTAAACTCTATTATCTTGGTTCGTATATTTTGTAATAATAATTTGTCAGAACATCTTTGTATGCGCCAGTAAAGTTATGATCTTAAAAGGCGTCAATATACCCTCATGAGTATTGTCCTTTTTGACCAGTGTATCAACACCAAGTCCTCTTCCAGTACCACCAGCTTTGATATCTCACCACATGAATCATATCTAACAGTAACATTAATCAGAGTGCATTTTGATAGATCACCCGCTTTTTACAAATGGGCTACTGTTTTCCTGTAGAACAATAGCTTTCTCGTTAACTGTGAATAATTATGTCCATTACTTTCACTTTCTTTTTCTCCGTATATCACCCCGTAGTTGCAGCTTGATTGACCTGTGAAAAATTATCTGTAGTTTCCACTTCTTAAAACTCTTCTGAAGCCTTTGACCTTCCGATTTTGCTCTTTGGAATTCCAGAAACTTCTCATAGTGTGATATTTCTCCGGATTGAAGAAATGCTTTTGAAGAGATTAAAGTAACATGCTGGCTATTTCCCTTTCTTGGTCGGTCATCTTTGTTATAACAATGATGTACATCCTGGCGCACAGTTTTTTTCAGATCTGATATAATCTTTCGGTTGGATATCTTAAAAACTAAATATATATATATATTGGAGAGGCAGGCGTGTAAATAGCCGCTCTCGTGGTGCGGTGTGGAAACGTAGTACGGCCCGTATTGGAACGTCAGCCGATAAGCCCAAAATCGTCCCTTAAACGGCCGTCGCGTAAGCGGATGGGGGCGGCTACCGATATCAACCAACGAGTATTGCCAAATCGCTCACCTGAATCGGCGTCTGCTTCGTAGGCGATGGTTCCACGGTGGCCACCTTGCCGCGATGCGGATCTGGTATTTGCGGGATGATAAGGACACGATCAAATTGGCCGCGCTGCGGACTGCTTCTTGCGGGTTGTTAAGCACGACCAAATTGGCCGCGCTGCGGAGCATGTATATGCGGGGTATTAAGACACGACCGAATTGGCCGAGCCGCGGTGCGTGAATGTGTCGGCTGAGCAAAAGCCCATGCCGTTCCGTGTGCGATGGCAAAACGTAGCAGATATCAAAGGCCCGCATGCCGCCGCGATATAAAGCGGTTCAAGGGCACCATATATATATATATATATATATATATATATATATATATATATATATATATATATATATATATATAAAATTAAAACATACAGAGAATATACAAAAAGAAAGTAAAAGCACGAACGCCATCTTGCCTCACATATGTTAACATGCGAAAATGTTTCTATATGTTCCTGTAAATATGAAAGATACAAAGAGACAAACATTGGATTGTATGCCAAATGTATTTCACTTGAAGTTATACAAGTGCTTTCTCACTTTGTCCTATGTTATTAGTCTACTTGGATATAATTCGTATACATTGAGTTCTGATAAGCTTTCTGTATCCTTCCTACAAAGTTGATTTATACGGTTTCTTCTTCTTCATTCTACGAGGGCTAACTCTTTTTATGTCCACTAAAATATCTTTTACAATTCTTCCCTTCTTTCTTCCTTTCTATCTTCTTTTTGCCTCTAACTTTCCGTTTCCTCCTTTCCATTTCTTTCCTCACCCCTTTTCTCTTATTTGCATCATCTTGTTTTTATTTCTTTTATTCTTTATTCTTACTCACTAATATGTCATACTTTTCATTCTTCTTTGCAAGGGTTGGTCTTTTCGTTTTGCTGTTTGACATCCCCAGGATTTCTTTTATCTTATTACCATACGAAAGAAGGAGACTTTGTTAAATTCGTCATAAAATTATGTGTCGCATACTTTATGTATCTGAATTCTAGTACCCCACATCCCCTTTGGGAATATATCTAAATTTGAAGGGTAGTTTAATTACTAAAAATGGAAGAAGTATTCAGTTTTTAATCCAATGAAAGGTACCTTTACAATTATGTTTTATTATACTTAAATTTCTGGGTTGCAATTCATTCTCACTTTGTCTTTTAGGAGTGAATCTAGCGAGGGAAATTTAAACAATAAAAACATATTGTACTATTTCCTATTTAATGATATGTCGCACTATAGGTTTCTCTAATTTTACTATTTAGAGACTTTTTAAACCCCCTACCTCATTCTGTTTTGAGTTCAATATTGCACTCACAATTTTTCATAGGGGATGAATTTTTAAAATCCGAAAAATCTAATTGTCTCGATATTTATCCCAGATATTAACACCCTAGGCTTTTAGAGAGTAGAAATTAAAAAAAAATGAATTTTAGCCCTTGCAATATATTTTCATAAGTTTTATCCTCTTGGGGTGAAAATCGAAAAACGGCACAAGTCTATTCATTTTAATGGGAAGCTTATATATCATCCTGTTCTCAAATTTGGTCTAAAATATTTCCCCTCTCTTCACCCTCTTAAGGATGGAATGTTAAGAATTCCGCCATAGTAAGAGTTTATGTCATAAAAGTAAGATACCCACAAATTTTGTTATTTCTGTATTCAGTGGTGTCAAAATGTTAATTAATTTAAGTATTGAGCCAAAAAAAGCAAACAAGATGAATTTTATTTTTAGTTTTATCCTTATCATCTTATTTTTATAGCTTATCAACTTAAGTAATTCCGAAACATAACACATTTTGATGATGTTTTATTAATTATTGGTGGCGGCAAATTTGCATTATTTGAGTCATGTAAATTATTATCCGGCTGTTTGTTTGTGAGTAATGTTTAGAATGTTGTCTTTATCTATGTTCATTGGAGTAGAAACGTCTTTGTGTCCAAGTTGAATGACACGCCGTTCTTATATAGCGTATGGTGATTAATGCAGTGTATTATTAGCCGACTATGATCTACAGGAACGGCTCTCTTTAAATGTCACGTAATTTGCGCAAATAATGAAAGGTTGGAACACGATAATAACTACGTTCGTGCTCGGATTGAAAATTACATTTTTGTATCTTGGGTTTGTTTGGTTTGGCAAGCATGAAGGTATTTTATCTTATAAATAGGTACTTTGTATCGAATATAATAAACAATTGATGATTCTATTAAATCAACATTATAATGGGTTTATGCATAAGTTCGTAGTACTTTTGCGATGATTAAAGTTTTTAGTTGACTGGCCACAGTTCTTCACATTCTTGAACTCATGGCAAAATGGTGGCCATCTCTGAAACGACAAAGTCGCTTTCTGTCTCTTTTCCCCGCCTCCGCTGCCTTTACTTTTCTATTAAAGACAAACAGAAGAGCATGGCACAAGTGTTCATTTTGTTTTTTTACACCTAGTTCTTCACTTTTTTATCCCATAAATAGTACTTTAATTCTTCAAATCTGAAAAATACAAGATATATTGATAGGCACAATGTTATCACTCCAAATGACAAACAAAAACATCACCCTATATAAAAACCAAAATATAGGGAAACTAAAAAAAGTTTGGTTGATTTCTTTTTTTAAGTAGAATGGCGCTTGTAGCATCTCTATTACTAAAGGAGTGATAGTGTTCCGCACTAGAAGTACAGGGTCACGAGAGCGTGTTTGATAAACAGAACATACCTAACGGAGAAGTTTAAATTTTGACTTTTGTCTTCTTGTGTAGGTCTTTATCAGACCAAATAGATTTTTCTAGTTAAACATTCTCAAGAGCTCGTTCCTTTCACAAGTGAAGATCTCCAGCGGTCAAAAATTGAATATATGTAAGCGACTGTTTCATCCTTTTTATTATGGAATCTATAAATTAGTTATTTTCTGTAAATACCAATTGTATATGTATAAGCTTACGTACTGTAACGAATTTTCGAATGTTGTCATAGGGGCACCGTTTCTTACAGCCAATACCGGGGTCGCCGCCGTGACGTTACGGTCGAGCGACGAACGTAATGCGTTTAATGTGCGGGCAGCTGCTGTTGAGACCCCGTAATGCTTGTACACGTGCGAGCACTAGAATGGGGCAGAATACCTTCAAATGTTTCAGAACAAGTGCTGAAGCAACATCAACAAAAGTCTAGTTGCCGGAAGCGAAGTGAAGTGTTCTAGTGCAACATAAACTGTATTATATATAAATAGAGTTACAGAGTGTGATTTTATATTAGTAAATAAATTTAAGCGTCTTATTCACCAGTTTAAGAGCAAAAACGTTACAGTACGTTATGGTGACCAGAAATTAACTCAATGACTAGTCTAACTTGCTAAACTTTTAATTCAGTATATCATCTGTTACTTTTTTAGATGTAGTTTTAAACAGTTCTTTCCGTGCTGTTGTCCTTCCGTCCAGTTCCAGTGTATATACAAGGATTCAACCAATTGCGAAACTGTGGTTTTGGTTACTCCAAACAATGGTTCGTTTTCACGAAAAGTAGTTTTTGATCCCCTTCTTACTAGTGATTTAGATTTTACATTTTTAGATATACCTCTATGCTTTAGCAACCACATAAGAATACGATTTTCGTGGTTTGCAAGGGTTGCAAGATTCTATAGATATCTTTTAGTGTAATTTGGCTATGTATTAAAACAATGATATCTTCCGTTTGGAATATTATAGCCTGTTGCTACCAAGGGTGTACTGGGGAGATTTCTTATATATTCTATCTCCAATATCACCATTGGTTTTAAATCAGTTTGTTTATTAGATTGATTTTCTATGCGACGCCTTTTTTAAATGAGCCTTTCGTTATAGTTGAAATAGAATTTAAAAAAATTTCAATCTACATGAAGCTATACTTTCCCCCGATTTTGACTGGTGGAGACAGTTTTAGTAAAGTTTTCTATGCCTGCGGTTACTCATTGCATTTATAATACATAAACAGTCAGATCCAACTTGATTGGCTTTTCGTTTACTTTAAACAACCGTAGTAACAATCTATAGGTTTTTCCACCGCAGAATAATCTTCATGTTTTATCCAGTTCTCAACTTGTAACCATAAGTATTATTTGTTCTTTGGTTATAGCTTTCTGTTTGTGTGATTTCTATGTTAGCATTAGTTCCAAACACTTAGCCTTCTAATTTATAATTCTTTATTGTAAACATTTTACATTATCAAATATCCTTCTTCTTATCGTAGTATCAGTACCATTTTCTGATAATGTATCCTTAGATTCTTCTCATTGTCAACATTGCATTTTTTCACATAGCTCAAAGTATTTTGCATAAATTCCGATATTTACAAAAAATTTGTTTCGGCTGAATATTGAGAGATCGTTAGTATACTTCTGAGTGTATTAATGCTGAGGCTTTGTACTTCATGAAAAAGTGTTGTATGCTGGAAAGTCAAAGCTTTCTTAATGTTTGTCCTCATTGCCCTATCGTCACACCATTTCTGATGCGGGGCGATATAGTAACCATTGAGCCTTAGGCAATTGCATTATTTCAATTTGTTCGAGTGAACGCAGGTATTAAATTATTTTTAGTGACTGAGTAAGCTACCCACCAGGCATCAGAGAACTCCAGGATCAAATACGGGTCCGTCCGCATTGAAACCAAACGCTTTAACCGCTCAGTCATGAACTGCGCTGTTAAGTGTGCAAACTCTGCTTATTTAATTCAACAAAGAGCCTGTCTACTACCAGGTTTTACAGCTTTCTCTTGGAAACATTTTTTGGCAGCAAATGTTTTCATGGTTTTACCAGATAGAATTGACTATTTCTTCCTGACATGGAACTTGCATATGTCATCTTTTGTTCCACGACTTTTTATCGCGTCTAACATGGACTTGTAAAAGGAATGGCCAAAAGCTCTTACAATGTCAAAAAAAGAACTATCCGTGCTACTTGGTGGTTAGGGCTGCTTTCTATTTAAATAAAAAAGGGCCTATCTTATTCCAGGTTTGACAGCAAAGGTGATAAAACTCTCTTTTGCAGGCATCCGTTGGTAGCAACTACCTTTGTAGTTTGACCATATAGGAATCACTGTTTCTTTCTATTGTGGAACTTTTTACCTATCCACTTGCAGATAGTTTTTTGTCCCACAATTTGTCATTATGTCGAACACTAACTTATAGGAGGTCTGGTCAATAGCTCCATTAATGTAAAAAAAGAACTATCAGTACTATTTCCTGACTGTTTACGGACTTTTTAGTTTTTCACGCCAAATAGTAAAGAACAGTTTTACATGATGTGGATGAAATAAGTAGCCCGGTAATGAGTTTCTTCTAATATATTTAGCAAAAAAAAATTGATAGATAGGTCTGGATGTCTTTATCTGGGAGCGTTTCTGACTATTCGATATAGTTTCCAAACACACACAAAGTACATTCTTTTACTAGGCGTGCTTTTAGAAGTCTACAGAAGTATAATCCCATCAACGCTAAGTGTTCTGCATGATCTAAAGGAATCTTCTCTCAACGTTACCATGAGTGCTAATTTTATTTGAAATTTTCCAATCTCCTTTGAATGACCTTATAATAGGGTATATGAGATTAAAACTTTATATGTACCTCCAAGGTTTTCTTGCTTGTTTTAGTGTTTTTATCGTTTGGCTTTATTGTTGTTCTAAAGGAATTCTGTTTAGTGCTTGGCCAAAATCTTTTGCTGTTTTAGAGGAATTGTCAACCTCTTGATAAAGCTTTCTTCAGGAATTTTTTTGGTCAAGCCAATATATTTTTTTTTCCTTAACCCTACAGGTTCTGTGTTTGTTTTACTTATGACTTAACAGTTGTGGGTTACTTCTGGTGATTATCAAACATTAGTCGCGTAATTATTTATGACAAGAAATTTATTTTATGCATTTGATGAGACCCAAAAGTTTGATATACTAACATATGAGTCACATATGGCATACTCACAAGGTTTTTATTTGTTCCGCCAATACTATTAGATGGGTCATTTACCCGAAAAATGTTAAGGTGTGTAAATGCTACTGCTACTTATTAATTCGCACAACACTAAATTATCTACGTTGTTTTGCGAAGTCTATCCTTATAATTATTGTAATACTGGCAAGATATGTGATTAAAGAGCACATTAAGTTTCGCTGATGATTGAATTTCAATCATGAATAAAAATGTTGAACTAGCCGTCTAATAATAATGTAAATTGCAGTTAATCGCCTATTAAGTGAAATTTCAAGTACGACAAGATTGAATACAGCTTTTTATAGCCAGTTCCTAGTTTTCACTAACATTGAATACCTACACTTAACTATCATGTTTACAGTCTTAATGACCCCAATGAAAGGTGGATATTAGCTTTCTAAATTAATTTCTTGCCATTATGAATAATTAATAGAAGTATGGAAATCTTCCGCGGACTTCTTCGTTTTAATTAGCAGACGTTTTTAAATATAATTGATAACTAATTTAATTTTCTCTGACTGCATTATTAATGGAGTTGTGTAATAAAAAAAGATAAAGGGAACCATCAAAGTTAGTTTTATTATTGTTCATTTGCATATTTACAATCCATCCAGTTACACGGTAGGGTATTAAAATTTATGGCAGGGTTTTGGCTTGAAGGAAGAAGCACGCATTGACATTCCTTCCGGTTCTACTGGGGTGTGGCTTTAGCTGCCTTTTCAGACTGGATTAATTTGTTAGTTCGTGCAGTTCAATTTTAATTGTTAGTGTAGTCTTTAAATGTCTTTGAAGTGGGCATACTAAAAAGAGGTCCAAAATGAACACCGGATTTAGATTTGAAATGAAATAATTTTTGATTTTATCATTGAATTTTTATTGAGATTTTTATAGAAAATTACGTTTGATAAATGGCTACCTTAACTTTTAGTTTTCCCACAATTTTTCCGACTGCAATTTTGTGCATGCTTTGATCAATTTCATGGATAACACGTAGGATTATTTGTGGATTGCTGGGGTGTAACCCCACAATAAGTCGCATTGTGTTAATCACAAAATTTTCTGTCCAGTTTATGAGCTGTAGCAGGTAGCACCGTCCTGGTGGAACTAAATTTGTTCCAGATTCATGTTGCCCAGTTGGTGTCAAAAAACAAGATTATCATGTAACGGCAAAATTACAGAATTACAACATTATCTTTGTAGAAGTATGGGCCTTTCATGTCACCTACCCAATGTCCACAGCAAACAGCGACTCAATGAGAGCATTTGCTTTTCGTTTATTTGCGAACTTGTCGAATTAAAAATGCGTTTTATCGATAAAGATGATGTTTTGACTAAACTGAGAATCCGCTTTATGATATCGACGGTGAGAATTGTCAGCATTAGGTGAATTTTGTACGCATGAAGAGTCTTTGGTAAATTTTTGTTGAAGGGGAGTCGAAATGTCCAATTATTGTATGTTATGACAAATCAATGTATTTTGATTTGCAGCGGCACTTTGCTGACTATGACAGTATTTTCACGGGACCTTACTTCATATTACCAATCCAGTTTCATCAAATTTTGTAATCGATCTTCCTTGGTTTTTCTACCATCTTCGCAAAATTTTCCCTTTGGTATAGTGTTCCACATTTACTAATCGAAAAATTTGTAGAGAACATCTGTCAAAGTATCAGAGTTGCCGACCGCAAAACAAAAAAAGACATGAAGTTTAAATTTGGCGTTCAATTTGAGAAACTCTACTTACAGGATAGGTTTGGTACTGCATGTCATGGACCAGAGCTATTAATACGTCAAATGTTAAAGATGATTGATGCTGCGACTTCGTATTAGAAAATTTTCTTCTATGTCGCTCACTAAATTTATTTAATATCAAAACCATTACAACAAATAATAATATCTTAATGTATTGAAAAAGCCATAATTAAAAAAATAACAACTAATAAATAATTGCCTGGAAAATTTTACATTTTCCCTTATAAGTTGCATTAATAAATTTAATCAATTTTAAAAAGCTCCTTTAGGTACATCTACATATCCTTTCTTTAACGTTTTATGAAATTTTGAATGTTTTAAACAAATGATAAATGTATGAAAAATTTCCATTACAAACGATTGTTTTCTAATTTTATTTCTGTACTAAGTACAATGTACTGCCTAACTGTTAGAGAATTTTGTTTTCACACCTAGACAGACTTACTGTTTAAAGAACTTTGTCTACACTAGTGATCCTGAATGAAATTTATACATTGACCAAGGCTTCCAAATGACAAAATAAATATCTTTTAAGCTCTGCAAATAATCGATCCCAATACGAATGTATTCTGGCTTGTGAAAGAGTACTGGATCAACTTTTGATATAGAGGTTCAGAGCTTTTATGTATATAGACCTGAAGGTGAAGATGGCAAAACGCTTAGTGATGTCAAATTCGAAATGATATAGTCATTAGTGTTTTTTCTGTAAAATTTGAAGAATGACATGGGTAAACAAACAAAACAGAGAATATAACAAATCACCTTTATTGGCCTTCAAAATAATCACCATCTTTCACAACACATTTTTGATAACACTCTTAAAATGCCTCCACGTATGTATTTCATGATGGAAAAATCAGTCGCCGATGTTATGCCACCATTTGTTGCACTCGTTTATGTCTGGGGTTCTGCTTGTGAATGACCGACGTGAATTTAGGTCATTTTTAGTCGTTTTTTCTCATAGGAAAAGCATTTAAGCCATTGTGCCCCGACCTCTCACACTGACTATATTTGACTGTCCATAGCGGGTTTATTTTAACGGTTACCTGTACTCCACTAGGTGTCGCTTCTCTAAGTGACTGAATAGGTATACGCATGCTCACGCACCGGCCCACGTTACCGTTGAGGTATCAAACCATCCATTAAACTTTTTAGACTTATCTACAAGTCGACCAGTTTATTGGTCAAGTAATAGGAGCACTTTCTGTTTAAGAGACACTTTGAATTTTGGCTTCTGGGGTACCGGAAAGTCTTTACCGGTTTTTTCCAATAGTTGTCGCTAAGCTTAATATACAATATTATGATTTGACACCTGTTCATTTTATTCTACAGACATCAAGCTTCAACGCCGTAGGTTATATTTCGTGAAAGTATCACCGTCATATATTTATACCTCTTCAAAAATGTCAAGTTATGTGCCTGAAAACATGCATTTGCGGCATGCATTACTTTTTTTATTTAATCAAAAGAAAAAAGCCGCTAAAAGTCATCGTTTGCTAGTTGAAACATACGGCGAGCATGGTCCAACCATAAAAACATGTGAGGCGTGGTTTCGACAATTCAGAAGTGGTGTTTTCGATGTGCAAGACAAAGAACGTTCTGGCAGATCGTGGTGTATTATGAACTGTTGCAACCTGGTGAAACAGTTAATAGTGATCGCTACCGACAACAAATGATCAACTTGAACCATGCATTGATCGAAAAATGTCCAGAATGGGCCCGAAGACACGGTAATAATACATTACGATACGAGAGAGGGATGACCTACGAGCGCACGAGTATCGTATACTATTTTTCCTATTGAGTGCGCAATTAATGTTATCGTAAGTTTTAATTGTCGCTTTTAGCATTGAAAATTTTGACCACAGTGTGGATGAGGCGTATTTAGTAGACATTTCGTTAAAATACACTAACAAAACTGATTCTGCAAAAGATTGCACTCCACATTCACAACTATATTTGCTAATTCGGCGCAAAAAATCAGCCTTCTAACTTTAACCGTTTTTGAATTATTGAAATATTTGATTATTGTCGCAGAAACATGTGGAATGTTCTGCATGACTGCCTGGCGTCTAGATCAGGCTTCGTCGACGAAGCTTTCGGGGTCCCAGCTGGTTTTATATAAATGGAGAGAATGTGTGTTACCTTCTCCAAATTTCTGTGTAGTTGGGTATTTTGCGACCTTTCCACTGTTTAAAGTAACCTTTTTTGAGCTCTTCCACATGCCAATAGCAGCAGGCTTAACACTTGACTGCAAGTCAAAAACCTACTTCTATACTTCATTCGTTTCGTTGGATTTGATGTTGTCCTGTTTCCTATTTCTTTAAATTACATTTTTATAGGTTATGTCAAATGTACAAACACTGCTTTACATGACTTCTTCTTTGTATGTCTCAACGACAATCTTCTTTCTAACCTAGAAGATAATTAATATTGTTGGGGACATCCAAATTCACAGTAGGACAAAAGAGAAGACCAGAAAATAGCTCATTTATTATGGAAAACAAATTGAAAGGAATTCTAGAGAACTTTACAATGCAAATATCAAAAAGGTATTTCATATAAACTCTTTTAGTGGCTACACTAAGAATTGCCGATAGGCTCCGTTGAAGTATACACTCCACTCAATCATCTTCAATATAAAAAAAAATAACATTTTATTGAACATATTGAGTACTTTATTTCTCAATTATTATGAACATTGATGAAATTAATTTTATGTAGCATCTTTATTGAAAACAAGATTTGGCAGTTTTGTTTGAGTTTTTCGATTTTTGTAAATGTTAGTGTTTTGACGCACTTGAAGTAATTATTTTATAAAAAAAATCATAACGAGAAAAGTAGGGGTTGTGGATGAGCTACAAGGAGTGGAATGCGTTCCCTTATGATAATAAAGGTATTAAACAGTTACCTTCACTTTTTATTTGGAGTCACTTGTAGAGTGAGGTAAGAGGACTACAAGAAAAAATCCACCGCAAATTGGGGAGTCAAAATTAAATGAAACTGTCGGAAAGTAGAAAAATACATAGAGTACTAGGAAAATTTTGCAATACAAATTTAATTTTTATAATCTTCCAAATACGCTCTATGCACTTTTGGATCTTCGAAACCAGTCACCGAACCAACTCTTCTGAGCTTCCTCAGGCATCTGAACACGCTCGTCATCCCATGCTAGTGTTGTAGATATAAAAATAAAACCAAGTTGTTATTTATTACTATGCTTGTAGTATGTTCAAACTTATTGAACACCTTGTAAGACCGCGAAACGTGTTGTGTGGTCTACTAGTCGGTTAAGATACGGGGTACCTAAAGGGAACAAACCTACTTTATTTAAAAATGTTTAATGATATGAAGCGCCAATGCAGGAATATTTAGACAAGCTTCTATCTGACGATAGGGCACACGTCTGTTGAACTTACAAATCTTTTTGACATCGGTGACGAACAAGGATGGAAAAGTTTTTCAAATTTTTTTGAAATTAAAATATCAACTCAATATGGTCATAATTTCTCTGCATAGGAGTCACTTCCTCCAAACGCCGTTCAAAGTTGTAGCAGTATTCCGTTTTTGATCGAGTTAACAATGCGAGTCTTTCACTGTTACAGTCCAGAAGCAACTAACACCTAAAGGTCGTCCTGATAGTTATAGTACAGGTTTAAACTTATCTCAGTATGCTTTAACTCAAATAGAACGCTAAGGTTTTATCCGATCTACATTTTCAATGTTTCAAACATCGCAAAAAGGAAGACGACTAATTTTCAACGTCAAACAACTACAGTGAGTTAAGAAGAACGATTGCTGTGTGCGACTGTTTTAGATTGAGAAACTGAATAATATTAGTTTGCTATTGATAAGTGTTATTGGGTGAATATTTTACAGCGAATAGATTATAACAGTATGCTTAAATGAGACGACACTACTGCAGAGATCAGACGTAAAAGGATAAAACAGCGGAAACGAAAAAAAAAGAGTTTTATTTAAAGTGAGAAAAAATGAAAAACAAAAATATCAACGAAAAGTATAAATGATTGACAAATGAGAAGCTTACTACAACAACAAAATAGACATAAATGAAAAATGGAATAGGATAAATAAAGTAATAAAGACAGCCACAAAATAAGAATTGGGTAACCAAGAGACTAAACTTGGAAACTACTGATGTTTAAAAAGAAAAACAAAGTAAAATAAAGAGATTACAAATTGTAACATTTTTGCTCTTAAAATGGTAAATAGCACGCTTAAACTAAACTAATTATTTAATTTATTTATAGAAATTGAATTATTTACTAATATTTATAGACACTAATATAAAGTCACACTTTATAACTATTTATCTATGACACATTTTATTTCGCACTACCGTTTACTTCACTTTCTGTAACTTCACTTTTCGTTGCTACTCTGCTGCATGCTATTTATACATCCATTTGTTCTGGAGCCTTCTCGGAACGCTGGGACCTTCTGGAGTATTCCGTCCTGTTCTAGTCTTCTATACGACACTGCGGGGGTCTCAACGACAGGGGCCTGGCGTTACGTCGCCGCTCGACCATGACAGCTTGGTGCCGATCCTGGTATTAGCCGCGAACTTCACAAGGCGACGGTTCCTTTACGGCGGCGTTTGGAAATTTGTTGCAGTATTTTCACAAAGCAAAGCTGCGTTATAGGACAAAGCCGTAAATTTATGAATAAAATGGACGAAAAGGTACTTTAAGGAGATTTTTAAGTATTAGCTTAATATTTTTATACCAAATCAAAACCCTAGGAGAATGACTAATTAAAAAAATAGTGATAAATTCAGAAGAATGTGTAACACACGTACCACCAACGCTATCGGAGAAGTGAAAAGAGTAATAGCATCTTAGAAAAATTGAAAAACACGAAGACACGGCATTAGAAATTAAAAAAGTAAGAATTAATTGTAAAATACTTTAGATTGTTAATATTTTTTTTGATGTTATGAGCGAATAAGACGGTGGTGACAGTCAGAGTGGTGATAGAGGAACTGGAACGAACTGGGCTTATGAAATGAGTCACTGTCGACAGTTTTGTCCACGGACTACAGTTAAATTTTTTAAATTGAAGAACTTCTATTTTACCTAATTTTCTTCATTTATCTAGTATTTTGTAATACTATTCTTCTAAATACAAGGGATAATCAATAAGTACTGAGTATTCACTTGGGACAAAATTTTAGCATTGCTATTAATACCTTAAAACTTGCTATATAAAAGTATGTAGACTTCTGTCTCATTTTCTTGCATGTCTCAAGTTCAACATCCTTCATTGTTTACAAATGTATCGTTAACCAAACTGGTAACCAAAGGGGCTATAAGAGTGGCGTGAAAAATTTATGACTTAATTTAACTTGAGAAACTCGTCCCATGTAAATTTGAATATTTTCTTCGAATTACAATTCAAATCTGTAACGGAACTTTATATTATAATGCAACGTTCTCATCCTCACTTTCTCTCTTAAATAAACACTCGTTAAAAACCCAAAAATGTTGTACTTGTAAAGGGTGTTTTTATTTTATCATTTTGGAATCTACCTTTTAAAAAATTCAAGCAATGCTACACGTTAAACCGTAAGAATACTTTATTATAGTTGCTATTACTTGTATCGTTACTCACCTGACAGTTTTAATCATCTCCTCTACTCATTGCATCCAGAGACAGCTATCAGGTCGGGTATCAACAACGCTGAATGTACTCTAAAGTGTTAGAATAAAATGGACAGATGCAAACAAATCTTATCAATACAACAGTTCTGTGTTGTCATACAATTCTTCTTCTGTCACTGATGCCATGAACTCTGCTTTATTGCTAGGCTTTTGCGATCTTTGGTAATGTTTTGTTTCTTAATATGTCACAAGTTTGTAATCGGATTTATGACTGGAAACTGTCCTAACCAAGGCTGCTCTTTCCACGTGGTAGTTGTATGCTCTCGTTGAGAAGGGGTTTCGACCTGCATGAAAACTTTGTTTTGTTTAATGGAAATATTATCATTGCAGGCAGATAGAAATCCATTACCCTGAATTTTCATTTAATTTGATGAAATTTACGTTGACATCACATAAAATAAAACGTGATATGCTACCATACCAAGTGGTACTTCACGCCATTATGAAAACTTCACCATATTTTAGATTGGGATGAAGGAACTTATAATCCAATTGGTAGAAGAACGTCTTTATACCTAGATACCTAGATTCTACCACTGTGGTCAAAAAAAATGTCGGACCGTCTAGTCGGTAGTTCTATTGTCTAATTCTGCTGATCCTGTTCTTGGAACAGCGAGGTATTTTTACAGCCCCACATTAGGCAAATGGTATTAAATGGTGTTCCTGCTTTTTCTAACTTCTGGACTAGTTCGGTCATTATTTTACGAAAGTCTTTAACAGCTTTTCTTATTATTATTCGTTTTGTTTGTTTCGGGAATCTTGAAAGACCAGGTCTTGTTAGTGTGCTACTTCTATTCGCCTTTAACAACCGCATATAGTTTAACTTTTTTCGCAGAATTAATTCTCCTTCTTGAAGTATTAACTTTTACTTGTTTATTTTAGTGTAATGCCCTAGTGTTGAGAGGATTTATCAACGCTCTTGTACATAGAGTATTAGGAAAGCTTTGCAATATGGCGCAAAAGATAGTTGTGACAAGTTCAAGCATGTTTAAACCTGCAGTTGCATGGATGGGTGTTAGTTGCTCTTTAACTGGTAGAAAAGGAGTTCATAACGTCATCTTGCTCAAAATACAAGAAAATTTGTGCTACCAATTTTGCAAGCAGTTCGAGTGCTGGTCAGTGTTTGGAAGAAATAGCTACGTGCCGGAAAACGATCGCCCTCATTATACGACCATCTTATTTTGGTATTGATAATTCCAAAAAGAAAAGCTATCCTTGTGTACCACGTTAATCAGAAAAATGCTAGTCCTATAATCATGTGATCTGAAATTTGAAAATGGAAAAAGAATGCGAAAGTGTATAGTGTGTTGGAAAGTGTTGAAAAATAATGAAAATGGTGTACTGAAAAACTTTCAGACTACCCTATGTATACGTAAAAAATATGGCTGAATTAAAATTAGAACAAACATGAGTTCATTATATAACCCCATCACCGAAAGTGTTATAATTCATGCGAATTACAGTTCTTAAACCGCTCGCTCTCATAACGTATAATCGTGGAAGTGAAGCAGTTAAATGCATCTAGTGTTTTTTCTGCATAAACGACAATTAGTCATTGCAAATTCCCTGGTATATGTGCTTTATCTGCCCCTTATCTGCTTTTATTACTCCTCCACTCATGTGTCTCAGGTCTAATGTCGTCAGCATAGTCTAGACGGATAAGATATAGCTTATTTAACTTTGCTGGCGCTATATTATATCCTTCAGCTCAGCATTAGAGCGGAGACGGTATTTATTCCGTCTGGAAATGTGTAATTTATATTTGTTTTTATAACCTTCTTGACCTTAACTTGGAAGAGAATATTCTTTTCTCTTATTTACTTGATAAAGTGTCGAATATATGGGAGTGTTTTTTGTATAATTCAAAGTGAAATTCTAGGTTGAGTTATAGTTTTTTAATTACGGAACAAAACAAAAATTTATTTTGGTAATCTGGTACAAAAGTACGTGATATTCTAAAATTATCTCGTAGGCATTTCTCAAAATGACTAGTTATTTTTAATGTCTTGCCCCATCTTTATATCTATCTATATGTGTATATATTAAAGTTTCTCTTAGCAGCTGTAAATCAGTAGTTCCCAACCACTACTGTGCTTTTGCCATTATTTGGTACAAGTTTTCTAGGGACTCTTAAAACATGTTTGATTGACTGCCCCTCAACTTTATAAAAGTTACATTTGGTAGAGTTAGAGTATTCTTAGGAAGTCAGGTTTTTGTTGGAAGTTCCTTGGCCCTTCTCTATAAGGTTGCATAAGGCAAGATAAGTTAACCCTACCAGTTTCTCCTATGTATTTTATTTATTTACCAATCAGAATACATAGATGTTCTATAAGCTAATGGACTGACTTGGGGTCTACTTCAGAGATAAATCAGGTGGCATGATGAGATCTCTTCTAATGAAAGGGTCTCTTAAACTATTACAAGACTGTTGGCTATCATTGTTTTAATTTTCTTATTGGATTTTTTGCGTTGGCCGTGTAATTAATGGGTTTGAGTGTTATTCTAATTTTCTATGTTGATTTACACTTCTATCGTGGATAAGTTCCTTCACATTCGGGCTTATTAGATCGATGTGTAGTGTTTCTTCAGTAACGTACCATTGAACGTTGACAATGGTTCTTAATATTTTAGATTGACATATCTGGATGATTCAGTGCATGTTTGCAGAATATATAGGTATTCTTCTAAGTCTGAATGAACTTGTTGAACACTGATATTTTTGGTTAATATTCCGGTACTATCAATGTGTCCATTGTGATGTTTGATGCAGTTGGTATGTCAGACGTATACAGTATGTATAATAATGGTTCGAGGGCATTTCCCTGTGGAACTCCAGATATAACTTGTAGCATTGCTAATATTTCTGTTCTTACTTTAATTCTAAATTGCACAATCACTAATGAAGAATTTTAGTAAATTATATTATGGTGATAGGAGTTTGTTAAATTTTGTAAAGCACGCTCAAGCGTTAGACCTTATCAAATACCTGGTTAATGACTAGGAATACTGCAGAGCAGTATTTTTTATTATTTAACGACTCTAGGCATTACTGAATACCATGAAAACTTGAAGAGGCTTTTATTTTGCATATTTCTGGTGTTCTACTCCTTTATCCATTTGCAATAGTAAAATTAACAAGGTTTTGTTGAATCACTTTAATGGGTGAATTTTGCGAATGGAGTTGTGAATTCTGGTTGATAATAAATAATAGGAAGGTTATCGTTTGCGAGTATTCTTTTAATTTGTAACTTGGTGGCTGCTTTTGTTTGTAGATGGGAGGAGGGTTCAATATTACTCAAAACCAGGAACCACCGATTGATGATAGGATTTATGATACCAGTTATTGTGCTATTTGTTTTATTCAGCTAGTTGTCTACTAGATCCGTGGGCTTATCGTTCAATCATACAGAGGAACAATACTTTGCAGTAGAGTAGACTAGGCCCAATACTGATATTGGAAGTAATTTGGCATTTGCGTTCCATGCAGATTCTGTGAATTTCTGAATATTGTTTCTAGTTTTGATTTTGGCTGAGTGGTACTACAGATGGTTTTGCCCAGAGTAATTTCCAGGTATTTTGGAGTGTTAAGGAAGTCGGGAGTTTTGGAGGAATGGAACGTCTAGGGTTTAGTTAGATGAATGGTTGTCCAGATAGAACGAGCATACTTCCGTTTCCCTGAATTTAATTATAAGATTTTTGCTCTCAACAGTGGTGAATAACACGCACTGTTTATTTACTTTACTTATAAGAAATTGAATTACTTAATAACGTTTATGTACTATACATAGAGAATTACTGACGTAAAATTACATTATACGTATTTATCCGTAACACTATTGATGTTGCTAGTTAACTTGACTTCTCTCTGGATTTCTATATGTTATTTATGTAGTCAAACTGATTGTGGGGCCTACAGAAACCGTTTAGTAAACATCTGGAAATTTCCGTATTGTTCTAGTCCCTGCACGTGTCGTGTACAAGCACAGCAGGTGTCCCGGAAACAGCCCAATACCAATTCTTTTGTTGTTCATTTTAAAAGAGGACCTACTTTTTTGCCCTATAAATCTCTTTGTCAACCAAGTGGAGGTTACAGACCCTTTCTCGCGACGTTTTTAAATAAATAAATAGAAATTACAAGTTTGCATCGAAATGCGGCCAAAAAAGACATACGGTATAGTAGTGTACGTGTTTCTCAACGCCTTAAATAATTAACAATAAAACAATAAACCATTTAGAGATATTTTTATTTTTCGAAGAACATTTGTAAGAAAAGTTTCAGGACTGAGCTTGTAAAAAATGATATATTCGACTTACCAACGAATGGTCTAAGGTTTTGTTATAGTAGTTTTCGGAGGTCATGAAAGCAAGTAGAAAACGCTTCCCAGCATATTTTTTAGAACTTTATTATTGCAATATCTTTATGACGCTCCTCTTTCATCGCACTATTGCAGAGAGAAACAAAATCGTACAGCAGTAGATCGGGTAATATGGGTATGTGGTAAAGTAGAGACATGATTTTTGACCAGATTAATCAATCTCATTGTCGCACAATAAGAAACACTGCCCAGATGTCCACGAATCAAGACGGCAATTCTTTGACGTAAATATTTCAACACGTTATTGTAAAAGTTTTAGTTTATTTTGTTCTTTAGAGGTGTACCAAATCTCTAGCAACAAAAGATGTTTTAGATGGTTGTCGCTTCACTTTTTAAAGGTTGGTGAACTATGACTTCGCCATTTGACACTTTGACGTTTGAGGGTCGTACTGGTAGCACCAACTTTCATCTTCCACAGTAATTCAGGCCCTTTTCAACAGTTCAACAGCAATTGTTTGTCTAATTTTTTGCATCTCTGTCAGTGTATGGGAAACTATTTTTGAATTATGCTGAAGTTCTGCCATTCCGAAACTTTTTTTACCATTCAAAGACTTCTCGGTAATACCTTATCACCTATGCTTGCTGTATAAAATTTCATGTTTCACTAAGGATTTTTCTAGCTTAACGCAGAAGGATGGAAATTTCTGTTTTTTTATTTTAATGGTTTTATGGATTAGTATAACTGTGAAACTTTCAGTTGGGATGGGAACTATGTAAGTTATTCTTAAAATTGCAGCAAATAGGCAGGTGATACTTTTTTCGATAACTCTCTTAAGGTTCGACCTGTAATGAAATCACATCCCAAGACTATGTGTGAGCGTATTTTTTTTTGTTTATAGTTGATTTCATTGATTTATAGGTAGTGATAGCTATAAAGTTTATTAGAGGAAGTTATCTATATCTGCATCTTTGGTTTGGATGGACTACTATTCCCAGATATCTAGCATAAACTTCTGATTTCTCTAGATCTGTTCTTGTCCAAGAGCGGTTTTCCTTTCTAAATGATTTCTGGTTTGATGCCATATTCTTCTAAACTTCTTTTTTGCTAGCTTTTATTTTATAATTGTTGGACAATTTTGTAAGCACATCTATTACTTTTTTAACGCGTTCTGATGTTTTCAGTGGAATTATCAAATTCAGATTATTGTTTATGGTGTTTCTTAGTTGTTTTTTTTATTATGTAATGATGCGTCTTCTTCCTTCTCTTAATGGAAAGCGATCTAATGTACGTATTTCTTTGGTTATGAAGAAGTCTATAAGGACAGATGTTTTGTTATATCCATTAGTCAAAACGTTGGTGTAAATGTTAATAGAAAGTCCAATGGTTGTTTCTCATTTTTCCTAATAGTGCTCTTCCCCTACCCGGTAGAGATGATGTGAAGTCCAAAGAGTTTTTTTTAATCGCTCTCTGTTTGTTGCAAAATATTTCAGGAAGTCTTTTTTGCTATGTCGGTAATTGGGAAGGAGTGGGTGGATCAGCAAAAAATTTGAAACTGTTAAAGGCCCTTGTCTTTGTCATACTTCGGCATTTTTTTTTTATATATTTGAACCACCGTTAGACTTTTGCTATACTGCCTCTGAATATCTGCTGTTAGGTCGTTTGTTGTCTTTTTTTTTTGTTTACTATAATCTGTTGCATAGGCATTATGATGGAATTTAAGTTAGCCATATGGTTGAGAATTTAGACTAAGATTTACAAGTATGGAAGTGCAAAGGTCACATCTGTTAAACTTATTCATGTGGTTTAGTTGTTAGGCAACCCCCACTTACTTTGTGTGTCAGCCTAGTGCTTTTGTTATATGGGGGAAGTCTTCATTAGTTATTCCTTTGATACGTATGTGATTTGTTCTCGATGATTTGTTGTTTTTGAGATTATAGACTTAAGCTATTTCGATTAGGGAATTATCGTCTTAATATCGCTATGTAAACCTGGCAGTCTGTATAGTTTTTTGGGAGATTTCCATTGCATAGCACATATTTTGCGAATTTACCGTCGCTCTTCTTTGTTTGTACACGGTTCTATAGTTATAGTTTTAGCAGATTTTACACATATAAACGGACGTATTTCTTGTATTACTGTAGATTTGGCATCCATTTTGTTATCATCTAACAATTGGTAGTGTTCGACTGATGTGTTTCCATTTTTGTATTTGACTAGTGCCGTTTTACATTTTTTTTCTTTTGCATATGTATTTTTGATTTCCTGAATGTCGTGGTATTTTACAACTTGGAATTTTTCGCTAACTTGCGAAACATTATCTTGGGTTATTTTTTTTTGTATGAATGGTTGACCTCTTGTAACAGTTTTGTGGTGATTTGGTTTATTGTAACAATATTGCAACGGTGAAAAGTGTTATACATCTTGTTGAGGTTGTGTGTGCTGCATATTAGCAAGTGTAGCCATTTGTTGTGTAAACTATGTTAATGTAGTTGGTTGTTGTAGTAATTCAAATTATAATAAACATGACTACTTGCGTACGCCTATTGAACGCTAGCTGCTTTCTGTCCTTCTGTTATCTGGGGCCACCAGGGTGGTCCGCTCTGTTTGAATAGTGGGCCCACCGGCCGTGCCCTCGTTTGGTACTGTTATCACTTTAATGATAGCTCACATGCACAAAAATACAACTTTATACATGGAAAATCAAACCAGGAAGTGTGGGAATGGGACTATATAGGTGCATTTTGGCTTTCATGCGTATTTTTTTTGGCCATTATTAGAAAATAAATTTTGTGTTCTTCGTCTATCGTGTTTCTTATTTTCTTGACCAACCTCATTACACTGTTTGCTGACGTTGCAAAATTTTCGTATTTTTCTATAAGTCGGCAAGCCTGCGTCTGAAAAGAAATGAAACTGATTTTTCTTGGTCCAAGCAGAAGAGTCGTGGAGCGGAGTCTTCGGGCTCAGCAGTTGATGGGAGATGTGGATAAAAAGGGTCGATCCAGCTTTTTATAGTGTTTTTTGCAATTATCAGGATGTGTCGTCATTGTATTTAAATTGTAGTATTCTAGACAAGTCTACTTTGTCTCACTTGTCTAACTTTGACTAATTGGTCCCAAGTCGTATTTAGATCCAAAAAGACTAAGAAAATGTCTATATTTTTGTTTGGTCCCTTTTATATTTGTCTGTACGGTGTAGATGTGATTTTGAATTTATCTTCCTGAGCGACAGAGCAAAGCTTGTTATCTTCAAAATTTTGTTACATTTTCATTTGCAGTTTCTTCTCGAGTATTTCTTTATAGACCTTGGAGACTATTGATGCAAAACATATTGTTTTCCCTTATGCGTGGTCAGTGTAAGATTTTTCTCTGCGTTGTCCAGGTTTAGTGGAATAATCTTGTTAGGCGAGTGACCACCAATTATTTCCTTTTTGAGTCTCCTCATAGCACCTTCAATGTCTTCATTCTTAATATACTCTCTTTGTTTCACTTCTTCTTTTACATTGTAGTCCACATCATGATTCCCTTCATTAATCTGGCTAATCAATAGATCCTTGATCTATTGATATCATTTGTTAAAATTATTTCTTTTTTTCTTTAATTTGCTTTATCACTTTTTGTTTATTCTCGAATATTAGATTTTTTAGTGTCTTATAGAGTAGTTTTTGGTTTGTATGGAAATCGGATTCCATTTTCTTACCGAACTCTTCCCACGTTACCTTTTAAGTTTCCACCACTATTTTATTAACTTTTCTCTTTGTCTTTTGTGTCCTTGCCATGCTTTCTTATTTTTGTGATTTAAATACTTTTTGCATTTATCTTTTCCTCTATCTGTCTCTCGTGATTTCATATATTTCCCTTCCTGCATTAGTTAAGATGTCTTTGAATATTTTTCACATTTTCTCAATATTGTAATTCTTTATGTTTTCTGTTTCATCTTATCATTTCTTCTACTCTATTCCTGTAACTTTAGTACTTTTGGTACCGTTTCTCTGTACTCTTATCTTTGTTTTCGCCTTTAAAATATAGTGATCGCTTTGTATCTCAGGAGCTTTGTATACTCATACATCTTTCATTTCGTGTCTGTAATTCGTGTTTATTAATACCTAATCAATGACATCCTTCATTCCTACTTATAACTTCTCTCGTAAATATGGGTATTGCCTTGTGTGTGAAAAAAAAGTTCATTACCAATAAATTGAGTTGCACACAAAAGTTTATGATTCTTTGTTATTATTACTTCTGGTTTCTTTTCTATAGACACCAATTGCGTTCTGTTATTTTTTTATTCCACCCTACCATTCAGTACAAAGATTCTATTTTTGTTCTGTCGTTTTCGTTTGGTCCATATATTATTATTATGTTTAATTCATTCTTCTTTTCTGGTTGTGATTCAATTTTTATTATCCATTCAGAGACGCAATCCCATTTCTTTACATACTTCCGTTATATTTCTATAAACTAAACACCCAACTCTTTCTTTCGCTCTTCCTACGTATCTGATTCCGCTTAACACCGTTATATGCCCATCAACTAGTTATATGACTTTTTCCCTTTTAGTTTTGTTGCTAGATCATCTACATTCACCTCTTCAAATTCCTTTAGTAGCTCCCACGTTTTGCACATTTAAGACTTGAATTTAATTTTCATATACCTAAACTTTGCCAGGCCGTTGCCATAGTAACCTTATCATTGCTATTTTTAGTTAGTTTTTTGGACTGCTGGATTTTTCTTGTTTCTGTATTTCATTTCCCTTCTTATCGTTCTGCTATTTTTTCTGATACTTTACCCTAACGTTTGACCTCTTCTTTCTTTTCTCTTTCTTTTACCATCATATCGTCATTGATATCTATTTTTTCTTATTTATATTCTCTTAATTTACTTTTATTTTTTATAAATTTCCCTTTTTCAATTCTATTTTCAAATTCTACGAGGTGTGTTTTCTTACCTAATCTTTTTGTCGCCTTCGGTTCTACTTCAATTCTCCTAGCTGTTTATCCGTGAAGTTTTTCATTTCTACCTTCAACATCGTCGATTCTTCTTCTAATATTAACCCTTGTATTATGGTGTTATTTCTTCTTTTTTTCTTTCCGTTACTTCTAATTTCTCGTTGATTATCTTAATTTCCCTTTTCAGCTCTTTATTTTTTTCTTTTTATTTTTGTTTTTGCTTTCTATTATTTCATTTCTAAATTTCGCCTGCTGTTTCCATAATTCTATTACATTAACGGTTAAAACTTCCATCATTTTTGCATTTCATCTAACTTATCTTCATTGGCTCTTGTTTTTGATATCTCGGGGTAGCGGATGCTATCCTACTCCTTTTAAAAAATTTTGTTATCATCGCAGTTCATTATACGTTTATCTTCATTCCTTGTATATTTGTCACTTTCCATTTTTATTTTCCTTCCTCCTTCAAATTTATTTAAACATGGCCTTGAATGCCAATTGTTTATTTACAATTTGTTTGTATGCAGATAGCCTTATCGCATAACATGGCGTGCGAACCCTTTACCTGAATCGACTCCTTGAAGGTTAAGCTTCTTTTTAGTTAAATTGTTGTGATTATCGATTGCCTTACTTTATTACTTTATTAGTTATTACACTAACACAATTTGTAAATTTAAAATACTAAAAACTATTCAAAATTAGGGTTTAATTTGAAAGCTATTAAAGTACAATCAAATGTCTTGCAAAATAGATTCCTTTAACACATTTGGTATTGTGTAAAATATTTTTATACGAATACTACGAATGATACTGTAACGAATTTCCAAAGGCTTCTCATAGGCAGATCGTCGCGTTAGATATTCACGGCTAATATCAGAGTCACCGCCGAGCCGTCACGGTCGAGTAGCGAACATAATGGCTTTGATGGGGGTAGCCGTCGGGATCTTCAGGGTACTTTTGCACGTGTGAGGACTAGAACACTACGATAATTTCCAGATGTTTACTAAATGATTCCTGTAGGCTTCAGAACTTGTGCTGATTATATAAAAATCACGCGGAATTCCAGAGAAGAAAGAGTAGTCAAGTACCAAAGCGAAAACGAATTGTGCTAGGACGACATAAATTATGTTATAGATAAATACAGTTATAGTCCGTGTGTAGTAGACATAAATATTATTAAGTAATTCAGTTTCCTGTAAGTAAAGTAAATAAGTAGTTTGAAGAAATTCACCACTGTTGTCAGCAAAAACGTTATAATACATTGGCTTATTAAAGTTTAAGTAGCAATGGCTAATTTTGCAAAAATCTCCCGACTACAAACTCGTTTTATGTCTAAATTTTCTTATGAGGTTCGAATATACAACGAAAGTACTACGGTAGTACTTAGTAACTCAACAGTATTTCGAAGGCATAGACATAGATTTTAACACTATTTTTAAAACACGTACTTTAAAAAGTTTTATTTTTATCTATCTTCATAGGTGACTTCTTAAACATTGACTTCTCATAGTCAAAGTTATTGCTTTCTTTACTCCAAAATTATAATGTTTTGCAAAAATTGTCTCAATTTTGTTTTGCTTGGGGCTTGTCCCGACACAAACGTTTATAGTTATTTTAAACTACTTTTTAGTTAACTTTTTGGTAGTATTTTAGTACTTTGGCGGGCTTGAAGCCACGAAAACTTCCACGCACGTACTCTAGCCACCTACCACATTGTAGTATGTTAAAATACTTTGCAAATCCTGCACCAACAAAGGACTGTAAAAGGAGCTAAAAGGGTCTTATGTTATGAGCAAATTATAGTATCAGATTGAGACCATGATAACTCGCAAGCGTACAAAAACCTCCAAGGAAGTCACACATCAAAGGATTGTAATAAAATATACAGACTTTGTAGACTAGTTCCAGAAGAGGACGCGTTGTCTGAATGTCAAATTTTTATAAAACAACAGCTTTAAGTTACTAAATAATAACCATGTTTTTTTTAATTCTAATAAAAAAAATAAGTACTTTCCTGTTGGACTTAATCTTTATTTAATTTCCTACTGTAGACACCTGATGGTTCATTAAAAAGTTATTAACATTTTTATTAACTTTCTAGCACTTTTAGTAGTGCAATTAATTTTGTTGCCGGAAATAATTTGGCTTGCAGCGTTCTGTGCAATATCTGGGGTTTATTAATTGTTTCTTCAAGAAAGTCATTATGTGGTCTAAAAAATTTATATTAATAATTACAGTAGGAATAAATGGTGATTTACAGCGTAACTTGCATATGAGCAGCAAATTAGGGGGACCATCTTCAAATATCAAATTAAAATGAAAACAGGAAAGGTAAGGAACGGCTTAATTGCTTTTGCTGTCTGGGCCGGCCGTAAATAAATTAAGTGCTTTCTTCGTCACATCTGGGATGTGCAGCTCTTCTCATGTCTGCCAGTGAATTTTTCTTCGGGGTATCGATGCACATGTGTGACACACTTACCTGCCTTTTCGATTTTGACAGCTTTCTCCAGCAAGGCGGCGCCCTTTGTTCCACGGCGAACTTTCTTTGTGAAAATTGCTGCCTCTTCAAGGTGTTAATTAAATATTGGACAAGACTTGTGTTTAAGTATACTGGCTGTGCTAAATAAATTCTAAAGTGTAACCAATGATCGTAGCTTCTACTGTTGTTTTGTTTAATATTTTTGTGTTGGGTGCCTTATCGAAAAGTAGATAACTGAAGTGCAAAGATTAATTTATCGTCGATATACACATGATAAAAAAAGAAAGGAGGTAAGAAAGACGAGTCTTTAAAAGAAGAATATATAGTTTAATTAGAGAAATATATAAACTACAGAAGAGACAAAAACATTATTTAAATGAAATTTACAAGGAAATAGAAAACTCCTCCAATAACAAAGAAACACGAGATTTTTCCAAAAAATTAAACAAATAATTAAAGATTTTAAACATAGATTGTGGATAATACAAGACGGCAGTGAAAAATCCATTATTAATATAAACAAAGTAATCGAAATGTGAAGAAAACACTTTGAAGTGGTAACTATAGCTAATTAGGCAAATCAACCAAACATCAAATCAAAGAACCATACATATTGAAAGATAAAGTTATACAAACAATTTAAAAACTAAAAAATGAATTGATAAAGAGGACGTTGAGCGTAATGCAGATATTCTAACACATCTTAATAGAAAAGGAATAGAAATATTATAGAAAATCTGTAATAATACATCGAAGGACAAGCAATGATCATTGGACTAGATCAGTAATTGTACCGATTCTTATAAAAGGCTCAATAAGAAGCTTTAAAGACTACAAAACCATTGCCTTCATATCACATGCCAGTAAAATAATACTCACAATTTTACTACAACGCCTCAAACATTTTCTACAATATTAAATTCTGCCAGAACAGGAAAAATTAAAGGGTGGAAAAGATATTAGAGAAGAAATCGACAAATTATTGAAAAAACAAGAATTTTGAGTACCTACATAATAGGTATTTCGGTTAGTTCTGATCAGTGACATCTATTGTAAATAATTAGAAGCTAATTGTTAGCACTAATATCGATAGATGTCATGTCGATAGTTTTAACATTTCTGTACAGCGTGTGACAATTTTCACTGCCATTCGGCAATATCCTCCAGTTGGAAATCTTCTTCGCCCCGAGCACTCCAGACCTGACTTTTTCCGATCAATGCAACATACACTTCCGTAATTTCAAAGAAATGTAAAAATGGATGGACAAATGGATTGCTTCAAAAAAACATTTTTTACGGCGCGGTATCGGCATGGTCATAGAAAGATGGGAAAAGCTCATAACTAATGATGAAAAGTATTCTGATTGATGAATCAATTTATTTTTTAGGTTAAATAAAGGGCTTCGTGAGCAAAACATGAACAGAACTAACCGGAATACCTATTATATATGCTTTTTGGATTATAATAAGGACTTTAATTGTGTGGACTGTGCTAACTTACAAGGGAACCTCACAGTACCTTATTTTACATATAAAACAATTGTATTAAAGTTGTTCAGCGGTAGTAAGGCTGGGAGGCAGATACTTCACATACTTCAAAATACGAAAAGGAGTACGGCAAGGCTGTATATTTCCCCCCATTCTATTTAACATCTATGGGGAGTACATCAGGTGTAAAACCTTGGATGAAAAAAAAATAAATGTGTATTACTAAAAAAACAACGACGAAAATGAAATAGCTAAACTGCTTAAAAATGGAACTGAAAGTTCCACCTATGGATAAAAATTGAATCGGCAATAAACTATATGTTGTCTATGTGGGCTCACCCGTTAACAAAGACGATAACTGCTCAACTGAGACACAAAGAATAATTGCTACTGCCAGTACGGCAAGGACTAAGCTAAATAAGATAATAAAATATTGAAATAAACTTAACGCCGCTAAGAGAAGAGTAGTTAAAATATTATAGTGCAGAAGCTTAGGCATTAAAGACAAATGACAGGAATAAATTGGAGTTCTTCGAGATGTGGTGCTGAAGGAGACTCCGGAGGTTTCCGTGGACAGATTACGGAACATATGCGTCTTTACTAGAAGAACTAAACATAAAGGATCGCTTATCTATAATAATTAAATGTAGGATCCTAAAATGGGAAGTAGTTTTTAAAAACTAGACTGAAACAAGGCAGGATCACTAGCAAGGGTGAAAGACTCTCACATCTAACATACGCCTATGATGTAGTCCTGATCGCTAAAAAGGAAGATCACATAAGGAAAATAGTGCAAGAACTGGGAAAAGAATCACGAAAGATAGAACTAAAAATAAAGGTAGATAAAACGAAGATAATGAGCCCATAACAGATACATATCATAATAAATAGGAAAAAAATAAAAAACGTTAACGACTGCATATATTTGTAAAAACAAATAACAAAAAACAAAACAAGGACATCGAAATAGAAAGAAGAAAAATAGAATGGACTGCATTTAGAAAATTGGCGTAAATAATAAAAAATAAGAAAATATCACACCTCAAAACGAAAATAATTGATCAATGTGTGCTACCGATCATCGCCCTAGAGCACAGACATGGACCCTCATGCAAAAAATAACAAAGAAATTGAAAGTAACAAAAAGGGCCATGGAAAGACACCGGAATGAATGGATCAGACAATAGACTAAATTCACTGATATCATAAACAATTACTAGATTAAAATGAGAGTATGCATAACATGTTTGCTTGCGGAGCAAAAGGAAAGGCTATGCTCAATACTGCGCGCAAGGAGACTAACGATGATGATGATAAATGTTTTGACCAAAAGAGAAAACAATTTGTAGAGGGAAAGGTAGAAGGAGATCGAATGGAGACTTTCAAGCAGGTGTTTCCTGAAAAGTTGTAGTCAAAACATTTTGTGATACGGGCTCTTAGGATCTAAAGCGAACTCTCCTTTCAAATTCATCACCCAAAGATGTTAAATGATCAGTTTATTTCTGTAATGTCCATAAATCATTCCCTTACAAGTCTTGATTATTATGTTGGTAAAGGCAACTGTCACTATTAAATTGTTTTTCTATCATAAATAAGACGAAATTGGACATATCTTTGTACTCTTTCACATTTTGATTTCTCTTTAGTTTTACGAAACGGTCAATTCTATTTTATAAAAAGTATTACTATAATGTAGCGTTATCTTCTCCAAATTTTACTTTTGGCACAACACATTCTCATAATTATCGTTTTCTAGGCATTGCTACATTGAAACTCTTCTGCCAAGCTGCCCCATGGTAAAAAGTGATTTGCCGCTCCAAACCACGTTTCAATTTTCCATCGTCTAATGGTGTCGTCTTGTGTGTGGCTACTCGACGTCATCGTCTCATTTCCCAACGTACAGTCGTGACTTTGAAACTTCTGGACTATTTTCGTAAAAAAATTATTTTTTTTCCTATTGTTACATAAGCGTAACTTAGTTATAGTCGTACCTTCACACTTTTACTTCATAATCACATCTCTTAAGAATTGCCTTAGATAAATTAAGAAGGCCTAAAGTATCTCTGATCTTTCTTGTACCTGTCAATTAGTTCATAGGGGCCTCTAAACATCACTTTACAAGTCTCTCTCTCTCTCTCTCTCTCTCTCTCTCTCTCTCTCTCTCTCTCTCTCTCTCTCTCTCTAACACCTTTTTTAGAATATTAGAGCAATTTGCAAGTAACTTAATCATTTTAACCAGTTGTGTGGTACTAATTTATTACACTATGATACTCGATATTTTCCTAATTTTATCGTTTTTCTTTTGACAAAAATGGTTCTTTGATCCATTCGTACAAACGTTTTAGTAGTAACATTGTCAGGTCTTTGTCTTCCAAGTGCGTTTTTACTGGTCCAAACAAATTATATTATCAGGACTATAGGACAGGTTTTTCAATTTTTTGTGGAATTTGAGCAGTATAGAACATCTTAGATTGTCGTAGCTTATTCCCACCTCACAAGCATTTTTATCAACCGTTAATCGAAAATTATCCCAGACAAAGCGGCGGACAATACCAATATTCTTCTTGGTCACACTGGTTCTCGGGAGCCGTGGGTGACCTTTGTTTTCAATTGTTTCTTGGCCTTCCAAAAATGATTCATTTCTTCTTTTTACAGTGTGCAATGTAAAAAGTTTACGATGAAGTCCCTTTTCCGTGAGAGGAAATTATAGGCTATATGCAAGATTAAGTTAATGGCAAGTATTTTCTTTTGTAAGTGAGGAGATTCAAGGCTCGCTTAGGCAAAGTCACTTTTTTGAAGTAGATCTCTTTGTCAGGATTGCAGAGAGGTGCTACCGCTACCCTATTTTGCGCGCATGCTTACGCCCATTTGTGTATTTGTTAGATTCTTTGGGAATTTCTAAAAGCTATTTTATATCAGCTATTTCATTATTGGTTGTGAAGATCATATGTACGTTTCGCTCCCCTCTAATGTAAGGTATAAACTCTTTTTCTTGGTTTAGAACGAGAGTTGTTTTTATTAATATTTTTAACTACATAGGTATACAAACTTCGAAAGAGATGTTTTAAATAGGACCGAGTTATATGATCATTGCATTAAAATACCAATGACAAGTTCTCTATTTGGCATTTCTTAATGGTATAGTTTAGTTTACCATAGAAGACATCTATTTTCTTCTAGGATGATGACGCATATACCTATGGCGCAAAACCCTGTTCTTAATTTCAAAAGAAGGTTATGAAGGGAAGCGCAGGAGAAGAGATTTTATTAGACGTAGGTAATTGAGACGTTTGATTCATAAGAGCTTCTAGTATCCAACATCTCGTGAACGAACGAAAAGAGAGTTTTTGCTGTCGAAGCGTATATTCGGAGCAATGACTCTGTTGGGCTCACACAACATGCTTTTTGGACACCCTTTCAACTTGTGTCTCGGATATGGATAGAGTACTTCAAAAGTACCGGTTCTAGAGCGAGACGTGGAAACATTGATGCAGTAAGACGTTCTATTTTGCAGTCTTCGATAAGATCTATGAGCAAGCATGCCGTTACTCTTTGACGCAATTGTTTTCTTTACTGATAAAACGCATTTTTACTTATAGGGATGCGTTAATGGACAAACGTTTATTACAATCCACGAGATGTTCATAAACATGTCACTTTTTGATGTGTGGTAAGTAAAATTGGGGTCCTAAACCCTTACTTTATTGAGGAGGAACAAACGTTTGGTTCGAGCAGGATAAAGCCACAGCCTACAGCAAGGACTTCTGTCTAAATGCCCCGTTATTCCTATTGGAGGTATTTTAAGGCTGAGGTTTACAAATATCACCCTAAGACCACCAAGCTTTACGAAATGCAAGAAATTGGAAGTATTTCTCAATGTCTCAATGTGTTGGAAGGGGAAGGAGAAATTCAGAAAATATATAGAACACCCGTTGAGTCATATCCTCTTTAAAATATGTTGAAATAAAAATCAGTTATGTAGTTTTACCATATATATACAAATCTGAAAAAGGAAAAGGAAATTTTTCACTATCTTTTATTTCAGTTAACAGGGGTGGCTTGAAGTTTCATTGTCACTGATTTGTTACCAACATCCTATTTATACATTGATGTACAGTGTTCGAGATTATGATCAAAGAACCATTATCTGATATCAAATGGTTAATTGTTTTCTAGTGCGTTTCTATGACACCAACTACTGGGAAGTTCTTAATTATTTGCTGGTTTCCGGAGATGTTGAATTCTTGAACATTCCTTGTGCATATGTTTAGCATGGTCGACTTCAATTTTCGACCAGTGGTGTATATTCTGTAGCCCTGATTACGCAACACACTATGGTCAGTGGGTTATTTCACACTAATAGTTTAGGGTCTGGTAACTCCGAGTACTAATTGTATCGAATGACATACTATTATCCGTTCCTTTTTTTATAAGAAGTTTTCTTAATGTGCAATGTTTCACAACAGGACTTTGTTCTTTACTGTGAGAGGTGAGGCAGGATTAAGATAAGAATACGAGTTTCTTCTGATACCAGGGGAGTGAAGGGATTCAACGCTTGCGTGAGCAGTCTTGCTTTCTTAAAGTAGACCTTTTCATTGGGATTGTAGAGGAGTGCCTACTCGCTACCCTGCCATTTATGTGTGTGTGCGCGTCTAATCATATATTCAGCTAGATATCTTAACAGCATCTACAAAGTATTTCAAATCCTCCTTGGGAAACAATCTTTGTCTGGACAGATCTAAAGGTTAGGGTAATAGTTTTAAGCTCTATTTTGTTGGTTTTGCGTGTGGGAAAGTTTGATTAATTTGGTGATGAGATATTTTGCAACTGGATGGATTTGGGAGGGTGATGGCGAAATTTAGTATTTAGGTAACATTTAGTATGAGTAGGTTTTTTTATAGACAATCTAATGAAAGCTGTCATTAAAGAATTTTTGTTCTAAAAAAATTGTATATATATATATGTATATGAATAAATTGATCGTGTTTAACACTATCCTGACTGACTTACTCAACATCGCCTAGCCCAAATCATTAAATGCAGATACCTCAAAATTTGTGGGCATCTTGCCACTAAGGCAGAATTTTTTTTAATGCTACGCTTAAAGTGCTGAAAAAAGTTGTAACGGTATAGATGGTTTTTGAAAACGACTGATCGCAGTTTACTAAATGGTATGCGGATTTTCTGTTAAGTATTTTTAGAATTTGTGTCCCACCGTTTTTTTTAAATATATTTAACTTACAAGAGGGTAAAATTTACGAAAAAACATGGCAAGGTCTAAACTTTAAATTGTTTATGCTTTAATTTGTGGGATTTTAACTCGCCTTAAATATTTAAAGTGTTGAGAACAAGGCATAACGTAGTTGCCGATAGATCTGTCCACAATGCGGCTTCGCCGGGATATCTTAACTAAAAGCTAAAAGGGTTGTCACAGAACAACTGTATATTACTGCAAGAGAAAAAAAGGGCGCAGCAAATAAAATCACATAATTAAATCAAATTTGTGAAAACTTAACTTTAAACAGAAAGAATTTAACCAAATAAATGAGAAAAAATTAAAAATTTTTTTTTTGAGTAACTAAAAAAAGGAAACGGCATTGAATTGATGATTACGAATTTATATTCATTAAATGTCTTTAAATTGTTAGTTAAAACATTGGAGCGCGCTTAAAAGAGATCGTAATTTACCGTAGTGGAAATCGGACTCGGAAGGCATTTCACCTATAGGCCAGTGGCGTCGCAACAAGGCAACATGGCAGCTGCGGTACTAGATCGAGGCCTTGCGAGCGTATAGCAGTCGAGCTCTAAGGCAAAACTTACCTTGTGCGTCTAAAACGGCGCGGGCAATGGTCTAGTAGTTATTTATCGTAGGAAGCGGTGGCACCGGTGTCATCTGGCGATAACGGAAGATCAGTGGTAGTAGGTCCATTCTTGAATACTGACTGAGCTTGACTCACTTTTCGCGAACTTACGCCGTTAAATCGCTACTTTCCGGCTAAAGGTCCCGCCATAAATAAGACAAACAAACACATTTCTCTCAGGTATCGGATTATTTTGCACACACAATCGCAATAACATAAATAACGATCTTTGCTTTTACATTTAAATAGAATTTAATTTCCCCTTTGTTTTTCGTTTGCCTCTAGAGTCTTCACTTTTAAAATTTACTACATTAAATTCACAACTCTTAAGAAAGTATTAAAACTAAAACCAAACGACTTTACACAGGTAAATGAAATAATTGTCCGACTCAATAGACGAAATCAAAAAAGAATATACAGCATATGTCATAGCTATCTGTAGATGTAAAAAGGGGAGGAAAGGAGGAGGCAGGAGGAAAAAAGGAAGTTGGAGACGGGAAAGAGAAGAAAGGGGCTGAGAAAAATGAACAGAAAGATAGAATGAAGAAGAAAATATCATAGAAATGATGCAGAAGGGTTATTAGAACTCTTAGTTAATATTTAGTTGTTAATGTAGAAGACTGCTTAAAGCTCCACAGTACAATGAGATGAGGGAGGGTATGTATGTATGTAAAAAGGAAAGAATATGCTGAAATATCGTTTTTCGTTTTCTATTTTGAATAATCGACTTACTAAAACAGGTCTAATGCTACATTAGTTTATTATGCTACTTACACATGTTTCTCGATAGACGAAGTCTGTTTCAAAAATAAACAAAATTGAGTGACAGCAGAAGAAATGTGTGGTTGGACACATTTTGTTCAATATAATCTATACGCCTAATTTCAATTTTTTAATTTGTTGATATGTTACTTCTTGATGTTATTGATTTTGGAGTTAGAGGTAGCTGATTGTCGGTTTTCGTAATGACTCTTTAGGGAGTAACATTGTAATGTGAAATATTGCGTAATACCTGGGAAAATGTTCAAATGTTAAAATAAGCTTATGATGACGTCTTTAAGTCGTACTCAATGTTATGTTCTTTCCCACACCTCCCCCCCTCCTGTTCCCCTGACCAAGCTTCATGTTCTTTACTGTTGAAAGGCAGATGTTTTAAGACAGTTGAAGGAATTAGTATGAATTTGATATGAGCTCTAAAAGATCCCAAAAATTACTTCTGAGAACTACTTCAAGATGTGGAAACGCCGCTGAGTGGGAAGTGCATTAGTCAAGTAGGAGAATAATTCGAAAGTAACAAAATCCAAATTTAAAAAAAATAGAACTAACTTTATACAACATGGCTATAAAGCAAATACCAGTACCGCCATCTGACATTTGTAATCATTTCTCACACTTTTGAATCATCAAGTCTACAAAAAAACAGTAATATCCAGTTCTTCATTGCTCATAAATTTACCAGACAAAAATTATTGGGCAAAAAGCGATAAGGAAAAAGCAGATGCTTTTACAAATTATCTTTGTGAAGTATTCCAAACGCATGACAACGAGGTTAAAATTATCTACAGACACCATCGCAGATAACTGAATCAATCAAACGTATCTCACCAAAAGAACTTATGACTGAACTCAAACTTTTGAATTTAAAAAAGCACTTTTTATGAGTCTTATCACACCAAAGATGTCCTAGAAGCTTCCGCTGAAAGCAATAGTACTTTTGACTTATAACTCATTAGAATCTAGTACTGGCCCAGACAACTAAAAATAGCAGAGTTAATTTTAATACCAAAGCTTGGTAAAGACCTTAAACTAGTCAACTCCTATCGACCTATAAGTTTATTACCTATGATTTCCAAATTAGTGGAAGAATTCACACCAAATGACTGGATACCACGCTACCAATTTGGATTCCGTAGAGCCTATTCAACTATTTAGCACTTTCATTGGACAACGAACACTATTCTAGAATCGTTAAATAATAAAAACTACTGTTCTACAGTATTCTTAGATATCAACCTGGCACTTGATAACGTCTGGCACTTGAGCCCACTTTAAAAAATTAAAGAACTTAAATCACTTACTACAATCTACATTAGTGATCGGCCATTTAAACTAAAGTAGGAACAGAAGTATAAGCAATTGAATCTGGAGTACCACAGGGCAGTGTCCTCGGATCATTGTTATACATACTGCATACATTTGACATACCAACTGCACCAAACATCACAATGGGCACATTTTCTGATGATATTAACCAACAATGGTAATGTTCAACAAGCTCATTCAGACTTGCAAGAATACCTATATGTTGTATGAACATGGACTGAAAAAATGGAAAGTCAAAATAAACAAATCAAAATCTAAACATTTAACTTTTGTGTTAAGAAAAGATCGAAATAAATCCATATAAAGAATGTAGTCACAACACAAAAAACTTCAATGAAATATCTAAGTTTACATTTAGGCAACAATCTTAATTGGGAACCACACATCTGCAAGAAAAGGAAACAAAAGAACTCAATTGGGTAATTGATAATAGATCTTACTTAACAGTAGAAAATAAGATTCTAATTTATAAACCTGTTATCAAACCGATATGGACCTACGGCATAGAACTTTGGGGATGTGGCAGCAACTTAAATATACATGGACTGAAAAAATGGAAAGTCAAAATAAACGAATCAAAATCTAAAGTTGTAACTTTTGTGTTAAGAAAAAATCGAAGTAACTCCCTCCATATAAAGAATATAGTGATAGCACAAGAAACTTCAGTGAAATATATAAGTTTACATTTGGACAACAAACTTAATTGGGAAACAAACATCTGCAAGAAAAGGAAACAAAAGAACTCAATTGGTTAATTGGTAATAGATCTTACTTAACAATAGAAAATGAGATTCTAATTTATAAAACTGTTACCAAGCGATATCGACCTATGACATGGAACTTTGGGGATGTACCAGCAACTTGAACATTGCAAACATCCATAGATGCCAATTTAGAATATTAAGAACTGTTGTTGGTACCCAATGGTACATCATTAATTAAGCACTACACATTGACCTAGCAATCCTTAAAAGTAAAAAGGGTTATCCACGATAGAAGTGTAAACCATCATAGAAAATTTGAATCATGCTCAAACCCATTAATTACACAGCTAACGCAAAAAGATCCAGTAAGAAGGTTAAAACAACGATGGCCAACAGATTTGTAATTGTTTAAGAGACCCCTTCATTGGAAGAGATCTCATTATGCCAGCTGGTCTACCTCCAGAGAAGACCCAGAGCCAGCCCATTACCGTATAAAAAAATTATTGATTCAAATGAAAGAAGTTATAAATCGCGTCAATTCAATAATTGTATATTTTTGTATGTTGAATTAACGAACTAGGTATTTCATTTGTTTTTGCGGTCTCTCTTCTCCATGCTTAGATAAACAAATTTACTGTTTTAAATTAAATTTTCAGCCAACTTCCTATTCAATTCATCTTTGTTGCGAGACAATGAACGAAAAAGTCGATGAAAAGCGAACAAAGCAGGCAAAAAGTTGAAAACTGCACCGCATTGTTTTGCTGAGCGCCTTACAATTCGCTTCGCACAAGATCCATCGGCCGCATTAACCAAAAGAGGCTGAATCTAGTGCGGCGGAAAGACGTTGACGGGATGATTATAATATTCAGCAGCGGACTGGATGAAGTTGCCGCGTCAAATTAAAAATGCATCAGCGGCGGTCGCTCCGCAAGAACTCGTTAGCGAGCGCTTTTTGCAGCTAATACGGAATTAATTAGCGCAAGATAAACACGAAAAAGGGCAAGTCGATGTTTATGTCAGGAGGGAATACTTGTGCGAAATAGAAAGCAGTTTGTAATATCGCATGCGGCTTCGCACGCGGGCCGGCTTTGTTGTTAGCACCGACCTGTTGTTTGCAGTTGTTTGAACTGCCATTGGCTAGTGGCGTGCAAAGCCCTGTAAATTGCATTTTACTTCAGATAATTGGTAATTATCTAATGGATGCTGTCTAGACTAACAATTTATTTGCTAAGGAGAGGTGTGTTAGGGTTACTAACATTACGTCCTTGTCGCTCTGCAAGTATCTCGAAAAGTGGTAATTAGGAAGCGATCGTTTACTTAATGAAGTCGAACGTTGGCCTGTACAGGTTATTTGTTCACCATTTAACTTTAGTATGAACGTAACATTAAAAAAAAAATTGTGCAAGAACAGACAACTTTGTGTTGTAGAACGTTCACAGACAATCACACAAAAAATTGCGGATAAATCAGCTTTGATCAGTCTCGCATGCAATTGAAAAAGTAGTTCGATCTAAAAAACACTTTCTAAAGACGGATGTCAGGTAAACGGATCCGAGCGCCATTTTTTGGAAGTCTTTAAAAGAAATCCAACAAATGACAAGAGACAAATTTGTCCACCTGCTACTATTCCGCAAAAATTGGCATAACTGAAGTTTAAAGTCATTTCGCATCCATCCTATTCGCCTTATTTGGTTCCCCCAGACTTTTACATATCCAAAGAACTCCGAATATTTCTAGTGGAAGAGTTTTTGACCATAAGAAGCGGCGATTGGCGCTGCTAGTTGTTAATCCAATTTGAGTTATTTTTCTTTTGTTTTTATTATCATGCCAAAAACTTTTCGACCAACCCTCCGTATTATTATTAAAATGAGGAGCAACAGAAAAAAGTGGGCGCAAAAGAGCACTTACACTATATGGCCAAAAGTATCCGGACACCCATTGTTGTGTAATTAAATGCTCATGTGTCATATATTAATAGGATGTCCATCCAGCTTTAGCATCAATCCATTAATTTTTGTTATATGCCTGTAATGCCAAATTGTCTTCCGTTCTTCCATGAGACCTGTAGTGAGTTCAACCACTGAAAATTGACTATTTGGCCTGATGTGTAATCGTGTTCCAGTTCTTTCCAAAGGTGTTCTGTGAAACTTGATTGGGGCTCTGCGAAGGTCAATCCGATTTTTCAACATCCATCTCTTCCAACCACGGCAAAATAATCTTCGTTGTGTGGGCAGAACAGTAGTCCTTTTGATATAGGAGAGATCCTCCCCTGAATTGTTTCCGGAGATTTAGAAATACAAAGTGTCCAAAAATATCAAAAAAAAATTTAATGTTTATTCGTCCAATTATAGGAACTAGTGAAATGGGCAATTAAATCACCGGGAGCTGAAGGCATTTATTCTAGTTTGTTGCAGAAGGAAAGTGGCCTTCTGTATTACAGCATGTGCGATATACTAATCCTGGAGACTAATTAGAGTTGCTTTTATACCAAAACTTGGAAAGATAAAATAGGATGTGGCTTAGGCTCTAACACTAATTAGATTGATGTTTTTTTGTACTGGAAGCTCTAGAAAAAACCGATTGACAAGCATATCAGAGATGGTGGATTACTCACTCAACTTCTACGTCAAGACCAGTAGATATGTAAAGTAGAAGTATCCACAAAAATAGCATTGCATCGACTTGTTACCAGAATGGAGAGAATAAAGAGGTACTTGTAGCTGCCTTTATGGAGATTGAGGGAGTGTATGATAATACATCGTTAAATTAAACCTTTGCGGCGTTGAGGAGTGAAGGACTTGACAAACTGCAGGTAGATAGAGTGTATGTTTAAAGACATTTTATTTAACAATACAGTTAGGAAGTGTATGCAAACGGCGCTAAATATAGTTACAAATTAGACTAAACATAAGTCACTCAAAATCTACCATAGTACCATTTATAAGAAGGCTCCGAGATCTAGAAATAAACTTATCAAATGAAGTAAAGGATCTTGGAGTTATTTTATACTTAAAACTGACCTGGAATCAACATATTAAAAGAATCAAACAAAAAATGCGGAGACAGCACCAGTGTTAATCAGACGAACTCATGGAAAAACACGGGGTTTAAAACCAAAAGTGATGTATTGCATATACACCACTGTGATCAAACTAATTATATTATAAGCACCTTTGGTATGGTGGACAAAGATAACGCAAAGAACCGCTATGACCGTACTAAGTAAAATACAAAGATTAGCTTGTCTGGAAATAACGGGGGCTATAAAAACACCAGCAGCGGCAATGGAGACACTGCTGGATCACCCATTTGCAAATATCGTATGAAAGTGGGGCGTCTGAAAATTGGACATGTGGATGGAGGCATACTGGGTATGAGAACAAACCACATGACGCCAAAATTTGCATTCCACATAAATTTTGAGGTTAATATTATGGATCAAAATAAATGCACCAACAAAATAAGCAACAAGGACAGATCCAGAAAAATTATCTGGATCAAATATGGAGTCTAGAACGGAACCAGGCATATACTGTGAAAAGGGAAACTTGCAGTTAAGTTTTTCACTAGGAAAATATACATCCGTTTTTCGAGCGGCCATATTTGTTATACTGCAGTGCGCTAGCCAAAATACTTTAAGGGCTTGCCAAATAAGTGAATTAACATATTCACGAACAGTGAGGTATCCCTGGAGGCATTAAAGAATCCGAGGGTGACATTCAGGCTGGTATGGGAATACCATGAAGAACTCAGTGCTTTGGCAGGCTACAAGTTAACTCTATTGTGGGGACCAGGCCACTGTGGAATTGTAGCCAACGAAAAACCTAATGTGGTAATACAGAAAGGATCATCAACTTCGTACAGATTCTGGAAGTATCTAAAGGTACCATACGAAGCCGGATAAGAGAATCCATCAGAAAACAACATAAAAATACTAGGAAAATGTACTGGAACAAAGACAAAAGAAAAACTTTTATAAAAGGATTATCTCGTAAAAAAACTGAGAAACTCTTAGTACAAAGCAGGAATCGGCTAAGAAATATTACAGATCTCCTCACAGGACGTTGTTTTCTCAGAATGAACCTTAGCAAAATAGGGTTGTACAATGCAGACTTGAGTTTCAATGTGCCAGGGAAATAGAGACAGCTATCCATATCTTGTGCGAGGCTGTGTTAACAGAAGGCAAGCTATTTATGGAAAACTTATATTTGATCCAGAAGAATACAGCGATTACCGAGTAAGGGACTTGTACAAACTGGTACAAGGGATAAAGACACTGGAAAAAGTGCTGTAAAGAAAATCTTTTTTCCAGAGAGGTGCCCGGATACTTTTGGCCATATAGTGTAATAGAAGATCCAATGAAACGAAACAGAAAAATAATTAGGTATAAAAGAAAAGAGAGAATAAATAAAGGATGTTGTACAAGAAACCGATGTTACTTATTCCTGCTTTCTTCCTAGAATACCACTTAAACTTTCAGTTATTATAGCGTACAGGTCTTTTCATTTTTAACAGTAGTTGTTTGGTCCAAATTGAAATCAAGATTTAAATTATAAATAAAACGACTTTTGAATTGCCTTTATGATTGGAGCTTTGCCAACTGGCGGCGTTGGCTTGGTAAAGTAATACACATTTTTTCACCTGTATTTAACTTGAAAGCCGGACACTGCAGTAGAAATAAATTGTGAAGTGTATGTGTAAATAGTTCAGCCTAAGTACAAGTAAAGTTAAAAGAACAAAATGTAAATTTACAATTTTTTTTTGTTTATTTTTATGTGCTTAATTTACAACTAGCCCAAAGGCTAACGAGCAAATTTGATGTAATACTTAATTACTAAACTAAACTAAAATACTGACATGTGGAGGGAGTGTCGCCCATTGGCGAGTCCCTGAATATACTATAACGAGTACTAGTTAGTAAGGTCTAGCGTTTTAAGTCTTTTTAATCTACGAGTGGTATTATTAATGTCTAGTAAATTTAGCACTAACACATTGGGGTGAGTTCTTATTCGATTGACGTAGGTGACTGTTCGTCTTTTAACCTCACCTCTGATCCATGGAACTTTTAGGTCGTCGTGAAGTGTTTTGTTTCAGCGTTGGTCATTACACGAAGAGTTTTGCTCTGGAATCTTTGCAGAATATCAATATTTGATGTTTTAGCACTGCTCCATACCGGAACTAAAACTGTCTTGTACACTAACACTTTATTTTCTATCGATAACTTGGATTTTTTCCCAAGAAGCCAATATATCTTTTTCACCACAGCATCCAGTTGCCTTCTCTTTTTTGTAATATAGGATTTCCATGTTAATCGCCTGTCGAGGGTCAAACCAAGATACTTTACTTCCTGTTGGATGGGGATTTATATAACATTTAGTGTAAGGAGCAGAATTGTGTTTTGACGTAAACGTAATAGTTGTAGATTTGGTTTCATTAATTTATATGCGCCACATGTACAGCCATTTTTGTATTATGTCGAGACTACTTTGTAGAATTGTCGAAGCTTATAGTGGATCTTGGTGAGAAACTAATAACGCCGTATCATCCGCGTATGTGGCCATAATTGTGTTGTCATTGCATGGTAGATCAGCTGTAAATATCTGGTATAGGGTTGGTCCCAGAACACTGCCCTGAGAAACTCCTGCCATTATTGGGTAGAGTCCAGACTGGCTGCCGCCGTACTTTACCTCTCACTTAAGTATAATTTAAAGAGAAGTGTGGAAACAACCGTTTAATTTTGTATAGTAGGCCGAGATGCCAGACGCGGTCAAAAGCCTGGCTGACATCAAGGAATACCGCAACACAGTATCTTTGTTCTTCAAAGTCCTTTTCGATTACATCTACGATTCGGTGTATCTGTTGTTGGCGAAACCCAAATTGATGTTGGGGGATAATTTCTTCTTCTTCAATTATGGTTGCCATTCTCTTTAGTATTAATCTCTCTAATACTTTCGACAGTATTGGTAGGAGCGTTATCGGCCTATATGAGGTAACCTCATGTGCAGGTTTGCCCGGTTTCAATATTAGTATTATTTGGCCGAATTTCCATAACAGTGGGAAATACTGCAATCTCAAGACTGCATTGAATATTTATAGTATGCACATTGTAGCTTTATGTGGCAATTCTTTCAGAATTTAGCAGTAATTAAGTCATACCCGGGCGCTTTCTTGTTATTTAGATTGTGAAAGAATCTGCTGACAAACAAGAGATAGCATTATACAAATAAGAAGTCAAAAACTTTTATCAGGATGTAAAGAAATCAAAACAAAATACTACCATGGCAATCTATTCTAGAAACGAAGAAAAGCTACTTCTAGGAGAAACAAACGAAAAATTAGTTAGATGGGCGCCGCACTTCGAATATTTACTTAATGAACACAGTGAAAATATACAACAGACAGCAGAACAGGTACTCCCAGACTTGTCATAAAATAATGACCAAGAGGCAGTGAAAGAACAGAACAATAAATGAAAAGTCTCCGCAGAGATTTTGAAAGAAGAATGACAAATTACAATTACAATTTTGCATATATTCTAATTAATTTCGTCGATCGTACGTTGAATTTTAATGTTGCGGTCATCAACTGTTTGTTGATTGTTGGCGTTGGTCTTAGATTTCAGATAACCCTGCAAAAAGAAGTCGTGCAATATTAAATTACAAGATTTTGTTGACTAATTCATGCGAAATTTTGTGAAATTACACAATCAAGAAATATTGGTGCGGTAAATCAACGGTTGCTCGAGTTGTATGACATTTGTTACCGATCCATGTTGCCCAATTGGTGGCAAATGATTGGATTATCTTGTAACAGTAATGGTTACAGTATTTTATCTTTGAATAAATAAGGCCCTATAACGTTACCTGTCCAAAATCCATACCAAACAGTGGTTCGTTGGGGTTACGTGAGTATTTTCCGAACTCCAAATGTGACAATTTTTTACACTAAACTGAGAATCTACTTCATGATGTTCTAAAAACCAATTTACAAATAGGTGACAATAAGAATGGTCAGCAAGCTTGAGCTCTTGCGTTAGTTGAATTTTGTACGCTTGAAGGTTTAGATCTATAGTGAGTATTCGCTGGAAGAGCTGCTCGAAATGTCCAATTGTGGTGCACGATGCTGAGTCGATGTATTCTTACGAGACCTTATCCAAGTCTGATAATCAGGAGGTCGTGCGTCCATTACCGATTCAGTTTCATCAAATTTTCTAATTAATCTTCGAACAATTGATTCCTTTTGGATAATAAACTTCCGCCAAATTTTTACCCAACTTGCAATGCGTTGTAAAAATAAAAATTCACTGTTATCTTATAATATAATTGTCTTATCTCCCTAACTTTCTTTCTTTCGTTCTTTCTTTCTAAACTTATAATTCTATCTCCTCCTAGATGCTTCAACCGATTCCCTTGAAACTTGCACACCACATTCACAACTATATTTGCTAATTCGGCGCAAAAAATCAGGCTTCTAACTTTAACCGTTTTTGAATTATTTAAATATTTTGATTATTGTATTGTATAGATGTCACACCTATGACAGATAAAAACTTTTTTTTTTTTTTGAAAAACAGCGCCATCTGTTGGACGTAAAAGCAAAGCCACAACAACAAGTGGCCAGGTACAGCTATTTTAGAATAAAAACAAACATTCTGTTACTGCTGCCAACATTAACCTAGAGAAAAATTAAAAATTACTGCAAATGAACGTAAAACGTAAAAATTACGGGAGTGCATTATGAACGAGCGCATAAGCTTTGCATTAATTCAACTTTACGTATTACGTATTTCCTATGGGCGGCTTATGCTTACGTCCACCATGAATGGGCGTTAAATTGTTCCATGTTTCTGATCCAGAGAAAAAGCCGGTCTAATTAAAAATTTATACGTTCGCACCTTGCAAAAATTTGAGGGAAAGCGGGTGAAAAATTGTCAGTCTAGGACGCCAAAAATATCTTTTGGCGGGCAACTCCTAGTTTCGTATAGTGTTCCATATTTCCGAATCGGATTAATAATAGATGTCCTCTGTCAAATTATCAGAGTTGCCAACTGCAAAAAAAAAGTTGCCGCGAAGTTCGAATTTGAGCCACCTTTTCTTCTTGTACGGCCCTCGCAGTCACTCTATTAAACGGAATGTTTACAAACCTCGAACATTTCAGCCAAATAGCAGGTTAAGGTCGGAACTAACTCGATAGAGCTGAATGCAAATATTTGGGTTAAGCAGCGAATTAATCTGCAATTCGAAGAATTCATCTCACTCGGCGTCTGCTTTTAATCCGCTGTGCTAATGTAATCGAATTAGTAACGCAATAGGCCGATATGAGCTCACACCGTGTGCCGATAAGCATCGCTTCTCTCCACTAACAAGCTTTCCACTTCGACGCGCAATAAATTAAGCGATACAGAATCCCGGTGCGACAGTTGAACGCAAAAATGCACCTCGTAATTTATGCAATTACAATTTCCGCCAGTCGCACGTGCCAATTATTACAATTTATTATTCGCCCATTAGCATTAAGCTCGCTTTTCCCACAGCTACTTGTAGAACATTCCCGCGAATAATCGGCAAGAGTAAAGTGTGATAGGGCTGGTATGAGCGGAATGTCATTATTTTGTATGATAAATGGATTGTTTATACTTCAATATTTACTTAATTCTCGGTTTATTTCACCGATTTGCGCCATCTTTAGGAGAGCTTCCGAATTGCACTTCGAAAACAGAGGGTCTAAAGTTGATCAACTCGAACAGACTTTTCTTGACAGGAGTGAAGCGAATCAGCCAGATTATATTACAGGGATCTAAAGAGGTGATCATCTGAAGGGGTGAATCACACCTGGCCATTATGCACATGTGATTAAATCTTCCAAGTCAAATCAGAAACTTGTTTTGGAGGTGACACACCTCCACCTCAGCTTGGCTTCTTTGGATTTCTCTTGAATTTGGAGAACAACGATATAGCAGGAGTATACGACGCCCCGATGACCGACTTCATCATATGTAAGAATATCTTCCAGGTGAGGATCTTCTTTGAATTCTCATAAGGAATCTTTCTTTTCGAATCTGGAGACAATATCATAGCTCTTGTTCTCAACTATGAATTTGTGGGAAACACAACGACCATTTTTATGAATCTTTCCCAGCTTGCGAAAACGCTTATAAATAACTTGACATGTTCTTTTGGCCTTCTTAGCGAGCTCTGTGTTGCTTGTAGCACAATATTGGTTCCACTACTAATTTCCAGATTACACTGAGAGATGGCGCTTAACATGATTATACAGAGGGCCGGATATATCAATTTAAATGGGTACCGTCATCTATTCAAATTGGGGACCGAGAATTAAGTTGAGCAGATGTAGTTGTAAACGAGCTGCAATCAGAAGTGCTTGTAATTAGTTAATATCAGTAAAGGTTTGTTATTCGCAAGGGATGTGGATTTGATAACCTTGTCCACAAGTAAACATCGATTTTGAGGTGAAAATGTAGGTGAATTTTTAAAAAAGTTTGATTAATCGAGACTTTGAACTGCTATGCCTTCAAAGGGGGAAAGGCTAACTAACAGAAATGAGACGGTGCGGTTTAATAAACATTTGAAGATCCTGTTTTTAGATGAAAAATGTTTATCATCGAAGGACAATACAATTTATTGAGTCAAATATATCCAAACATTCAGATAATGTTTATAATATTTTTACTCTAAATCTGGATTTTTACAATGCTCTATTCCTAAATCTATCGTACTTCAGGAAAACCACGAAAACCCGAGTCAGGGCAGGTAATTTGAAACCGCCCATGGTGTCACAATCTTCTAACATGCGCAATTTTAGGCAGAGAAACAGACTAATATACCTTAATCTATGCCGTAGTCTCTGTCTGCTTATTACTCGCCCACTCGATCTTCTCCCGCGTTCAGATTACTCTTAACTGGTCTCTTCCTACCCGTTGCAGGTGAGCAAGACATGTATGGCATCGATGAAAGTGGTTAAAGTGGCGAAATAAATACTTGAAGTTGTTTAGGCATATTTGACATTTAGTCCACATTATTTTCATCAGAATTTTACTATTTCTGTTATCCCAAACAGCAGCGGGTTCCAGCTAGAAAAAGCGACATTCCGTTCCTGCAATTTATGCGCTCCTGAGAACAGCTCTCGACGTCTTGGCGCACCAGAATGAATGCAACATTTCACCGCAGCATGTTCGAGCTATCGCGCCGATTAGGATACGCAATGACAAAAACAATTTGCATAGAGCTGCCATTGATAGCTGAAGATAAACGAGCCAATATCGTGTCGGCCGTAACAAAAGAATTCGCCGGCATGTGAGTTAGCGGCCTGTTGTTTGTTTGGTTCTCCGAATTGAATTGGATTTCGAACCATTAAGTCGGCAGCATGCCGCGTGCTGATAGGAAACTTCCTGCGGAAGTGCCCGCGCGTTTTTAAGCTACGTGCCGTGATTTCCATTTTTTCAGAAAAACCGGGTGCGATTCCCGGATCAACAGATGGGAAATTTCTGTGGCCTATGATCGTTTTCAAGGTCGAGTTTGAGTTTATATTCTTGGTATAAACAATAAAAGGTTGCACAACAAAAAGACAGACATGTTTTGTCAGCCTTTTCTAATCAAAGACAAAAAACATTATTAAAGAATGGTGAATAAAATTGTCACTTTTAGACTTCTGGTATCGCGTCGGGGAAAGGGGGGGATTATAAGTTATAGTTGATATCAATCGCTGATACCACGCAAGAAATTCCCGTATACTGATCTTCATTTTCACGATGCTTTCAAACTGCCTTTCTTGAAAAAAGTGAGCTGTTTACCGGAATCTGATGGTGAAAGAACAGAGCTATAGGCAAGGTGAGGCAAGAATTTAATCGAATCAAGTTCCCGGATTTTGGTATTTGTTTTTTAAACTATATGGGAAGGAGTGCTGTAATATTATAGCAATATTCGCTTTGTGTTTACAAGGGCATGACATCGTAGGTCCAAAATGGCGTACAAATTTTCCAGTTGAGTGAAGTCAGCAGTTACACCACAATCCAAAACAACTTTGAAGTATACGGACCTTCAAGGTTCCACAAAGTGTGCAACGTTTAAGAATGTGTCTTGGTGTGTGGTTTGAATTTAACCACTGCTTACACATGTCTGGATTACGGAACTTGATGAAACGATTATGTAGAGGGTTTTCTAAGCAATTGGAGACTACCTTCAACTTTTCTCTGTGCTTGTGCTGGTCTTGCGGTGCAACTCTACAGCTCTTCTTCACTTTTCCAAGTTTAAGGGGGTGGCAATGCATAGTTAGTATTGAAGCTTTATCTTTTTTCTGACATTTTACATGTGCTTGTGTTTCTGTACCAGGTAGTTCCTGAAAATTGTAATCGGTAAATTTTTAGAAACTTACTTTACCATATTATAATTGACAACGTGATCTTTTTTTAGCAAAAAAAAAGAATTTGTGCTTCTAGTACTTTGTAATAGACTTAAAATTAGCAACCATGCATTTAAAGCAAACAGTCGAATTATTGTAAAAAATGAATGTTTATTCAAGGCAACCCCTTAGGGTTTCCTTTATTTAAAAAAATTAAATGATTGAAAGTTTAAACCTCTTAAAGTCATGGTTTCTGTCATATCTGACTTCCAGAACCTTGATAGCCTTGGTCTCCTTCTTGGCAATGACCAATTTTACAATTTCTTTGGTTTGACATACATTGCAGAACTACACCACATTAGTTGTATTGCCTCTAAAATATCACATTGTCACCTATTCTTGACATTTCCATGGCCCGTCTCCAGTAATTTATATCAAGGGATACCATTCTATTCTTCTCTGATTTTGTTTCACATTTCTAAAGTATATATGGAAATTTTTCCTACGATGGTGTGTGGATGGTTGTTTTGTTCTTCTTGAGATCTTGTTGCTTTATAATAGAAAGTTGAATTTTTGGATCGTACGTTTACTTTGTCCATTTTTATTTAGAATGTCCTGTCAACTACTAACATCAAAGGACAAAGTTACTCCAAGGAACCGAAAGGTTTAACCTTCTTTTATTGTACAACTCCCTATGTTTAGGTTGATCTTTCTTTTTATAATTGATTTGCATATTTACTATTTACTCTTATAAATTGAGTAATAAGCAAATTTTATCATACATATACGCGGTGAGTTCAAGTTCTAAAGTCTTCAAATTTTTTTCTGAAAAAATATTTACCCAAGAAAGTTGACACATCTATTACATTTTAAGACTTCTTTAGGGGTATGTTTTACCCACTAAAAAATCACTGGTACAACATCGACTTGATTGTGAGTGTCCTTCATGGTCGCAAATTCATGGCGGCATCACGTGTCAACATGTTCTGAGACACTGCCATCCCCACAGCCTTGTGTTCTTCCGTCAGCATTTGTAGGACCCACCTTAAAGAAACTTTCCTCATTTTCAAGTCTCCATAGATCCTACGGAAATCCCAGATTTAGATACGATATCACGCACACCTAATCGACGGTCTTCCACGACAAGTTGCTCGACTTGTGTAGTTATGGTTTCGGTCCGACTGGTTTGTTGTCGACGTTGCTTTGGTTCATTGTCACACAACTCTCGAATTTATTTAAACTTTCGCACCCACGAACGCACATTTTTAACATCTCTAATGCCTTCGCCGCATATCTCACTCAACTGGCGATGAATTTTGAAGGGCGTTTTACCACGCAAAAGGAGAAAATGCTTTTGAACACTAAACATCACCATTTGAAGTATTCAAAACAACACTCACTGCAATGGCGGTAATTTAACCTTTGTACATTGCATGGTACTGCGATCTATATTAAAAATTTAGAAATATTTCCCGTCTTTTAAAATTAACCACATCTTTCTAGTTACTCGCACTGTTCTGGTTACACTTGCAACTGCTGACTGGTTTGCGAGTTGCTCTACGAGGTTCGTTTTCTTATCCTGCTAACTTGTGGTTATACGATCTTCTAAGGTTATGAATTTCGGGTCTTTATAGGGAGTGTCGTTGCTGCTATACCATGACGCGTCAGTCATCATGGTTTTGAACTAAAACCTCTGGACTATTTTGAAACAGCCCCATAACTGAATCTCGGAGGTCCATATGAGCTTTAAAATTATTTGGTAAAGGAAAGCTTGTTTGACAGTGATAATTGCGAGGACTTTCTAATTAGCCACTATATAAGTTTGAATAGATGCGAAGGCTTTTACGACCGGTGTTACGGTACATCGTGTGGTCGTAATTCAGAAACTCTTAACGTTTTGTCCACAACATTAGCAGACATGTTCAGAATAAACTCTTCTAAAAATTAAGTGACTGTATATCGCAGTCCAAATGTAAACTGGCTCACATGAGCAAGGTGTATCCTGTGGGTTTCTTGTATCTCTGGCTGGTCTAAGCAAACCCGTATCTTGGTGGTGGTAGTATAGATGGTTTCTACCTTGGCTCTACGTGAACTCAAGAATGATACCATAATTGTCTTACCAGCAGATAAAGGTAACGCCACAGTTGTACTAGCACAGGAGGACTACACGAAGAAGATAACCGATCTGCTCGAGACGAACAGTTACACCGTGCTCAAACACGATCCTACATCGTGGATACTATGTGACACGAACAAACTGATAAAGAATTTCTCTCTGGATGACATCAACAAAAAGAGACTAAAAACATCGAAGGCGCTGCTCCCAAGGGATGTACCGCTGCGATCCATTGTCAGTGCTATCGGGGATCCTACCGACAAGTTCCGAGGAATAAAACACAAAGTTTGGATTCACCATTTATTGATAACTTTCAGAGCGGAATGGCTGGTCTTAAAAATTGCTTGTTGCTTTGGAGGTTGGTTGTCATCGTCGTTCACTTCAGCAGTAGCAAAGTTTCCTTGGAACATTGCGAACCAGAGTTCCAGATGGGTTGAACGGCGAAATTTTCATGGCGACGCGGTGGAAATTGGTTACATTAACTGGCATGGATCGAGACTTATTGTGCACAGACATGCTGTTACCGATTACTTCTACACTTTCGTGGAAATCTAATATCTTTTCACCTACTGGTGATTTCGCGATTGAGATCACGTCGGGGTCACCCCTTTTGTATTTTCTTTTCTTTTTGATTTAAATTTTTTACCTAAAGCTTCTTTGCTGCCACTTACATCTAAGATTCTAATCTGCGTATGTTGCTTAATAATAATAAAATCTGTTTTAGACTTTGGTTGGTATGTTACAGCTATTCTTGTACGAGTATGAGGCTTTAGTGCACAGGAGGCAAACTATCTATGAAAAATTAAAAATGAATCTAGAAAATATTATACCTATTTAGCAAGAGACTTGTACAAATTGGTACAAGGGACAAGAATACTGTAAAAAAATGAGAAAAGCACTATAAGTCCATAAGACTGCAGTGCTACCGGAAACGGTAGAGGTCAAACGGCTCTCAACAAAAAAACTATATTCATATATATTTATGTATTTCTTTGTGCTTGAACCATGCCTGACATACCTCTACAAATCTTTCTTTATTATTATTCACACTAGTTTCTCCTATAATAACTATATCCATATTAAGGTTTTCAATTTCTTGGAATACTTCAGCTGATTGGGTTGCTATCCCTCGACCCATCTGTTCCAAAGCTATTTGATTAAGAAGTTTTGTGATTTGCTAAAATTGCCCAAGGGATGAGGTGTAGGGCCACCTCCCAAACTCCCAACCTGGAAGACCAGGTGATATTTGCTTCGTTCTTTTTTTTTTCTTTTGAACTGATTATCTTCCGTTGCCTTCTTGGAATATCTAGTTCTTTTGTTTCTTTGGTTAATTTTGACAGTCTACACTTGTTGCACTCCGAATCATTGACCAAATATCTTCGCCTATACCGTAGGTAAGAGCCCTCACAGGATGCCATTACCTAGGTCAAATAAACCTTGTTTTCTTTGTGGGGTTGTTACTTCCCTCCCCTCCTTTCTTATCCAGGCTTGGGACCAGCATAGGCGGAGTTGTTTATTAGGCTTTTATACATATTAAAAAAAGCCTATTGCGTACGGCGTCACGAATTCCGTTTCTTTCTCTAGCATTGCTGTAATGGACGCTGGTGTCAAGTTGACATACCGAAATATGTAGCAATCATTTGTGTACTTCCACCTGGTCCCAAAAATACTCGAAGGATTATCGCGCCGGGCGATAAACAGTAGCGCAGCGGTCGGCTGGTGGGATAATTGCACCTCGATGTTACCAATAACATGAGTTTAACTTGGTAAATATTAACAACGTTTGACGATATATTACTTCAACACTTATGGCTACATGGTCGGTAACTGAATTTAAAATGACCTATGTACTGTCAAGCTCACTTTTAAGGCGTCAAAATGACAATTGCTTTGTCACGTCGTTTTTGAGTTGGAGAATCTGTCAAAATGAATTACAGTGTGTTACAAATTTGCGATATACAGGTCGTAATAAAATTAAACGGAAAAAAATAAAAATTTTAAATAATTAGTAATTTTTTAAGGCAAAATTACGTGTGGTTGGTAAATAAAAATTAAAATGACATCTGTACTGTTAGGTTTACCTGTGCGAGGTGAAATGGTTTTTCTTGTCGCAGCTATAGTTTTATGCCTTTATACATATAAAACGTATGGTCTATCTGTCCGCCCGTCTGTCCACTTATCCGTCGTTTTTTCAGATTTTTAATAACATACGCCTATATTGTTGTTTAATTGATAGCAATAGATACGAATAGATTTACAATTCTTTAATATGATTTACATAGTTTTACGTCCCCGTTCGTATAAATGGCCGGGATATCTGTGGAACCTTGTTCCACGTTCCCACCTTGTTATTAATATTTGCAATCCAATAATAAAAAATAACGCATTAGGAAAAATGCAACCGTCTAATTAAAATATGAAATAATAATTACTTTTGGGTTACTATGTATAAGTTTTAAGTTAAGATCTTGTAATGTAGAAATTGTGCGATATTATAAACCTCAACAAATAGAATACAAAAACCCCTCACCCGACTCGCTAATAATTATTAAAAAAATGAAATTTAAGTGGAACAACTTTTGTAGTTTACCCAATTCTAATTCTAATATTCACTATCTCAGAACGGGAACATCGCGTTATGTTTTCTAAAATTAAATATATTTGCATGCGAACGGGTGAAAGCTTTAGTATAATTTATTTTAAATTGACAGTTATTGATTTTGCATCTTTAATTTTGGAAAATTAATTATTGAAAAGGCTACATTCAGGTCTTTTTGTTTAAATTTTATTTTTTTAATCTTCTTGTGGTATTACACTTTCTGTATTACTGGAGCTGAGAGGATCAGGTAAGACTGCGATGATATTCCTATTACTTAAACTCCATTGAGTTATATAGACGGAAAGATCGACATACAGACCAACAGATGGCCAGGAGGAAACACATGCATACATTTATTTATCTTGTACGCCAACATAGTATCAGAGTTGTTTTACACTTACATAATCCGTTATGTTTCTTGGAAGCGGCACGTATTTGTTATCTTTGTTATATTTATTGAGTCTTCCGCTCATTTGTGTAATTTTCTATGTAAAGGTGCTGCATCCGGTTTCCTACGCTCAGTTTCTTCTAACCGAAGTCAAAAAATTGGTCTTAGAATTTAGCATGCCAAATTCCAAAATTATGGAAAATTTCCAGTTTTTCTTTGTTTGGAGTGTCATGTTTGTACTCGGCAAGTCTTCGTCTCGAATCTTAGGTAGGTCGGAGATTTTTCAACATTTTCTGACGTCACTCGCTCTTTCATCGTATCGCTAGATACCCGAGATTAAATAGAGAGGCGGCGGAGATTTATAAATATAAAAATAATTTTAACAGCGACTACGGATTCAGTTTACTTAAATTTTGGTTTATCGCTCTTAAGAAGCACGTAGAAGTCAACTCTCAATTTCAAGGTTGAATATTTTTTTAAAAGATTTTTTATTGTCAACTTTTGGAATAATTTAACGTTCAAAAATTCGTTCTCTGCTGAAAACATTGAGCTGGTGTTAAGTAATATAAGGAAAAAGCAGTTTCGCTGTAAGCTGGTAGCTGATGAGAGTAGACTGTAACACGCACCAGTCGGGTTAGTTGGGAGTTAGACGCCGGTAAGTGAGTATATGTAGTGTATAAATTTTCGTCATATTTGTCCTGGCTCAACTTTTTGATCACTCCTCGTATTTGCTGTTTACTTTTAAATTTAATTTTTCGATAGCGTTAGTTTGGTGTCTCCTGTTAAAATTGCTTTGATGGGTTCTGAGATGGTGATTGCTCGTTTCCGGTAGAGGCCTTCCGCGACGCTACTTACCGCAACGGTTTGCAGCCATCACCTACTGAACTGCAACTAATGGATTACTACGAGCCATGGGCGTGATCTCGTGTACGGATCGCTGGTTTCGACGATCATGGTCGATTGTAGGTCTGCTGTAAATTGAAAAAACGGCTAACGCGGATGTGGCCGGGTTTAGCATTCGCAGGTTTAAAACCGAGTCGCGCAAAATAAGGACAGCGGCGCAGTTAGAACGAACGAATTCAATAAAAATAAGACACCGCAGTCCAATCAAACAATTTTCTTAATAAATAATATGTAGTTTGAATGTTAACAGGAATTTTATTATTATTATTTATATGTTAGAATTTTTATTAGAATATTAAATATGTTCATAAAGTTATGATGGATGAGCTTTAAATTTAAACGTAGCCGGTCATGTGAGACGAAGTATCACATCATCATGTAATTGAATGGACTTTTGATTTATGAAGTTCCAATTTACGACTAACCTTCTCTGTGGCCAATGTCATGAATTAATAAATTTGTAACCTTTTCTAGTAATATCTACTTTTAAAATATGCAAGTGCACATGTAACCGAGGCTTTTTGTCCCACTGCTGTAATTAGAAATTGATAGATTAGCTTAATATAAATAGTCGCTTTTCAACATCTTGCAATCGACTATTAACAATTGACGAAATGTATGCTGAACTAAGTGATAGTCACGATAGATGGGTTCCTCACCTTAATAAGATCTTTTAAAGCTTCTCGACGAAATATGGACATATATTGAGTCTCCACGAGTAAGTAGGAGGTAAGGAACGAAAGATGAGCATCCATTCACCAATATCAATATAAAGTTGTTTGCGAGAAAGGTTCTTGCAACCGTGTCTGCTTAATAAAAAGTAAAAACCACCTATTGCCCAAAAGGACGCCACGTTCCGTTTAAAAGTGCGTTTGTTTTTCAGGGCAACACCTACCCTCATTTTTCTGTCGTAAAGTCAAAATGAAGCTTCTCAAAAATGCCTTAGCAGGGCAGGGGTTTGAAAGCAACGATTAAGTAGAGGAAAATTTCCGCATTGTTTTAGACCTCGCGCGTGCGCAAACAACGCGGCTGAAAAGTCATTATATCCGCTGCTCGACCGTGACGGCGGGGGCAACAAAAACTGCGGCCGCGGACGTCTATACGACGGTGTATCTGCAGAGCGCTTTCGTTACAATATGAATGTGTATTCAACCTAATATTCACCCCTAACGTTTCTTAGCTTTCTTTAGAATCTTTATACCATCTTTGTTTTATTTTGTCTTTAAAAAATTACTTAAATGTCTTAAATTACTTTTAAATGTCGAAATATTGGACTATTTTTAGTGCCTTGTTTTTTGTTAAATTTTGTTAATTATTTTTTCTTAAGAGATTATTAGGATTAGAATCGTCGCAGTCGCGGCTAATGAAAATCGTCGAAATCCATTTAGATGTCGACTTGTTATTAAACATTCCATGTAGCATCCAATTTAAAATTATCACAGACACATATTAGTGATGTGTAATAGCTCCCTCTACGTAAATTTCCGCTCCAGCCGCTTTGTCCCTTGCGAAACAATTCTCGCCTTGTAAACTGTGTTTCTACAGGTGGCACGCTTTGCATGTTTAATGTTTCAAAGTCGCTTATTTACGATGGCTTTATTTTTCTACTTCTCACGTTTGAATGGAGTTGTAATCGTCATTCTTCGGGCGTTCCATCGTAGGATTTTATTCGAAGCTAGTAGTTAGCACGAAAGCGGGCAAAGTGCTGTTGGAATTCCAAATTAGTTTTTTAATTACTTAAACTGACCGGCAGTTTCTTTTAGGCATTTTATTTTTTCTGATTTATGCATGTTCGCAGCTTAGGATTACTTATCGCGCTATTTAGAGACATTAATGAAAAATAAGCTCAACTAAGCACTAAAAAACGTACAGGTGGCATAATTGCTTTGGCTTTCAGACAAAAAAAATTGCTTGAGTGATTACTATAATAACGGAAGTGGAAGGCTCAAGATCAATCGATACCACTCGCAAAGCCCAAAAAAGTTTTGATTTGCACAAGTAAACGGAAAATGCTGTTTATTGTAAGCTATTAAAATCGAATGAGACAATGTCGGTTACCGTTGTACAGTGTTTGAGATATGGTATCATTACCATATTTTTGAAGTATTTACTTGGGACATCCAAGAATGATTGGCACTATACCCACCAATCTTTTATTAGAGATATGTTCCTTTAATGTCTGAGAATTTTTGACATCGCTTAAAGCTTTTCTAAAGCTTTTATAAACTATTTTTTGGGTGGACTATGGTTCCGCTTATGTACAGCTGTCTGAAGCTTGTTGGAAAAGAACTTTTTACAGCCCACTGTCTCTTTCATTGCACCAAAAAAAGCGCAAGCTCCAGTGAATATGCAGAATGGCAACAACATGGCAACTAACGTATCGCCACGCACTGTGATATTGAAGAAACACACCTCATTTGCATTTCTTACGACGGCGTTACTGAACACATCGACATTCTCTTCAGTGACCCGCAATACTGCTAACTGGTAATATTTTCACAAATTCCATCATTTCATCAGCAGAACTCGCTCCTGATCTCTAAAAACAATCACCATTTGTTTCTTTTCTGGCATCTTGTAACTGAACCACGATTTGTCTGCTGTGTGCAACCATTGACATATTTTCACACGTTTTTGTTTTTGGTGGGCAATGAGAGTATGGGCAACCCACTGTGTACAGACCTTTGTCATCTTTAAGTCCTCATGGATGTATACTGGATAATGTGTGGTTTACGCGTATTTGACAGACGTCCGATATCCAACGAAACACAATTCTGAGATTTGATGCTGCATTTTCAAACATACTACAACCTCGTATGGATTGCCAAAACAGTCAATTTTTTTCTTATAATGAGCCACACTGCCCCAGATTGTTTTCTTTTTTTTTGCCACAACTGCACTCGCGTTCTAGCATCTGGTGGCATAATACATATACCATGGGCGTCCATTTCAATCCACGACGTCATCAGAGTTTTAAGTGTCTATTATTTTTGAACTTCCCAAATATTATTGGTATCTAAAGACAAGGAGAGTATTTATTTTACGATATCTGGGTATCCTTCTTCTAGACGCTTTTTAGATATTTAGGTCATTTATCTTTATCATATCTTACAGTCATCACTGCTTAACTCTTTTCCAATACAATAATTTGAAGTGAAATTTAATGGCTACAACTGTAACCCTTGGTTTGTATGCTACTCGTTCCTTCATTGATTTCCGACAATCGAAAAAAGACATGAAAAGGGTTATATTATTTCGCAAGTGTCACAACAGGGAGAACACGTTCCCACAAACTTCTGGATCTAATAACTCTATTCTTAGATTAGATCTGGCTGATGTTATTCAAAATTTATAGCCATTTTTCTTGTTAAAAGGCTTGACTGACGTTACTAGCATCATAGTTTCATGTACAAATTAGTTCAATTGCATGTTTTAAATTCACTGCTTTTAACAGAAGAATCTCTTGAGATGAAGTTCCCGATTAGCTTTTGTGGAGGTCAGCACTATTTTTTATAAATTCACTCTTGAAGTCAAACATACAAATGGGAGAAACTTGAAAATTTCCCCTTTTTTTAACTAAAAGAAGCGAGAAATCTATAGCAGTCGACACTCCTTATTTTTGGTATGAAAACTTTATCGAAAAATTTTCTTTGGTCCATTTTCTCCAAATTCACTAAAATGACGGTAACAAACCATCGCCATTAAAAATTGAATGAGAAACATTTTTTTATTGCTTTTCTATAAAGTTTTCTTAAAATGTATCTTGATTTTTGTTTATCAACAGGTTGGTAAAGGTTTTGGACTTTCCTTTCTCTCATATTTGCCTGGTGCTCTTTCTTCGTATCGCTCACCTTTGAAAAAGGCCAAATTCATTGTAGACTTATCAAAGCAGTGTATCCTATTGAAATTTTATTAGAAGTTGGTAGTCTGTTCTGAAGTCACGAGTCTTTGAAAATTATAGACCTCAGTCACTTCACACGATGTGTAAAGAGGACTTCAATAGATTAGATAATGTCTTCTTCTTAGAAAATCAAGATCCTAATCAAGTCTACTATGTTGCAAACTGATAAAGGTTTTTCTAACTTGAAACGTGTCCATCTGTCAGTTGCGGAGGTATTAAAAACAGAATTATTAAAAAAAAACAATAAAACAGAAAAAAGGAAGAACATGTAGACTAGGGTTAATTAGTTTATGAATAATCCCTATTTCAAAATCTAATTTTACGTAAAAAACAGCCAAAGTATTCATTCTAAGGTAGACAAAATACAATAAGGTAAAACAAAAACAAACAAACTGTAGTTTTGACGAATACTTGAATCAGCGTTTGGCCTATCCGGTTGTTTGAGCTACGGTGTGAAACGAACAAAGGCGAGGAAGGTGATTGGATAGAAAAAAGAAGTGATTTGCGGAGATTTAAATGCAAAATAAAATGCACTAAGGAATCAAAGCAGAATTGCCCAGCTTTCCTAATATTTATGTGTTGAAACTTTCTTCAGTATCCTTAAGTTAAACTTTAGATTTCTATTCAGCAAGTCTCTCAGCTAACCATTTGAAACCATTGATTAAATTTTGCTTCCAAGTATTAGTATGATAGTCTGAGTAGCGATAGTAGCAATAGTAGCAATTTAATCATTATGACGAAATATGGAAGGAGCTGTTCAACTTTTCATCCGTTGAATTTTTTTAAATTTGTTGTATTGTAGCGAATTCGAACGTCCCTCATGTTTCCACCGTTACGTTACTGGTCGAAAGGTAGACATAGTTCTTTTCAGCCGCGCTACTTCTACGATGACTTGCGGAAATTGCCGGATGTTTTCCAGATGGTTCTTGTAGGCTCCAGAACGCAGCGATCTTGTAATCTGTAATATTGCAACGAGATTCAAACACCAAATGGCAGGTGATTTAAACTACACTCTGCGACAAAAGTTGGGACGATCGTCGGATTTCATAATTTACTTGACCCATTTGGCTGATATTATCAGATTAAATCCTCCTTGTGGCCATTAGTAGATACAAGAACAACAACAGTCAACGAATAAACCAGAAAAACTTTCAAATTTGTTGCAACAAAATTTTGGACAAACTTACAAAATACAATTAAACTTGGCCTCTTTTCTTCCCAATAACCAACAAACACTTATTCATACTATCGTAGAGTCCCTTGATCACTTTAGAATCAATTATGATGATTGATTTACACAAATAATTTATTTTTATTCTTAAACTGTCTTTGCTCATAAACTTTCTTTTGTAAAACGTTCAAATCCCGACTTTAGGTTAACCAATCACTTGTGCTCACTTCCTAGTCATCAAAACACTCGGCGCCTCACGACTTACTTCTATCAACAAGTTGTCTTTACTTGTAATTTCACCCAAAATCGTGATATTTCCGCCCTACTCGACGTCTAGTTTGTTTCAAACTTCTATTATCTGTTCCGTAGGATCCAAAATTCCCTAGGAAATCTAAATTGAAGTACAAATCCAACGAAAAAAATCAGTTCCAAAAATAAAATGTCAGTGTGCAAAGTTGAGCCTCGTCATCTTGTGATTTATTAAGGGCAGTTTGTGTAGAACACCTTGTCACGCTTCATTTCCCTTTGAATTGTTTAACGATTGACCTTATTGCCAGATTGGATCTCGACGACAACATGACATTTGATTTGGTAATAGTCATAGGGAGGTTTTAATTTGAGAATATCAGCTAAATGATCCAAGATCGTGAGATCAAAGAGTCTTTTAAACGTTTGTTATGGCATCTATGCTCGTATTGGATTTGATTTGACTAGGACAAAAACTAGATAGTATAACATGGTGCGAAATAAGAAGTTTATCTCGAAAATATTGAGCTAATTTTGATATAATTAAAGCGGATTGAGCAGCCGCGATGTACGTAACCTGACAGCCAATGAGAACGGACTTTAATGGTTATGTGTGATGAAGGAGGACTTTATTGGGAGTTAGAAACTGATGAGTGAGCACATATAGCTTTTTATTTCACTTTCAATGATTGAGCGGATAGAGCAGCGAATCTGCATCAAATGTTGTGTTAAGTTAGAACTCTTTAGAAACTGTTCGGATATTTAAGAAGTTTTTCGGGGATAGTACAATGACTAAGTAAAGCTACGATACAAACGATTCAAAGATGGTTGGGAATCTGTCGAAAATGGTCCATGTTCTGGAAGAGCAGCAAGGAACAAAACACCACGTTAAACGTGTATGGGCTACAATCAATACCAAAGTGACATAAAAGCGTCGTGGCAAAATTTGTTTCTCAACTACTACTATCAAAGCAAAAGAAATGTTAGTCGTAATTGAAACTTGGGTTTACGATTAGGATCCGGAAACAAAGATTCGGTTGTTCCAATGGTAGTCTTCTGGTACAGCACACTGAAGAAAGTGGGTAAAAGTTGCAACAAGGTCAATTTTCTTGTATCTTGTAGCATTTCTATTACGTATATAGATGTGTTCTTTTTATAATTGTAATTTTTTATTATATGGTTTGGTACTTTCGAAAACCGACATAAATTTTAAATCCTTCAATGAGAAGAAGTATGAAATCACGTTTATGACATCACATCAGGAGATGGAACATGAATTTATTTATATTTATTTTTCCGGACAAAATGTTTCTATTACGTCAAGAGTACTCGAGGTTTGTAAAAACATAATTTTCAATAGGATTTTTTTTAATGGAATAAGAATTTTGATAACTGGTTTGAGCGAATCAAAAAGTGTATTGAAGTTAACGGTGAATACTTTAAAAAATAATAAAACAACTTTTCCCACTTTCCTTTTATTAGAAATGTTTCTAAAACTTTCAGCTTTTTCCCAGTAAAAGATACTAAAAATATCTATAACAATACTCAACAATAAAGTTTATACCAGAAATCATTATGTGAATAGAAAGTAAATTTTACATCAGAGTCTTTTAACAAAAAGAGTGACTAGAACACTCCCTTTCAGTTCATTTGAATTTACGTCTTTATTTTTCTGAGGAAAATAAAACAATTTCTGTAAAGTACCTACACCAATATTTTATCCAGAATTCATAGTTGTTTATACATACAGTCGTGTGTCGTAAATTGGACCGCTGTTAACCCTGAAACGTCCGGCCCTTATTGATCTTCGGCTACATTCTTTCAGTTTATTCGGATAACAAGTGGACACAAGTGTAATTACAGTACAAATAAATTAAGTTATGTGCGACGGCTCTCAACCAATAAACGTCCACGTTTTTGTGATAAATTAGGTTAAAAGCCATTTAGCTGCAAAGACGTTACAGTTCAATTAACACAGGCACAAGTAAGTTAAACTGCCAAACGCAACTAAAAGCAGATGAATATAACACAATTTTGAGAAGAGGGCCCGGCTAAATACCTACTTCGATCTTATGTTATATTCATTGTCTGTAGGAAGACTTATTCGTATTAATAAAACATCAAGAAATGTAATTAAAAATTAAATGTTTCCAAGAATCCCTACAGTACGTAGTATTCTCACGAACACAGTTATAAATTGATTAGATCAAAAAAGAAAAGGATTTACAAGTATTTTTAGAACTTACGAGGTAAGCACTAAAAGTTTCCGGTCCGACTATATTCCAGGACCAAATAAAAAATAAAACAATAGACTTTTTTTCTATATAGTCCCCATGTATTTCAACATATCTGATACATCTACAAATTAGCATTTTATCTGCAAGATGCTCCGACACAGTTCTCCTGCAACAATTCATCGTTGTTTTCTACCCGAAAGTATTTCTTCAGTTTTTAAAATAGAAAGTAGTTACTGGGCGTTAGATTCAGACGGGGTGAGTGGGAAAATTTCTCAAAGCCTCATGGATAGGAACGTTATTGTGCAAAAGGCTGATAGTTCGCCTATTTTTCTCGATAACACCCTATAATTTTTTTTAATGACATAATAGCATATTTACAATCTACTTCCAGAAGAAAGGAGTATTAAGTAAATGCGGTAAATGTAATACAAAGTGTATAAGGGAAGCATTCACTAATGTTTTTCCTTTAGATGATTTCTTCTTTGTTATATTAAATCTTGAGGCCAGGTTCTGTGGAGTCTTTTTGTGTTTGGACCGCTTTCATATAACTGCTCTATCAATCCTATAATTTATGCCGTAAGCTGACTTAATACTCTGACGAATTTCTGAACGTCACCATAAAGGTACCATCACTTTGCGAAGTTCGCGGCTAATACCGGGGTCACCGACAAGCGGCGATCATAAACTTTTTATTGTATGGCCAGCTGCTGTTGAGACCCCCGCATTACTTGTACACGTGCAAGGATTAGATCAGAGCGTCGACGTCGTGGACATTCTTACCTGAAAGGTATCTGGGTCTGAGCCCTAACCTTTCTTCTTTGAGAATCCCTGGCGTTGGAAGTTAGTGTGCCATTGTAGGGGCATCCAATGTGGCGGGAGCTTAATAGTGGACCCAGGTATTCAGTGAGTTTTGAACATGCCAAGGATGGCGGTTGCAGGACATTAACCCTGCGATCACCTTCAGGAAATTTGTGGCGTTCTGCGTGGCCGCGACAATATTGTTGAACGAGTCCAGGAAGATCTACGTACTCGATAAGCGCCGCAATGGTCCACTACTGGTGTTGCGGCTGAGGCTGATGATTCTGCAGAAGCGTCTCCCTTAGTCCTTGCGACATAGCCCATCCCGAAAGTAGTTGTCATCATGTGGGGTGCTGGTTTGGGAAATGTTGAGAATCCTGCAAGCTGGCATGATACAAAGTCCGCACAGGTGGCGGGCTCGCTCCGGAGTTTCTGGCATTCCCCGGAATGATGGATTCCATCGCTCTTGACGCACTTCAAGCTGGCGCGACAGCAACGTTACGCGTGCCCGAATCATTGACACCTGTGGCATTGGTTGACGAGATTCTTCTTATGCAGCTGCTTCACTGTCATCGCACGTTAAAGATAGATTTGCCCTTTTCGCGCCGCTCAAGCTTGGGAAACATGAGCGGCATTGGACGATATTGTATTCGAGGAGCTCCTGTTTCATCTTTTCCTCGGCGGTATATTCGGAGACGTCTCTCATTAACGGCTTGGGCATACCTGTCTGCTCGCAGTAGGTGACAGTACAAACTCGATCTTCGCCTCCTCCAGGAAGCGAGTAAAGTTTCTGTAATCTTCAATCCATCCGCTACATTTTTCGTTTTTAAGAAGCCGATCTTCCGTTTGTGGGTGGTTTTGTGCGCGGTAGACAGGCTTCTTTCGTCCGCAGGATCACATGCGGAATTTTTTTCCTGAGGGAAGCGCTTACCGGACAAGGTGTTGTTTAGAAATATGTCTCTTAACATATTAAGGGGCCTAAGCAATATGCCATCCAAACCCAAATTTCAGACCAGCGGAGTCACGAGTTACATGTTACCGTCAAAAGCCGTTTTATCTATCTCCCGTCATCTGTGATTGGCATAAGTTACTATCGTAACATCACACTTCTGCAATAACGTACTAAGTGCTCATAGCAAGTGGTGCTGTACTTAAAACCGGATGAACGATCATTTACTGAACGGAAGACTGTTTACTAGTTTGAAGAGTAACCGTTTATTACCTCCTCCATATTAAGCATGGTTTTGTTTTCGCCCATGTTAGAACTATTTGAAAAGTTTTTTTTTAGATTTTGTCATTATCCTAACCTTTTAGGTACTTATTAAGTAGTGAGCAACTTTGAAATAATCCCCTCACTTTCTATCCATATGCGCCATCTTTCCAGGAACTGCTGCATTACATTTCGAAAAAGTAGAGTGGTTTGAAGTTGATAAACTCAACCAGACCGTTCTCAACATCTTCAACAGGGAAATTTGGTATCATAAAGGTGATAATGCTAAAGAAAAAAGTCTGACGAATACTATGAATGTGATAGTCCTCCAACCCAGATCGGAGATCATTTCTAAAGTCATTCTGGTGATTTGCGGTCGCACATTATCCCTTGTCTACATAAAGCTTTTTTGCGTTTAGCATGTTATCACTCTTAGTGAAAAAAAATATTCCGATGTTACCAACATTTGCACAGTAATATCTTATTGATGGTTGATAGTTCACTTGGATAAACCTACGATTTTTGCCTATTTATATTCTGAGAGACAATCCATTTTTTGTTGAAGGTCACAATCTGGTGCACAAAATCTTTCTTTTGGAATCTGGAGAACAACTACATTGCAACAGCATAGGTTTATCTTTGTTCTCAGTTATAATTTCATGGGCAACCTAAAAACATTTCTTATGTAGACGTTTAGATATGTCTTGACGTATTACTGAGTTATTTTATAAGTTAATATGATTGTATACTGCAGAAATTCTCTTCCAAAACTTGCTCTAGTTTTTCATCTTTGACTACCTTTGATTTTCAGTACATTCGACATCATGCAGATCAAAATTTTGATTCGTAAACCCATCAGAACTACTTGTTGTACAAATCATTTCTTAAGTTTCACCGCCCCTTTTTTCAGTTGATGCGCGAAAAGTGTATCACGACATTGCTTTCATTACTGATCTTTAGGTGATGTTAATGGCATAGGCATCTCTAGTAGTGCGTTGTAAAGATGGCAGATGACGCTTTACTATGATTATTTGCATAGGACTATAATCGATTGAAGTTAAGAAATCGAAAATTACGTTTGTGCATGTACTTGCATACGAGGTGCACTCAAAAATAATTACAATCAGTTATTGCAGTTAGTTAATATCGCCCACAAGTAGATTTGACAACCTTTATGCAAGCGATGGTTTTTGAAATGAGAGCACTAAGATAATCTTTAAAAAGGGTGACCATGAGTCCTCAAAACTGGAACTAAAGTGTAGACAATGTAGTGAACCTATTGTCAACAATATTTTGAAATGTACTGTGATCTAATCAAAAACAGTTTGTTTAGAAGAATATAGAGTACATTAAAGTAGTCAAATGACCTTTTTCAAGTTGATAACAACCTTGGATTATGATTTTCACTAATATTTGAACTATGCACTTGTTCGAGCAGTGACGAATTTGAATACCTAAATTGTGGTTACTGCGATCGACAACTAAGCGCAACAACTTCAGACTTACCCGGAAACTGGTTTGAACCAGAATATAAAGCTTGCTCAGAATAGAATTCGACCTTGAAAAATTCGTTTTTCAACTACATGTTAGTTGAGCATTTACAACAAAATTTATTATAAACCTCATATTACAAATCGATGCACATTTTTTTCTATAATGTTCTTCATATGTTCTTTCATATGTTCTTCCTCGCTGCCCGGTCGTCACGCACCATTTCTGATGCGGGGCGATGTGGTGAGTACTGCGCCTTACCCTTTATTGGAAGTGAGCATGGGTACTCAATTATTTTTAGTGAATGAATAGGCCACCCGCCAGGCATCAGAGCCCGGGAATGAACCCGGGTCTGTCCGCATCGCAGCCTAACTTTTGTTATAGTGCTTTATTGAAGCATGTTTTCCAAATCCTCCCTTCCTTTTTGATGCATTTGATTTGACGATTGCACAACCTTTTAATGTTATTTTCATAACAAGACGCGGAGTGGTTCCGGGGCCATTTATATATAAATTGCTTAATTATTTATTATGGTTTCAAAGTTGGGGTTGGTACGGATATATTGTGGTACAAAATATTTTGCTCCAATTTGGCTCGCATTACTACAGTATTATGTAGAGAAGGGTTGCGTGGAAGAAACACATTTCTGATTTCAATATCACTAGCAGATCGCGATTTGTTGTACTCAAAATGGAGTTTCGAGGACCTTTCCCGCAATGAGCTTGGATGTGACTTTGGTGGATGCACGTTTGTCTTTCGTTTAGCATTCCATACCTGTTGATTTGAATTATAGGCTGTAATTATAGACCTAAATCTCTTTGGCACACAATTCATCAGTTGCCAGCTGCCGATTGTCCTCAGTAAACTCACTAATTTAAGTAGCTTCTGTCTCGATGTTGCTAGTGCAAGTGTGTCACACGTATGTTACATTCCCGACCTTGCATCATCCCATTTTAACACATGGCTGCTAAATAACATATCTCTAGTCTGGACAGAGTATCAGTTACCTTACATGTTCTGTTAAAAATTTCATCTGTAACACGTCATTGCTTTTCGCCCACAACCAATTGCGGTGTCCCAGTTCTTCACATCGGCAATGCGACAAAAAGTGTCGATTAAATTTGACTCAGCTGTGTATAATTAATGCTGATTTTCGTAATTGGGGATTTATCTATTTGGTGTGAAGTAATAGCAGCACTTTTACTTACTCCAAATTAATGCCTGATAAGTGGAGAGACCCGATTTTAAGGCTTTCTCAATACCGCTCTCCTGTGTGCGAGACGTAAATAAATCAAAGCGAAGCTTATTGATGATTCAGCATCCGTCTTAGATCCATTAGCGTTCTGTCATACCATAACAAATTATTTAATTAAGCCGATGGCTGCTCCATGTATTCGTTACTCATGTCGCGGCCCTCGAAATAATGTCCCCTATTAGCCGCCAATTTGCGAGGTTTTAGGATGCAGAAATAATTAGCCCGGCGAGTTGTCTTTTTCGCTGCAGCCTTTAGCTCAAACGAAACCGTGTGAAAAATTTTATTGGACCCGTCGCGGAAGCCAGCACCTTTTAGTTCATCTTGCTTTTATATAAATTAGTATCGGCTGCTGCGGCCCGAATAACTGTTTGATGGCGATTATTCGCGGCCGACCATTAACGTAATTGAACAAGAAAATTGATGGGCGCCCGCGGCCTTTATTTATTTGCTTTACCATACAATTGCCACAGTAATCGCCCTAACAACTGTAATCAGAGCTACTTCATCGCATTGATGGTATCAGACTCGGACACATCATTATTTTTGAAACACTTCTAGGTGATACTTCTAACACATTTTAGTTTTAGTTGGGCCCAGCATTTATGACGCTCACTGAACTGGAAAAACGGGTGGACTGATTATGAAGATGATCATTCGTATAATTGAATCATCTTGTAGGCTATTTCAATTTTTTATCGTTCAGGAATATTTTTTCGGGTTTATAAGACCTTCTTCACGCGTTTTATCAAGAAAAGAATGGAACACACTTGAATTTGAAAATTCAACAAAAAAAAATATAAAGTTAAATTTATGTGCATTTATGAGTTCCTCAAAATTACGCCTTTTGTCACACATATAATTCCCACCTGCACTTCCATAATTATACGTGGTTTCTTAGCGTGCACCTGTGTTTTCGCAACCCCCCATAAAAAGAAATTACAGGGTGCATTGGTTACCGTACAAAGAAATCACTCGTTGCGGGAGTAAGACAACCACGTCTCGCGATGTATGGCAGATCGCTCCATCTTGTTGAAACCAAAGATCGTCAATCTTCATATTTTCAACGGTAAACCACAACCAATTGGATGTTGTGTTACGGTAACGTTCTCCATTGACGGTAACTGCAGCCCCTCTTCATCTTCAAAGAAAAGGGACCCTATCATTCCACCTGCCCAAAAATCACACCACACAGTTGTTCTTAGTGTATACATTTTACGCTCCTGAGTGATTATATAACCACTCAAGTGAAACTGAGCTTCATCACTGAAAATTAATTTTTTTGGGTAATTTTCATCTGCTGCCAATCTCCCTACAACCCATTCAACAAATCGCCTCCGTTTTCCATGATCAGCAGGGTTAAGTTATTGCGTCAGTTGGATTTTATACGCGTGTAAAATTTGATTTAATAAAGTTGTCGGGATGTCCAACTGCTACGTCGGAGAATCGATTTTCCAGGACTGACAGTGACACATCCTTGCACAACAGCGATTTGTTGCTCTGTCCGAATCTATTGATTCCACCCAGGAAATTTCACCGTTTCCACTAAATCAGCCGTCCCAAACTTCCTCATTCGTCTTCGAACTGTAGATTCTTTGAATGCTTTCTTTCTCCTGAGAATCACACAAAGTTTTTCTGCTACTTGCGCAGCATTTTCATCGTTTTGATAAAATGTCTTAACAATAGAAACATGTTGTTTCGTTGTAAACTGTTCCATGTCAAAAACGAACCAAAACAAACTGATGCATTGGAAAAACAACTAAAGCCAACTTTGAAACAAAAAATCGGCGCTCTTTATGGAACACCCTATAGTTTCACATGAAATGTCTGATGTAGTAGGGTAAAAATAATAGTCTGTAATTTTCACTCGAAAAACATTTATTCCGTAAAACATGACAATCACTGTCGAAAAGTAATGTGAAAATTTTATTTTTAAAAAATCTGAATTTATACAGTGCTAATTGCATATATTTGACTGAACTCAAGAAAAGATGAAAATCTATCGGTGAAAGGCCAAGTGATCTCCATAGATATCTTGCATTGTCGATTGATCAAAAATAGCTGTTTTAAACGTGGATAAGGTGTCTCATTTTCCCGATTGAAAAATAGAATCTTCTTCTTCAAGTGCCATCTCCGCTTCGGAGGTTGGCAATCATATTGGCTATTCTAATTTTTGATATTGCTACTCGAAACAGTTGACCAGAGCTGCAATCAAACCATTCTCGTAGATTGGCAGCCATGACATTCGTTTCTACCAACCTTCTTTTTCCCATGATCTTGCCCTGTATATTTTGAGAGACAATCCTTTTTTGTTTGAAGGTCACAATCTGGTGCACAAAATCTTTCTTTTGGAATCTGGAGAACAACTACATTGCAACAGCATACGGTTTATCTTTGTTCTCAGTTATAATTTCATGTGCAACCTAAAAACATTTCTTATGTAGACGTTTAGATATGTCTTGACGTATTACTGAGTTCTTTTATAAGTTAATATGATTGTATACTGCAGAAATTCTCTTCCAAAACTTGCTCTAGTTTTTCATCTACATTCAGTACATTCGACATCATGCAGATCAAAATTTTGATTCGTAAACCCATCAGAACTACTTGTTGTACAAATCATTTCTTAAGTTTCACCGCCCCTGTAATCGGCGGAAATTTGACCTACCCAGTTTTTCACATTTCTGGACGAATTATAGCCTCAGGACACCAAAACAGTTGTTTTGAGCCATTGGTTCGTGTGTGTGTGTGTGTGTGTCTGTCTGTCAGTGAACAAGATATCTTGAGAACCGTAAGAGCTAGAGACTTGAAATTTGGTATGCAAATTACTTGTAGGTAGGGGAAGTGCAAGTTGCGACTTTCTTCTTCTTTTTTGTTATTTTCGGTTTTATTAAAACCTTATATATTCTGAGTTTTATTTTTTGATTATCTTCTCGTCTTTCAGTACAGACTTATTTGTAGAGTATACTTTATTGTCTGTGTATATTTTTTCCTTAATATCCAGTTCTTTTTAACTTTCCGTTTCTAACTCTTGTAGTTCTCATTGACCTCTGTATATTATCACTATATTATTAATATACGCTATTATTTGTTTTATTTATTTTTTTAATTTCTCTTTTGTCTTCCTATTCCTTTCCTATTCTCATTCGATGTTCCTTTCCATTTTTATAGCTTGAGTCGTTATTTGATGCTCCTTTACTGTTTTCATTAATTTTTTAATTTATTTCTGTACATTGGCTTGGTATATAAATCACAAGATTTTTACTATCATCCCACTTGTATTATTTTATTGTCAATGGTTATATTTTGTAGTTTACACTGTTAAAATAAATTATGTATAGTTTCTATCGTTTTATCTTAATTCAACCTAAAAAAGAGAAAGGGAGTGTCGCTCCACCTTCTAGAATATCAATATTAAAATTTCAGAGAAGGAAATTTTCGATTAATAAATACAGTCGTGGGGGCTTGACTTCTAACATTATAGGTGACAAATTAATGGAGAGAAGTTGACTATAATCTATCGACTACAATTCGGGGGCTCTTGGAGAATTTCAAAACTACCATAAGTCGTCATCTTCGTAATAATGGGCAAGTTATAAAATAAATAAAATAAAAGATAGGTTCCACATGAAATGACTAGAGGTAGCTCTTTCCTTTTTTCAAGTTTGATTGTAGTCTGCGGTGAAAAGTAGATTGTGTATGATTATCGTAAATGCACTAGATAGTTGTTGGACCGCGAAGAAGACTGCAGACGGCATGCAAGAGCAAGTCTTCATCCCATGAAGACTATGATAGTCTAGAAAAAGTATCCAACTATTCTATTTTTCAATCGGGAAAATGGGACACCTTATCCACGTTTAAAACAGCTATTTTTGATATTTTTTTTAATTTTGATTGGCGTTTCACCGATAGATTTTCATCTTTTCTTGAGTTCAGTCAAATATATGCAATTAGCACTGTATAAATTCAGATTTGTTAAAAATAAAATTTTCACATTACTTTTCGACAGTGATTGTCATGTTTTACAGAATAAATGTTTTTCGAGTGAAAATTACAGACTATTATTTTTACCCTCCTACATCAGACATTTCATGTGAAACTATAAGGTGTTCCATAAAGAGCGTCGATTTTTTTGTTTCAAAGTTGGCTTTGGTTGTTTTTCCAGTGCATCAGTTTTTTTTGGTTCGTTTTTGACATGGAACAGTTTACAACGGAACAACGTGTTTCTATTGTTAAGACATTTTATCAAAACGATGAAAATGCTGCGCAAGTAGCAGAAAAACTTTGTGTGATTCTCAGGAGAAAGAAAGCATTCAAAGAATCTACAGTTCGAAGACGAATGAGGAAGTTTGAGACGGCTGATTTAGTGGAAACGGTGAAATTGCCTGGGCGGAATCAATAGATTTGGACAGAGCAACAAATCGCTGTTGTGTCACTGTGAAACCTGGAAAATCGATTCTTCGACGTAGCAGTTGGACATCCCGACAACTTTATTACATCAGATTTTACACGCGTATAAAATCCAACTGACGCAATAACTTAACCCTGCTCATCATGGAAAACGCAGGCGATTTGTTGAATGGGTGTTGTGGAGAGATTGGCAGCGGATAAAAATTTCCCAAAAAAATTAATTTTCAGTGATGAAGCTCAGTTTCACTTGAGTGGTTATATAATAATTCAGAAGCGTAAAATGTATACACTAAGAACAACTGCGTGGTGTGATTTTTGGGCAGGTGGAATGATAGGGTCCCTTTTCTTTGAAGATGAAGAGGGACTGCAGTTACCGTCAATGGAGAACATTACCGTAACACAACATCCAATTGGTTGTGGTTTACCACTAAAAATATGAAGATTGACGATCTTTGGTTTCAACAAAATGGAGCGATCTGCCATACATCGCGAGACGTGGTTGCCTTACTCTCGCAACGAGTGATTTCTTTGTACGGTGACCAATGTACCCTGTAATTTCTTTTTATGGGGGGTTGCGAAAACACAGGTGCACGCTAAGAAACCACGTACAATTATGGAAGTGCAGGTGGGAATTATATGTGTGACAAAAGGCGTAATTTTGAGGAACTCATAACTGCATATAATGCAATATAATCACTTTTATGAAAATTTAATTTTTTATTTTTTTTTGTTGAATTTTCAAATTCAAGTGTGTTCCATTCTTTTCTTGATAAAACGCATGAAGAAGGTCTCATAAACCCGAAAAAATATTCCTGAACGATAAAAAATTGAAATAGCCTACAAGATGATTCAATTATACGAATGATCATCTTCATAATCAGTCCACCCGTTTTTCCAGTTAAGTGAGCGTCATAAATGCTGGGCCCAACTAAAACTAAAATGTGTTAGAAGTATCACCTAGAAGCGTTTCAAAAATAATGATGTGTCCGCGTCTGATACCATCAATGCGATGAAGTAGCTCTGATTACAGTTGTTAGGGCGATTACTGTGGCAATTGTATGGGAAAGCAAATAAATAAAGGCCGCGGGCGCCCATCAATTTTCTTGTTCAATTACGTTAATGGTCGGCCGCGAATAATCGCCATCAAACAGTTATTCGGGCCGCAGCAGCCGATACTAATTTATATAAAAGCAAGATGAACTAAAAGGTGCTGGCTTCCGCGACGGGTCCAATAAAATTTTTCACACGGTTTCGTTTGAGCTAAAGGCTGCAGCGAAAAAGACAACTCGCCGGGCTAATTATTTCTGCATCCTAAAACCTCGCAAATTGGCGGCTAATAGGGGACATTGTTTCGAGGGCCGCGGCATGAGTAACGAATACATGGAGCAGCCATCGGCTTAATTAAATAATTTGTTATGGTATGACAGAACGCTAATGGATCTAAGACGGATGCTGAATCATCAATAAGCTCCGCTTTGATTTATTTACGTCTCGCACACAGGAGAGCGGTATTGAGAAAGCCTTAAAATCGGGTCTCTCCACTTATCAGGCATTAATTTGGAGTAAGTAAAAGTGCTGCTATTACTTCACACCAAATAGATTACGAATTACGAAAATCAGCATTAATTATACACAGCTGAGTCAAATTTAATCGAGACTTTTTATCGCATTGCCGATGTGAAGAACTGGGACACCGGAATTGGTTGTGGGCGAAAAGCAATGACGTTACAGATGAAATTTTTAACAGAACATGTAAGGAAACTGATACTCTGTCCAGACTAGAGATATGTTATCTAGCAGTCACGTGTTAAGATGGGATGATGCAAGGTCGGGAATGTAACATACGTGTGACACACTTGTACTAGCAACATCGAGACAGACGCTACTTAAATTAGTGAGTTTACTGAGGACAATCGGCAGCTGGCAACTGATGAATTGTGTGCCAAAGAGATTTAGGTCTATAATTCAAATCAACAGGTATGGAATGCTAAACAAAAGACAAACGTGCATCCACCAAAGTCACATCCAAGCTCATTGCGGGAAAGGTCCTCGAAACTCTATTTTGAGTACAACAAAATGAAACACAATCGCGATCTGCTAGTGATATTGAAATCAGAAATGTGTTTCTTCCACGCAACCCTTCTCTACATAATACTGTAGTAATACGAGCCAAATTTGAGCAAAATACTTTGTACCACAATATATCCGTACCAACCCCAACTTTGAAAGCATAATCTGTTGAGGTCCTTCAAGAATCTCTTGAAAGAGTAGCGGTTTGAAAACAATAATTAAGCAATTTATATATAAATGGTCCCGGAACCACTCCGCGTCTTGTTATGAAAATAACATTAAAAGGTTGTGCAATCGTCAAATCAAATGCATCAAAAAGGAAGGGAGGATTTGGAAAACATGTTTCAATAAAGCACTATAACAAAAGTTAGGCTGCGCTGCGGACAGACCCGGGTTCATTCCCGGGCTCTGATGCCTGGCGGGTGGCCTATTCATTCACTAAAAATAATTGAGTACCCATGCTCACTTCCAATAAAAGGTAAGGCGCAGTACTCACCACATCGCCCCGCATCAGAAATGGTGCGTGACGACCGGGCAGCGAGGAAGAACATATGAGAACCTTAACCTCCCAGTTAGCAGGTCTTGTCTCGTCATTATAGAAAAAAATGTGCATCGATTTGTAATATGAGGTTTATAATAAATTTTGTTGCAAATGCTCAACTAACATGTAGTTGAAAAACGAATTTTTCAAGGTCGAATTCTATTCTGAGCAAGCTTTATATTCTGGTTCAAACCAGTTTCCGGGTAAGTCTGAAGTTGTTGCGCTTCTTGCACTTGCACTTGACTGTATCCTCACATCATTTTTTCATTTATGTTTTAAGGTCGAAACGACGAGATGAAAGCGTCCTGTTTGGCGCTCGCACGAACGTCTGCGGTAACGCTGGGACAGTTGACGCGTTTTGCCTCATATGGACCTATTAAGACAAAAAGAAAAATTCATTAGAACTAGAATGAATCACGCGTTATTACAGGAAGGAGAAGATATTATGAAAAATATTAAATTACAGAGAATTAGATGGTTGGAACATATCATAAGGATGGAAAAGGAACGAAAGGAGCTGAAAATAACCAAGTGGAAATCAATAGAAACAAGGAAGAGAGGAAAGCCAAATGTTAGATTAGATGGTGGTGTTATAAAACACTTAAGAAAAAAAATGGAATCCAACGCTTATTAACAGCAAATTATGGGGGGATATAGTGACGAAAGCCGAAACGCATACGAAATCATGAGAAAAATTCACTCTAGAAAATGGATTACAAGAGCTCCAAAAAGGACTAGCAAAACACTCTAAAAAAGAACGAAGCCCCATATATAAAGCTACAGAGCTGGAAGTTTTATTTTAATGTGGTGTCCTTCATTTTCGAGGCACCGTTAAAGTCGTATTTTGAAGTTCTCCATTACTCTTTTCCGGCACATGTTGAAGAATACACGATTTTGTGAATTACTGAATTTTGTAGGAATTGAGGAGTCCTAGGGCAGCATGTATTTAACCTTACTTTTGAGATATTCCTTAGGAAAAAGTTACACAGGGCGACGTCATCGCGTTGACAGATTAGGCTCCCAGAAGACATCTCATGCAGCATTTGGAGCAAGGCTCTACTGTGGGTTGTAGCTCCATCCTAATAAAAACAAACGTTTTTCCAGTTTGAATTCATGAGAATTTAGCGCGAAAAATAGTTCAACTTTTTCACGCATTGATTAAAACTGACAGTAATCAATTGGCCTCCTTTCTCAAAAAAGTACTCAGCGCATACCAAACATGACAACTTTGCTATGGTTTATTATCGCATCTTCGTCGGTAAAGAAAACAACTGCGTCGTGTGGCATGCTTTCCAAGACGTTTCCGCACAATTTCAGGTGATTTTGCCAATCGCGTTTGGAAAATTCCATCTTCTGTTGATAAAACAAAGATTTTCTCATTACAAAACCGGTATTTCAGGAGTTTCTTCCCTACCCACAACACTCTTTGACAGCAAATTTCGTTCGTCCACGACATGCTGGCGTCTATTGAAATCATTTTTTCACATGCTCGGACCACCCTTCGCTTCATAACCTTCCTTTGAAACTAGGGAGAGAGTTTTCCCTTGCCCTCTACCATTCGTTTGCCTCAAGTATCGTTGCAGAACACTTGACCCATTTCTCTTGCTGCATTTAATCTTTTTTGAATTGAAATATATTAATTGCTACTTCACTAAAAATAAATGTTGATAACAATTATCTTACATCAGTGGAAATAATTGATTAATATACATGAACCTATAATGATATTATACGTAATCTAAAAAAATTCTAAACACCTTCATACAGTACATCTTAAGAAGCGCCTGTCTAGCTTTCAAAGTTTTCTGCTACTTCGCGAAAATTTAAGCGTCAACCTGCCGATGACCGCTAGAGATAGCAGCTACATGGAATTAATATCTGCAGACCACCGAGCGCTCCCGGAAGCCCCTCCAGGTCACCGTTGCTTAGGTCGTGGCACGCAAATTGCGATTCGTGACTTCGTATTAGCAGCACTCAATGAGACGGCACGCGGCCTGCCTTGCTGCTTTTTATTGCGGTTCTAACCGTTTTGCCGTCATTTACCAGAAGTGTTTGAGGTTGTCGCATTTCGTTACTGAAATACGCAAAGTGCATCTGCTGCTGCGCCAGCAGCTACGTTGGAAACCACCTTGGATCCTTCAGGCGTGGTTTGTTTTACTGTCACTCGAATTTGTGCACTAGAATTAGCCCAACAATCTTCGTATAAATAAATACGGAGCCGACGGGAGCTCGGTCGTTCACATCCAATCCACCAATCAGGGAAATACCCCTAGATGTGATGTTTTTGCGATATTTTTAGGTCTTATCTTTGATCGAAATTTGATCCATTAGTCTTTTTCCTTTCACCACTTCTACACGCATCGTTGCTCAGAATGAATAGTCACTCGCGTACATGTTATGGAGTAACTGAATGTAACGAGACTGATGGATAGAAATTCTTAAACTATAAACAGACAATTAAGAAAAATTGAAAGAGAAGTTTTTAGAAAGTAATTGAAAAATAATCCTCAAGTGCGAGGGTCGTTTGATAATTAAGGTAAATTTCTATAAGAGGGCACAATTGTTTGGTGACGTCACGACAGGTAAACAAACAGAGCAAATTTGGAACAAACACAACACCTTGACTTTATTCTACAATCTTTTGAAATGGATACTGCGCGAATTGCTAGAAAGCAAGTGTGGAGTGATAAATCACTTTTCTTTGAAAAAGTGAAGATACGTAGATACTCTACACTGTCCTTGATGATTCTAAATAAATTTAAACGTGGCTGAATGTGCACCGACAATGAAGCCTGCTCTGGATTTCTAGTTGAAATCGCCACAATGGATATAGTTGAAGAAGTTTGCACTATCGTTATGGAAGACTGATGCGAGACAGCTCAACAAAGCTTAATATTCTACGTGAAAAATTGTGTGCAGAATGGGTACACGACTCTTGACTGTCAACCAAAACTAGATCCGGATATTGCAGGTGCTACGGCAACACCCGCCATGTCCGACGGAAAGTAGAAGAAGGTTGAAGTCCCCTCCTCTTCTCTTTACTTCAGGGTATACTCGACATGATGACCAAGAAAAACCCCTAAGAATCCGACGCCAATGAGAGGGGATCGAGTACTCACCTTGATTGGGCTTCCTCCCTTCTTAGTCCTTATGTCGGTAAGGTTTCTCTTGCAATATCCAATGAGTTGCTGATGAGATCGTTTAGTCGAGCTTCTCCCCGCAGACTGGCAACGTTTAACCACAATCCGAAGACATTTTTGTGATGATTTGTTATCGTATAGAAAACAAGGATCCACCACTACATACCAAAAACGAAGATGTAGTCAAACTATAGACAACGAAAGTTGAATGCACGTTGAAGTAGACGAAGATGCTTTTATCGGCTGGGATGGCCATAGTTTTTTAGATTCCTAAGAGGTCATTGTGATTAGCTAGTTGAAGAAGGATAAATAAGAACAAGATCTTCTGGCAAAAGGAGTTGAATTAAAAAGCTCATCATTACAATGACAAAATTAAACAAGTTAAAGTTTAAACTTCCTCACTCCCCGCTATTCTCTTGATTTTGCGACCTCTTTTTGTTTAGAAGGCTTAGTGAAATAATGTTTCTATCAAATAAAGATATCATTGCCGACGCTAATAAGTATTTTGTAGCTTTGCTGAGTATCTTAAAAAATGGAAATTTGTTGAAATTATAAAAATAAATAATATTGTTGATATCTTCAATTTGATCTTGAACACATACCTCAAACAACCTGTAATTAACGCCACGTGAAAGTTCTGTGGCTGTGACTTTTTCAAAATTACTCAACAGTCACTTCCATACTATTCTTCGATACTACGAAAATATTGAAGATCCTTTGCCTTTTCGTCCAACTTTCTGCAAAGGTCAGTGTGTATCGTACCCCTTAGATGAAGAAATCCACGTATTTCAACTCGTTTCAAGTTTTCTTTTCAAACATGGATTCTGAAATTCTTGGAATAACTCCATTAACAAACATTCCAACTTTGAACTTTATTGTAGGTTTCTCAATATTCCCTAACAAATTCCAAGAACGTCAGCAGCATTGACATTTATACTCAGGTCTCGTCCTTATTCGCCAAACGGCCATAACGAAGAAATCCTGACCTGCAGTTCTTCTGACACTTTTTACAAATAATTTTAACTAGATGATAATAGTAGTATAAGATTATTGCTCTAGCCAAGCACCGAGTATTCAATAGCTATGGTAAGATTAATATAGACTCTATCTACCACGTTTTTTACTTAGAGAAATCTTTGACAAAAGTTAGGCTACGTTTTTCCGGAGTATGACAAGAGGAACCTGTTTAGTTCGTGGGGCAATATATCTTTGTAAAATCTTTATTTTCATATTTTCCTCAACTTTGCTGATGATGTCCAAATGGTGCGAGTTTATATTTAATAGTGATATCGATACAACCACGAGAAACATGAATTGGTTGCTGTCTGACTTGATGGAGTATAAAAATTGTTAAAGTTGCTGTATCAATTTATGATCAAAATTTAGGGCGAAGACGCCTACCGATTACTGTCGTTGGTACTGGCGAAATGCTGATTATGACATAGAAAGTCAGGTAATGGTGTCGTTAGTGATTTCAGCACCGTTCAGTGACTAAGTTACAGTGATTTTTGTTCAGCTTTTGAATGAGGTTGACAATTTTAATGAATATTTGAGTCAGCGTTCAAAATATTAAGTTTCTAATCAGATGATGGAATTTTTAAAATATTCTATCTAAATACAGAGCAACTTTCCTATAAAACTCATTGCCATTAAGATAGGCTTCATTTTATTGGCAAGATACTTAGATTTTAGAATCAGAACTTTGAGTTCTTGTAATTTTAATTAGGTTTTGAACAGCAAACGGGTTTCCAAGTAAAGTGATGGAAATAGTGAGCGTTCTCTATTAAATCCAACACATTTACCCTCTCGCCTTACGATGATTTGATGATTCACCTTCCTGTCTCGAATGAAGTATTTTTCGTCAAAAAAGAATATTAGGAAGTTAGAGCTATCATGCTTGAAGTCGTTCAGCGGTTCTTCAGCCTTTAACTTCCTGTACATGTTTTTTTTCAGTTAACAGTTGGTGGTTTCTCTGGACGAAAAACTTATAGTACAGGTCCTGATGCAATCTTAGACCTCTCCACACGCATTTCTTTTGCAAGTCAGTCATGCTCTGCCTAGGATCTCGATCGATGTTCTTTTTCAATTGATCAGACTGCTTGCTGTGAGTTGCCCTATCAGCAGTTACCTCATCCTAGTCAGACTGTCTGTACCTTTGTAACCAAACCACGCACTAATTCCTGCTGACGATTTTCCTGCGTGCAGGGATTCGAGTACACCAGCTTACCTTCGTTCAGTTACCTAATAAGGGTTTGCGTCGATCTCCATCAGATGATCGATTACTGCACGTGACACATCGGTCCGTACACTCACAAGTCGGTCGTTGATTGCTTCGCGTCCTCGCTGAAACTCTACTACCCACCTCACGACTGTTTGGTATGGCAGAACACTATTCCTGACACCTCCTGCAAACTCTTTGTAGCATTCTCTGGCATGTCTGCCATAGAGGTATTTTGATGTACAAACGCTATTCATATCCATCCTACACGACGATTGACAACTAATTTAATATTGCTTTATGTGTAATTACAGAACATCACAGAGTCATCTTGTGCTGTGGGCACACACTATGAATTCACGGCTTCCTCGTGATATACGATATTTTGTGATATCATCCCTTACCTTAAAAAAATAATTGTCATGACTTACACCCTAACCCTCGTATAATTTTAATAAGTTCTGCTTTTATTTTCTGATCAACTCAAAACCAATAACCACAGCAGCACTTTTACTTTGCTGCGTGCGCTTTCAAACAAAATAATTTGTAAGTGGCTGCATTAATTTTTTCTGCGTATAATTGAGGAAAACATTTGGATGGTAAGAGGAAGTCGGCGTTTTTGCTCTTGTTTCAAGATGCTTCGAAGTGGGTCTGTTCGGCGTTTGGCGTTCCTTAAAAGGCATAGAAAGTTAAAAACGCAATTTTAGCCATCGCTGCGGGGTTATGGGGACCAAATATGAGAAGTAAAACGCGCTCCTCATTATCGCGAAGATAACAAGGAAGCCATTAAGTCCCGTTGGCACATTTTAAAGCGGCACCGAATTGCGCCGCTAAATAATTATATGGGGTATTCGTAATACTTCGCCACCATTAGCAATTCTTTTTTGCTTAATTAATTGGATTGGGAAGTGTCATCACCATAAATCTTGTCTGATCAAAACTCGCTTTCAATCTATTCAAATTACCATTTTAAAAAAAGGATGAGAAGGAATTGCCAAAAAAGAGGAACTAGAGTAGAATATAAAAAGCAAAAGAGGGTAAAATGGATAATCCAGGAAGTAAATAAAAATCTTACAAAGGAAGTTCTCAAATTTTATGATACCCTTTTTAATCAACCTCAGCGAAAAAATAAAAAATTAGGGTATATATTTTTTACCTATTTGGTTTAGAATAGTTCTACATCTTGTCTAACGGCCTGGCATACCGTAAATTGTCGCCTACTATCTAAAAGAGAAGGATGAATTCATCAATCTTATCCTTACCTTGGCTCAGATTATTTGAATTATTTATTTGAAAATCGAACAAAATGCAATGAAAATGTGAGAAAAAGAGAGAACGGGGGAGAGAGGGGAGAGAGGGAGGAGAGGTAGGGAGAAAAAGGGAGGAGGAGGAAGGGAGGTAGGTGAATTATCAAATGACTGTTGAATCTGCTAAGATACCTTTAAAGTGTCTACCACCATGCATACAATTTCTCCCCTCTATAATAGTGCTGGGACTTTTGAGCAGCGTAGGGGATGTCATAGTGCTCCACTTCTTTGAGGAAGGCCTGAAGTGATAGCTGACCGTCATATCAACGTGCTGGAGATAGTTATCAAGCCCTGGTTAGAGGAGGTGGGCGTTGAGCGGGAGTACGTATTCCTACAAGACTCCACTCCACCCCACAAGGTAAAGAAGACCCAGGCATGGCTATACAACAATTTGTAATACCACTGATCCCAACTGCAATCCCCTTGTCTATTACGTGTGAGGCGTGGTTGAGGTGACATGGCACCAAGAACAGTTCAAAGGTCTCCATCATGAAAGTAATGACAAAGGAGTTATGTTGGCCTGCAACAGGTTTAGGTGGATATGAAAGAGTGGATTTAGAATTTTTCTCGATGCTCTTCTTGATAGGCAATGTGGTGAAAAAAATATTTGGCGTTTTTTTACCCCATATTAAATATGCCACCTGAAATTAAATGGGATCGTTTTGAAGACTACAGCATAGTGGTTTGCTTATCCATGGGAACATCGGTCTACGACTAACTCGTGCCACAAATCAATTTACCGTTTTGTCCAGCATTTTCCGTTCGGTGCGCCGATTCCGCTTTCCAACGGAACGGGACAACGTGCCCTGACCAAATCGCCTCTACTAACCTGAACTGGTTGAAATACGGCCGCGTCTATCACTGAGAACAATGACGATAGATTGACGGACGTGTGTTGCGTCCGTGTACGCGTGTGTCGCAATAACCTACATCCATTTCGACAAATAAGGGACACGGAAAGGCAGGGATCGGCCGGCTGGCCGTTGGTTCTTTTGCACGCACTTCGTACGTTCAACTTATCGCCGGCGCAATTAAAGCGAGCTTTCGCTGCCCGGCGTAGGAAATTTATTTATGTGTTATTGCGAATGTTGACATTGAGCCGCACGATTAAAGATAAGCTGCTAATGCGTGCTTGCCGTAAACGTTGCTTAAATCACTTGTGAGCCGCAATGTCTGGCTTCATAAACTTCGCATGCTATCAAGAATGCAATTCAAACAAAAACTTGTTATATCTTGAGGGCATTAGTCTGGGATTACTTGGACAAATAACATTCACTTTAAGTTAGAAGACTGACAGAAGGATATTGATGTTTATTTCTTGGTTATTTTAAATGCATCGTCTCAATTTCACCGTTCTAGTGGAACAAATTTGTCTATCAAATAATATTTGCATAATAATCTCTGGTAACTGTTTAGTGTTGCTTCACCAATTTTGCAATTATTAAAAAATAATTATAAATTTTAGCGTTAGCATTCTGAGAAAATAATAATAATAATAATAGTAAGGCTCTAACCCCCACGTGGGAGCACGGCCTGCGAAGTAAGAGGTTAAGGCTCTCATATGTCGGCCTTTACTGTCCGATCATGGCGCACCATCTCTGGTGCGGGGCGATGTTTGAAGCGAACTCAGGTACTCAATTATTTTTAGTGACTGAGTAGGCCACCCGCCAGGCATCAGAAAGGTCCAAGAGTGAACCCGGGTCCGTCCGCACCACAACCTCAGGACCATGCTGGTGATCTGGAAAAAAAACATTACAACTCTTTGAAGTTTGATGTGTTACGTACTTTTATTTACTTATAAAACTCGTCTACGATACTTCTTGTACAGCCCTCTAGAGTTGCACTTTTGCAGTATTTTGATAGACGATAATCTAGCAGGCGGTTGGGGTGCACGCGCGGGTATTTTCGCTGTTTAAGTCCACGTCCAACAATAATGCGATAAAAGGCATTAAGGGAGAATGATTTGCTACTTAACTGTAGTAATTGTAAGGAAAAAGTTAGTTACGATTAACGTTTGCAGGTAATTTTGATATCCATGAGTAATGAGTACATGTCCTGGATTTTACTACGTGACTCAAAAAAAAATATGAGATATCAAGTATCAACGTGTACTCCTTAACAATAATGCATATGAGAGATATGTCAACTGTAAAAAAGTGTTCTAAACAGTCATACATTTGTAAGCGAGTACACCTGATAAACATTGCGCATTACTCGACTTGGTTGTTCTTTTGAAAGTTTCAAGTCGGGGGAAATGAGAAGAAATAGTTGATTATTTCGCTTGGGAATCAGTGCATTTTTAATGAGTAGAGTTTTAATATGTTGTCCTTTTTGGATAAGCGAGCAACACGATTTTGGAACTTCCTCATGAAATGCTTGAATTGTTACTTGGAACTCCAAAGGTTAAATCAATTCGATTGCGTTTAGAGGAATACTTTTCTTGACAAAAGTGGTGTTGACAGATTTTCCGTCATATCGTTATCTTTATATTTTTTGTTGAATCATAAATAAACAGAAAATAGTCCTATGCATTTTGAAAGAAGATATCGTGGAAGTTCTATTTTGTTATTGCTTTATCCATGATTTTAAAGGTGTTGGAAGCAATATTAACATTTGGGTGAATAAACTTAGTTTGTTCGACTTGATTTGCTTTTTTTGTACATATATACAAAGGAGATAAGTTAACCGGGTGCAGAGATAAAAGTTGGATAGTATTTGGCGTTTGGATTTGCATGATGACTGTCTTCTTTTCCTGAACTTTTAAAATGCGACCCAAGACAATTCGCTTTGTTACAATAATAACAAAAAGAGACTCAAAAGTGCTTGGGGGAAAAACTTGTTGACAAATATTGCCTATCTTTGCATTATCATCGTGAATAGTTACATGATGCTCTTTTACTTCGACGAAAATCACTGATTTTATGAAGTTTCTTCTTTGGAGATCCTCTACTTTTTTCTGTGTTTTCTATATATGGAAAAGAAATTGGGCTACAAATCATATTTGACAATTAATGATAATTATCTCATAAGTTGGCTCTTTTGATAGAGTATCGTTTCCTGATTGGAATGCTGCTAGATATCTCTTCAGGTATTGTTCACTTTTAAATGGAGTAGGGAATGATCCTTGTTTCTTCTGTGAAATTGGATGATAATCTTCCTATTGTCGTTTTTGACTTGCTTCGTTTTCTTTTGCAAATAGTGATAATGATTATTACTCACCAGTTATCCTCGAAGAAACATTGACATCAATTTTAATAGAGAGCGATGAATTTCTGTAGTTTTCAAGGGCTTCGAAAAGTTTGTGCGCAAGATCTTCAAACGAGATTAGATATTTAGGGTAATTCTGAGATTGATATTTTGACGAAGCAGATGACAGATAAATGTGTCTGTACTGAAATAACTCAATATAAATGATCGCCTCTCTACTATAGTGTACGGACAAATCCGAAAATACTACGGCCACTTATCAAAACGTGACAACAATAGCCTTGAAAAACTAATAGTGGAAGGACGCACTGAAAACACCAGACCACGAAAAAGAGCACCGAAGAGATGGTTAGATCAAGTCAAAACGGCAATTGGGAAGCCAATTCAACAAATTAATCATGAGGCTCAGAACCGACCAAAATGAAAAAACATCCCCAGAAATACAATGAATAGTAGACCATGATGATCACGACTCTTCTGATAAGAATCCACAACGAGAAGAAGAAGGCGACGGTAGTGACGAGAATAATACGATTATTGTTATAGACATAATGATATCGGCAGTATGCACACAACCGAATGTGTGGGTTATGTTGAATTATTGAACTATATCTTGGAACACGTAGCAAAAAGTCATAACAATTCATCACCTACTGATATTAAATTTCATCATGATCACAATTCCATGACATTTCTTGTAATGTTGTCTTTTATCTTGGATAAAGAAGCTACTATTTCTTCGGTGACTGATTTAAAACAACGGTCTTTTATCAAAATCGGAATCTTCCTCCAAAAAAACGCTAAGCATATCCGCAAGTAGTTGATAACAGCATTGAGAACCATAAGTCATCTATCTAATATGGTGTGGAGATGAATCAATAACGAAAGAACTGCTCTCAGTAACAAAAGATGTGGTACCTATAAAGAGGATCAAATTGAAAGGATAAAGCAACCGAGGGCGATTCCCTAACAGTTTAGTTATCAATGTCAATGTTTCGAAAGTAAATGCTTCTTGTATAATCCATCTAGCTTTGAATTTAACTAAAAGGCTTGAAAAATGAATTTCTTATAATCCGAATGAAGAACGAAGAAAAGTAAGAGTTGATGTTTGATATATTAATATCCTTCGGTATAAGCATTGCAATGAATTATTAATGCGAATATTATTACAGATGAAGCTCAGATCAGAAAATAACTACTAACCAACCAAGTATAACCAACAGAAATTTCAGTTAGAAACTTGGGAGTAAGCACCAGATATAGTGCCATCTAAGATAAGAGCACATAGGGGAAGTGCTGGTTTTATAACGGATTTTGATTGCGTTGCGTTTTATCATCTATTCGATGAAGGACAGAATATATCTGATCAAGTTTACTTGGACTTCTTTTTGACTTAGACGACTCAGACAAGAGTTGCGAAGTGGATACTCCTCACAACAATGCCAGACATTACAACATTTGAACAATATTGGTGTGAAGTGCTATTTTGCATTTCATCTTATATTTACCTGATGTTTTATACGAAATCTGTGATTTTATGTTTCCATTCCTTTGAATCTCACTTTCTGTGTTCTTTATATGGAAAAGAAATTGGGTTACAAATCATATTTGACAATTAATGATGATTATCTCATAAGTTGGCTTTTTTGATAAAATATCGTTTCCTGATTGGAATGCCGCTAGGTATCAACAAAAAGGATAATCATATTTAATTTTGTCAAAATTGCATCTTTTGATTTTTGTACTTATTTTATGATCATTTCTAATATATAAGCGATACCAGTGTACTTTTACCAAAGCTTGCTTTGAGAATGGTAATGACAACAACCTGTTGAATTGAGCTTAATCGTTGATAGTAGGTGTTGTTGTTTTGAATTAAAATTAAATATAAAATATAACTATAGTAAAACTGTGTCTTTAGAGGTGTTGTAAAATTAATGGAAAGCTTCTGAAACAAATGTTTTTTATATATTTATTTAACAACCGATCTAAATTTATAAAAAACTAAATAAAGATCAAGTGAAAGAGATCGGAGTGTATAGTGCCCCCAAAAGTGTTAAATCATATAATACGAAAAATAAGAATTACAATAAAAAATGAATATAAGAAACATTGTAAGTAGCATCATGCTAAGATTTTCCATCAAAATTTTACATACTTTAGTTTTTGGGACTGTAGGTGGCTAATTCTTGTTAACTATAGTCTGTGCACTTTCGTCATTTCCCGGTGTTCTGCTCGTCATTTCATATACGACGATCACACTACATGTACTCATTCACCAGCGTCTAACTCCCAACTAGCCAACGGATAGTGAAGTTGTCTTCTCATCGACTATTATATTATATGTATGTAGAATAAACTCTTCAGCAAGTATCAGTGGTCTTCTTTAACCACCAAATCAATTACTGCATTATTATTTGGTGTGGCGGCATTTTCGCACTTGAACCGCCTGTGTATCGTGGCGGCATGCTGGTGGCTTTGATATGTGCCTCCACGTTTTGCTATCGCACACAAAACGGCATATGGGCTTTTGCTCAGCCGGCGAGTCTGCATACGCCGTCGACGGCACCCTTTGAGACGAAAAGTGCTGTCGAATTAAGATTTCCCGCAAATGATTACCGCTAAGCCAGACGCGAAGCCCGGCGACATATTCGATCCGCAACGCGGCCAATTCGGTCGTGTTTAACCAACCCGCGAGATATATTCGACCCGCAACGCGGCCAATTCGGACGTGTTTAACCAACCCGCAAGACAGATACTCGACCCGCAACGCGGCCAATTCGGTCGTGTTTATTTTATCCACATTTAACCACCCCGCAAGACTTTCGCATCGCATCCCGGCCAGTACGGTCGTGTTCCAGGCACGAAGACATCGCAACAAGGTGGCCACCGTGAAACCGACGCCGCCGAAGCCGAAGCCGATTACAGGTGAGCGATTTGGCAATTACTCATCGGTTGATATCGGTAGCCGCCCCCATCCGCTTTCGCGCCCGGCCGTTTAAGGAACGATTTGGGCCTCAACGTTTTACTTTTCAAAACGGGCCGTACTTAGTTCCCCACACTGCACCACGAGGGCACGGCTATTTACACGCCTGCCTCTCCACCATTAACATCAAATATATTCAGTACGTTTGCATGATGTCCTTAAAGCAAAAAAAAACAATTCTGAAAAATTGTGTATTAAATCGCATTAAAATAACTTTTGGTTCACTTTATATATAAAAAATAAGTTAGGGGTATCTTTTAATAAAATTATTGTTTGCTTTTTAATCGTATGTTTATTTAACATTTTGTCATTTGAGTCACTGTTTGAAGTCGTTCTTTCAGCTTTCTGTTTTTTTTTGTATAAATTTATTATTCAAGAGTGCAAACATAATTTATGCCAAAATAATCCATCTTATTAAGTATGCTTAAAGACGTCCTCATTTTCAAACTTTGATCAATAAAAAATGAAATAAAAGTGTGGTATTTGTAACTATTGATAAGAAAGTCTCTTAGGAAGTGCAACTGGAGTGTTAAAGAACTTGCTGCTGTTTACTTAGCCAATTGGACTCTGAAAGATACTTTGAAGGAGCAATTCAAGTTGTACCCATTGTTATGAGACTTTTTAAGTTCTTTTTTTGGATTTTTTGTACAGCCGCCTCACATTTTTGAGTATCGATGTATGTAAATTAGTATGTAAAGAGTTATAGACTTTATATTCGGACTTTTTCGCTGTTGTAAGGAGAGTATTGAATATGATGGAAACTATTTGGTCTCTAATATAAAATGGTGGTAAAAAAAGGGGGGCGGGGGTAAGCTTATGTATTTTACATAAATAATTTTCAAACTTCATTTTTTTTATTGAAATAAATTAATGGTTCTGAGTCTATCTACTTCTTTTCAATGTTCTATCATATCTACATTTTCAGGTTGATAAACTCTTACTTTTTTGACATATTCATCTTTCGAAGAAGGAAAATTTAGTTTACTTTGTTCTTGGGATTTTAAATTGTATGAAAATTGCTGTGCCTAGTACACATACTTTATAATCCAATATTAAGGTTCCACAAGGTTTTAATGCATGACACATTAACAAGAACTCTAGCCTTGTCTGCCTTTGTCCACACATTTTATATATGTTATGTTATCTTTCCAAATCATTTCTCTGGTTGAACTTAAGCCTGAAATGTATCGCCAAGCTTTCCATATTAGACTAATTAGGATACTGTACCAATCTAATATTCACCATTGTCATGTTCAGAGTTTCTGAATCACACCATGTGATATTAAATTTATAACGCTTGTATTCGTGGTTTTCCCTCAAAAGGATCATTAAGGTCGGATGCAATAGTATGAGAATGAAGAATTTAAGATTTTCGGAGGTTTGAAAATCTTCGTCCACTCATACCTTGTATTGAAACAGGTTATTTGGACAGTGTAGCTTTTCTGTTAAAAATAAATAGAACTTAACCAATAAATGTTTAGTCGGCGTTAAAAATGGTAAAACTAAGAATATCAGTGATGAGTAGGTTTTAGTTATGATACGGTGTACTGTATTATCTGTCCAAAAGTATTCGAATATTTATCCCTAACTCATAAACTGGCATCTAGAGGTCACTGTGACCTATGAGCAGATTAGGTAAGTCAAAAGAGCTTCATGACTTGGAACGTAATCTAGTTATCGGTTGTCAAATGAATAGCTTTCGTCAATTTGTTTATCAATTGTTAGTTGTGCGATTGTAAAGTGGATAAGTAAAGGCAAAACCACAACAAAACTACGGTCAGGTAGGAGACATACAACGACATAAAGGGACCGTCGTTTGTTGGAGAATGTGGTTTGGGAAAATTGCTAGTATGAGAAAATCAATTCTACAATTCCGCAGTGCTATCGACTGTCTAACCATCACTATTGGCTATACGTTGAAAATTAAGACAAATGAAAATTTATAGTCGAGCAGCTACTCACAAACCAAAGATTTTACTGTAACCGTTGTAGATCACTTATTTGAAAAATCATGTGATTTGGATGACGAATTACGCCTTATCATGTGACGCAGAGTTTTGGGTGTTGTGAATGCCTGGAAAACAATACTTGCTAATATTTGTAGTACCAAGGGTGTAACTTGGAGAAGATGTACTTGCAGTATGCTCCTTGTACAACGTAAGTCCTATGAAGGAATTATTTGTAGGAATAAGATAATAGAAATGGATTAGCTAAGTCAGAGAATCTTTAGAACGCTGACTTCACTTAAAACTCCAGCGACCCATATCACGAAATGCACTTTAGGAGAAACGGGCTGCCATTTCTGTAGGGATGTTCCAACACCTGATTAAAAGGTCCCCCAGAGTTAAGACCGTCAACCAAACAAAAAATGGATTAGCTCCACTTTAATGTCAATTTCTAAAATTTGTGAGATAAGATGAGTTTGGTGACAGTTTTAAATAGGTGATCAGGTATTTTCTTACAACTCATTAGCACAAGAGGAACCAACATGAGTTTAAATAATTTCCTCAAAAATGTACTTGTTAGGATTTGCAGATTAACATTATCCTTTAGGAGAAGAGTCTAAGTAATTTAGTACGTGAAACCATACCCAACCTTATTATAGATAAATTATCTTACCTGACTTTTCTCTATATTTTTTAAATATAATGCCCTAATCTCATTGGCCTCAATATGAATGACCCTAGATTTTAACCCTAGTTATATAGGAAAATGTTTAAGTACAATTAAAATTTGCTACTAAATATTTGAAGTAGGTAGACGGCCGCATTATAAGTTTATCTTATCTCAGGCGACGTGCGATACCTGTTAAAATCAGACTACTGATAAACGGTTCAAATTGGCTATATGGTGTAAATTGGCTATTTTTATTTATAGATAACAAAAGTTATTTTTCGAACTGAAAACAACAGATCTTTTGGATTTAATACTTACAAATAGAACATTTACAGAATAAGAAACAATGAAGAGTAGACCAATAAAGTTAATGAATAATGATTACTCTACCATCACACTTACAATGGTTATGTGGTTAAAGATCTGAACTCGGCGACCTTCGGCTATGGAACACAGATAGTTTTGATTATATTCAAGTGACATTTTTCAACTTTTCTCGACAATGGCAAAAGAGATCAAAACACATTCTAGACCCACAAATATTCAACCGATGATTCAACAAGACGTGATGAAAATAAAACATAGAGATGATTACGTTAATTTTAGCACCAAATTGCTTACACTAGTTTCAGCAGTCGTTATATAAAATATAATTTTACTTACTATGCACTTTCATATCCTATACAGATCAACAATTTTATGTTGATCTAGAAGACAGAGCTACGGGGTGGGTAAAATACTGGCAACACAGCCAGAGAAAACAATTTATTGTATTTAAATACAAAATTTTATTACATAATTAGCGATATCCTGCCAAATGCCGTCAGTGAGAAATCTTACTTCTGGCACGTGACGAGTGTTGTGATGCAAGATGCAAGGAGGGTTATCACTCAGAAAATATAGATCTTTAATTCGCTTACCCGGATACTATAGTTTGCCCTTTTTGAGGTTACAGGAAGCCCAGCGTGTTGCAATTTCCTTCATTTTTTTCTTCTTCTTGTGATCCTAATGAATTATGTATGTTGACAATCATTAAGGCAACATAAAAAATTATAACTTATATATAATATATATATATATATATATATATATATATATATATATAATATATATAAGGACTTTTGTTATATTAACCCCATACACTTAAGTTTTTTAGTTTTTCTTCTTTTGGGTATTCTATTGCTTTTTTCCCCCAAGATCAGTTGTAATATCTCTTAGAGTTGGTTGTTTCTTATAATATGTCACATGTTCCAGCTTACGTGTACCATTATTTCTAGCATAGACTGGTTGGTAATGTGGTCTGTCTACGGGATTCTCAAGATGTATCGGTACAACAATTTCAAGCGCTTCGAGTTTTTTACAGGAAAAATCCAACACTCAACTTCATAAAGCAGCACCGGAGAAATACCTTATAACATTTCAATAGTCTAATAGTTAACCGTTATACATCGTGATATTTAAACAGTTTTTATATCTTCATGAATGCGTCCCTAGTTTTCTCTCTATTTGGTATTTGATCTTTAGTGAATGAACCCACATTTCACTAACTGATGTTTTAAAATAAATATGTGTTTATACTCTTTCTATTTATTAGTTATTTATCGTCAACATGATTGTTGTTTTTTAACACTACCACATATTTTGTTTTTTTTAAGTTCAACGAAAACTCATATTTTTGGCCAACTCTCCGCCATCTGAACCATTATCTCCTGAAAACACGAAGTTGTCCAAAAACACCGAACCATCGATGTGTCTTATGTTATTTATATACTCGCAATTAACTTGATTTCGCTTCTTTTCCTTGCTGATGATACTTACGTGTCTCGTTCATCTCACCGACTCACCTTCAGTATCTCAATAAGTCTTTTTTATCAATGAATATCTTCTCCTATCCGCCCTACGCGATTCTTTTAAACAATAATTTTTAGATAGTCTATTAACAGTGAACAACAAGAATATCTCACACTAATTCTTCCCGTTCTTTAGGAACGAAACGCATTGGCCCAACTTGCAATTGGCCAATACGATAACTCATTGTTGGCACAGGCTTCAATTTAGCCTTGCTAATATTTCCCTGTATATTTGTAACGGACCACCCCTCCCGTGTTTACTGCTTTCGGCACTCAACGCATGAACACCGATTATTTTACCTACTTTATTTACAACCCTCGCACGTAGAAATTTATGCGTTCGTTTTGGTATTTTGCTTTTATTGCCCGTTAACTTGCGTTGCCTTGGTTTTACGGCGATTTTTACCATCACGTTCTAATCTTTGACTATTATAGGATTTGTAACGCCGAATATTTCACTATTGCAATAGCAGGAAAATATTCAAGGCTGCAGATTAAGCATAAGGTTGAACATAAAATGTAACCTTTCGTCTTTACGAGACTTCATTAATTTTAATGCCGGCTGTCCCAATTTTTATTATTGAGATATTTACGGTATTTGGGTATTTGTCATTTTAATTTCTCAATCTCGAAACCTTAATGCGTTTTTTCCATGAACATACGAGGACGCAAAGTTCATTTAATATTACGAGGGGTGAGTCATAACGGAAGAACTATATTTTGGTGACACACAGAAAAGACCTTTTCGAAAAAATAAGATATTAAGGAAGTTGACTAATCAAAATTCATCTGTGTAGCCAGAGAACTATAAGCATATGTATTACCATGCTAACTTTGACGCGCGTACTGATTTTTAACTATTCAAATTTTCACAGAGTAGTCCAATTAATGAAATAAAATCAATTTTGACTAAATTCTTCCAATCTTTCCTCGCTTTCTATATATTTGTGTCACCTTTTGGGACGCTGTAGAATTCCACTTTGGGAAAAAAGGGCGGTTTGGACTCAACCAACTTAAGAGCAGCGGATACCAACCATGCGATGTTGAAATGGTGATAATCTGAAACCATGATGTCTAGCGAACACACCACGTGTGACAAATCATTCTTCTTGAATCTGGACAGTAAAGACAGCAACATTATAGCATCTATTCTTGTTCTTAGCGGTGATTTCCTTTCTTGTGAACCATTCGTAGCCTAAATAGACACTTAAAATGGCTTAACGTGCTAATTCGAGTTTCTTTACGAGCTCTAATTGTGCACGGTAGCAATCCCCTTTCAAAAATTGTTCCGGTTTCTCATCTTCAACTTTATCGGGTTGTCCAAGACGTTTGGCATCATGCAGGTCAAAATTTCCACTCTTGAAGCCATATATATGATTTTCCGTGCTTTGCTGACAGTTAAAACGCGAGGTAGTGTCATAAATGTTGGTAAATAGGTACCTCTTACAATGCGTTGTAAAGATGACAGATGGCACTTTACACACATATGAATTTCAGTAGGTACTATTATGGACTGAACTTAAAGCTCAAAAATTAAGTTATGAATGCAACTTTACTTGAAAAATCATCGAAACTTCTGTATTGACTTAGCATAACACCAATAGTCTACGTTTGTGCTATTCCTTTTGTATTCATTAAGAATTTAATTAGCATAGCTTATAGTATTATGCTAATTATTATTGGGCCTCATCCATCAATGATTTTTTTTTAATAAAATGTCCTTGGACCTTGTTGGCTTCGTTTCTGTTTTTGTGGCGACACTTAATTGCATTTTGTAGACTAATTTAAATGTGGAGAACTGGAGCGCCCCCGTTCTTTCCAGCATTAATCCGATTTTGCGCAAAAGTCGCCTAGAAACGGCTGGAAAAAAGTAAATTGTCCTAGGCCATTAATTAAGAACCGGCCGGCCGCAACTTTTATAAATTACCCGAAAAGGTGCCTGCTTTCTTTCTACTTTTATTTTTCAAAACTAGGCTGCCAGTTTTCCTAGAGGAATTGAGCGACGCACAGCTTGTTTTTCTTCTGCCGCCGAATCGTGTGCAGCGAGTAGAAAGCGCCGAAGATAAATTACGGGTAGGCCGCGATGTACCCGCACCGCACTATAATTAAATTACCATACAGATTCGATGTTAATATTCGGATTAATGCCCGATTCGGAAGAAAATCGAGCCGACTTTCTTTCTCCATTGTGCGCCGCACTAATTTATGGCTGAAAAATGGCTGCGGCTGTACCTGCAGCTGCATCGATTTCTCTCATTATCTGCTTATAGCGAAATAGTCGGTACCCCCTATTGTTTTAAATTAGCTGCCCGGAAGAACACAGGAACGAATTCTCGGAAAAGCAGCGAATCGAGGGCAGCTTTCCCAGGGGAAATCACTGCTTTCCCGTTTCAGGAATCTATAACGTGCAACTTTCTGTAGAGTAAAAACGAATACGTAATGCGTAGTAGAAGTGAAAAGAGTAAGGGCGGGGGAGGAGGGTCTAATTTAAATTTTAATCTTGGGTCTTATATTGTATCAAATTTTTATGAACTTTGGGCTAGCGATTTAGAGTGTGCCAACAGAGAGATTATTTTGACCGACATTTGTTATGATGTGGTATAGGGGACTACTCATAACTCGTGATTATTTAAATCAACACAACCACTCTAATAAATTAAAAACACTGTAGAATATTACGATGATCGTGGGAGGTTCCTCGTACAAATAGATCGTGAGTGAAAACGTACAGGAACAAACGAGCGGCTTAATTTGTCATTTATCATTCACAGCAACTGAACACCTCAGTAGTTAAGCATATCTGGTTCTGTCTTACTTCCGGGTTTGAAACTTGGCTAAAACGGTTCAAGAGTGCTTCCAATCGCTTTAAGTCGCTGAAAAACACTTTGAGCCTCTCCTAGAGCCTTTACAACCGCTTTGGTTATGTTTCAAACCCAGAAATGAGCCAGAATCAACTTTTCTTAACTACTCACCTGAAATAACACAACGAAAAAAACGTAGGACTTTTTACAATCTGCTTGCTGCAAACAAAAATTGTTTATCATAAATCATCTTCAGTAACGAGGGCGATTTCAGCAGTCACTTGATTTACATACACAAAGAGGGCGACAAGAACAATTGTACCTGTGGTCATGTTTCCTTTTTATAGAACATCATCCATTGGTTACAAATCATACTGATATCATTTTGTTATAACAGTTGCTTAAACATAAGCGCAAGAGGATAAATTTAAATTTGTTTTCTGATTTATTTTCTTTTTTTGAAAGAAAAACTGCAAATAAATCCCTAAAAATTAAAAATTTGTTTTTCCATGAATGAGAGAATTCAAGGATGATAATACAAGCATCGAAGACACACTATGCCCTGGTGGCTCAAAGGTAGATGATACAACAGAAATCACCACAAAGTTCATAATGTGATTGTGGCCTTGAAACGAGTGGAATTGTGCAATCTACCAGAGGCTTACATCTTAACAGAGCGAGTTCACTTCACTTTGCATTTGCAGTAACTTTTTGCACATGCCTACCTAAAAAAAGTGAATTCGTATGTAAACATCAAGCGACAGTTTGGAAATCTTCAAGAAAAATCTAACGAATTTCTTGTTGCGTTTTATGACCATGGATAAAAGTTGGATGCACCACTACACACCGAATTAGATGGACACCACTAAAAAGCAAACACATTTTCTAGAAAAGCGGTAGTATTTTGGGACGCAAAAGGAATTCGTTTGATTGACTATCTTGAGGAGGAAAAAACTATGCAATGCTTTTAGAAAGAATGATCAAAAATTCGCTAAGTTGAAGTTTCAAATGCAGTTGGCTGTAGTGTGGACGGACCCGGATCTAATTCTGGGGCTCGGATGCCTGACGAATGGCCTACACTAAAAATAATCGAGTATTCTTCCTATCAGAAATATTGCCCGGCAACCGGGAGTGAGGGCGAACATATGAGAGCCTTAACCTCTCAGTTTGCAAGCTATGCTTTCCTGGTGGCATAGAGCCTCGATATATAAAGATTAAATCTTATTTGCCCGATTTAACTACATTTGTTCCTAAAATTCAAAGCTTTCCTGCTCCTACAGAGGCTTGTACAAAGCCCTCGAAGAAACCCACTCTCGCAAAACAATTGAAAATCTAGTGAAATGTTGTAACAAGTACCTTTAACTGCAGGGAGCGGGGTATTGAAAAAAGTACTACTTTCATTTCAGAGGGTAATAATGGCAATCGTCTAAGATGTGGTACTTGCAGTATCGTCCGGCATCAGAGATGGTATGCGATGACCGAGTAGAGAGAGCGAACATATGAGAGCTTTAATCTCTCATTTCTCAGTTCGCAATTTGAACTCCACCATTATATCCAAATAGGGAATATTTAAATACCGAAGAAGATGATGATACTAAGAAATGTGTGTTTTACTTATGAGAAACTCTAACACTAAATAATAAAAAAGCGTCAGCCTCCTCAATTGGAAAATTTCTTCTATTCTAACCATTATACTAAACTCCCCTTCCTTCAATGGTGCTATTTATGTATGTAGGTCAATCTGGGAAATTTTCCGCACATTTGGAGAATCTTTCTTTTTTGTTTAGGGATTTTTATCCAATTGAGCCATATATATTCCGAATTGATCCTTGATGATGTCATTAGGTAGGTTTTGGATTGAATCTTTTTGTAGCCAACTTTTCATATTTTTTCTAATTATTTCTCTATATATAAAAAAACGACGTTACTGATGTCGCTCCTTTTCTGATGTCATATACAGCCTTCAAGATGTCAAAGACGTGGTTCGAAAAAAGTTAGTTTTTTTAGATAGAATTTTGAACCATCACTTCTAAAGTATCAACAGATACACCTCTAATTGTTCTTTAATTTATGGTACTGGCTGATCTTTGACCCCGATTAATTCAATCGTAAACTGCGTAAAGCGTATGTTCTTCACAGATGCCTATTACAATACCGCACCGACATAATTTTTACATATTCGTAATCAGCATCAAAATTTCTTTTCATTGCTTATAATTGTTTAGCCTCACCTTCGAGGGGATTTTCTATGGGAGATGCTTAATTCCCTTTAGGTAACTAAGAATATATTTCCGGAAACATCTTTTGAATTTTATAACTTCTTAACACTTCAATAATTATTTTAAAGGATAATATCGTCACTCAACTCCCTTCTGCTATTGTATTTGGCATCATAAAGGTGAAGCGAGTAAGGAGCTCCCTCACATATAACTACTACTAGCTACTACGTTTGTGTTTGTCATGAAACTGGAATTGTGGTTTTACAGTAAGTTCTCTTTATGCGTGGGGGTTAACTTTGCATATGATCTGCATCTAATCTGCATCTAACAGAAAATATCAATAATAAACCATGTTGAAATTTTGTTATTCGGTGCATTAATTTATATTTTGCCTAGTTTCATTTCAATAATACTGTGTATGCTAATTGTTATCTAATATAATCTTCAACTAATCTAAGTTATTTCTTTTCAAGTAAACTAGCCAAGGGATGATCGATCGCCAAAGTAGTAAGTTGCTTTTCTACCAATTAATGCGTCTACAGAAAAAGCACAAGCACAAAAATTACAATTTTAAATACCCGTAGTCCCAAATCTATTGATACAATTTACAATAAACCACTAGATTCGGCAGCGTTTCATTTAGAACTCCAAGGTATTGTCTTTCAATTTTTTGTCACCAAACTACTCATCAACGCATAGACCAATAGATTTCTGCAGCATTTTTAGATAAACATCACCAGCGATAGTGTGATAAAAAAAGAATGACGTCAGATCGTCCAATGCTGATATCCTGAACCATACACTGTCGTATTCTGATTAGTTCAAACTCAATAAACACTGTATTTGTAGTCATTTAAATAGTGAGCACATTTTTTGGACATCCTATTGAATAAAATGTACTGGGAATGAATAATACAAAATAATTTTTATTCAAAAATTACACATATTTATGTAATAAAAAACATTCTGCCCAAAGCTAGATATTTAAAAAATTAAATCCACTGTCTTGTTAGCCTTTACGGTAGTAGAGATGGTAGTAATTTACAATTTTTATTTAACTGTAAGTCATTTGTCAATATGGGCGGTAAACGGCAGCAAATTTAAAACAAACTGTTTCTTCTGCCGCTCTCTTAATTACTTACTTACTTACTCCTTGGTCCTAGCAGTCCTTCTAGGACCATGGCCTCTTTTCCGAGCTTCCCAACTTTTGATACCTGGACAGGCTAGTTAGGCCTGCGCCTGGTCTTACACTTCTTTCATATTTTCTCTTATACAGTTTATGACCTCTGCTTCATTCAGATCCTTTTGTACCATGCCTTCCAGATTTCTCGTGAAAATCTTCCTAACACTTTTTTCTTCTTCCATCCTCTGTAAGTGATCCAGCCACCCCACCCTACTACTTTTAATTTCACTAACTATACTTGGCGAGTTGTACCTGTCCCGTAACTCAAAATTATGTCTCCTACGCCACTGCTCATTTTCCTCCACTGGTCCGAAAATATCCCTTAGCACTGTCCGTTTCTACCTATTCAAAGTTTCTATTTGTCTTTTATCTAGTGTCCATGCCTCTGTCCCATAGAGTGCAATTGGTCTTAATATAGTCTTATATACTGTTAGTGTTAACGGAGAGCTCTCTTAATTAACCAAGCGATAATTTTGTTTATCTTAAAGAAAATATCATATAGTACATCAGGGTCTCATTCTATCGATTAACTATTTATTCAATTTTGTATAGTAACCAATGTGCTTTGATTATTAGCTAACGTGTGTCATAGTTTTCTCCGAAAGGAGCGAAAGTTCAATAGATGAGCTATTCGTCGTCGCACTTGTAGTGATTAAACGATTATTTTTTTCCGATTTGAACTCGGCAATCTTTAAATATGGAACACTAGTAGCTTTGGTTATCGTCAGAGTGGTCTAAGCGGTTGAGGCGCGGACTGCGAGGTGTTAGAGCCTTACTATTAGTAGCTTTGGTCAACTTCAAGTAATTTTTTCTAACTTATCTGAAACTTTATAACATTAAGACAACAGAAAAAATATTACTGAGCTTCTCATCGCTTAAATATTAATTGTATTTGACTTGTTACTCATTTATTACTACTAATACTTCTCCATGGACGTTTCGACTTGCTTCCTTGCAAAAAAAAAATTACAAAAATAAAAACATTTTTTTGATAAATATAATATGGTTGTAATCTAAGTCTATAAATTAAATGTTAGCAACTGTTTATATTATTAATGGTCGGTTACTCTTGTTTATCGGGTAACAATGTACTGTCTGTTTATTTATCTTCTAATTTTTACTTTTTTATTTAATTGCCTGATGTGATATAAATGAGACGTGTTGTCTACCTGTTGTAACAGATACATAGTGAATATTTGCAATAACCATTTTCATTGTGCTGATTTTCTTTCATGGGGGATTCTAACTCTTGGGTTTCACAAGACTTTTTCAATTTCAAAATTATATATATTAGCTAATTACAATGTGTTTATCACTTTTGTTGAGGCGATCAATATCAGTAGCTTAGTGGTTAATTTATACATAGCACTTCTCTACATGTTTTGCACCATCCTGTTGCAATAATAAATAATTATGTGACGCTACTCACCGGTTCGACGACTTGACCTCTTGTCGCCGACGACAACGAAACTATAATAAAAGGGGAATCGAAAATAGGAGTCAACGATGGGGGACGAAATGAGAACTGAATATCTCCTAGCTTTTACTTTAGAATCCGTTCCTATTATCATTTGACGTTCCAGATCTCGAACAGCCCCGGCCATCAATGGACTTCCGAAACACGAGTGACAACACTGCAGAGTGCGTACGAAACAACACGTGGTAATTCCTACAGCCGTTACTCCTTTTCGAACTCGTGTACAATTCTCATATGCATTATAAACTGCGACGTTTCTCGGCTTCCGCTTTCAACGATTGTTAAACAACGGTGCGAATAATTGTTCTGTTTCAATTATTTTTGGAATATCTAAAGTAACAAGCAAATTGCATAAAGTTTGCAGCAATAATTTTGGAAATATTGAAAATCTAATTAAATAAGCGTTGGCCATGGAATGAAATTGATGTTTAAATAACTTGTATGTTTGTAACAAAACTCTATAGTCATCAATTTTCGATAAACCTTCAGTGAGAAAAGAAATTATGACAATCAGGTTCCGTCTCCTCCAGTGTTTACACTAATTGATGAAAAGAATCTGAAGATTTTTCTCAATTCGGTTGCTATGGTCTGAATAAAAGGTAGAAAGGGATCAAGGAGCTGTGTTGTTCAGTGCCGACGTCAATATGTCAACAATCTAGGATTTTACTTCCCATAGCATTATTCAGTTGTTTAACCCAAACATCTATGCGCTGCAGTGATTTTGATTAGGGGCGATTGCGGACCAACTTAAACAGATCCACTACCTCCCCAGTAAGATCATCGCAGGATGAGGATGTTAGAGGCAGAAAATTGAGGACTTTTAATCATGTCAATAAAGTCAACGTCGACGTGTTGTTAAGTGCTAAATAGTAGAAGTAGAATAACTTTGAACTCAGACACGTTTCAGCCCTTTTTGAGTTGCCTAAGTCAACTGTTAGTAGTAGAGCAACCACCACAACAAAATCACGACCAAGTAGATTACTTATTATTGCAGAAAGAAAACGCTGTAAGAGTTTGTGAAAGTTGCTAGTCATCATGTGAAAAATGATGTAGGTGTTGAACAGTGCTACTAATTATTCACCCATCACCATGATTATAGATCGAGAGTTTTATGTCTCTACTTGAATTCTACTTGAAGAAACATTTTACTGGACGACTAAAAAGCTTGGTTTGGAGTGATGCTCTACATATTATTTTATGATGGCCTAATGGGATGTGTCTAGTGAATGCCAACATTAAAATTTGAAAAAAGTAACGTTGTACTACCGTCTCTCTTCTAAAAATAATGAAAAAAAGTAGAAAAACACTTCTATCATTTTTGTCTTACCTACTATAGAAGAATTCTGATTACACTTTCTGCTACTATGGGATATAGCTTTGCTAGAATCCATAGGTATCGCAACCTTGAAAAGACTATTTTGGACACTCGAAACTGCCATTATAAAATTGGATTTGAGCACTATCCATTTCAATAAATTAATGATGATTGTGTAGGAACATTTTCTTCCTAGCGGTTTGTTTATTTTCGGGGGAAGATCAGAGTGGTAAAAATTCATGCCTAGTGAATATAAAAGACATTCCAGTGCCTCCCACTCTCGCCTTACTTCCTCACAGGAGGTGTAATGTAACAGTGATGATTGAATCAACAAAATGTAACTTGCGCCGATGCCAGAACGACCTGCACGTGGCTCATCCTCCACACTATCATGTCCTTAGTTGAAACCCAGTAGGTCACCGTCCGATATGGTAAGGTATCGCTTCCACGAGCTTCTCGAAGAGTTGGGTTTCGTGAATGTGTCACCTCAAATTTAATAGATTCAAAAATATCACTTTAGAATGTCCGCTTTGTTTTCTCGAGTGGCTATTGAATGCCTTTCTTCACATTTTACAAACAGCATCACTCTCACTTTTTCACATGAAATGCGGCGACAGCATTGCCATTACTTTTTTCCCTTAACGTTCGTACATTTTGGCTATACAGCCTGGTTTTAAGTAAATATACAAACTGTTATCACCGTTAATTGATGATTTCATCTTGTAGATGTCTGTCTTCTCATGGTGATTTTTTGTAGAATAGTAATGGAACAACTGCACCCACGCATAATCTATAAGATAACAACAAACAAAGTGGGTAATTAATTGTTTAACTAAGGTGGTAAAATTTTCTTATTAAATCACACCGGCGAACGCGCGAAAGTATGCAAGCCCCGGTGTCGCTGCTTAAACCGAGCAAGCTGGCAGCACACGGGGTCGCCTATTTTCGTCGCGATAGAAACAAATAAGAAGCAACATACCTATACCGAAACTAACACGAGCCAGACTTTGACCTTACCACAAGGTGGGTGCGGAAGTGTTACCAAAAATACCCGGTTTTGATAGGTGGGAGCCAGTCGGCCTGTTAAGCACGACATTCAGAATGGGTTCGCCTCTCCTCGTTTTCTTTCTCCATCGTAGTGAAAATGGCCAACTACACACGTAAAGGTGCTGCCCACACGGCCCAAGGAAGTCACCCGTTATTAATACCATTTTTAGTTCGCTTGAAGCTATTCGTAGTAGTCAGCAAACGTAGGCGAACTCTATTATCCCTTATACGTGTCCTCTTAAAATATTTGGTGTTGCCGTTCTCTGCCTGTAAGGCTAATTATGTTTTTTTTTAACAACAACTGAAACTCTTACAGATGGTACAGTGCCGGATAAAATTTATCTTAATATTTGCAGGACAGGCGATGATAATCTACAACCAATCAAGTAATTTTTTTAACCAACCACCCCCTCCGTCTTCTTTAATCGTTGTTCGATATTCCTAAGCTTACTAGTAGTCTAAAACAATCTCTATGATAGTTTTACTTTATTCTGTAGTCCATAGAAAGTTTCCTTTAATCATTAATTCACTTGTTGATCAAAAAGTGTTATTCCCATTTTATGAAACAGATTTTCTATTTTCCAAATTTTCAATTTAATATTAATAAGAGCCCCTTTTCTATTTTTGGAATGTATCTAAGCGTTTCCAACTGGTAGTTGTTAAGCGACAAAGAGGACCATGTCATGTGGATCTAATTACCGATCACTTCTTCAAAAATTGTGATCTTTATACGATTGTATAGAACTTGGTAGTATTTTTTTGAAAAATATAGTTTTCTGCTGAAGTAAAGCTTGAAAAGATTCGCTCAAGTTCTTTATACATGGTATCTTCCTCTTCCATTGAAATTACTCTACATCTTTATCACAGTACTATGATTGATATGGATTTTAATTTTGTAGAATGAAGTTTAAAGTGATGCACTTGTTATCGATGTAAGTACAATGATTCATTTCAAATAAATTTAAACTTATGATGAAATACATGAGGCGACTTCACCTTGTGCTACCACCAATCCATCTTTTGAGTACCCAATACCCATTTGACGTAGTGTGGCGTAATTTATTAAAATGAATCCCTGTAAACATTAATGGATGCTTAACGATTGCAAAACTCTTTTAGCTCCAAGCTCCAGTTTATGAGTCAGTATTTGGGTTTGCTCGTCCCAGAGGTTTTGTTACAGCCCAGCTCTTTTTTTAAAGTCCACAATCGTAAATGTGGAATCCAGGTTTCGGGGGTAACGTGTACAGGCGCAAATAAATGCCCACCACCTAAAATCGTTTTAGGTGGGCGGCCATAAAAAAAGGTTCCAATAAAAATAACTTATTTTGAGATGTAACTCAGCAAGCACTTTCCGAGGCTCCAATGCCCTTCTTGTAGCAAAAATAGACCCGGTTTTCAATTCCAAATTGTTTATGTGGTTGAGTTGTACGTTAGTTCAAAAAAAAGTTTATGCGGACAGAGCCTTGCGTTACTTTTCTTTGCAGGAACAGAATGAAATGACTTCATAAGTGATGTTCTTTGAACTCCACTTGATTGCGGTTGTTGCTTTTGGGAATTTTGTAGATCAAGACACCGTCTGGATTGCTGACAGTCTTATCTAACCGGAATGAAAGCCGCAGCCGTCTTTCTCTTCGCAATGAGCGCGAGGAAAACTGCAAGCATCCTCTGGGCCGTTTGGCAAACGGTCGGAAGACGCGAGTGAAGTGCCTTTTGGCCGCCTGCCAGCCCAAATTTAGACCGCGCCGCTAATTTCGGCGCGAGCGGCCTTTCCGACCATCCTAAATGCGAACTCTGGCAGGTTATGCAACTTCGGAAATGAATCTGGGCACCAGGTGTCAAAAGTGCACTTCCTCCTGCGCGTGCATCCCGCAGCTGCAGCGTGAAAACAAAAGTGGCGCAACAGCCTTCACGGCGGTTCGCGCATCCTTCCGTTTGGCATGAAGGTCGGTGACATGCCATTTTTTGCACTTCCACCAGCCGGGTATCAACTACCAATTTATTGTTTATTTTTCCTCATTTTTGCATACTCGGGCGGGAGCGTGGGCTTTCCGTCTTTGTGGATTTGAAAACAATTGAGTCATCAGGTACTTTTTCTAGAACGTAAAAATATCTAACACATAAACGATAAAACTTTTTTTATGTAGTACATACATACGGATTGTCATATCTCGTTGATTCACCAAGACAAAAGATTTGTTGGTTGAATCTTTCTGATTAATTTAGTTACAATTAATGAATTTGGAGAGAACATCATACCATCCCCCTTCCCCAGATCGCTATAAACACAATTAAGAGACCATTTTTGGTGCGCCAAAAAACTTGAAAAACACCAAATGATCAAAGGGCACCTTAAATTAACTCACATTGAAAAATAAAACTAGAATCAAATAAATATCACCTCCCTAAAAACTACGTCTTATTAAAGCTTATATATAAATTATACTTATGAAGTCTGAATCAAAAATACAATAAACGAAATAATTGTATACATGTCATAAATTTCCAGAAATGTTCAGAATCTCACGCATTGAAGAACGGTTCGGTAAGATAAATGTTATTAATTAACACAAGAAAAACAAAACGTTGTCTATTTTAAAATGGTAGTATTCCTCTCTGGAGAAGCTAACGCTGATGCTGCTTGGAACCGTTTCTTGATCAGCGCCTATACGAAGCTTGCACCTTTACGCTAATGGACTGGTTCACAGGGCGCGGTTGTGGCCCTGATTCTCCTTTAAATCCGTGCATTTTTTTTGTCGAAGACTACATAAAACTCTTGTGGATACATGGATTGGTGGCAAATACTAGTTAAATTATTTGAGGCATGCCGAAAGTTATAATTACGCCGTTCGTAATGGTGGTTACTATAAGTAAGTCTTAATATTTAAATCTACGACGTCACAAACATATGAGAGAAAGACACTCAAATCTATTTGGCACGTAATCTAGGATCAAGCCCCCAAACCACTCATCTAATGTCGGCTGTTAGTTTTTATTCAGTTAAGTACTTCCAATGACCATCAATTGCTTGCAGTAACTCAAATATAGACATAACTTTCATAAGTTTCTTTTAGACTTCTTCAAGTATTCTTTTTAGAGCTATAGAGCATCTGACATATGTCATAGGTCACCCTATATGTAATTATATTAATAGAGACATTGGCAAAATAACGTACTACGCTCGAAATGATGCAAACAAAATTGACAGCATACAAAGCAATAAACGACAAACTTTTCACTTAATACAAATACAGGTTGAAGAAAATCTTGAAAATGCATCTAACCTTAAGAAAGTTGAAAGGAACCATTAACACTTATACTATACCTATCTTAACGTACTATTTTGGTGTGATAAAATGTATGGATACAGGCATGGATAATCTATATCCCACAAGAACAATGTTAACGAACACAATTACCACCATCCGAAATCTTCAGTAGAGCGGCTCGTTGTCCCAAAAGATGAAGGAGCCCGCAGATTAATAGATCTGAAAAGTCCGCATCGAAGACAAACCGAATTCCTTTGATGCTTCATCCTTAAGGAAGATGAAAGCAAGTACAATTACGCACCATAAAACCTGCAGTAAGTTCTACCAAAGAAAAAAGAGATAGACGAAATACTAAATAAATGGTCTAGAAAAGAGTTACACGGCGATATGGATATGACTGAAGCCAACTAAATGTTGACAAGAATGCGTCAAAAAATGAATTAAGCAAGCGAAACTGTACGCCAAAACTGAAGGGTTTATGGTAACGATCGAGGACTAAGTCATCTCAACAAAGAACTATCAAAGATACATCATACAGGACCCCAGTATGGTGGACGATATATGCAGGAGATGTCAACAGGCTACAGACAACAGGAGAATATACAAACTAACTATCTTTATAGACACAACATAGTAGCAAAAATAGTTCATCAAAAACATGTATGAAGTGCCGTATAATCATATAATATACTGGGATCGCACAAATCTTAACTGATAGAACTATACCAAACAATAGACCAGATATAACTTAATAGGCAAGATCAACAAAACAGCTTATTTAACTGATGTAGCAATACCGTTAACAAACAACTTGGATAAAACTAATAAAACCAAAGAGGTGAAATCTCTGTAGAAAATGGTAAAAGTCTTCATAATCTATGACTAGAATAATACCAAAAAATTATTCCTTCAACTACAATAAAACACCTATACCACAATGCAAAGAGCTTTAAATATCGTACAATAACACAAATGGCATAGAAAATATCCGTTTGTCTCTTTACCACGAGCATGGTGGGAGCATAGCCTACGAACTGAGATGTTAAGGCTGCCATATATATATTCGCTCTCATTGCCCGATCATTGCGCACCATCTTTAATACAGGGCAATGTGACGAGCACTGCGCTTTAGACGACTCTTGTGATTGAGTAGGCCACCCATTAGATATCAGAGTCCAGGATTGAACCCGGATATATCCGCACTGCAGCGAAGAGGCCACACTGGTGCTATGAATAGATCTACTTTGGATTTCATTGATTTTAACTAGGTGGCCCCCAACAATTAAACTTCATAGTCTTTAAAATTTAACAATTATTTTTCTCGGAAGAGTCATATAAAATTTAGAACTTCAGACAATAACAAATTAATTTTACAGATCGAAGGTTGTTTGCAGTGCTGCACTGTATAGTAGGCATTATGGTAACTACCTGGTGTAACCCGAAATATCAAGCCATTATTAATATAATGAAAATAATTACGTAGCCGGGGTGTAACCTGGCAGCCGATGAGAATGGGATCAGTTGGGATTTGGACGCCGGTGAGTGAACATATCTAGTGAACTATCGTTTCATTTGTATCTGCATCAAATTTTGCGCGCAATTGTCCGGATGATTCAAAATAATTTCAGGAATAGTGCAATGAGTACAGTACCAATAAAGACAACAGATGATTGGCGGATTCATCACAACAACGCGGTCGACCATTTGTCAGATCTTGTGCAGATTTTTTTGTCAAAACATCAACTCGTGCAGGTGACTCGGCCACTCTACAGTTCATATTTGTCGTCTTGCAATTCCTGAATATTACCAAAATTGAAATCACCTTTAAAAGGGAGAAAATTCCAGACTGTAAACGAGTTCCAGGTCTCATTTATTTCCAATTTTGGTGGATGATTAGAATAGTCAAAACGAGACTGGGAGAAGTATGAAAGTTTCCAATATGTTCACTTAAGGGTTAAGACTATATATAGAGGCTCTTTGTTATTGCAATTTTAATTATTTGTATTATATTGCTTCTTTTACTAGACCTGTTGTCATTTCTTTTACTTCATGATATCTATTCTAAATATCAAAATTACATTATCCGCCAAGTACTGGTGTAATCTTCTCATGATGTTTTCTTTTCTTTTATTCTCACTTTTTCATATTATATTTTCCAATACAGATTATAATTATAATTTTTATATTATGGCTCGATACTTTCAGGATGGAACCACATATATTCAATAACCTAAGAGACAAAATTAGTGAAAAAAATTATGATTGTATTCAAATCTTATTTTAGAAATATTTCAAAACTCAAAATTTTTCATTAATTCACCACAGTGGTGCTGCTCAACAAAAGATTTAGTTTTCCTTTTTAATTGGAAAAAGATAAATATAAGATGACGATCTTGATAAACGTGCATGATTTTTTACAATTCGGTGGTTAATTTCTATTAAACCAACCAAGATGTGATATTGTACAAATGTTTTTGCATTTCGAATAGACACATAAATCTTCACATAAAAATTCTTGGTGATATCATTTGGCACAAGAAAGCGAAGCCATAGAACTCAAGAAGATAACAACATGTCGTCTCTTAATTGTGTTTGATTTAGGGTTCCTTTATCACATATGGAATTCCTTAGTTTGCTTAACCGTTGAAAGATTTGATGTTCTTCTTTGACGTTTTACTTTTTTTACATTCTGATATAATTTTAGTTTCATATGCCTTTCAAAAAGACCCCATAATCAGTGAAATTATAGTCATCAGTACTGGTTTTATTCTTTAAGATTTTGTAATAATTCTTTGTTGTTCTTTTTCCATGCATTGGTACATTTCCCAAGTTTTTAAATTACGTGAGGAATCAAATGTAAACCGGAATTTTTTTATCCGTTCTGAGATGAACGGAGAGGGCGCGACTTCTGAGAGTTGTAGACAAAGATGTCAGAAGGCAATTCTCTCTTAAGGGGTACCTCGCACTACTGCTTCTTTAGTCAAATATCACGATATCGGAGCAAAACGTACTCTCGTCTGTTACGCAGCGGATTATTATCAAATTTCTTAGGACAAAGAGCCTAAAGCCATATGTAATTTTAAAAGGCTTAAAGCATAGCTCGGGACACTAGCCTTAATAAGACTGAATATTTTAAAAGGATTAGAAATAGTTGAAAATAAAAGTCACATATGTCGCTCAAAAACCAGCGTGACTGAGGAGAATATTCGCATTGTTCATTGCTTTCGAGGTCGGAAAAAGATACATCATACGATAATCTAGTACTAGACACACTTGTACTAACATAGTCTGGTCAATTGAGTCGACCGCGTGACTCCTATTGACTTGTTTTATAAAATATTTTCCCAAAATGTACTTTTGAAATTTTTTTTATTTCTCTTCTACTATGCTTGTTTATATCAACTGACTGGGGAAAAGAGCGTTTTGATTCAGCTAAAATGATATTGGGACAAGGGAGTAGACACATAAAGATTTTAGTACATAGTAAAGCGAATTGGCGCAAATAATAATTTGGTAAATAACTAATAAAAACAAAAATAAGATATACTAAAGTAAATTAAAAGACAAGAGGCGGCTACTCACTCATCTTATTTTGAGGTCTCTAGGTCCTGATCCTCAACCTTCACTGTGCTTCAGATAATTGTAACAAATTGCCGAACATTGCCATAAAGGCACCGTTATCCTACAAAGTTCGCAGCTAATGCCGGGGTCTTCTTGTCGCCGTACCATCACGGTCGAGCAACAAACGTTCAATGTGGGGGCAGCTGCAATGAAATCCCGCCGTAAGGCATAGAAAGGAGTGAAATATTTCAAAAAGCATTCGGTGCTACGAAAGGGTCTGAGCGAGTGCTGTAGGTATAAATAGCACTCAGCAGAGTATCACAATGATGTTAAGTTACCGGAAGCAAATTGAAGTGTTATAGTTTGTTTTTATATTAGTAAATATTTTGTAGTTTACGTAAATATTGTTAACTAATTCGACTTCCTGTTGAGAGCAAAAACAACACAATACAATAGTTATGCCGAGATATTTCGCTTTATTCCTTCAGGGAATGTCGCACCCGAAGATGGGTATTAGACCTCAGTTCTTTCTTTTAGTCTTTGCGAACAACTTTTTCATAATTGATCTGAATCTATCAGCGATCAAACCAATCTTTGAAAGCATCAAATTGCTCTTGCAGCCACAGTAAGCTAGAACCCGAGTGAGCTGGATATTACTGTCGTGTCGTCTGCATATTGGGGTAGCATCGTAGAGAGCCTGGTAGGCTTGTTGCTGACATATAGATTGAGTAAGATTGTAGCAACAAAGATCCTTGGAAGATTCCTGCACGTTATCTCTCCAATAACCTTGCGCCGTCGATTTTAATTCAGAACTCTTTGTCCTTCAAGAGAACGACTAAATCACTAGAACAGTTTAAAAGGCGGAAGCGAACTTTAGAAAAGCAGCAAAATACTTCACACCTTAGAAACTCACTTCTTAGTTGTAATCTTCTTTCCGTTGACAAATCTAGTTGACGTGGATGTTCTTTTTACGTTTGTTGCGCCCCCGTGCTATTCGAAAACGAACTAAACGAAGTGAAACCGCTTGGGCTCTGAAATAAATCTTCCATTAGACTGCCTCCCATATCCAGACTGAAACCAAAAGGGCTAAAAATGGTCGAACTAATAACCTTTTTAGGGGTGAGAGTGGCGGTTGACACGTCTGCCTCGAAGTGTCCGTTTAGTTATGAAACAGCTACAAATGTCAATGATATGTTCTATAAAGATCAAAATAACTACCATACCAGCAAACAGCTCACTGAAGGGGGAACCACCGAAGAACTCTCTGAACACGTCCTCTGGATCCCTGAATGTGAAGAAGCCGAAGCCTATGTCAAAGTCATCCTCATGTCTGCTTCTTGTCCGCGAGCCGCCGTTTATCAACCCTTCCTTGCCGTAGTGGTCATAAACCCGCCTCTTTTTTTCTGAAACAACAATAACTGTACAAAAATCCAAACCGCGCAAGACGATCAAAACAACAAGCATGCATCATAATCTGTAATCACATTTTGCCAGCATTATGTGGCAGTTTGTCTAAGTGAAACCCAACGAGAATGTCACTATTACATCAAGAATTACATCAATTTCGACCATGTCCTTTTAAACGCAAATACAGAAAATTAATATTAGCGAAAATAAAACCACACAGTTAATATACCACACTTGTAGGCAAGAAATTAACTACCGAAGCTTCGATGGAAAGGAGTGTGGTTATCAAAGTAACTTCTAAAGCTACATGATGATTTGCTGTTGGTCGTCTGTTGATAGAAACGGTTGTCGTAGATTTTTCTCTTTGTGTCTACAGAAATCGAAAGACAAACAGAATTGATCTATAATCATCTGCAGTTTAAATAGGAAAAAGATTCATTTCAAACTCACCGTCTGACAAGACTTCGTACGCTTCGGAAATTTCCGTAAACTTCTTTGTGGCTTCGTCCAAGTTGTTCGGATTCTTGTCTGCGTGCCATTTCAGAGCCAGCTTCCTGTACCTGCAAACAGAAGAAGAATGTTAGCTACACGTTCTCGGAACTAGTTTCCATTTACCATTCTCCGCATGACCATACAAGCAACAAATATTTCGAGGAATGATAATCAAAATATTTTATTATTAAATACTTGGCTGTAAATATGATAAGAGGGTTAATTGTAAGGTCAAACTAAACATCAAAAAATGTGACAACTAAAATTAGTTTAAACGAAAATATTTTTCAATTCTACTTTGCATTTCATTGTATTTCTCGTGAAATTACTGCAACATACAAGCAAAAAACAATATAAATGCGGGTTTTTCATTACTGTAAACACGCGGTTACAAACTACTATCTTTTGATAACCTACTGCTGCTGCAAGAGCTATCAAAACATTTCTACAAATCGTCAGGTCGCGACCCTCTAATCAAATAATACCCTGCAATATAAAAGTGAGATCTCAACCTCCAACTTCAATCACTGTTCGTTTCTGAGCAACAAAAATGCTGAAGATCCTCGTGCTCGCGCTTGTCGCCGTTCTGTGTGTGCAAGGCTGCGAGAAACCGTCCTTCAACAATGTGAAGGTTGTTGCTTCGAAGTACTTCCACACGAAGAAGGACCCTGACGACATTAAGCTAGGTGACGCCTTCACTGGCTGCATCACCCCCACCGATCAATTGAAAGACGCGCTGCAAATCGAAGTGAAGAAACAGAATGTGCCCGTACTCTACGAAGGGGCCGTCCAAGGCTTGGAGTGGCTGCACGATCTGATCCTAGAAGACAACGGCATCGAGGATGTGCAACCGGGTGCGTTCCAAGACCTACCGACGATCTCTAGAATTAACCTCTCCCACAACCGGCTGACGAAAATCTCCGAGGGCGTTTTCAATCACCTAGCCGTAAAGAGGCTGTTCCTAAACCACAACAGCATCTCCAACATCGCCCCGACGGCATTTGACGACATGCCCAACCTGGTCAGGATCGACCTGAACCACAACAACCTCGCGGAATGGAATAGCAACTGGTTCACGAACACCCCCAACATCTACCACCTGTCGGCCGGTTCCAACCAAATACCTGCCCTACCAGAGAACGCGTTTAAAAACGTCAAGGGGCGTCACGTTCTCTCCGACGGGGAAACGGTGATCACCAGTATCTTTCTTCCCCATAACAAAATCAGCGAGATTCACCCCAGCGCGTTCAGCAGTTTGAAGCAGCTCGATTTCTTACACCTAGACAAGAACAACATAGCCACAATCGACACGAAAGTGTTCTCTGGCTTCGATAGCATCCGTCACTTGTGGTTGGACGAAAACAAAATTACTTGCCTGGGCCGCGACGTCCTGGCCTCCTTGCCCGCGAGCGAAGTGATATCACTCGAAGGAAACCCCTTCGAGTGCGGCTGCTTGAAGAAGATACAGGAGTGGGGCAGAAAGCAGCAGGGGAATGTCAGATTTGGGGGGGCGGCAATCAAATGCATGCAGGAACGAATTCGCAACACTTTGGACTCGGTCAAGGACATCCATTGAGTAGCTTCTTATCATTATATTACAAAATTGTAAATTTTAGAATTATATGTATCTTTCTGTTTCTAGTTCAGTCCATAAATTAGATACTTAATTAAAGAATTTTAAAGAAGGCATCGCTTTTTACTATGATTAATATTTGTTGTAATCGGCAATCTACAACGATACCTAAAAATTTTCTTCAAACATCAAAAGGTACCATTGATGATCTCTTAAACTAAACTTGATGATTATATTTGGCGATAAAATTCCATGCCTGGCAATAGAGTCTTCGCTTTAACAAATAACTGGAAACAGATCTCCAGGTCGGGAGATTATCATGTCGTAAACGTTTTAGTTATTTTAATAACAGTTTAATCGTATATAGTCGCTTGTATTACCAGGATGTTGTCAATTCGTAAACACATTTTGGTACTAGTGTTCACTTTGACTCTGTTTTCCAACAATTATAGCGACTGCTGTAGGTCAGAAAGCTTCAACTACATTCGGATAACTAAAAAGCTGACGCGATCGACCGGTGGAAAATCCCACAACTGGAAGGGGGCTTATTTCTTCAGGAGGTACGGCTACACCACTGACTCGGTACCTCTTATCCTGGCCAATGTGGACACAGAACTACGAAAATGGCGTTAAACGATCAAGATTCAGGACCACAATTCCTCCGTTTTGGAGAAGGAGACCGTGTTGAACTTAAACGAACTCACCAGGGTTTATATACGAGGCAACCATATCCAGCAGCTAAACAGCGGGGTATTGATGAGCTACAGCTCATAGATTTTAGCAACAACGACATCAATAAGATTCCGGGAGGGCTTTTTACAAACGTTTAATATCAGTTTTAATCCGCTCACTCATATTCCTCGTGACGCCTTTACCTATTTTAAACTTTCGGTTTCCAAAATTGACCTGTTTCACAATCACACATAGTCTTACATCTTAAAACTAGAACTAACTTAATTAATAATAACTTTAAAATCTGATAGACAGATCATTGGGCAGGTACCTGGTTAACCTCCTGTTGATTATGGGCTGCTCTTGGAGATTTGTTGCTAAAGCATTAGGATGGACACTAAGTTTAGCACTATACTGGACGTCGAAGCGTTTGCTTTGCTCTTTGACAATTGCGATTTGAAAATCATTGCGTATAACTCCGTTAGGCACGAACCAAGATGCGTTCATTATCATTCCCAGCATTTTTGCTTGAAATCGTTCAAGAATTTCGATGTTGTATGTGAACACTGTTCCCCAGAGTTGAATATCGTAAGCCTAGGTTGGTTTTATTATCACTTTGTATATTAGAAGTCTATTCACGGTAGTGAGTTTGGAGTTGTGTCCTATTATCTAATACATTTTGGAGAAGATTAGCCCTAACTGTTCACGTTTAGTAAAAATGTGTTCTCTCCAGGTTAATCTCTTGTCGAGATGCAGTCTTAGGTGTTTAACTTCATCCTGTTGGGGTAGCGGATGGTTATTTATGTGGACCGGAAGACAGTTACCTCTTCTTGTAGTGAATATCACGTGGGTAGAATTGGTTTTGTTTATTTTCATTCTCCATTTTTGCCAGTTTTGGATCTTTAATAGATTGGTTTGCAGCAACTGTATAGCTATTTCTGGGTTATTATCAAAAGCTAGGGTCGCGGTGTCATTTGCGAAGGTTTCTGTTACGACCTTTGGTGTAATAGGAAGATCTGCAGCATATAATAGGTATAACAGTGGTCCAAGCACGCTGCCCTGAGGTACACCAGCATTTATGGAGTAGAGTCCCACATACTCAGTTTCGAACTTGACAAGGAAGTGTCGATTTTAGAGGTAGGATTTGATGATGAAGTAATTTATTGTGAGGAAGGTACGCAACTTAAATAACAGTCCGACATGCCAGACTTTATCAAAAGCCTGCGATATGTCCAAGAACGCTTCAGAGCAGTATTGTTTGTTTTCGTAGCTTTCATTAATCTTCAGAACGACACGATGTGTTTGTTCAGTTGTGGTATGGATCCGTCTAAGGTAAAATTGGTGAGCATAAATTGATTGAAAAAAAAAGAAATAAAAGAAAGTACTGTAAGCAAATTGAAAAATTGAAAACCTGGCAAATGGTTATTGAATGTTTTGTTTAGGAGTAAAAAAGGAAAATCAGGGCAAACATATGGAAGACTCAGATCACATGTGGTGCTCCCACGTGAGGCCTTACATCTCGCCATTATTATATTAAAATAAGTCAAAATATAAATAGTGGAAAGGAGCGCAGGGTAAGAAAGGCTGTGGAATGATAACGAGAAGAGAAAAATTATAAATAAAAAATTAGAGTCAGTAAATAATAATAATAATGGTGAAGCTCTGCGCCCCGCGTTATGAGCATGTTTTGCGAACTGAAAGGTTAAATCCGCCCTCACCGCCCAGTCGCCATCTCTCAAACGACCGCATTATTACCTCTTGTTCTAAGTGAAGCGCCTCAACAGCGAAATCATAGTGTCAGAGAGATTAAATACATACAAGATTAAATCTACAACTTTTTTTCAACTGTAACCAAGTGAATACACCTAAAATTAGAGATAATGAAAAAAGCCAAAGTCAGTTTTGTTGGTCATTATTCTGTGATTTTTAGTTTAGAAGCAACCTGCTAACACCTCACAAGTGCTTTTCTTTTGTCTAAGAACGACAACTCCGAAGTGCGCACAAGTGCGCGCTCGGCCAAACAGTGCGTCAGCGGCGACCTCTCAAAAACTCGGCGCTTATTTTGAGAGCTCCACTTCTTCGCACTCCGCGCGCGGTTGCGATTCCTGAAGGCGGCGGCACTTGTCTTCTGTACGGCGCGGCGGCGACGCCGCGGATGCACGTGGGGTTCATGAACTGCCCCGCTAAATTTAAGCGCCGGTGCTAAAAGCGGCCGCGTCGGGTTGATCGAGCGCCGGTTATGGTTCTTCGGCAAATTCCTGAAATTCAGGCCGAACCCGGAGGTCATCGTCTAGGCGGCCGCTCGAGCGGCAAATTGTCTTTTGTTCGCGTTATGTGAGATTCGACGAGAATGGCTCTTGCCTTGGCAGAAATGACCTCTCGTTAACCACGGGAGACTAATTGTGAGCGTAGAGGAAACGCTGATTGAATCATTTAATCTATAAAAAAGAGAATGAGAGTGACACCAATTATTCCTTAGCGATTTCCTGGTTACGTAATATCACAGTCAAACTTGAAAATGCAACGACAAACATGGCGAGCAAATAACTACATTTATTCTGCCTTAAAAATGAAGGGGATTAGTAAATCATGCTTTAAAAAAAACATCAAATGGTTACGTCAGAAATAATAACAAAAAAATTAAAATCTAGAAGGGCGATCAAATTTAAATTCTACATTTTTTATTGAGGTAGTTCGACTTGGATGAATTATTCTGGGCCTAACAGATAACCCTCTTGGACGCCTTCTACAATTGGCACCAAAACCGATAGACTAGGTGTCCAACATATATGACTTTCATCGTCCACTCAGGTTTAGTTCTCAAATTATCGAACGAAATGCTCATTCAATAGCACACATTAAACGAATGATAACACAACTATGAAAGTTTGAAATATTGTGCCTCCATTATATACGAACTGGGATCCTAGATGATTGAATCCAATACTTTCATTTTATTAAATAACTCGAGAACCCGACCTGAGTGGATGATGGAAGAAGTCATATATGTTGGACACCTTGATATGGTCTGCTTGTCCACCGATTTCGGTGGCAATCGCAGGAAGCGCCGAGGCGGGGTTTCCTGTTTAGTGAAAGATACAGTAGAGGAACCTTAATAGTTTGTAGTAAATCCTAGTACCATATAATTTGTCACCTCTACCAATTTACTGAGCAGGTGTTTCTTTGAACACAGATCATCTTTTGTTAAATCAATGGTTTGGTAGAAAACTTAAGACTATTTCTGATTAATCCGGTGCTTCATAAAAAATTCCAAAGCACAATCAACCATATTTTCCTTATTAGCTTCTTTGAGGTATTTAAGAATGCACCAAGATACTGCGAAATCTGGACCACTCGGTTAAGGACGATTTCGTATTGTAAATAAGCGTGAAGATAGATAGATCAAAGCCTAAGTGGTCTGGTTTTCTATGACTCTTTGTAGGTGCAATAGAAGGTATTTTGTTTTTAGCACTCTTAGTATCACTTGGTAAAACATCTCTACGTGTTTGTCTAATAGACAATGACTCTGTCACCACAATTATTTAGATTGATTTTAAAACCAATTCTCATCTCTTGCAACAGATTTGCAATAAGTTAGGTCATCGGTATATGACGCCTGGTCAGGTCACTTTTAAAGCATTAAGAGGTTCTTGCTGTTAGCAGTCTTTCGTAAGACTTCATTTGCCACTGCTTGACGCTAAAGTTTTTTCGTGAAGAAAGATATGTTCGACTGTAACACTGAAAAGTAATTATGCAAGATGTCCCCATTGAAATTTTTTATTGAAGTCTTCACTAATGTGAATAAACTGTACTACTTAAAAAAATTGGAAATTAGTTGAAACTGCCCATTTTGAATAATTTATATTCATAAGGCTCGCTGAGGTCTTTGCTATTACCAGCAGGAAGCTGGCAGAGCAGTAGTTACACAGAAAACATGTTTGTTGGTATACTTTAAAAATTTAGATTACGGCAAAGCTAAGTGTTCTTTGCTTAATCGGAAGAAAGTTTCGGTAGCCGAAGAATGGAAAATAACTGACTTTACCACTACATTAGGCAAACAGAGGAGCCCTAACCACCTTTAATACTCAAAGTATAAATGTGGCTGGTATTAGCCAATTTTTTCTTCTCAATTTGGATTGTACTTCTCAAAGAAAACGAAATTTCAGCAGTGTGGTGAAGTCTCTTCCAATTTCAAAGAAAAATAACCCGAAATAAAAGGTATGATATTGTAACTAAACTAAACTATGGCAAAATAGCTTTGAAAGGCAATTTTCGAAAGCGAAGCAAGTCATGTATGTGAACTTGTAACCCCCGTATCTTGGGTCAAATGAGAGATGCTGACCTAAGGTATCTAATAACTAAATAAGAAGTGAATTGGTGAAATAGTTCCGGAGATATCCCGTCGACACATATATACACACACAACACGCGCGTACGCACGCAGACAGACAATATCGTGATTGCATTAACTTTGGCCTACGCCTTACAGTTAATAAATAAGAACAACAAAAGATGGATTTTAGAAACTTGGAAAGAAACATACTCGGAAGAGTCTAATGCAATACTTTCGGAAGAGAAAATAGACAGAAGAAACAAAAGAATAATAGCAAAAAATAACAAGGGAGTAAATAAAGGAGACCCTTCAAAAAATCAAAATAACAAAGGCATATAGACAAGGTAAAACAGATGATTAAACGGTTAAGAGAAAAGGGAAAAGAATTGATATGGGCTATATGCGAAGGAGCATAGAATACATACAAGATACCTAAAGAATGAGAAAATAACTTGATAATATCTACACACCAATTGGGAAAACTACAGAGCAATGTAAAATATATATAGAATCGAAACTAGAAAAACAAACAATTTTTAGATACAATAGACAGGCTAATGATTATATGTACATATGTACCCTAAATACACTAATAGAGAGAACAATAAAAAAGGAGCATAAATATTTCCGACATTCATAAATTAAAGGCACCATATTACAGTAGATGGAAAAGAAATATGAAAAGGTTTAAAAGAAATAGAGATACCTAATACCATTACAAAAAGATTGAAAATTACAAATAAGACAGTCAGGGCAAAATAAAAATTGCAGGGCAAAAATTGGAAGAATTCAGAATGAATAAAAGAATAAAGCAAGGGGATAGTTTATGTCCATTGATATTTATAATTCTTATAGATAAGTTAATTAAAGGCATTAAAGAAAAAGAGAACAGCAATTACTGCAATTCGATACAGAAACTTAGAATCAATTAAAATAAGCAACTTATAGACAGATAACAGTTTTAATAACAGAAACAAAGAGTAAAATCCAGATACTAGTAAACTATGGATTAAATAAATTTAAACATGTAAGTAAATACAGAAATTATAGTAAATAAAAAAAGGCAGGGTTAATCAAAATAATAAAAACATTACTAAAAAGAATAACAACATATGGATATTTTAAATAGTATTGTGACGGAAGATAGAAAAATAGATTCTTGAATAACAAACGGAGCAAATAAATTTATCATGTATTAAACAAAACAGCATTAGCCACAAATACTTCGAAATGAAAATAAAAATAACATTATCATTAATAACAATATGCAAGTGAAAACAGAGCGATAAAGAAAAACACAGCTAAAATATATGCAATAATGATTAGACATCTGAGGATAGCAAAAAAGCAAGTTGATAGGGTAAGCAACAAATATTTAGACAACAGGTCACTTTGTTCCTAATAGCACAAAATCGGACCACGTACTTTAGTAGAATTTTCGAAATAAAAATTGCCAATTTTTCCCTTTTGCATCTATTTCGTATTCAACTATACATACACTATCTGATCAAAAGTTGGCGGACACGTATCTGTAACTTGTAAACTGACATCTAGAGGACACTGTAACCCGACCAACAGGTGTAAAATAAGTACGAGCATAATGTATAAGTCAAAAAGATTAGTAACTTGGTTTAATTATCGGTTAACACATGGCAGGAAATTGATCAAAGAAATTTCAGCTGTTCTCAAATTGCCCAAGTCTTCGATGAAGTCAAAAATGAAGGCACAATAAAATCACGGTCGGGTAGGCTGCATTTAATAATAGAAGAGTGTGATAAAGAACACGACCCCTCCCCCCCAGTCGCCTCTGGAAGTTTAATAGTACAACTGGTTGTCCATCCATCACTATGACTGTACGTTGAGAATTGAAACAAACTGATTTCCACAGTCAACTGCTTATAAGCAAACACTTTTGCTGTTGTTGCTAAACATTGCTAGTAATAGTGTAAAGAATGACGCTTATGGTTTTTGGTAACCTCAAGCAACATTTTGGATGTAACGAAAAACGATACCTGCCGGTATGTGTAATGCCAACAGAGGTATTTCTCATTGAATTGATCGTCTCTTAAAACTGAAGAGAAACATGTTGACCAATGCCATCTTGTCTACTATAGAAAAACAATTCGGTGACACCAAGTAAATTTATTAGCACAACAATGGACCCTGTGAGAGAATTTGAAAACAACAACAATACAAAAATGAATCGACCGACCCATACCTCAACAATGAACTCCTCTTTTGAGATGAACTAGAACAATTTTGCTCTAAACCCCAACGATCCAAATCCCAAAATGCTTTGACTACAACTTAGGAAGAAGGAACTGCACTTACTCTAAAAACATTCCGACATCTAATTGGGAGTCAGTCTCCTTTGAAGGATTATAGATATCAGAACAAAGGGTAAATGTACTTCATTATTATCAATTCTGGAACTCATAAAGTACCACTGATGACAGTTTTCAGTAGGTCCAAATACTTTTGACCCGATAATGTATACATCAACACTTTGGGTGTTGTTGCAAATGTGCTTTTAGACAGCTTAGCCTAGATTGCTACAGTTAAAAGTGTCACCCGGTTGTCCATCTGTTAATTTGCTAGATAACATGCAAAAACATTGCTAGAGCCATTATGTCATGCCACACTACCAGAAGTGCCTTTTTATGTAGCGAGCAAGAACTTTCAACAACTTTTTACTGGCATTTCTGCAGGAAGGATTTGGTCCGCCGCACTGTGGCGATGTTAAAAACAACTTGTTGCGTATTACATGCATTACAGTAGCGCGTTCCTGTTCGCGCCGGAGCAGAAGGCCCCGATGGCCGCGCTTCATCTCTTGTTCCCTTCCACGACATTAATTTACATCGCGTTCGTGCTTTTCAGCCAATTAAGCGAAAAGCGTTGAGCGCCATAAATCAGAGCGCGCTGATGCAATTAACAGCGGGAGGAATTCAGAAAGGACGCGGTGTTAAGCGCCGCTCCAGAGGCCTTTAACTAACCATTAACGAGATCCGGAGCAACGAGAACAATGTGTTGAAGTAGAAACTCGGAGGCGAGAGTCGTTAACTGGAGTGGTAATTGCGCGCGAGGAAAGTTGCAGGATAGCTTTGGCAAAAATTGGGAGACCGAACTGGGGCACACCGCGGTTTTTCGTTTTTTTCTGTTTTATGGCTGGCTTGAGCCACCGTCTCCGGTTTTGAAACTTATTGCAGCCATCAATTGTTTTCAAACCAAATCTGATTTTACTGAACTTGAAAGAATTTTTCTGCAAACCAAAAACCGCCATATAATTAGAATGGGGGACTGACACGCACATATAGGCAATGATGAGGACGTATATTTGGGAATAGGACAATATGGTATAGAAAGTGAAATTAAGGACAATGGAGAACGAGTGGTAGATGTCTGTATTACCAACTAGTTCCTAATTGGAAATATCTGGTATAAACACAAAGATAACTTTTGAAGCTGAAGCTTTAGGTCACAACAGTTTCATAGATACGCACTACAACACAAGAGATATAATTCCTGATCACCAGACTGATAAGAAAAGTAGAAAAAACATATGCAACTATTAAACCAGCAGCCCTACAAACCCACAAATGAAAGATGAATATAAACAAAGCATTATTAGAAAATGAGGAAAACCAGAAATAAACAAGGTGTGGATTCAAAGATGGAAAAAATTTATAGAAGCTGTGCTCAAAGTGATCCGAAAACGTACGGTACGAAATCAATACTACAGTAATAAAAAAAGAAGAACAAAATTGTAGGACGAAGAGGTAAAGAACAAAAACAGAGAGAAAAAAATTGAGAGGATAAACTTTATTATATATAAAAAAAGAAATGAAAGTAAGGAAACCCTAAAAGTAAAAGCGGTCTGCGCGGGAGGAATTTGGCAAAAATATAGGAAAAAATATAAACAACCAAAAACAGTTCTGGAATGTAACAAAGAAACTAAAGGCAAAATCCATGTTACATGTTACACCCTAACTCAGAAAGTAGAACTTACAACAACAAATGGGGTTCTAAAGGCCTGGCAAAATCACTACTCAAATAAATCAAAAACGAAAATAAAGATTGTGCTGCTAAAGAAGCGCAAGATGAACAGAAGGCTGAAAGAAGGAAGTAGAAAGATAATATAAGTGATGAAGAAATCAAGACGGCAATAAAAACTTCGAAAAATGAAAAGTGAAGATGACATTACCCCAAAATTAGGAAAGAAAAAATAAGAAACAACAGATTACTACTTTAACAACCATGGAATACCAAACAGATACTACAAGATTAGGAATAAAACATAATAGTACCTATCTACAAAAATACAACAACAACAAATCATAACTATCAGAAAATTTGTGATCATTAGTGATCCTAAAAAAATATTCAAGAATTATAAAGAACAAATGGCAAAGAGAGATGAAAGCCTAAACTAGAAAACGAATAATCGCATTTTGTCTAGGATTTCAAGCCCAAGATTGTATATACACAATTAGACAAATTACAGAAAAAATGATACGAATAAAGAAATATTACTGGCTTTCCTAGATCTGAAGACATCCTTTGACCATGTGCGCAGAGAATACATATGAAAGGCACTTAAAAAAGTACAGGTAAACCAAAAACTAGTAAATATAATAAAAAGTGTAAATAATAAAGTGGTTAGAGTAGTAAGGAGAAATGGACAAAAGCCTAAAGAATTTAACATAAAGAAAGGAGTAAAACAAGGCAACAATTTGGGCCCATCATTGTTTGTAACCTAAGAAATGGTATAAGGAAAATTAAAAACGAAGTAATCAAAATAAGTATGGGATACTATAACGTGAATTCCCGGAACGATCCAGGACAACATATGCAGACGATAGTCTGATAATGGTAACAAATGTGAGACCACTACAAAACAATACACATAAAAGAAATTTAGAGGAAAAGAACATGAAAATTAACAAAGAAAAATAAAAATAGATGAAAAAAATAAATAATAGAATCGGCAAAGTAAATAAAATATACTATAAAATTAACAACACAATCATTATAGTAAAAGAAGAACTAAGCATAAAAAAAAAGATGGACTTATATGAAAATATCTTCACTCCCACATTATTATATGGGCCAGAGACATGGACAACAGTGGATAAATATCGCACAAAAAATTACAGCAGCTGAGATATACCTACGAAGATTTCTGTAAAACTAGGAGAGGTAGGATTAAAAATAACAGCATAAGAGTTAAACTGAACACTAAAATAATTGAAATACATTGCTATAATGGACATCCAGAAGTACCCCATCTTAATATCTGAAACGAGTGTAAAAGGAAGAAGAACAAGAGGCAGATCCCTAGTAGGCCAATGCGTGGGCAATATCAAGTATCTGGCTAGGAAAAGGATCACGCGAGATAGAAACACCTATAATAGGCCCCAACGCTGAGAGGCATAAAAAGAGAAAAAAAGAAAAGAAGGAACTTTAAATTTATGTTCTACTGATATTTGATATTATTAATAAAAATAAATTACCCATTATAGTAATGTAAAAAAGTGTCTGTAAAATAGAGTTGAAATCACTGCAAAAGACAGTAAAGGCAAATTTAAATTTCCTTATAAGATTAATAGCTTGAATAATTTAAGGATAATCTAATTTCTCGATTGATTGAAATCAATAATATCGAGATAATAAAAGTTTGATTCTTAAATCAGAGTCAAATCAAGCGACTAAACGAAATTACTGATACTGTTCTGTAGCGATTTGTTTTACGGAATTATCTGAAAAATAACACACATGAGGTCTGCACCAAAAATATCGAGCCAATGTTGACCTGGAGAATGTAACCTGGCAACCTATGAAAGTGGATTGTAATGCGCATATGTGAATGAGCATGACTTTACTGGTCGGTTCAGTTGGGAGTTGATCGCCGATGGGTGGCACATGTAGTGTGTGATCATCATATTTGCAATCACTGAGCAAATAGAGTGGTGAATCTATTCGGATGATTTAAGACGATGATTCACGAACGACGCCATAAGTACAGCACGAATGAAGGTCACTGATGGTTTACAAATACTGGTCGGTTCAGTTACAACAAACAATTTAGAGATGGCTGCATCTTTGGGCAACTAATGATTGGCAGCTTCATCGTGACACTACTACCCATTCATCACACCTTTTGCAGAGTTTTTTGTCTAGTCATCAAATCGAGCCGGTGACCCAGCCACCCTATACTCCATACTTTAGTTGTTTCCAAAACTAAAATCACCCTTGAAAGGAAAGGGGTTGTAGACTGTAGACTAGATTCAGACCAATACAATCAGGCAGTTATTCACAATTCGAAGATAGGATTTTACAGAATGTTTTTAACAGTGAAAATGACACTTCCAGATGTGTTCAAGATTCAAAGGTGTTTAGTTTAGAGGGGTCTGAGACCATGTACAATAAATAATTCTTGTATCTTGTATCATGTTTTACAGTGAAAAGTTTTCTCTTACGTTTAAAAGATACACTTCTGGTAAATGGTCCATTTTACAGAAACACAGGACTTGCTGATTGGTTCTCCTTTTTGGAGGATTTTGGTTGTTACAGGGAGGATGAGTCTCAAGATCCATTTTTATAAGAAAAAAAGATTCTGTACTTAAGTGAACGTTAATGTTTAGAAGATTTAACAATAATTGGCAGTCCCTCTTGAAACTCCGATTGTGTCGTGTATTAAATGGACATCTAGTACGTATGTGAAACTAAAATATAGTCCTACTTGATACCACTAGATGGATTGTGGGTGCGCACAGGAGAAAAGAATGAGTTATTCGTGAGGTGTTAAAAGTGCAGTTGTAGACAAATCGGAAAACCGTAGGAGCAGACCATCATGGGCACCAAAGAATGGAGTGCTTTTCTTGGAGTGAGAAAGTAACTGTTTCTACATCCATCTATAAGAAAATGCAGACTTGTATTTCGTTGGATATTGAAGTTTAAAGGTGACAAGAACTATGTTGAAAAAGCCACAAGCAGCTGGTGTCTGACAAATAGTTACGAGCTACACATTATTAGTGTGCATGCGATTTGAAAATAGAAAACAGACGAATCACATTCGATCCACTGGTGAATGTATAGATGTGTTTTGCATAATTTTGCATTCCATCATCCATGAAGACTTACACATGACAAATGTCTGTGCAGAATGGGTTTCTCATATCCTTACCAATGGGCAAAAGTATAAAAGCGTATGGAAATATGCCAACAGTTGTTGCTACAGCTGTATAGAGTGGATTCTGACACGTTCTTAGAATCACAGGTCTTAGATAACAGCAAACAAATTATGGTTTTGTCACAAAATACCAGGAAAAACCCTGATTTATAGAATAGTAGTACGTCGGAAATCATTGTTCTGAAAAGACACAGACGGAATTGTTTGTTCCAAAAGAAATAGTGTTGCACTTACCTGAAAAAAATACTGCTTTATATGTTACCCTTTTAAGATGCAGATTGTTGTAATGTTTCACAGTACTTTATCTTTCTTGAAAAGAAAATTATGATTTTATTTATCATGAAAGGTTTGATTTACAAATATAGCCCAGAGAAATAACGATAAAATGCTACAGAGTGTCTGACAGCAGACGAATTTAATGGCGAGCCTCAGTGGTATCGTGCTACACCAAAAGAATGGTTTGCAGCAGCTTTACGTAAACTGCCAAGGTAATAGCAAAATTATCAAAGATTAGTGAAGAGAAAACAATTGCAGTATTAAACATTTTTTAACGTCTTAAGCATAAAACGTACTTCTTTCTTACAGAGTTTAACATGATGTATACTTTTGTTTTTTTGTAAAATTGTAGCAAGGCCAACTGACTTGTAGTTAAACCCATCTTGTTTTTGCAACTCCTTTCCACCTTTTTTATTACGATTGAAAACAAATTGGGAATTAAACTTATTGACTATGATGGTTCTATTGCTTGTCATTTTTTTCCTGCGAACCGTCTAAACCATAAATTCCGCGACATTATCCTGAAGAAAATTTAACGGAAACTAAGAGCTTTTATGAGAAAAACAGTGAAAGATATGGTCTTAATCGTTAAATCGTCTCTTTGACATAACTGGACTCCATACAAGTTGCGAAAAGGGCAGTATCTTACTGATGCCAACAAACTTATAGAGCTATAAAGAAGTCGCCAATTAATAGTCGTGTTGCCCCTGATCAATTAGTGAATATCGTTTTCACTCCAAGAGAGTTTTTACAGTTAAGCAAATCTATTACAACCAAAATGATAAAGGTAGGCTCACGAACGTCTGGAACCGTCTGAAGAGATCATGCGTGATCGGTCATAATATGGATTAGAATTCGATCAATTAGCAGATCTTGCTTTTGTACTCAAAAGGCTCAAGTAACATTTGGAACCCATTGTCTTACCTCGGTAAATTAAAAATCTACCAAAAAGCATCTTTGTAGTTTTGAAGCTTGTACAGGTTACCAACAATATATCAGGCATTTTTGATTTGAAAAAATCGGTCTTTTGGTACTAACTTAGCCACACCCCCACAGTAATAAAGAATATGTTCTGTAGTCCCTTCTTTCTTTTGACAAAATATGCACAAGCTTTCTTTTGTAACTTCTATTACGTTCAAATGCTTACCGAGTTTGCAATGTCTGTCAGTTAGTAGATTATCCTTAGTCTAAAATGGTTATGCTACAGAAAATCTGCTGTAATGAAAATTCTGGCTAGCCTCTGTCTTGGTGTGTTAACCCACACTGCTATGGTTTTACTGGCCACCCATTCGTTGATAGCTCATTTCCTTTGGCAATTAGAAATACAATGGTTTCTTGATTATCTCTTTGTCCCATGTGTTCTGGTGTTCCAAAACCAGCAATAGGAGAAAAGAGTCAAATAATTAAGTGAGAATGAACTTTTTATTTGTGAAATAAAATAGACGCCGCCCAAATTGATATGGTCTTTTTTGTATACGAATCTGTCATTTCTGGAAAATATGCTGGAAGTCGTCTTTCAACGTTGGCCTTATTATTACCTCCGCTTTATTTAAAATTGTCATTAATAAATCGAGGCATGTGCTCTGTAGTTCCGATTTTAAACGAGGGGATAAAAAATTTTAACATTGCAAAATCTGAACTATATTGCGTATTATATATTTGATCTTGTATGTAGAAATACTTCATATCGGTAAATTATTTTACGGCATTGAAAAAAGGAAATCAGCATTACCTTTCTTTTCACTAGCACAAACTGAAGTTTTTTTGACATGGATGAGCTGATATTTATATGTAGTAATAGAGCAACGCTTATCATTAGTAATAATAATAACGCTCGGCGTGGGAGCGTAGCCTGCAAATTCAGAGGCTGAGGCTTTGAGATGTTCACCGTCACTGCCCGATCGTCGCGCGCCATTTCTGATGCGGGGTGATGTGAGGACCGCCGTCCACACCTCAGCACGTGCCTCAACTACACGGTCACACTGGCGCTCTCAACATCAGTGATGATATTACAATTTATTGTCCCCGCTTCTCTCTCCGCTTTTACCCTGATCTCCTCCTCCGCATTATAGGTCAACAGAACACACATAACATCACCGACCTTCTCACACTTATAACAGTCGACTCCAGAAAGTCCGAATTCCCTGGAAACTGTCGAAATGATTTTCGAGAGTTTTGGGTGCTTGCAAAAGGAGGTTCCAGTAATCTGCATTGACGCAGGATTCCAAAATTAAGAGCGTAGGTATAGACGCAGTTTGTATAGTGTTAACCCATGATAGACATGACATGATGATGCTTATATATTGAACAATACAATAATCTGTAAACTTAGTTGATCGCCAGCGTGGGTGCGCGGTTGAAGCGCGGGCTGTGGTGCGGACGGACCCCGGGTTTATTTCCGAAGTTCTCTGGTGCCTGACGAGTGGCCTATTCAGTCACTAAATATAATTTAGTACCTACGTTAACTTAGAACAAGGGGTAATAATGGCTGTCGTATAAGACGCGGTGCTTGCGACATCGCCCCGCATCAGAGATGGTGCGCGACGAGAGTGAACACATGAGAACCTTAACCTCTCAGTTCGTAAACCGTGTTCCCACGCGAGCCGTTAGAGGCTTACCATTATTATAACCTGAGTTCGTTACAATAGATATATATTGAGCCACTAAACGCTGAAGTTGTTCACAAACCCCTAACTCACACCTTCTATTCGGGCTTAATGAATCTCGACATGCGTTTTGCACAAATTCGTCTCATGTGCAAGTTGCCTTAATCATGCTCTCGTTTACCGCGACAAACAAAACACCTAGGTAGCCGTACACGTCATGATAGGAAGGATTATAGTCTTGTAGATGATTAGCTAGTTCCAGCTGGATATTAAGAGTAAACAGTCAAGCGCTGATCTCACCATCTTCGCTTTGATAGCCGCCTTATTCATGCGCACTTTTTAGGTCAGCTTTCTGTCCAAAATCACATTGAGGTGGTTGATCTTCTTCTCTTCGGTATATATTACCCTTCCGAAGATCTTGAGGTTTGCCAGGTCGTCTATCCAGTGAAGCGTTTTTTTTTTTCTTTCAGTCGTTGTGTTACTAGAATTGGTTTTAGTGAGCTGGACAGCGTATTGGGCATCTTCCGAGCGTAAACGTTGTAAAGCGTCGGAGACAGAACACAGCTTTGGGGTATGGCAGCTCGGAGTCGTTTCCTTGATGATCTCAAGCCACCGAACTCGATGCGCAACTTTCTGCCGGAGTGGGAGAATTTGTACACCAGTCCATAGTGTCGCATTTTGTCGAAGGACTTGGTCACGTAAAGGAATACTACACCGGTGGTTTGTTTCTTGGTATATCCCTAGGAGATGCGTTTCACTACCTTGAGAAACTAAAGAACAGTGGGGCGAGTGGAGCAGAATTCAAACTGACTCTCCGGAGTCAGTCGGAGGTCTTTCACAACCATTCTTGGAGGTTTGGAGACTACTTGCTCTACAAACTTCTCTATCGACAGGAGATTTATTGTCCAATAATTCTGGGGGGTTAACCCAGGCTGGGGGGAGTATAATGACATTTACCACTTTCTAAGGGCTCAGGAAGTGGCGGAAGCGAAGAATAGCGTTGGTGACGGCAGTAACCCAGATGATTTCTTATTTAAGAAAAGCGCGCAGTTTGGGATGTCACATGGGCCGGGTGGCTTGCCCAGTTTGAGGATTCGGAGGACCTCCTTATGGGTCACTGAATCTACGTTGTCATAAGGCTCCTGCCCTAAAAACCTACGAAGCTGTCAAGGTGGTCAGGGTCAACGTTCCAGATTGCCACGCTTCCCTTGAATGGGTAATGGGCCTTGACCGTTCTCCAGTCTGTTGTAGGCTCTGTCGAGTACTTTCAGCTTGCTCTCTCAAGTGGCGTTATGGTGCTCTACGATAGTCTCGACATGCGCAGCTAGTCTCCGGTATTTTTGATGGTCCATAAGGTCGAGGGGTTCCTGTGCACCATCACATGCGTATTCTTTTAATGTTTTTTTCAAATCTAATAAAACCCGTAAAGATAATCCTTATTTCCATTTAATTTATTGATTAGTTGATCTTTTTTATTGCTGTCTGAACTTGTGTTATGTGATTTTTCATAATTGGCATGATTCATGTCTTAAATTCAAATCGTGCCGGTAAACTTTGCTGGGGATTTCTGTAAATATTGAAATGAATTTTAATGGTTTTGCCGTCGGTAAAGTATCATCCTTAAATGAAGTACTTCCCAATCGCGAGATTGATGCATTATTCATCCGCAATTATCTTTTTTTAGACTGTACTCCTCAATATTCCCGTCTTCCTGAGACTTTCTGTAATTTATACCGAGTGTCGAGCTGAGCTGAGCTATTCCTTATTCCGATGAAAAATGTAAACGTTGCGTGACCGACCCGTGCACTGGAAATTATTGCGCTGATTAGTCATGCTATTAGGTATCGACAGCCGCCGGCAATATTGCCAATACTACGGGCCATTAGCCGTTTCTCCTCGTTACGTTTCCTCTATTTACATGAGCGCAATTATCGCAGTCGCAACCATTAATTAGACGCGGATTATGCAACCGAACCCCCGTTGTTTCTGCTTTGATTGGCGCGCTTTCTCACGCCTCGGCGAGCAATTTTGGACCACTTCCAATCGGCTCGGCCGAGTGCGCCGGGATGCGGCGTATGTGCAAGTATCTTCATCTGGCACTCGAATCAGTTATGACTCACGGACGCAGTTTTAACAATATAACTAACTGTAGCGCACTATTTTGAACGGGGCCATTGTGGTGTTGCTGAACGCGGCTTCCGGTTGGCGTGGACGGCTGACGTTTGGTCTAAGCGTTTCTGCAGCTATCGGTTTCTTTAGTTGCATTTCTATCATTTCCTTCATGAACAATGAGTTTTTCAAAGCGTTAGCTTCTCAGGAGCAGCGTTTTCAAGGTTTCGCTGATGCACGCCTACGGTAGAAGCACAGCTTACGTCATTAAGTATTCATCGGATGTATCTGCCTTTCTAACTACTCTTCATACAGAGTGAACCAATGAAACCGAAATTGATTTTGAGAGCACGTGGGTGTTAAACATAATTAGTTCAATTGATTTATCATAAAACGCATATCAGGAAGACATATACCAAATGCCCATAACTTCTTCTGAGTTGCCATTTCAAACAAGTTTAGCAAGTATCATGGCAAAAACGTATCTGCTTTGGGTAGTATGAATCAACGTTTGAGTATTTCGACCACTCCATTCTTGAAACATAATTTTCTCTTTCTTCCTTGGCTTCTCTGCTCTTCTATTATTCCTTGGACCAATGTTTTTAAGGCCTCATAATGTGGCCGAAATATCCTGTTTTGCGTTTTTTATGATATTTACCAACTATGGTTGTTCCATGTTAATCCTATGTAGTAATACTTCATCGTTGGTTACCCAGGCAGTCCATGGTGTTCTCGGCATTCTGCGGTATAACCACATTTCAAAAGCTTGCATCTTCTTTTCTGAATCTTTTGTTATTGCCCATGTTTAGCAATTGTACATTGATAATGGCCATATATAACACTAGTACCATAGTAGAGTCTAATTTAGATGTTTCATTTTAAGTTGCCTAATATATGTATTTCTCATTTTTAGGAAGCCCACTCGTGCTGTCTCATATTTCTCTTTTGACTTTTGAAATGGTTCATACTGTTAATCATATCTCGTCTTAAATATATGTATATTTCAATGTTTGCTGTTGTTTTGTAATCAACTTTAAGATTTATATTTCTGTTATCGTCTAATTTGCTGAACTTCATGTTGTTTGTTTTGAGTATATGTATGTTGAGACCAATACATTTACTTTCATTACATACCCTATCCGTAATTACTTGTAAGTCAATTTCATTATCAGCATAGCAGATATTGTTGTAAACTATGTATTTAATTTATTTTTATTCCTTTTGTCCTTTCTTCCTAGGCTCTTCTGCATATACATTAAATAAAATTGTAGGGAGCACACAGACTTGTTGAACGCCTCTATTAATTTTTTTATAATTGTAAGGTCTTTACCGCTCAGTTCAATTTTCAAGAGTTGGTTTAGTAATTCGTCGTTTTCCGTAGTCAATATAGCATACATACACTTCTTTGTTGACCTCTAAACAACGTTCCATTAATACTCTCTCATACTCAGACATTTACGAAAATCAAATTGCGATATTTGTCTAATTCTATAGTATTATATATTATAGGTGGGAACATTTTCAATGCATGAGACACCAAACTGATGGGTCAATAATCCTCACACTTTTGAGATTTTGGTTTCTGTGGTATCATTACAAAAGTCGAGTACAATTTGGTATATTACCATTAGCGTATATATTATTATACAATTCTCTCAATCTTGGTAAACCATATTCTCCCATATATTTAAAACATTCCGCAGGTACATCATCGTCGCCTGCAGCTTTTCCAGTCTTAGTCAACTAAATTCAATGTAAAACTTTAGATTCAAGTATATATGGAACATTAATACACATCATTAAACAATTCTTCTATGAATTTCATGTTCAACACTATCTCATTTCTTTCGTTTCTTATGTTCATCGGCATTCATTTTTTTATCTCCGTAAATCATTCGTTTTTTGCTCTCCATTTTCTTGGGACTAGAGAATCTTGTCCTGTTTTCTTTAAAGATTACTTAAGATCTACCCAGATTCTTTCGTTTTTACCTTCTACTGTTGTTTTGTTCTTCATTTTCCTGTATTTGTACTCATTTCACTTTATTTAGTTCCGTCTCAATTTCTTGTATCTCCGTGTCTTAGTTTTTTCCAGTCAATTTTTAGATTTGTTATTTTTTTTTAATTTGCCCTCATCTTTATTACAACCGGATTGCGATCTGATTCGATGTCAGCACCGGGACACGTCTTTGCACTCAAAATACTGTTTCTAAAACGTTTATTTAAGAGAATATAACCAATTTGGTTCCTAATAATATGGCCGTCGTTGTCTTGTGGAGATATCCAGGTGGAAAGTCTTCTTTTCGATAATTGGAACTAGGTATTTAAATATCACTAGGTCATGTTCATTTCTCTTACTCAATCCAAAACTATCCACAATGTCTAGTTTTTTCCTTCTCCTGCCTTGGCATTGAAGTCCCCCATCAGTAAATACATACCACTTTTCTTTGTTAGCTTCTATATGTCCGTTATGGTTTTATAAAATTCTTCTACTTCTTTATCAACCTTTTCTTCTGTAGGAGCCGGTTACTTTTTAATTTTATCATCATGACTATCAGAAATAGGTATAAATTTATTTACATATTTCGAGATCTTTTTATTTATTAGAATAACTACTACATATTGTGTCTTTTCATTATCTTCTCTACCCGAATAATATAAAGTGTGTTCACTTGCTGTGTATATACCCTTATTTGTTCATCTAACTTCACTGAAACCAAGTATGTTGATGTTTATTCTTTCAATTTTATTAGTTAGATTGGTTAATTTTCCATGATTAGTAAACCATATGTCAAACCTATTTCTTTAATTTAGATTTAGCCCTGAGATTCTTCGTACCCTCTGGTTACCTAAAACCTGCCGGCGACTGAAGCCCATGTTTTGATTTGTATTCACCATAATAATTATTCTTGGGACTTAAATACTTGAGTAATAATGTGGTGGTTTCCTATTTTCCTTCCACATTGTGGTACTGCGGTCATTTATTCTAGTTCCTTCCTAGACTGCCTACAAGTTTCTGATCCATAGCTGTTTAGGCCTCCTTGACCATCACATACGTCCAGTATTGCTAAAGTCTGCAGTTTGACAATTTTTAATTTAATTTCCTCGGTGCCTATCGTATCTAGTGAGCACCTGGGAGGCGATCAATGGAGGTTTATCAACCCCGCACAAACCCATACCATTACCATAAAAATTGTCTTTTTTTATAATATCTATGGAATTGTGCCTAATACTCTTATACATATTATTAATAACGGTGAATCTCTGCGCTTCGCGTGGGAGCCTAGGAACAGAGAAGTTGAGGCTCTCATATGTTCGGTCTCGCTCCCCGATCGTCACGCGTCATCTCTGATAGGGGATGATGTAGCAAGCACCACGCTTTAGGCGACCGCATTCTTACCCTTTGTTCGAAATGAATGCAGGTACTCTATTTTTTTAATTACTGATTGGTTCACACGCCAAGCATGAAAATGAACTCGGGTCCACGTAGCCACGGTGGTATACGTTCTAATAATATTTTCAAGTTTATTAAACAATTATCGGTAATTTAAAAGATTGCCACTTTTGGCTTCTACATAAGCCTTAAGATGTTTAGGTTTATAAAAGACATTGGTTACAAACATTTAACGCAATAATGTATAACATATAGCCAATAAATGCTGAGCTGATTTTATTAATATAAAAAAAGGCTTATGGCAACAAGCACTACATCTATAAGATGACTAGTTTAAAAGAATCTAAATTAAGACGGCCTCTTAGACTTAAACCATTCCTTCAAAAATTAACCATAATACGAAGACCTGTGCTACCATATTCTAGCAATCGTCTACTTTTAAAAATCAAGCCACAATCAATTCTAAGTTAACTTTGCTTTATGGACTTATGGTGCAGTCTCTCAGGAAAGTCCAAGGAAAAACGTGTAGTTCAAAGGTTTCATCAGCATTCCTTCTAAAACAGTTTTGACCCGATTTGCACAAACATGAAATTTGGTCATTTTAGCAGACTTATCACCAAGCCATTTTAAATGATAGATGGTGATCTCTTTGAACTCTCGGCATCAACTAAGACGTTTCTAATATACGCTCTGCCTATTTATGGAAAGATTCTTTTATTGCAATAAAATTTATTTGTAAACAGAATTTTTCTATGGCCATCATGTGTGTATTCAACCAACGATCTTTTTGCTTTTTGTCTCCTACATTTTTTAAGGTATCTGCCAGTAAATGTTCCGTATCTCTTTCGAAAGCAGCTAGTTCTAGGTCTTGTTTGATAATCCGAAACATCAAAGAGAATTTCGTTTAATTTTCGAAGATCCTTGATATTTCCATTAAACAATTTTACAGTCCCATACACAAAATGAGAGGTTTTAGAGTCTTAAAGATAATATTTTCTTCTATTACACTCTTATATGTGTAATATTTACACTCCATCACTACAGAACAAAAATATTTTGATTAAAAGAGAAAGCGACTTTTAATTTATCAAGTGCCAATCGCAAGCAAATACCATGGTCATGAATATTTCAGTAGCAGTATTTATGTGAATACTAGATTCTCTCCAGAATCGATTCAGTGATTTCACTGCAATAGATTATATTTTATTTTTTCTGATAAATCTCGTTCTTTGTCTCTTGGTTAACCTGCCAGTCTTTCTCCAACGTCGTCTTTTGAACTGCCACAAAAGCCTAAAAACAGCGCTTTTCGATACCATGACTGTCTTGGAGATCTGTTTATATTTATCCCGTTTTTAGCTATTTTATAAAATATATCCTGCAACAGAATATCTAAATGTCGCTTTTTTGCATGTTTGTCTATCCATATTCAACATGTATACACTTCTGCTCTCTGTAGGAAAGCGGGAAATAATAGGGTCAAATAAAATGACGCATAGCAACACTTATCTGTAAAGGGGCGTAATTTTAGATTAAGGCGAAAACAAATAATTTGATTATCTTCAGCACAGACAAAAATCTGCGAAATATCTAAGAGCAACGGTAGTGATTTTACCTGAACATATAAGTTGGGTTTGTTTAAGAAAGAATGGTCAACAAATAGTCAGCAGGTAGTTTAAAAATACGGAAAATATGAAAAACAAGAACAAAAATTCTTGTTTATAGTATATCTCCTTCTAATACTTATACGGTCTATTCTGAAAGCATCGAGCCATATAATCAAAGAAAATGTTTGTATCGTCGTTTAACAATCGTTTGAGAAGAAAGCCGAGAAGTGTTGTCGCCCATAGGGCATGTCCAAAAGTCATATTCTAAAATAGGTAACAACTGCACATGTTGCTTCGCACACATACCGGAACATTATCGTTCGTATCTCGGCGCTCTGTTATTGGTTCTGTAACTGACCTATATCCCTTCGGGAAGCTATGGGATCATTCTTATAAATTCCCCCCGTCCCCCTCGATCGTCGTTGTGTCAAGGTCTGTTCGACATCGTAGGAGCGAATTCCGGAGTGAAAGATAGAAGGTTTCCAGTTCTCATTCGGTCTTTGTCGTTGACTCCTCTTCCCGATCTCCCTTTTATTATAACTTCGAGGACGTTGTTTTCATCTAAAGAGATCAAAAAATAGGACCAGGGAGTAGGGTCACATAACTTTTTATAAATTAATAATTATATATTTACAATTGCAACTTTTGTCGTCGTAATACAGTCAATTTACACCAACTATACAATAACAAAAAATGGTACAACGTACAAGAGTTAACGTACGTAGCCTTAATCCCCCTTAAAATAAGTACTTGGAAAACTCAAATATAGTTCTTCTACCAGCGTTGTTTTCAGTGTTCAAAATATTGTGCAATGTTCGATGTTGGAATAGCAAATAATCGACTAGTCGTATTGACCTAAATCTCGTTGAGAGTCTGAAATCTCTCCTTTCTCAAATTTTGAATAGGTGATACGTTATCATAATGAATCTGCTAACAGTCAGACGCCCAGAGCTGTCGTTATTATATTACATCTGGCAACCCAGATATGATCTTTCTCAGAAAATCTGGTCCAATGATAGCAGTTTGAAACATGATGTTCCTTTTACTTTGGTCACAGTAACCATGGAACAAATTTTGTCGCGATACCTTTCACTCTAAGATCTTGGATTAAAATGGAATCCCTAACTAGTCTTCTAACCCATACAAGTCTAGTGTTCTTGCACTGCATTATTATATATGTTCCAAAAACCCTTTGAATTATCCAAATAGTTTTGGGAAAGTGTAATGAGAGTAACAATGAAAACAAGCAGAACAGACACACGAACAATAGTAATAGTTACAACTACAAAACGCAATTGAAAATTGACAAGGTAGTCTAATTCTACTAAGCGACTTTAACTTAAGAGTGGGGAAGGGACATAAAAATGTAAGGGGAATAAATAAAATATGGGGAAAAGGAAGAGAATGATAATGGTAGAAGGCTAATTGAGTTTCGTATTGATAACGATCTGGTTGTCACCAATACATTTTACAACCATAAGGAAATACACAAAATAATAATGGAAGTACCACAAGGAAATGGAAAATTCATCATAGACTATGTAAAAAATGAGGTACGAAATTCAAGCATAGGGGGAAGGAACCATATATAAATTAAGAGAAACAGATCGATCAAAAATATATGAAATTAACAGAAAAAATTTGAGGCAAGCGGTAGGATAATAAACAATCTAAATATAGAGAATTTATTGGAAGAATTTAAAAATATAAATCAAGGGGCAATGATAGCATGCAGATATTCTAGAATAAATAAATCCAAAAAACAAATAAATTGGTAGGATGAATACATTAAGGAAGAAATAAAGGAAAAAATGTGGAAAATGTATCTACAGAAAAAGGACCAGCTGACGTACATATACAGCTTACAAAGATCAAAGAAACAAGTTTATGGTGATGATAAAAGAAATCCTGAAAAAAGTATGGAGATAAATTGCAAGAACGTAGTAAAGATAACCAAAAACTATTCTATAAAATGTGAAAGAATATGAAAAAACAGGAAAGATATACAAGTACTACTAACAAAGGAACAGAAAGGAACAATACTTATGGACGATGACGAAATTATGGAAAGATGAAGACAATATTTTAATGAACTGCTAAATGATAAACAAAATCGAAAGCAATAAAGACGAAGAACAAATAAAACTAGGAGAGGCGAGTAAAGAAAAAATAAGCTTGAAAGATTTAGAAGAAGCACTAAGTTAACTAATGGAAAAGCAACTGGTCATGATGAAAGTGCAGAATTGTTGTAATTTTTAGGTCCCAGGGGAAGAAAAATGTTGCTGGAAATTTTGAAATTTATCTTTGCTGTACACAGTACTAAACGTATACGCAACAATAATAGAAAAGAAGGTTATTCGAGGGGGATTGAACTGCAACTAGCAGATGCGCAAAGTGGATTCAGAAAAGTTCATAATACACAAGACGTATTCACCCTCTAACGAATAATTGAAAAAGCAATAATAAAAAATGAAACGACTTTCTTTGGTTTCATCGATACGAAAAAGGCCTTCACTAGAGTTAGAAGAAAAGGAATATGGAAGAGCCTAAAGAGTAAGGGAGTACACAATTAAAGCTTGTATATCATGATCAACCTAGCAAGGACCTAAAATAAAACCTCAAATACATTTTAAACTTAAATGGCGTAAGACAGGGGGGGGGGGGTTGAACCCACTACTCTTTATATGTGCAATAGATGAAGTAATAAAAGAGGCGTGGAGTAAAAGAGGTGTCTAGTGGACTATAAGAACTTTAATGCAGTAAAAATTAAAGCTTACTTTTTGCAAGCGACAGAAAAAACTATGGAACAAGTTTCAACATAAAAATATCTGGACACAATAATAAACAGTAAAGAAACACAAGAGGACAAAATAGGGAACAGAATTAAAATGACAACACGAACATAAAAATAAGGAGATAATAACAAACAAGATCAACATGAGTGTACCAAACAATATATGTAACTATCCTCATCTATAGGGCAGCAAATTGGATATTAAACGAAAGACTATTAAGTGGACTACCAGTTACCGAGATGAAATATTCAAGAAGAGTTATAGGGGCTAATATAATGGAAAAATACGAAATGGAGACATCAGGAAGGAATAAATCACGGAACCACTAAAAGAAAAAATAGACGGAAAGAAATTAAAGTGGGCAGGGCACATGATAAAGATGGACGATAAAAGATAAGTGAAAAGGAGGGAAAACCGTAGATGGAGACCGATGAAATCCTGGAACACAAGCATAGCTGAAACACTCGAGGAAAAAGAAAACACGACAGAATACAAGAGGAATGGCTGCAAACAGAAAAGATTGGTTTAAATTTATAGAAGCAAAAGAATCGGCATAAACTGGGTATGCTTAATAGTATTATTACGTTGACATCTACGAGTATTAAGAGATTATTGATTATGACAATTCTACCAAGTGGTAATTGACCAGGATTGCAGACTTCTACAGAAAAATTTTACAATCTGACAACAGCGCTGAGTTTTGTACGAAATCGTCAACGTTAATCTTAGTTTTCAGTGAAGACGCAGAGGTTTCGATGTAAACAACAGTTGCGAATAATTCTGGAAGGGTTCGATACTGTTGCCCTTGCCCAGCCGAAGTATTTTAAACAGCTGACAGCGCCTGCCGAGCAGCGCGGTGCGTAACGTACAGTCATTCCCGCGTTGCGCAACGCGTCCATGCCCAGCCCCACTACCAGCGTGGCAACGATCGCGGTCTTCCCTCCTTGTTGTCTCCCTGCCGGTCGGCCGCTCTCGCTCTGGTCGGGTCGTTGTTTCTGTCCGTAGTCGTGTGTCGGTTGTTCGTTCGTGCAGCATTAGTCCTGCGAGGAAATCGACAGTGCCGCGGTGTGTGTGAGTGTCGCTGGTTGTTCGCATGTTGCGCGTTTCGTGGTAGTTTCGATTGATGTTGTGTGATGTGCCCCTTTGATTTGCACTGACTGCTCCGTCCTGCAGGATTCCGTGGCCCGTCTCCGCTGCAGATATTAGGTGAGGCGACGTTTGATCCGATGCCTGCGTATCGATTGCTTAGATAATGCTTAAGGACGTTGCCATGGAGACGACGGCAGCGGACCGTTTGAACGTTGTTGCAACGGTCGCCGACTGTGTTTTGATGCGGCCGTTGCATCACGTGGTGGTGATAGCGGCGAGAAACAAAAGAACGGCTCGAGACGGCCAATCACGCGAGGGTTGGCGAACATCTGCACTTCCTCCCCGAACACGTGTTCCCTCGACTGTTCTTTGTTTTGTCGCACGGCCGCAGGCTTTGTCTGTTATCTGCGTTGACGCCATTTTTGTGTTTCTGTAAGATACGAGTGCGTCAGGAAATCGCCGAATACCTGCACGCGCGGGCATGTCGCGTAGTGAAAACTCATTAAATCTATTTATAGCACCTTGACGTAGGATACTGATATGTTAAACAAATACGCCGAGTGGTGGCCGGCTGCACACGAATGTTTACTCTGCCACGGTTTTCCTCAAATTATCTTGAATAAGTTTCTTCGCGGCTAGGAAAATTTAATCAGAGGCAGAATGTTCCGGGAAATGGTTTGGCGCCGTTTCGCGGTTATCCCGGACCCACAACTGTTGATGAAAATTCGACTTCAAATGTACCTGTTACAAAGGTAGACTTGAGAATTCCGTTGGGGATTAGAGTCGAAACCTTGAAGTTTTTATTTCGTTCGTTTCGAACTTTTGCCTTTTGTGGCCATTACATATCTAGAAATACTTTTTTTAAGTTTTGATGTAGTGCAGAATGACTAACAAGTGCACCAATAATGTGCTGTGTGACAGTTGAACGTATACAAACGTGTTTCATTTCGAATGTTCATTTGTTTGCAAAACTAAATACGTATTATCCAATTGCATTATTAGTTCTACAAGTCATTGACCAACCTAGGTATTTGGCCTTGAGGCTCATTATTTATGACTATTGACGTCGATCCTTCAATTATCCTTACTTGTCGATGCGATCATATGCTTGTCCTATAATTTTGCCAAATAATTGATTTTTTTCTACGTGTTTACGATATCGTCAGCTAATTTTTGGGGTTGATGTTGCTTTAAAAGCAAAGTTTGGTTAGTCAGTTCACTCCATTAATCTGCAACTTCTCGGTCTGATTGTTCTCATTTCTTTCTATTATTGCAATTTGCTTGCTCTGCTGTGATTGGTCCTAAGGTTGTTTATAAACTGATTGTTTAGAAAGAGTGTCTCTTCATTTGGGTCAACTCCTTCTTTATGCAGCTTTTTTTGTAATGTCCTTGACACTGTCTAATACAATGTTAAAGAATGGTTAAAAATGGCACCGAATTTATTTCTATGGTTGTGCGATATACTCGTGCTTCACAACTCTTACGCATAGTTTGAAATTTATATAACCTGGCGATGTATTCAAAATGATCCGGTTTGAGTCCTTTAAGAAAGCAGGTGGTTCGTGTTGGTAGTCTAATTAAGACATATACGAAAACGTTTGTTTTTGGCATTTGACAAATTCTTCGTTCCATTATTCAATCGATTCAGGTAGTATCTAATTTTGTAGCTCTTGGAGCTGTAGCTGATATTATTTATAAGTAACACGGCTATCATCTAGCTTTTTGATTCTTTTCAGCAGCGATTTTGCTAGCACATTTTCCTTGGTTTATTTTAAAATGGCGTTTGGTTTAAATATTTGTAAGAACAAAATGCCTTGAGGTATTGTAAAATCTGTTGAGTTTAAAGAACGGCAATTCTTTATTACATTAATGCATTTAAATCGGTTATGCCTTCCTAATCGAAAAAAATATTTCAAATTATTTTGATTATATTTAAATTGATTATTATCGAATATATAAGTAAAATGAGAGGCACCGCATGCGGGAAATGTGTGAAATTAAGGAAAATGCGGAATTATGTATTGCAAGCTATAAAAAAGTTCTTGATTATTTTAGTATGCTAAAATACCCACAGAACAACAGTTGTGTTATGTGATTCACCATACATACAACATCTTACACAATAACAACGCAGACGGCTGGGGTGCACGCACGACCTTTGTAAAATGGGCGCCTTCGAAGGGTGTGAAAAGGTGATAGGAACGATTTAAACACGTAGATGGAATGCTTAGAATAAAACAATTTGCAAGGTTTAAAGGTTGTAACAAATAGTGTAAGAAAGTTTCAATAATTCACTTTGATACGAATGATAAAATTCAATTGATTTGTCAGAAAGCTCGGAGAATAGGAAATCTGTTCAGGCCGAAAAAACTGAAATTGAGTATTTTGTGATGGGAATTGTTCTAATTCATCGTGAAGTTGTTCTATGAGGTTCAAATCAGGACTCAGGATCAGCTAAAATTGTACTCAAAGAGTATTATCGTGTTGATACAGGCGACTGGCATTGTCGAATTGTTTGTTTTTTATCATAGACAGGAAAATTTATTGAATTTTTATTCCGTTCCACGAAATGACCAAGTGATAACGCTATCTACTTCATATTCCACTACACATTCTGGTAGATATCGTTCCCCAGGTATACATTGGCACTTCCAAATGTTCATGTCAGATTGCTACATTGGTAAAATGTAATTTGTCATTCCAAACAACATTTGTTACAATATCTACGAAACAGTCTTAATATTCGCTCAAAGAAGGTTTTGCTTCTCCTCTAGCATAACCAGAACAAATAACTATCCAATTTCAGCAAGACATTGGGAAAAGTGATCATTTGTGAGAAAAAAAACCATAAAAATTTGCTTATTTACCAAGCTTACGATTACATGCATTTCAGTTATTTTACCGGTTTATTTCAGCACCTCAAAAATTTCCAAACACCTGGTAGAAATCGGACATTGCAAAGTTTGCACAACAAAGCATAAAATGGATTGGCCAAGCAATGACAAGAGTTGCGAAACATTTGCCAATAAGCTGCTGTTGTTTTAATCCCATACATAATTCAACGGTTTAGATGAAACCACTTATTTTATTGATGCAACCATACTACTCGACAATTACACCAGAACGTAAAACCGTTTTGGTGTATTGACTCAGTGTATGATTCCAAATTGGTGCAGCTGAAACACCTCGACTGATTATTTTTGTTGATGTTTCTAATAGTTTTGCAGTACTACTAGATGATTATTGGGAATTCAAGTAGTAGCGGCCTAATAATGGGCACAAGAAGAGAATTATTGAGAGAGCCAGTTCTGGGGACCGAAGTGAAGACCAAAGGTTTCTTTCACTGGCTTTTTCCCCTCAATGAGACCGGCTAATGTTAAAATAGTGATGGAGTGAGAAAGCATTCATTTTTGGTGGACAGCAGATGTTTCTTTGGATGTTTGGGTATTAAGTACAAAAAAGTTGGTTTAGCATATCTTTGACCCCTGGATCTTTCACGTTTACTTCACGCAACAGAATGTGAATGTCTTAAAGAGCGCTCCTATAAATTTCTCTACTTTACGTATACTATTTTAGTTCTATTTTTTCCTTACTACTGGTTTACTATCATTATTTTTTTGTATGATGTAGTTAATTTTACTCGCCGATCTCCTTAGGAACACAACTTCATCTTCATCTGTTTGCAGCTGCTGAGTTTCCCTTATTTTTCTTATTTATTTTGTTTTAGCTTTGTAATTTAGAAATCCAGATTTATTCGTAGATACCTTCTCTAGTTTGATAATAAAAAAGGCACTTAAATATCATTCCCATTTAATTTCTTGTAATCGGCAATAAATGTGGTTCTTCATCTCGTCTGCACTAATTTGCAAACAATGCGCTGTGTCGTTGACATTTGTGTCATATGGAAAGTCATAATATCCTGCACTAATTTTGGACAGACCTTGTACGCATTTCTGGATCCATTAAAATTATTTTTAGTAGCAATTATGTTGTGTAGACGTGAATATTTCGTTGGTATACCAGTACTTTGCAATTTGCGATTACCACCGATAACTGCATTTTCTTCATATTTTTAAAAATAGAACTCTTGATAAATATTTCTATTTAAACATCTCGGCTGCCTTTGTTTTGGTTTGTGGTTCGCTTAACAAAAGTATTGAGCGTAAATACCATGCGAAGATGCTTTCAGCTCTTTTTGAACGTTCTGAGATCATTCATCACTTCAATTTAGGCTGGACCTCATTCTTTTCTGAACGTTGTTCCATTTTTATAATAGCACACACATCATGAATTTTTTGGGTTGCTAACTTAGGTGAAGCGGCTTTTACAATAATTTGTAAAGAACAGTGCCCTCTAAATATGTACGTTCATAGAGGTGTTTTACCGGAAAATACAATTTTAGGTCTTGGTAACGAGGATTATGTTTTTTAAATAGGTGTGAGTCAAACACGTCTCGCCTTCAGAGTCTAAAAATGTTGTTCCGTGTTTATTCCCATTTTTATTTATGACTTAGCAAGAACGAATCCTTCAAATGTGTAAGATGGAGCGTGCTACCCCATTTTTATTTTTGTTTCTATCTATGTAATGTGCCGATAGATAAGGAGGTTGTGCGTTGCCAAATTCGAGAATGACAATGACTAGCAAAAATGAAGAATGATGAGCTTCATCAAAACAAGGGAAAGTCATTATAAAATGCTTGGTAATATGCTTCTTCTTACTAAATAATAAAAAAATTGATCAGCAAACATGTAATAAATGCTAGATTATTTAATACTGCAATAACTAAAGAGAATATTGATCGTGCAAATGGTAGGGTGAGAGATAATTGTCGTTTGACTGTGAAATATGGTCACATCTCTAGCTTGTAATTGACATCTAGATGTTGGTATGAGTTGACCTACAATTATAAAAAAAAACCTTGAAGCTGTACATTGTTCAACACTACGAGTAGAATTGGTAAGTTGATGGTTAGACACTTCTATCTACCTCAATTTGTCTAACTCATCTGTTGTGATGTGATTGTAGCCTGGAAATGTGAAAGCACAACCACGACAAAATTATCTGCAGTATCAATAGTAAAATTTGGTGTAAATGGCATTAAAATGTAAAATTGAGAAACGGTATAAAGACATTTTGACTTTCTAACATAAAGAAAAGGTAGGTAGTGACGGTTGCCTCTGTTAGAATGAGAAGGGCCTGCGCGAAAATTGTTTGTGAATAATAATAGTACAGAAATGCATTGCGCCTGGCCCGAAATCCGGACTCCAACGCAATGGACACCATTGAGATGAATTACAATGGCAGCTGCATTCCAGACCCTAATTAACCTTACCGTTCTGCAGATAGAATGGACTTCTATTTCTCCAAAGTCATTCCGACACCTGATCGAAGGGTTTCTCCTCACGATCAGAGTTGGAGTCGTCAACGAAGCAAACTTAGAATGAATGTAAATTGCTGGTACTTACGACGTAATGTTAGTCTTTCACGTAGATATCCAAATATTTTTGACCGAACAGTTGAGTTTTTGCCGCCAATTTCATTCCGTTTAAACAATATGAAAGGGCAACAAAAGGGACACCTCTCTGTATTCGTGACGATCAATTTGGATGATCAAGTACTTGAAACTTCAAGATTGCATCAGTCTGATTCCTTACTACGCAATTCACGAAGTTAGATTTGAAGTGATGGATCAATTGTCGCGTTCTCATGATTTAACTAAACCACTGTGATTTTATTTATTCTTAAAAGTGAAGAAGAAATTTGGAAGGAAATTAATTATGACAGCGGTACAGAAGTTCTTTGATGACCAGGATCAAAAATTCTTCAAAAACATATTACTATGATCAAACGCAGATTGAATAAATGTTTTGAGGTAGAAGAGGATTATTGGGAGAAACCGCTGCTGAAGGCTGCTAAAGATAATGAATTCCGTACTCCATTTGAATGAAAAATTGTGAAATAATAGTCTATATCCATGATGGGGATAGTCAGCAAAGGATATTCTAGAAAAAATTGGTAATTGCTTATTACCTCGACACACTTCGGACAATTATGGTTGTAATACGAAAATGTTTTATCATTCGTTTACAACCCCTACACTCTTTGTTACAATCCTTTGAAATATGACTTCGTTTAATATTTTTGTACGGTCGCAAGTTATTTTACAGCGATGATTCTTGAGTAAACTTGAGCAATCCGTCCTGGTTTAATCATGATACTTTTTTACTACTCTTCTAGTTTCTTTTTTACCTCTTTGGTGTTGCGCGTTCTGTAACATATTTTGACGTTGTCGCCAGATTGTCGTCTACCAAAATGAGCTGTAAACTGCGCGCTTTAAACGCGTTTAATAAAGTCGAACTTTAAGAGGTTGCAGACGAGTTTGGCGGATGTGCTACATTCCTCGAGTGATAACGAACATTTTCGTACATAGAGGAATAGGAAAAATGGAATTAGAAAGATATAAAGTTAACATTACAAGAAGTAAAAAAGACCAGAAGATGTGTAAAAGCTATTAAATACAACTTGTAAGATCCTATGATCAATAATCCAAAAAAAGATTAAGGGAAAATAGGTACACTGTGATAGGGAAGTACCAATTTGGATTTACAAAAGATAAATCTACAATAGATGCTATTCACGTGATGAAACAAGTAATAGAGAAGATCTATGAACATAAGATACATGTTTAATTACTATTTATAAATTTTGAGCAAGCTTTCTATTCGATTAACGGTAAAACTCGTGCATATCATGAAGAAATCGGGAGTAGCAGCGAAATTAAGAAGAATGGGCTTTAGTTCTATGGGAATAACTAGAACAACGGTCAGAACGCAAAAAGGAGAAACGGGAGAATTAACGACAGATAAAGGAGTTAAACAAGGAGACTCGCTATCCACTACGCTTTTTAATATGACTATAGAATGTATAACTCGGAAGATAAATAAAGGAACGGTAAGAATGAGAGGGGGACAAATAGTACAAGAGATATAATATAACAGATGATCGAGGAGATAATTAAGGAAGGTGAAAATGTAGGATTGAAAATAAACATTAACAAAACAAAACTGATGGAGATAAGAAAGGAAATAAGAGACCGAACGACAAGATATGGAAGCAGAGAGTTGGAGAAAATGAGCAACTTTAAATATCTAGGAGTGACACTGTCCAATAGAGGAGAGGGAGGGAATAGATGAGATTAACGAAAAAATTATGGCGGCGAATAAGGCCTATTCTACCAACAGAACAATTTTTAAAAATGAAGTCTTGGTAAAATGTATAAAACATTATTAATAAGGCCAATAATGATGTACACATGGAAGGTTATGTCGATCACAAAAAAAAAGAAAAAGAAATTAAGAATAGCGAAAAAGTTATTAAGGGATTTCTTTCTTTCTTTAGCCTTTTTCAATCCATTTGCGGATGTAGGCCTCCCCTAGTTCCTTCCATCGTGTCCTGTCTTGTGCAATTCTTTTCCATGCAAGACCGGCGTGTAGTTTTACATCATCTATCCATCGCATCTGTCGTCTACCCCTTGTTCTTTTGCCTAGCCAGGGTCGCCAGTCCTGGATTCGTGCGTTCCACCTGTTGTCCGTTTGGCGGGCATTGTGTCCTACGAATTGCCACTTCAGGCTAGCTATTCTTTTTCCCACATCTGTGACTTTTGTCTTCTCCCTTATCCAAGTGTTTCGTTTTCTGTCTTTTAGGGTTATTTGTAACATTTGGCGCTACATGGCTCTTTGGGTCTTCATAAGTTTGTCTACATTTCTCTTTGTCAAAGTACAGGTCTGGGCCCCGTAAGTAATGACGGGCAGTATACAGCTGTCAAACACTTTTGTTCTCAGGTATTGAGGTATCTTTCGGTTTTTTAATATGTAACTTAATCTGCCAAAGGCAGCCCATCCTAGTTTCGTTCTTCTTGCGATTTCTATTTCTTGATTTTCTTTATTAAGTGTAAACCTTTGCCCTAAGTATGTGTATTCTTCTATTTGTTCTATAGTGTTTTGTTCTAGTTCGATATTCACTTCCTCTTCGGAATTTGTCATGATTTTGTTTTTGGTGTTTATCTTTAAACCCACTTTTTAGAAGCTTCATTTAGTTCTTGGAGCATTGAGTTTAGTTGGTCTCCATTTGTTGCAAATATTATGACGTCGCCTGCGTATTTTAGATTTAAAAATTTGCCGTTTATATTGATGCCTTTTCCCTCCCAGTTTAGGCATTTGAAGACATCCTCAAGGGCTAATATAAATAGCTTAGGTGATAATGGGTCTCGTTGACGGACTCCTCTCTGTATTGGGATTGGATCGGTTTCTTCTGACCAGTTGACTGTTATTGTAGTATTCTTATATATATCTTGGATTATTGTCATATATCTGTGGTCTATCCTGCTGTTCCATAGACTCTTCTGTACTGCCCACGTTTCGATGCTATCGAACGCTTTTCATAATCTATTAGTGCTATGTATAATGGGAGATGATATTCATTTGCTTTCTCTATTAGTATCTTGAGGGTTAATAGATGGTCCGTTGTACTAAACCCTTTGCAGAAGCCAGCCTGTTCTTCGGATAAATACATTTCTATTTTGTTATTTAATCTTTTCATTATGATTCTTGAGAAAAGCTTATATACTTGTGATAGTAGTGTTATGGGCCTGTAATTTTTAAATCTTGTTTGTCTCCCTTTTATATAGTAAAATCGTTATGGCCTCTTTCCATTCCTCACTATTCTTCCAGTTTCCAAACATTTATTGAACAGTGTCTTCAACGCTGTTATTATTTCCTCTTCTCCTTCATTTAATAATTCTTTTGTCAGATTGTCTTTTCCTGGCGCTTTTGATTTTCATTTCTCTCATCGCACTAATTATTTCCTCTTTTTCTATTTCTGGCATATCTTCCGAGTTTATATTTGTTATTTTCTTTTTTAGCTTTTCCTTTATTTCTGTGGGAGCTTTTCTTTGGGACTTGTACAACTCCTCATAGAATTATTTTACTGTAGAGTTTATCTTGTCTTTCTCTCTTACTTCTCTTCCATCTTTATCTTTTATTACTATTATCTTGTTTTTGCCTATTTTAGGTCTCAATGCTTTCATATTTTGATTCTTTTCTATAATTTGTTGAATTATAACGTCTTGTTTTTTAATTTCATTTTGTCTTATTGTTTTCCTTATTAATTTATTTAACTCAACAAATTCTACAGTATTTTGTTTGTTCTCCTGTGTTAGCTTCCTTCTGCTTTTCAGCATCTCTTTTATTGTAGATGATAGTGTTTCATTTTCTTGTTCTGTTTTGAGGTTATTTTTGTATTGAGTCTGTAATTGCTTCTTTTATTGTTTCGCTAATTTCGTCTACATCCATGTTTGTATATTTTTATCTTTTAGGTGTCTTTTATTCCTTCTCGGTATTTGTCAGAGTTTTCTTTTAGTGTTTCGCTGTTGATTTTGTTTGTATTGATCTTTAGTCTTTTACTCTCTCAATTTCTTATTTATATATAATTTGGCCCTGACTAGTCTATGATCGCTGCCAATGGTGCAGTTGTTCAGCACGCAGATATCTTTAATGATTTCTTTGTTTCTTGTTAGAACGTAATCAATTTCGTTTTTGTTGTCCCCGTTTGGGCTGATCCATGTCCATTTGTTTTGTGGTTTTCTTGAAGAAAGAATTCATTGCAAATAAGTTCTCTTGTTCTAGGAAGTTGTATAGCATCTCACCTCTTTCATTTCTTTTCTCATATCCGAAATTTCCCATTCTTTGCTCTTCTTTGTCTTTTCTTTTCCCAACTTTGCATTGAAGTCTCCTATAATGATTTTGTATTCTGTTAAATTGTCCCTCAGTGCTTTGGAGATATCTTCGAAGCAACTTTCTACTTCTTCGTCTTCATAAGATTGAGTTGGTGCATATACCTGGACTATTTGCAGAGAAATTTTGTTATTTAGTTCTATTACGAGATATGCAACCCTGTTTGATATTGCCTTGTACATTTTATTCTTTCTGCGCTGTTCTTGGATACGATGAAACCTACACCCTTGTTCCGTTATTTTCGCAGTCTGAGTGATATAGCACGTTGCCTGAGTTCAATCTTATTGATTTCTCTTCTTTTCGTCTAACTTCTGCCAGGCCGACTATGTTCCATTTTATTTTGATAGTTCCTCTTCCAGTTCAAGTATTCTATCGTTAGATTTCAAAGTTCTTACATTATATGTTCCTATGTACAGTGCTGTATGTCTTGTCTTGTTTTGATTTCTTGTAGATGGTTCTTTATCGAATTTTGCCCTCCCAGAATCCAAGGGGCTGACTACCGAGGTAGTGTGTGGGATTCTGAACTTTCTGTTCTACCCACCTGGGGTAATGAATCCGTTTTATTTAAATTCGACATTTGGGAGTTTAGAAGGGTTTTTTTGGCCATTTCAACGCCACGCTGGCCAGGCGTGTTGGCGAGTTTTGTTCTTGGCCGATCCTCTGGATACAGACGCCATTTTCAGCCGCCCAATATAGGTCAGACGCTGCTGCTAGTTTTGGTCCGCCCCGGGTATTTTATTTCCCCGGTACCCACCATATCTGGTGAGCATTCCCCTATCCGCCACCCGGGGAGGCGCCCGATGGGGGACTAGCAACCCCACACGGGCTATTAAGGGATATTAGATGAAAATGAATATAGACAGAGGAGCAAGCAAGAAACATTACAAGAACTAAAAGGGAAAAACATGATAAAAAATAAACCACCAAAGAACTAAATGACTGGAACACGTTTGGAGAATGGAGGAAGACGAAATAATAAAAATAATACTGAAGTGGGAACCAACAGGAAGAAGGAAGGGTGGGCCCAGATAGAAATGGTTACAAGAGGTAAAAAATGATCTAAACAGGGCAGGATCAGTTGAAGCAGAAGGAACCGCAATGAATTGGAAGAAATGTAGAAAAGTAGAATAAAAGTTAAGATCTGAACCACCCCCAAGAAAATGAATCTAGAAAGCGTTAAACAGGGCGCACCTCACAAGAGGTGTCAAGCCACATTACTTCGAGTGCATCAAGGCAATAAATAATTACCATCTTCATGATGAAGTCTTAATTAGAGATAATAAAAATGTATGATTTTTTTATGTTAATGTCGTCATCCTACCACCTGAAGAAAAAATCGAGAAAATCCATCGTATGTACAACAGCAAAAACTTTAGATCCTGATATTCATCTCGCCGCAATGACATACGGCAGGTGTCCCCGCCAAATCCAGGCAGAGCCAATTGCCCGCGAAATGATCGCCGGCGGTCCAAGAGCTAATTTGAAATTCGGAAAAAGTGGACGCGATTCGGATCGAGGGCCACCTACGGAGGTGCGACGGAAGGTCGAATTTCTCGCGGTTGCGCAACCGCGCTGAATACCTGGTCCGTCCGAAATTGATCTGTGCACGAATCCAACAGTTGAAGTGAAAAATTGCAGCACGGTCGAGTGGAAATGTTGCCGAAAGTACTTCAATTAAACCAGGCGGCAATTGCCTGATAATTCGACCGATAAGGTGCCCCCTAGGGAAGAAAGCAATTTCTCCATGAGTTTTCCGGCTAATGTGGATCGTCTTGGTCACTTTCAAAAAATGTAAATTAGTGTTTCTGATGTTTGCTAATTCATTTATTGCTATCAGTATGCATGTCGGCTGGCAACGAGCTGTCTATGTTCGTAGCGCCATAAATTGGTGTTGTGTCCAGTCTTCCGAAGTATTGTCCGCGAGGACAGCTCCATTTTGGAACGCTGCCATGTCCTAGGTATTTTTAGTGCACATTCATGCGCTTAGAGGTCCGCAGTGCAGTCACTTCGATGCGCTGCAGAGTTTAAGTTTGTCCCATTGACGTTTTTCTCGCGCTTATCTACTCCCCTGGTGTCGCAAAATTAGACAAAGTTACCGGCTCCCAAATGCCACAGCCAAGGCGGACTTCATTCGACGGAAAATTCGGCGTGAGAAAATTGTTATGTTAATTCATCAGAACTCGCGGAATTATGTAACAGTTCTTTAAAATAGATGTAAACGTGCCAGTCTCCGCGTTATAAGAAACCCGAGTTGTGCAATTACAAATCAGCATAAATGGTGGGGCTCCTCAAGGATGAATAATTCTGCATAATCGACTAAATGAGCAGCTTGTGAAGAGCCCAGCGTTAGTTCGGGCGATTTGGCATTGCAACTTGCGATTTTGCTTTCTGAGAATATGCTGCTTTGAATTTCCGGTAGGGTGGGGTGTGATTCGGGCGTTGTCATGCGAATTGCACAGGAATTCCATAAAGGTTATTCCCAATTGAGTTTCTGAAAGTTTGTGTATGAATCACACTAAAACAATGTTCACATAGTATATTATTGGCAAAATATTTTACTGTACTTCAAGAAAAAATTTAATAGGAGTGATGTGTGAGTGGCTTGAACGTGCTCCTACCTTCAAACTCTGGATTTAGAATTTGTGGTAAGCCTGCTGAAAAATGAACTCTGGCCTCAATGCCGGGTAAATGGTCACTGACTTTGCAGCAAATGGAGGTAAAAATTAAATGTTCATCTTCTCTATCTTTGAGACCAATAGTCGTTTCTGAGCTCCCGAACTGCACTTTAATCCCAGAGAATAAAGATATTTCTTGGAAAAGTAGCGCTTGATTTGCACACACACCACAACTGTGTTATGTGTTACTGTAGACAAACTCTGCAAAGATCAGAGGACGAGAACAGAGATATTACTTTTGAGAAATTAAAGCACAAAACGGGAGGTACTCCGTCTCTAATTTGTGCTACTTTAAACCATTGCAGCCCGACAACTCTTTTTATACCATCAACTCATCTTGCTACTGTTTCTTCTTCTAAACACAGTCTCCATTTTAGTTCTTGGCATTCCACCTGTTGTTTACTTTGGTTTGTAATATGGAAAATATATAAAATGGAATAGTATAAAGAAGAGGTAGAGAGGTTAAATAATCTTTAGAGTTGGAAAACGTACAGGAAGGAAGAATTAACAACATAATTAAAGGGAAAGAAATGCGGGAACACATGTAAATCGCGAGAACTTCAAATAATGAAAGTGATGCTATAGAAACGAAGTAAAATGATGTGTCTGGTTTAAAGATGGATGTAAGTATATCATATGCTCCTCGCATAGATCAAAATATACTGTGACGTTTTCGCTTTCTACAGTTGTGAAAAACACGTGCAAATTAATTAAACTACTTATTTACTTTGTTTACTGATTATCAAAATTATTTAACACTATTTGTTGCACTGGTTTTGCTTCCGCCACTTGAATTCCTTGTGGCCGCCCTGCTGCGGATATTTATGCCTATTTGTGGTCCACCAGAAGGACCTGGAAAACACCTGAAATATTCGAATTCTCGCACGCGAACAAGCGGCGGCTGGATTCCTGGAAGGCATAATGTATGTCGCTGATGCATGACATCTGAATAGCACTACGAGGGATCTTCGGAAATTCGTTACAATACTATGGGTTGATAAACCAAAAAATAAGTTATTTTGGGTAAGAGACTAAATAAACGAACATAAAAAAGGTCAATATTGAAGATGTTGAAGAATGGTAGACAATAGATTGAATACAGATGGAAAGGGCGAATTTTGTAGAGTGGACAACAAAAGACAAAAAAAAATGAAAAACAGGTTGGATACAAATAAAGAATAAGGAAAAACTATATGGGAAGTTACGAAGAGGAAGAGAGGCCCCAATCAATATTGCATCCTGTTTCCTCCAGTAATTCAGAGCGCAGGCACTTCCCATCGCCGCCCATTTTTCGAAAACCGCCGCCGTTTATATCATCGAGTGTACCTCGACCGACGGCGTGCGCCAAAGCAATTTATTGCGGACCACGTTCTCACGTACGTGTAACGCGGCCCCGAAATAGCCCGCAGATCCGTATTTAGGCATTTGGCGTAATGCGCGCCCCTGCCGCTGCCAACTATGTGAAATATTACCTCATCAAAAAATGCACTCGCTCACGGCTGCCGGACAATACGTACACGCCGCGGTTCACGCGCGAGGTCGCGTTGTTTTCGCAGCTGCTTATCGCCCCGCCATTGTTTGCGCGCTTGATAAGCAACGCTCCTAGACTGCCGATGGCCCTCATTTGCTCTGTTCCACCCTGATTGTACTTAAAACCTTTCTGCGGTCATACGTTGCCTCTTTCGCGATTGTTCGAAGGAGGCTACGAACTTTCCAATTGTTCTTAGCGCCATTGTGGTTATCGCGGCGGTTTTCCTCGACTTTGTGTTGAATAAAAGCTACCAGAATGAAGTTTATATGTTAATTACACAATTCAGTCACGGGAAATTCCAGTGGAAATTATTGTTGACATAGATGTGTTGTCAATAGCAACTTTGGAGTATCTAAATATATATAATAATACATAATGGACCATATAAAAGTAGTTAAGTTTACTAATTTGATAATAATGTGAAGATGTGATCTTTCGAAAGTAAGAATTCAACCAGAGTGGATGTGCGAAATGCACAGGGAGTCCCAAAGATATGCTAACAACTAATGAACTTAATTGTAGTTATTGAGCTCCTCCAAATCTGCTCGATACTATGAAACACCATTGAACTTACCAGGTATTATATTGTGATGTGGGATATCAGCATGGGCCATCCTAGAGTTATTATTTTTTAACCAAACTCTCACTGGCTATGTTTACTCAAATATGTTGTGTGCATCCACAGGTCTAGTTGTTTGGTGACGAAAAAAATTACTTTCAGCCCCTCTATTTTACCATCGAAATGTAATGACCTATCTCGATGCACATTAGACATCCTAGACCCATTCTTTTCTGATCAAACTATGGCTGGCGATGGTTATCTAAACATGCTGTAAGTCCATGGGTCTGAAGAATTGTTTGGTGCAAAAAGATTTTAGTTCCACCAAGATGGATCATCTTTCGACCATCATCGAAATGTAAACCATTATTTTCTGACCAAACTGTCACTAGCCATGTTTACGTAAATATTCTGCGGGTCCACAGGTTTAAGAGTTGTTTGGCGTCGAAAAGATTTGCTTTAAGCGAGATAGAGCACCTTCCCACTACCATCGTGGTAGATATAAGGGCCTATTTCGATGTGTATTTGACATCCCAGATCAATTCTTTTCCGATCAAACTATCACTGGCGAGTATTTCACATGTCAAAAAGCTGTTTGGTGACTAAGAGATTTACTTTCAGTAAAATAAAGTACCTCCTCACTACCTCAATGCATATGGGACATCCTAGAGCCATTCCTTTTTGGTCAAACAGTCACGGGCTATGCTTACCTAAATACGCCGAGGGTACATAAGCCTGAGTGTTATTTGGTAACGAAGAAAATTACTTTCAGCCAATAGGGTATTTCTCCACTACTGTCGAAATGCAAGGACCTATTTTTATGCGCATTTGGGCCTTCTAGAGCTATTTTTCAGATCAAACTATCACTAGCGATGTTTATTTAAACATGCAGCAGGTCCACCTGTCGAAAAGTTGTCCCGATAATTTAATACCAATCACTTAGACTAAAGTAGAGCTGTAGGTGATACCAACAAATTTTGACGAAAGGTCTATAGCAATGAGTAATTGTTTGGATAGTAAGATGTGAACTTGTAACGACAGATATCACCAAACAAACGAATATATGGGAGGAATAGACTATCGGAAGATCTTTAGAGGAGAAAATTGAAAGCAGACATATAAGATTAAAAGATCATCAGAGACATTGGGATTAAATGGTAAGTCAGATTAAAAGACTTGTAGAAAACAAATTCACAATAAATTGAATAAAGAACGAGACGATCCGAAGGCAGATTATTGAGCAAATCAAAGCAGAGCATTCAATTGAGAATCAAAAACTGAGCTAGGTAAAAGGGCATTAAAGTTGTCTACATTACCAATCTTTGAAATAATCCTCGCTTTTCGTGTATTTGCGCCATCTTTGGAAAAGCATCTTCGACGGAAATGAAGGGAAATGTCAGCCAGCTGAACTTAAGGGATGAAGTCTGTCGAATACGCCTAGTCCCAAAGTAGGTCAGTAATAGTTAGCAGTCATAATGTTTACTCTTGTTCTCAACTGTGAGTTCATGGGGAACTCGATGACATTTCTTATGAATTATTCTGGGTTTGTATAGATACTTAAAAATGCTTTTATGTTACTCCAGGTTCCTTTCAAAGATTTGAAAAGATGAAATCTGGCGAATATGGTGGGTATACAGAATCACTTCCTTTCTTGTCCTTGTAAGGTCTTTAAAAGCACTTTCAGCTGAAAGTAACAGTTCGGGTCCGGAATCATCAAGAAAAAGTGTTGTTCCGCTGTGAGAGCTCGGTGGCCCGATCCAATACCATAGTTCAGAAAAAGTTGACAGTGTTGATATTTAAAATAATTCCGCATCTAGCTAATCTCACTCAAATTAATTTCTTTTTAAGAGAATACCTCGAAGATAAAATTGAAATTGGAAGACAATGCCAAGCCATTCCAAGTGACGCTATTATCGGCTGTGTTTGAGAACAAACGATTATTGATATTTTGTAATTGGGATCATTGAACTATTGATTTTAAGTCGCTCAATATTGCACTTATTATCCTTTAAAGAATGAGTACATCTTGTATTAGGGAGCTCAAGAATGATCATTGTTTCACATTCCCATGAATGTTATAAGACCAAAAACTTTTCTTGCAAAATGATAGTGATAAAACTTAACAAGTTAACAATAGCGTGTAAGTTTTCTATTTTGTATACTAAGAACACGTACACATTGTTTAGTAAGAAACGTGTGAGCTCTTTGAACATCATTATCGTCTTTAAATTTATCCCACTTACTTCAAATGTTTTGCTCTCAAAAATTTGGTTGCACACGATTTGGATATTTTCTCTACCTTAAATCATTGTCTAATCTTACTGCTACGTCAAATTTTACTATTAATAAATTATTTATTTTAGAAATTTCCAACAATTATAGAACACATTTAACAAAGACTAAAAGAAGCTTTAGAATTTATCTGTAGTTGGAATGAGGATTGGAAGAGGGTGCTAGAACGATAAACACGAGAATTGTACCTCTTGCGAATTGATTTTAAAAAGGCGATGAAAGCAAAACGAGAACATATGAGAAGGAAACAAAGACTCAGGAAGACGTGGCTGGAACCACCAGTAAAAAAGCTAGAAGAGAGAAGGAAAGCATGATGGGGGGAATGAAGGAACTTGCAAGGGACTGGCAAGGAATGGAAGAGTTGAATAAATAGGTGAAGAAAGCGCAAAAGGAAATAACGACAAGAAGAACTGATATGGGATTGAATATTTGCGACGTCGCCTACACTTTTTTTTTTGCTAAAAGGCCATATCTTTATTATTCGATGAGTTTACAAAACTGTCCCCTCATTGAAAGTAGTTTTACCCACAGTTTTGTACAGTATGGTGCAAAAGACCAAAGAAATACAAATTCAATAAAGTCCTTTCGTTTTCAAATTTAGAAAACAAAGGTCTTCGTCCTTTTGACCACCATATATTTGAATTTGTTTTCAAGAAAAAATATAGCATGTAATTTTATTTAGATGATAGAACACATACAAATCTCATTTTTGAAAGGTATTTTCAGTAATTTTATGCCAATATTCTTGGTTTGACCCTTTAAGTTAGAAATCCGTCAGTAGTCTACTTTCTTTACTATAGAAATGGCTTTCGATGAAGTATATCCATTTCATAATACTTGCTAAGTCGATTCTTCTTTAAGAATTCTATCCAAAGGGTTTCACGATGTGGGGAGTTTGAATTTGGAGCAAAACCGACGTTGTATTTCAAAGTAAAGGTGTTCAATGGGCTTCAAGTGAGGACTCTGTCCTCCTGACAAGAAGCGTTGTCATGGTAATATATGCAACGATCATCGCCTGTTTTTCTATGAAACTGGTCTAAATATCTTTGTACTTCATCATAGTGTCCGTTTTTTTCTCCCACATTATAATTAACAATACCTCCTTCAATGTTCACTGTTGGCAGGTATCGTTCTCCAAGAATTCTCCACACCCAAACCCTCCCATTGGACTGTTACATAGTAAAGCGTAATTCACTTCTGGTGATGCTTAGTATTGACTATGGAAATGTTTGGGCTTGCTCTTCTACAGAATCTCATTTGTCTTAATTTTCAACGTACGGTAATGGTGTTGCTCGATAAGGTTGCAGAACTCACGGATGTTTCTTGACTGGAGGAAAATGGGAAGGGATGGAATAATTGTTTTCCCTACCCATATAACAACTAAATTACATTTAAAGTTACTAAACTCTTTTGACTTTTTCATTTTACTCGAATTGCTTAAGTAGCACCGAAAACGCATAGTTTCTTAGTTCATTTATATCCAGCTTGATCAGGTCATAGAAACTTCTAAACGTCAGTTTAGTAGTTAGTGTTCGAATATTTTTTATTAGATGATTTATTTACGTTTTTCTACTTTTGCTCTTAGACACTTTTAACAATTTTTAAGGATGGCTTCGAAAGGTTTTTGGGAGGTTTATAGTACTTTATTTACGGCAGTTCTATCTACGCGGACGCGGTCATGCCAGAGCTAAAAGTACCCTATATCCCAACGATGCTACCTCAATATCTCGGAGCGTCACTATACTATTCACAACGCCAGACGGTTCTTCGCCCACTAGCGCCCAATTGGCTCGACGAACTGTATCTGGAACCAACCAAATAACCACAAAATGGTTACAAGTTAGTCGCTATATATATTTTGTTATACCTGATCGTATCACTTTTTTAACTCTTCTGAGGCTTATCCAAATTCGTTTTTTTTCCTGCGGTAGTTTTTTAAGTTCTTTATTTTTGGTCTCCTTGAATTTAAGATAAAAAGTCTTTTCTAGTCTTGTCCTTTTGACATTTTTCTTATACTTGTCATTTGTGTTTTAAAGGTGATACTTCATTATATACACAAACCTTTTTTGAGTGCTATGGTTGTGAATGAAAATACTTTGATCATACGATGAATATCTCTGCAAAGATCTACAAAAAGAACTGTGAGGAAGGATTAAGATGCGACAGTTAAGGTCACTTAACGTCATTGTGACTCCAGTACTTAAAGAGTAAGTAGATTTTTGGGCACCCTACCTACGAATTAAGTTTTAAAATTGATAGCTGTTTCTCCAGTTGCATGTATCATAACGTGAGTTAACACAAAAAATGATAATGCGAAACGGCAACCGTTGGAAAATAATTGCAGAGCCGCGCGCTAATTGGAATTCGCGCCGATTCCTCCGCATCGTGCGGCTCTTGGTTTCTGGTTTTCTCGTGGAGGCAGTTGAAGGCCACCGGGGACGTGAACTCCCAACCTGCAGCTGCTCCGACCACCGGCCCCTCGAGGCGCGTGGTCGTCGCGCAATCATGGCCTTTAAATCTGAGCATGGAGGAGGAGGAAGATCACGTTTCCACGGCTCAATGAGCGCCCGACGGATTAATTCAGTTCGATGCTTTAACAGGCTCGCCGAAAACTGGGCCAGGTTTTTAAACCTGCTACGCCTGTTACGTGCACTCCTAACATCAATCTAATCGTCTGCCGCCGGAGGAGGAAGACGATGCGCAAGGCAGCTGAAGCCTGAAGGGGATTAAATAGGTTACATAGAAAATTCTTTTAATGCAGAAAGTTTGGTTAGCTGTTTGTCTATCTTTTTGACATGTTCTAGAAACTTACCTTGGGTGTCTTCTGTAGGCTTTCGTTAAGTGATGTGTTGTGCAAAGATCAAAACCAGCAGTAGCATGATGATACAAGATCAGATATTGTATATATTAGGGTAAAAACACCCTTACCATGTTCTCTAATTCCTGTAAAAGTACTTTGGTTTTAATTAGTACAGTTCAGAACAGTTTTGATTGTGAGAAGTCGATGAGGTTTACCCTTCTAATCCCCCTAAATTACCATATAATTGTATATTCATTTTGAAAGTGTTTTATCATGAAAATCCTCATTAACCAACACCAAATTTCCATCTTAGTTTAAGATCACATGAATTATTTTTACTCAAAAATGACCAGTATTTACAATTGTTTTCTCTTCAATAGCTACGCACTTTCTATAAAGGTGCTACAAATTATTGTGTACGTGTAATACGCCTACTACTTGTAGACAGCTGACCGAAACTTTTCTTTAGAGAACTTCTTACCACTCACAACTTTTTTCATTGCATCAAACAGAGCATAAGATCCGACGAATATAATGAGCAAACTAGTATGGCTTATGTAAATGCTTCATAACAATGGACCAATATACAGACGATACTGTGGTGCTGTTACGCTCGCGACAAGCCATCTCTGGTGATTCTTTAGTGGACTTGTGCAAAGACCGGTGTAGTACATAGAGAACAGTAAATCTATTCTCCACGAAGATCCTTGCAAGACTCGGAATCTTCGATCGAGGGGATACCTTGGAGAGAAGAGACACGTTACCTCAGAGCGATCCTCGATGGAGAAGCTCCGCCAAAAGATCTTCATTGTCCTTGAGTTCCTCTACCCCAGATCCGGCTGTTGTTCTTTCGCAACAAACTGACGATTTATAAGGCTATCATCCATCCAATCATACTGCACACATATCCCTTTTGGGGGTATCGCACGAGGACACACGTGAACAAGCTCCAGATACTCCAGAACCAAGCCCCTCAGGTCCATCTTTGGCCATGCGTCGTTCGCCAGAAACACCTTCCTCCACCACAACGCTGACCTGCCAACCATACATGAGTTGTATACATGGCAACTCAATCATCCATGATCTTTCTACAACTATGAGTTGGACGGTACGGAGGAGACCAAGCAAAAGCCGACCCACAATCCACACTAAGTTACCTAAAAAGAAGGCGATAAGATTTTGGGCTCGGAGACTTCCAATGTCAAGGAAGTAAATGTTAACGTTGTGTACTCAAGAGCCTGCGGAATAACAACGCATTGATATGTTGAAGTGGCGCGATGCCTTTTCATTTTCAGCAGAATCTTCTATTGATCCAAAAAATCCCATTTGTGTTGAAATAAACAATTCTGAATACAACTTCTTGCAACATTTCCTTCCTATCATTATGTGAGTTAATCGGTTACATTTTTTACCACCAGATTTCTAATGCTCTATAGTGTCCATATCTCCAAATCTACAAAACCGAGAATTTCCAAATTGATGTCCATTAGCGAGGGGCTTTTCCGGCCGGCGCCGCGGTGCCTTATTCACTCGTGCCGATTGCAGGCCAGCGGCAGATTTCACTGTTTACGATCCCCCGATTGTTTGCCAAACAATGGCACAGGATCAGAGGAAAATAAGCGCGGACGAATGTTTCATTACGTCGCGTGCACGCCAACGTATTTCATGCTTCGTTACATCAGCGCGTATTGTTAGAAAAACAAAAGTATTATTTTCGCCATAAGCCCGGGCATTACCAAATTGAATTTAATTGGAAACGTTGGTGCAATGATTTCTCTCTGCTGGTGGGAGCTGCCGAAGCTGCTGCGTATTGTCTACCAAATTATTTGAGTCAGTGATGGCGGTGATTTACATAATGCCGGCCATTATAATTAATTAGTCCCGCAATGCGGGGTGCATAATGTGGAACTTGCAGAGTCTTAGCACGCTTACGACAGGAGTAATAAACCGGTGAAATTTATGACGTGGTGTCAATTACATTTTCTGTTTCAGATCATAATCCCACGCGGCCCACGCGATGTCAAATAGCAGGCCTACATTTTAATTAAACGGGGGAATTAACCTCGGCTATTTCCAAACAAAGTTCCATCCCACTGTAGCTAATGGTTCTTGAATTATTAAATGTACGGATAGACATACAGAACGATTTAGAGAAGGAATGCACGATAAAGGACACAAATTATTGTGAAAGATCTCAAATGGCAATTCTTTTTTGAAAATTTGTTTATAGCTAAGTGTCTTTGATGATTCAAAGAAAAAGGAGTTAAGATGGGGAAGTCGTTTTAACTGGAAAAAAGGATAATTTAAGAACGGCTTCAAGTGTTTAAAAAATACAGTTGTGTTGAAATTTAGATGATGTTGGGAGGAGTCAACGATAGGGATGCAACAAGGACTAGTAGATACCGCCAACCTTTACTTTTGGATTTGTTGCTTTGACGATTCAACGCCCCAAATGTTGAACGGACCTGGCCACAAGTAGACTATCGAAACACGATAGACGACGTTGCGGTATAATAATTCTTCCTTCTCTCAACAGTACCCTCCACACTTCATCTACTTCATTCCGCCACGATCATCTAGGCCTTCCCTTTTCCTTTGTTTTTATGGGGCTCCAGTCGGTGACTCACTTTATCCATCTATCATTTGGTGCTCATTTTATATGTCCATACCATCATAGTCGTTTCTATATATGTGATTATATGTTGATATACTTCCATTCTTCTCTGTATCTTTTCATTCGTTATTCTGTCACTCTACAACACCTCTATGGGTGTTTCATTTCTACTGTTGCTATTTTCCCCTTGTTCGGCGCCGTACGTCAAAATACTTTAAATCATTGTTTAGGTCTCGGTGATGTGCGTATTCCAGATAATTGGATGCACGTTCGTGTTTGTCCGAGCCTACTTTTTAAATCATATTTTGTTTGCGTTTCTCGTGATGAATGACCCAAAGTACTTGAATTTGCTGACTCCAGCTATCTCTAAGTTTTCTTCTTCTTCCAAATTATTCAATTGGTTTTCCGTTGTTAAATATTCCGTTTTGCTGAAAAATATTTCCAATTCCACTTTCATATTTTCTTCTCTTGGCTTTCGGGCCATACAGCTTAAGACTTCTTTATCTTGTGCTAATACCACCTGGTCACCAGCAAAACTAAGTATATCAAGATGTTCGTTTCTAATTTGGATCTTCATTTCTTCACATTTTCTCCTCCAGTTCTTTAGTGCGTACTCTAAAAATATCTTAAACAGGGTAGGTGATGTAGAGCATACCCGTAGTAGACCTTTGGATGTTTCAAAGTTATCGTTTAGGTTTTTCCTGACTCTTACGGATACCATATTGCCCTTGTAGAAAATTTCTCACTGCCGCTATCAGTTTCTGGTGTACTCCTATCTCCTGCATTGCCTATCCATAACTGACTCCTTGGGACCATGTCGTATGCCTTTTTCAAATCTATAAAAGCCAGATGGAGTACTTTATTCTTTGCTTTATTTTTTTGTGTATATATAGCTTGGTCTTCTCCTACCTTTGGTTGTATCCAGGTGTATTTATGGATATCTTTGTATTGATAAAACTCATTCATTATCTTGAGGCCCATTGTTTTACATATCTCTATTATTTTGTCTCCATTATCATTGAGAACTTCGTCTCCAAACTGGTCTACTGTCGCGTCACTTTTCCTCCTTCCCGTTCTTCCGTTCAAATCTTCACCAATTGCAATTTCTTAAGTTGTTTTAATCTTCTCCGACTCTTCCTTTAAAGTATCTATGAACTTCTCCTTTTCATTTGTTCCGTATACCCCCAAGATAATTATATTTGTTCCTTAGATCTTGATGTTTAGTTTGCACATTCTTTCATTTATTTGCTCCCAGTGTGATTTCTTCTGCTTGGGCTCTTGTTCCCTTTTCACCCCGCTCCAGCAATGTATTATGTCCTTCATTATGTATCTAATTTCAATCGTTTAAATTCTGACACCACTTCTCTACCCTTGGTGTTCCATCCGTGAACATTCCTTGATTCCATGACAATTTCTCTTTTTCTGATTTTCTTTTTCTTTCGGTTAAGATTTAAACTTGGTTTCTAGGAATTCCCTGCAGATTTTCCCCCGTCCCCCATCTCGTATCCGTTGGGGCTCTCTCGATTTGAGGGGTGGGTTACCACCCGAGGAAAGTTTTTCCTATTTTTTCTTTTTTATTCTGCTATTCTTTATCTTTTTCTATTAGGTTTTCCATGTGTTAGGTTGTTTAAGCCTAACATCATAACCCCCTCCTTGGAAGACCTATTACTTCAGCCGCCCATTGTGGGTCCAACGCTGTTTGTGGCCGCCCATTATGGGACAGACGCCACTTGCTTCAGTTGATCCGTGGGTGCCTATTTGGACAAGCCTTATTCGCATCTATCCTATCTATAGGAACATTCCCTGTCAGCCTTTAGGACGCGCCATGTTGGGGTTGAGGCCTCTTCTCGGCTTTCTCATCCAACGATTGTTAAATGATGGCGCGAACATTATGTATGAAGAGTATATTCACAATTTTCTTAGAACTTTTTGTTGTTGAAAGAAACGTTTAAATTTATTTTGTTGTTTATAATGATAAAAGCTCTCCTATACTGTGTTATCAATCGCGAAAACCTAACCCAGTATACGGGAATAGAGACTTGTCTCATTTAAAGCTGGAATTCCATGTTCTCTTTATGACTGAACGTCCTAAATCAATCAGTTTAGACTTGTGGTGGGATTAGTGTTCCACCTACTAAAGGGGAAGTGACTTGAATGCTTCAAAATTCAAAAACGGCGAAACGAGTATATGTACTCGTAGTCTCCTCGTTCTTTAAAGCGAGAACTCTAGTGCTGCTAGATATACTGAGCTTTGACTAACCATAGAGTAGATGAAGAAGTTGGGCCACATTGAAATTAGAATTTGGGGAAGGGATTAAAAAGAGCGCAAACCAAAATTGTCCCGCTAGCAAATTACATCAAGTCTCCGTCAAAAAAATTAGCAACTGGTAAAGGTATCTTCCAACAAAAGTGTGTATAGTTTTATCCTATAGTCTTTATTCAATTTCAAATCAACGATGAGATCAATAGTAATGATCTATTGAATTAATTTCAACGTAGTTTGCCGCTTACTGTACCTAAATAATCCTGGCTAATATTAGCTGTAACTAAGATACGGAACTTGTGCGTCGGCGTGGACAACCTTGAATACTAATTAATAGAGGTGTTTTTATGAGCTGCTGCGATTTGTTTAAACTGTTATTAAAGTGCCAGCGACCTGCCAACCGGCGGATTGAGGTTTGGTATAATCGTGGAAAATTTTAGAACACCCAAGTTCGAAGTACAAATTATTCTTAAAATGATTATAATGCTCCAGCAACTTTGTACAGCCTTACGTATACAGCACGTGTACGTTACGTCATTCTTGCCACAACACGCACTGTGCATAATCTGCAGTTATAAGAAATGATAGATTATTTCCGTGCCGACGGCATATCCAATTAGAACATTTGAATAGCTGCTAGACTACATGATATAATTAATCAGAAAGTGCTGTTTACTTATGGAAAGTGGCTAACCCAATCTGAAATAAGGAAATTCTGTCTATTGCCAGGCGTTTCCTCAAATTAGTCAGATCCCACGACTAGCATTGTCCAAGGTCGCCCCGCGAGGCTCCGAAAGAGAAAGCCGACAGACTGCCTCTACGCTTACCTGCCCATTTCTTAAACCCGATGCAAATGCACCTCTATGACTCATTTGCAAGTGCCGCTAATTACTCAAATAAAAGCGCGCCGCTTGTGCAACGCGGCCGCGGAATAAGAACGGCTGAAATTGATCATCCGTTTGGTAAGCCAGCCGACACTATCGTCAGCATCGACCTCATTCGCCACCAGCCAGCCGAAGGATACAATAGCGTCAATATGCTGTTAAATCATCTGGCAGAAAACGAAAGCAACGCGCGCGAACACCTCTTGCGTCACTTTCCTCCATTGCCCCCATCGAGGTGAAATTAGACCGTTTCTGCCTTCAAGGTTGAAGTTCCTTGTAAATTTGTAGATTTCAGCGGCCTCGCGAGTTCGGCGTTATTCCTATCCCCTTTATTATCGTTGTCTGACTTGCAAGAATTCTTCTAATTAAAAATGAACCATCGATGATTCTTAAAATATCGCAGCCTAGGAGATGATGCAATTTTGTTTTTGCAAGACACGTGAACATTTTGGAGATCAAGATTTCCTTTGTATTTTCACTTTGTAAAACAAACCAACGGTATGAAATATGTTTATAGAAATTAATATTTGCATTTAAAGAATATTGCGCCAAGTTGCTTTATGCAATTCGCACTGTGATGATAGAGAAACTTTTTATTTTAATGCTTGTAAGGTGTGGGGTCCTAAGGAAATTGTACAAAACACGTTCTCCTACACTCTACGCGCTTCTGCATCCTTTGAAACCAGTCGTTGAACCAACTCTTCCTTGAGGGTCATTAGAAGACCCTAGTCGTTGAAAACTGTCTCCTTTCAGGTTGTTCTTTCCGTCATAAAAATAAGGTCAAATTTCGTCATCTATTATAATGCTGCTAACATAGAGAGTTACGTAGAACGCATCTTGCCATACTCTTCTCTCTAGCGATTGATCACATGCCTTCAATCTTCTTGGTAACAACATTTTTTTTATGACACATGAGGGTGGGCGTTCTGACTTTCTGACCTCCAAATACCGATCAACACTCAAACCGCGTACAAAGTTGTAGTGTAAAATTACTCGGTATTCTGTTGTTAACCAAGATGGAACTAGCGCTTAGAACAGGTTTAGACCTGTCACAACTTCCGACTATGGCTTGCTCCACATTCAAAAACTTTCCTAGTACCCTATGTGCAATACTAACTTAAAGGTAAACTCTTTTGATCTTAATTAATCCATAAATATTTGGCATTACTTAGATGCTATACTATTAAGGAATATAACCGACATCTTTATTGTACAAAAATTAGTTTAATTGCGAAGTAATTCTTAATTGTCTGTTATTAAACATTAATAAGTTTTCTTCAGAGTTGTTCTATTTTTTATCCACTTTCAACTATTTAAATATTCGTGAGCGAGTAACATTTTAGTTAAGTTTTTCAAGGGTTGAAAAATTAAATAAGTTGCAGCTTTGAATTTTAGGAACTTTAAAGGTTATGTTACATCTAGAGATGCAGGCACCATATTTTGTCTTATTCAGAACTTCTCCAACTGAAAGACCATAAAATTGAACTTTAAAAAGTCTCAAAGGAAGAAGTCGGCATACACTGGTTTAGAATAGCCAAACCATTCTAAAGATCATAATTTCAAACATCTTTCAATTGAAACCCTGGAAGTACCGAACGGAAAGTGGAAAAAGAGAAAGTTCACTATTTTGGGTGCTAAATCAGGAAGAGATTTGAAGGAAATAAATAAGTTGGTCGTTTTGCAATAACCAGGCCCGTCTAATGATATACTGACAGTAAGTAGTAGAAAAAATGAAAATCTTACACTGAAGACGTTGAAGACAATATATTTTACACTAAGCCGTCACAATTTCCACGCCAGTAAGTCTTATTTGTTACATTGTATATTTAGACATCATCTAAGAAAAGTGAAAAATGGTAAAAATAATGCTGACTGATAGGAAAGTTGGTCTAGCTACTTCGGTTTTAACTCCTAACAATAATAAATCTATAGGAGCTTCAAGACTACAATGAACTAGGAAAACATATGAAACAAAATGTGGACTTTGACTATACAGTAAATATTTCCTGTTTGGTACTATTATGTAACCAACAACTATGCACTACCTATCTTATAAGATTTTCTTAAGTTTATATCATTTATTTTAAAGTCTGTTTGTAATAATTTCTCGGGTGCTGAAACCTACGGACAGTTTTTTTGTGGAACTTGCATCTAACTCAATTTTTGTATTAGGTGGTAAACTAATTGTTTCAGTTTCAAACTCTAGCACTCCATAATTGTTATTTCGTGTTTTATAAAGTACTTCGTTATGAAACCAAAGCCACCAAACCACTTTGGATGGTGCCGTCCTTCTCTCTGTGGATGAGTGGGGCGCGAAAAGGTTATTTGTTAAGATCTCCACCAGTCTTAAATGGAAGTGAGGATCAAGCACTGTCGTCCTCGGTGCTTCTGGATCTCTCTTTTTATCTTTAAAGTAAAATATCTTTTTCCGTCTCTATAAATTCATTGTCCAAATGGATAATGGATTTCTTCACGTAGATGGTTAATATTTCCGGAGTGGTGATCATCCAAGTGTATAACTCACACTACATAATTAAGAGCGGCGAAGTCGCCCCGATAAAGATAATACTGACCAACGAACTTCTTGTCAAGTTATTGCACGGCCATGAAAATCTGCATAACATACAGTAGGTTGAGCAGCACTTTTTTGCCAATCCAGATTCTTTCCAGAAACAAGAGCAAGAAAATTACTAAGATTTTTGGGTTGAGAAAGTTTTCCTTGAACACCCCAATACTAAAAATCGCTAGTATTTCTCATGTCGCTGTTAAGAAAGGTGTATAGTACCAGTTTTCACCTATTGCATGATCTCTTGGGAATCGACAATCTCATAGGGGTACTCGTGAAGTCCATTAGATGATTTGCTTTTGGTCGTTGGTTTACTTGCCACTATTAGTTACATCCCTACTTTCCATTAGCTGAACATTCTATTGTCTTTTAGATATTCAAATCTTTTGACTAAATAGTTTTTTTCTTTGCCTACTAAGAGTGCTTAAAGAATCCTTTGATGACTTTAATAATGCAACAATAGTGAGCTAAGTATTTTGTAAATATTAGTCATTAACCTCTTTTATTGAAAGTTGGTTTCATGGCAACTCAAATTTTAAGGTTGCCTACACAAATTATACACACACGGCGATAAACTTACTGCTACCAAGGAAGGTCAGACATTGTGAAACACAGTGCATTGGTGCACTGTACATTTTCGGATTTATCCAAGGTTTTGAATCTCTGGCGCAATTTATTATATCGCTCCTCATATTTTTATAATTGACAATTTCATAGCAACGATCACGCTGATAAAGATGGCGATTGTAAACCTGTCGCAACTTGAAGATTTGAAATCAATCCGAACAATTCGTGCTAATAGCGTTCTTGGTCAGATAAAGATGTGCAAATCTACCAGTACTGTGGATGATGGAAATGAACTACATTGCTTTTCTTCTGTATAGATTCCTCTTAGATGATGATTGTTTCATTTAATTTAACGAGAATTTAGTAATGCGGAAACAGAATGGTTTAGATATCAAAAATTGCAGAGTTGAAGAAGAAGAATGTGCGGAAAGTACCAAAAGTCTTGGTGATTGTTCTATCCCTATGTGAAACAACTGATTTTTGACAGTCCAACTGGCTTTTGAAGGTTTTGTTATGTGTTTCATTTTTCAAAAAAGGAGGAAGAACTCTATATATATATATATATATATATATATATATTTTTTTTAAGCAGAAGGTCAAAAGAGTTGTGCAATCAAGTCACTTGAAGAAACTGAAAAGATTGGAACGACTCAAAATACAACAACCGAAAAAGTTGTTGAGTAGTCAATAAACATTGCATCTTCCGCCAAACAAGTTGAAAATGTATGTTTATTCAAAGAGAAAGAATAGTAACCAACGGGGGAGTAAAGAAAAAATTTCCATCATGAGTTTTGGCCCACTTGTTATAATAAACAAAAAACAGACAATTTACAATAAAGCCCAATAGCGGACTGTCTAATTACTATTACAAGCAAGTCATAAAAAAATTAAACTAAAAACACTTTTATAGGGCTTATATGACTTAATACATGTTTCAGGTACAACCTCTTACGTCATTACATTAATAACTTTGAGGGACATTTCACATAACATTGTCAGTAAGCGAAGTACTCAGTTACATGGCAAAACATTCTCGAAAGTGCTACTTGGTGACTTATGCATGACCGAGTCCCAGAAAAGTGACTAAAGTGATTTCATAGATGTATCATCATAGTATTTCTATCACGGTTGTTAAGGGTAAATCATGGTTAATTTAAGCGTAGGCTACTGAATCAAGCTGCAGGTTTGTTTTTGGTTTGGTTGATTTTATTACAACCTCCTTCTCTTTGTCTTCTGCCTGTTTGAAACTTTGATTAGCCAATTTTCTTTCTTTATAATTTTTCATTTAGTCCATCTTTTAATCCAAGATTTTCCTCCCTTTTTAATGACCCCCACCCTTTTGACCAATTTATTTTTCTTATGGTTTACGAATGCTTTTACGGTATCATTTTTGGTTATATTCATTCTGGTTTTCTGGTGATTTTTGTGCTTTGATCCGATCGTGTTGTGGCTTTGATACAACAGCTGGAGGTATTTCCAGAATTCATTAGAGTTGCTACCCAAAAGCTCAGAGTACACGATATAATTACGAAATTCATTAGCATAATTTTTTTTGCAAAATTACCGTTAATTGCTTGGGTAATTAATTTCACCGTTGCAAGGTTGTTTGGAGAGCAATATCAGCTGCTTAATAATTGCAAAATTAAATCACTGTTAGATTATTAAGTGCAACAAGCGAGGTGTTAATAATAATTGCCTTACCGTTGCCACGACTAGTCCCCTGACATTTCGAATTGCCGAAAAGTATTGTTCTCGTGGGAAAGGTGTGTGCCCAACGGCTGCAATAAAACATTGATATGCCTAATTGATTGCCGGCTGGTACGAATTACGACCGCCGTGCGAATGTGGGTCACGTTGTCGCCCGTAGTGCTTACAGTTACAGAATCGATCGGTATTTCAATGTTTTGGGGCGATAAGACGCGGAATTAGCGTAATTGCGCGGTGCCCATTCCGCGAGAGTTAACGATGATTTCGTTTCGTCCGGCAGTAATGGGGAAAATTGACTCCTAGATTGCCTCTAATGGTCGCCGGAGGAGTGTGGGAGTGCGGTCTTTTGATGCTTGGGCCGAAGTTCAAAGGCCCTATCAATGGTGGCTATGAGGAGTGCCATGGTTCAGCTTGGTCTCGGACGGCGGCCTTGTCTTGGTAAGTCTGCGGGGGTGAAATTAGCCGTGACGTAGCTCCGGAGAGCCGTTACTTGCGATCGGTTGCAGCGATTTTCTAGTGGGCGATGCCGTTTTCGGTTTCGTTTCACGACCATAGGCAGTGTGCTCTCAAGGGGCCCACGTTGCGAGCGTAGATACTGCAGTTAAATTTCCTGTGACGTATACTGGTGACGATTATAGTGTGTCGAATAACTGGTAAGCTACCTGGCCAAATCCACCTACAGTTGACACATAAGTCGTGCTAGAACACAACTTAAAATTTCCCACATAGTTTTGGTAAAATAGAACTGGAAGCGTAAGGTAACAGTAAGAATGGGAATTCTATTATAAACGTCATACCCTGTGGGAGTCAGTCTAAGTAAGTGGTAGTTTGAAGTATACAAACGATATTCCACTTTCTGTATTTTTCTGTGAGTAAATCAGAAAAACGTAAGAGGTGTAAAATGACCAAGGATAGAAGATTTGTTTTCAAACTCAAAAAAAAAAAAATACCCAACGAAATGTTCAATTTTCCTAATAAACCGAATGTGACTCTTTTAAAGTTTAATTTGTGATGAAATTAATAATAATTAATAATAAACCGGCAATGAAAAGTTTCGTGACCAAAACAAACTGCACATATCGAATCGCCAACAATTTAAGAGAAGAAATAAAAGGGAATTTTCTCTAGAAGATCTCACTGATCAAATGAGTTGTTAGTCTCCAAATGTAACTTGAGCCTGCACAGACCAGGAACGAAGAAGATTACTGATTGATAAAGACACGTGTGGCTCTAGAGGACAAAAAGAAATTAATGAAGAATTGCTAGGAGTATCTACTATATTACTATAGCAAAATCCGAAATCTGTTACCGAAAGGTACCCTAATGGGAGAAAGTAACATTTCAGAGTGATTATAAAGAGGAATCTGAACAATATAAATTGGAATTGGAGTCGATAAGCTCAATCGTCTCGCCATCACTTAGATTGCTTCAATCTGTAGCTAACTTTCAAGAACTAGAATAAAGAGAAATCATTTATAAACGAGTTTTTGAAGCCTGTTTTTAGCGTCCTGTGATTTATAAGAAATCGTACCCTTCATTGTGATGTAAGTGCTATTGCTATTGTATAGATGATGGGCGTGGTTTCTATAGAGTGCAATGCTTGATGACGGCAGTGCTAGTTCTGATCAGTGAAAAATAGAGGGGGTGGCAAAAAACAATTGTCTGTCTAATAAAAAAATTTCACGGTCCCCCCCTTCTCAGTCTAGAGAACAAAGCTTGTAGGTGGGGGGTGGGATGGGGGTGAAGAAGTTGCATTGTAATGGCGCATGAGTTGAGCATTTAAAGTCTGAGCAATTCGTTCTCAGCCTTCACCATGACGATAACTTTTATTCACTTATTTAATTGAAAAGATCTTTTATGTATAGTGAGTGGTGTCGCAATGATCAAAAGGTGATTTTTGAAGAAAATCCGCATCAACAAAGGAAACTACTCCGACGAAGACTTTAAGGTTGGAATTTAAGAGTTGAACAGAGATTGAAAATAGAGAAATTTGACAATTTGGTAACAACCAGTGAAGTCCCGTCTTTTTCTAATTTTCAACTTTAACTACTACAATGTTTTAATTTGCACAGATCACTTTTTTCACTAATATTATCTAAGTCACAGAGATGCACATTGGATGAATATGAGGGGTGGGAGATGACTCCAAATCTCCCATTTTTTCTCCACCAAATACTCTGTAACGAGCTTTGCTTTGTGTGATTTGACATTATCATGAACAATGATAAGAGACTTTCACTCCGTTCGTCTCCATCCATTCCGGAATATAAGTCTGAAGGAATGGCTTGTAGACCTCTTTAGCGACTATAGTATTTTCTTCGCCAAGATACGAAAAAGTGATTCCATCAAATTCATTGTCATGATCAATGTTCTCTTCCTCTCCCCGAACTCTTGCCCCGTTGAACAGTCTCATTTTCTCCTAGCCATTGAGCCGACTTGTTTTTCGGTAAGGGTTTTAGGGGGGACTCAACTTTTATTTGTGGCGGGGGTCCGCTTCAATAGCTGAAGTCGACAATTGTCCCGGAGAAGATTTTGACAAAATCTTCAGTGAGTGACCAATGCCAGTGATTTTTTATCAAAATCAGATACATTCATGATTTGAAAAAGTATGCCATCAGAGGTATTCCGTGAAGAAATGGATAGCCGAGGTGAACAAAGGGCATACTGTAACTGAAGAGGCCAGAGGAAGAGCTTGTCACGGTACACCCGATAAGATAAAACCAAAGATTGCAGCAAATCAATGCGCGTTTGGCCAAAACAAGGTCATGGTCAGTTGCCGAGCTGACCATACATTTTTATGTTCTCAAAACTAGTCTTTGGAGGAGTTTAACTGAGGATTTGATTCTGGTCAAAAGATTTGGAAATTTTCTTCTCCCTCATAATTCGACAGAAGAGCAAAGACAAACTTGAATCGATAAATGCCATGATACATTTTTTATCACTTTGCTTATGTTTACTTGTTAACAAATGTGAACTCACAAGTGCCTAGCTGCACTTCGTTGAGTCAATTCATGAGCGAGGACATAATTTGTTAGATTGGAATGCGGTAATAATATCTACTTCGGCACACATTTCGTCGATTGCTCTCAATAAGCAAGCGAATTTGAGCACAATCTGTTTTAGTGTCCTATTGATACTGTGAGTGTGACATATGTGCACTACGTTTTCGACCTCGCGTCATTTATGTACAATTTGAACGCTGGCTTATCGATAACGTAATTAGTCAAAATAACGTTAACATTGTATTATAGGACGTTGCGAAATAACTCTTAAGTATAGACTGTTCAGTAATCGCGATGTGAAAGGGCGACCATGTCACCCTAGAGTACACGCGCGCGTTCAATTTCCATCCAATCGCAGCGACCCGATTGGGCGGGACAGAAGTCTTGTTTCAATTTGACTCGCCCAGGTATTTTAAATTGCTCGTTATTACACAAAACGAGATTGTTTTCAATCACCATACAGAATGCTCTTGACATAAAAAGATTGAGTCGCTTATTTGATCTACTGAAACGAAGAAATCGGTCAACAAGGTAATATTGAAGTTATAAATATCATATTTATAAGTTTGTTGTGAAATGTCATTACGTTGGAGGCGCCTGTAAGACAACAAAGTGATTGTTAGCGTCGAATTACATAATCATAATTACATCACGCCTGCAACTGCGCGTTTTTATAGTCCAATGATGGTACCAGTTAGCTTTGACTTATGAAATTCAGTTAACAATTTAAAATTCATTTGTTAGAAGTTTGTAAAAAATATTAATGCCGTGTTTTCGTTACAGGTTCGTATCGGCTAACTCCCTGGCCTTATCTGATCCAGTAAAAGTGATAGTAAGTGGTAATAAAGTTGGTACAATAAAATAAGAGAAGAAGAAAAAACAAAATTGTGTTAATACAAGTGACTTTTCAGGATGTGCATCTTTTGAGGAAGTTACCTATGTAGGAAAAGTAAATATAACTTCGGGTATGCGGAATTACCTTATCGACCAAACTTTCTTTTATCTTCATTGTTGAGGTGATTAAGCCTCGCACGCGGAAGTACTGATTGGGCATTGCTGTACCCGTCCAACCTCGGTACCAACCGGCGGTTGCCAAATGTGGGTTTGTTAACCCGCAGATCATGTATCTCATCGTTAGCATTGCTGAAGCTTTGCGTCAGCCCCGCTATTGCGAACTTGCGAAAGCGCGGGAACACCAGGAACCGACGATGAGTTTAAAAATGCGCAACGTTCGAGGTTAATGACTACGGCTGCATTGGTACATCGACGGAATTTCTGGGTATTATATTTCGCTAATGGGCAACTCGTGTGGTTGCGGACGGCCGACATGCTTTCTGGCGGATTTATGGTATCGCGAACTGCGGGTGCTAATGAGGACCGAAAAGTAACTGTAAAGGTTGATGTGGCCGCCGTTCTGGCTTTGGCGAGTACGTAGTCGCGCCACGTGTTGAGTCATGGTTGCCGATCGTCTGATCGGAAGGTGCGATTTTTGGAAATGTTATGACGTACAGCGTGGGCATTCCGTTAACATACCTGCGAGCGTGTACTAATAGTTGAAAATGCCAGCTGTAGGAGGTCTCAGTTTCCAAGTCCATTTCCCGTTTGCTATTAATAATTTGAAAACGCTCGTTTAGTATGTTACTACATAGTTAGACCGTATATGTTGTCGCTCATATTGATGATGGTTGAGATCTTCTTTTGCAAAATCGGATCAAAACAAGTTTCTAAATAAAAACACAATGGGGCATTAAAGAGAACCGAGTGTCAGCAAATCTGAAATTGAAAGTTCGTTTTCCTTCCAGTGAAGATCCCATAGTCTCCTCTTCGACGAAAAGGTGTTGCCCAATTGAATTCGTTCGATTGGGGCGCAAACTGTCATCAATGCGAATTCGACGGAATTCTATCCACGTGCAAAATATTGCAGGAATACTGCTATTCACTGAAAGAAGTTTTATTTGCAACAATTTTCACAAATGGTTTTGGCAAAGCCGGCATTGAGCACTTTACATAAGCAGTTTTTTTATCTGGTGATCTTTCGCATAAGCCACATCGCGCTTGTTTTTGGGGTTTGGTCCGAGAAAACTGAAATTGTGACTCTTTTCTACACTTTCCTATAATTTTGTCAATAGCAGACCGCAGCTTCCTTGGTAATTGCTTGTTCAAGTGACTGATAAACTAAGATCAAAAAGAAATTTCTAACACATTCATACTTTTGCATTGATACATGCCTAATAAGCATACCATACCAATTGGACTATTTGAGGTATCAACAGCTTCTTTAGTCAAATTATAGAACTGAGAACTGATTATCTCTGGCTTTTGCTTGGTCTCGGACTTAATTTTGTTGGTGTAAATGATAATCAAAGTTTTATTTTTATCGTGACCAATTGGGACTACATAATTGGCTTGTTTTTATTAGGAAGAAAACTTGGAACTTCTCTTTTGTTCTTTTTCAGAGTTCCGACAATCGTAAGTTTGGAATCATTGAACATTGTGTCGTCTAGCGGGATTGAGGTAAACCAATTATCCATGATCGTATTTTTAAACGTACCGTGAATCGATTTGCATAACATTTTGACATAAGTAGCTAACGGTGTACTTTTCCAAAGTAAGGAATAACCATATAAAATGTACGAATATCTCACATGGTCACAATTTAGATGCTATATAGACACGGAAGAGACAATCACCGTGGAAGCCTAGTAATTGTTTATCTATGGTACAATATTTGTGGGAAATATAGTACTCTGTCGAATGTGAAATAAACGAAGTCCAAAGTTGCTGTATAGAACCAAACTTATCCAGAAGATTTCTTCTTCGCCTGTCGTCAAAACGCAAACAAGTAATTAGAAATTCAAAACAGGCTTGTGTCATACATTTATATATTTTCGGTCTATTGACTACATCTTTTTTGTAGTCAGATGCCCGTCCTTTCGATACCCGCCAATATACAAGAGACCAAGCAGTTTATTTAGTTATTGATAGGACCTACATACCTGCAGTCATTATTGCACAATGTTTCTGTGTGGAGTACGAATCTAGACAGACTACATGTTAATCACAGGTGTCCGTTTTTACCTCTTAGTACTTTATTAGCTGATAAAGGTGTGGTATCAGATCTTTCTTCATCCAAAAACGACAGTTCGCCATTAGATTCAGATAGTATGAAACATTATCTGTCAGTTCAATGGTGATCTCAGTCGTAGTTATCATCTTCGTCGAGCCAGCCAAGCGCTCCCTCCTCAAAGTCCGTATCAGTACACCTTACCAATAGCTTTCTACGCTTATTTAACGCTTGGGCCATTGCAAATTGGAGAAAAATATTAATAGCAGAAGTATTTCATTCAGCGTTAATACTAACACGGGGTTATAGAATAGCCCGAAATCCAAATCGCTCACGAAAAGAGCAACAAATTGCAAAACCACAAGAGGGTGCGGCGCATTATACCTTTTTATGACAATACGCGGAAGCGCAGAGTTGCCAACATAGAAATAAATAAATGGCGGGAACTTTAAATTGTGTTGGGGTTGTCTATAGTCCCTGTTAGGGTTCTAGAGCTAAGATTCAAAAGGATGTATCTCAGAAATGAATATTGGAACAGATGTTTTCAAATAAAAATACATTTAAAATGATGGCATATAGACTACACATAACATCGAAGCGTAATCAAGTTCCTACCATGGTCTGACTTGGACAAAGGTGGGTTTTTAAGTGTCAACATTGCATTCGTATGATGCCACAAATAAGTTTACACAACATAAACAGACCATTGTCAACAACAGAGCTGCAAAGTAAAATTTACTCAGGAATTGCTTTCTTGAAACTTGAATCTGAAGTCTTCATTGCATGCTATTGAAATTTGGACTATTTAAGTAGTGAGGAATTTAGACTGCAAAGTGGTGAGGACCAGTTCGATTGAAAATATCACCAACTTGCTCATTTTTTGTAGTTCTTATTTTGCTTGGAATTTGGGATAGCATTTATGACAAAACTTTTTATTTAATGAAGAGATATATTACTATCACGAAGATTACTATAGTGAAAAACGAAAAAAGAAAAGTTTTACAATCACTTATATGAACAGAATTTCTTACCCTTGTCTACAAACCTCTTTTTCAATAGTTCAGGCAAAACTAGAATAGAGACATCTGATGGACAAACCCCCATCCCCATTCCAAGGTCAGAATAGCGCTCAAAAACTAATTTTTTTCCATATCAGACACTGCCCCAAAGAGACGGTTCTCGGGATGTTTGGGTCGATAATTTTTACTACGCCGCAGATGCCTGTGTATGCCTACCAGCCCGCTCTTCGCTAATCGAGCGTTATCTCCCCGCTATGAATAGCCCTCGATTGGCTTGTAAGTAATGGATACAGAACAGCGCGCAGATAAGCCGAGGTTTCTAGAAAAAGTACTCGGGTAAAGCAGAAAGGCGTTATTTTTGACGAAAGGTCAGCCCAACCGTAATTCTATATTTATAGACATGGAGGCGTCGCGCGTACCTAGCGCCGCCGAAACTGAACGTTGCTGTTCATCTGATACAAGTTCTCAGTATAAAGGGGAAACAAATTTAATCCTAGAGCTGATCCAAATCTTACTAAAAATGATATTTACTGGAAGTTCCAAACGACTGCCCTAGTCGATTAGAAGTCACCGGGGTCATATCGGAACATAGAGGCAGAAGGCTCTCTGGGGCAGGCCGCAGATGAGTAAGAAATCTCCGAATTGCCACGCAGTTTCACGCAGATGCTAACCAGATGCCCGGTCGAGCGCAGGAGGCCATCATCGTCTGGCTATTTGACTGATGCCTGCCACTTCGCTGCAATTATCATCACTTGAACTCTTCGAGTTTCGACCAACAACTGCTCCGCCGCCGGAAATTGGTTCTGGATTCCGAAGAGCACCGTTTATTTTCGCTTTTGATGGTGGAATGACGCCGGGCCGGAACGGCTGTTACGGCTTCGCGTAAACATGGCGTCCTTACGCTCACGAAATTGCCCAGGAAGCGATTTCGTTTCAATTCAATGCCAAAGGCCGACTGCACGCGATCTGAAGGACGGCGCGGATCGAATCGCGACGTAATGGATTCGGCCTCTCGGTAAGCACGAGCAAGACGTCCGCGACCTTCTGCGCCGAATTGTACCCCGGATTGGTTATTGGCTGCCGCACGCACCTCCAGGCCTCCAATAACAGTCTGGACTGTATTATTGTGACGTAATGCAGCACGCGCTATTGTTGAATCACTTTGTGTTTAGTTACAAGAAGCCCAAGGTCACGCGATGTGTATACTTGGTTACTTTAAGAATGGGGTTGGGGAATTTGATAAAAATCAAGTGTTAGGAGTTAAAACCTAGATGGGTGATAAACAAATAGGGCTATCTCTACAAAACCTAAACTTTAAAACGAGAGCAAACGACACAATAGTGGAATGACACGGTAAAAAATTGATGAAGTTGCTATCGTCGATAACGATAATTTGTTGAGTCGTTAGATATTAAAAAAAAGTTTGTGATAACTAAAGATACGTGGAGATTTCTTGAGTTATATAGTGCATATTCGAAAAAAAATTATTTATTCAAAATCTACGAGGGTAAGGTGAAAAGTTCTCGGCCTGACAATGAAAGACTGCGACTTTCAGTTAAAAAATGATTTTATTTTTTTACATAATCTCCCTTGACTTCAACACACTTGATCTAGTGCCTCTCCAACATCAGTATTCCTTCTCGGAAGTAAGAATCTGGAAGATTGTGAAAATATTCATCAACTTCTTCATTGGATGCGAAGCGCTTCCCAGAAACAAATTTTTTTAAGTTTGGGAACAGATGGAAGTCTGAGGGTTCCAAATTAGGAGAACAGGAGGGATGGCCGAGCAAATGATACCCCAAATCCCGCGGTTTTCCCATCGCCAACGCAGGTGCGTTGTCCTGGTGAAAGATGATTTTTTCTTTTCATCCAGCTGGTCAAGAAGGTTGGAGTAATATTCGCCTGTAATTAATTGTCCTGCCTTTTGCAAGATAATCAACTAATAGGATCCCTTTCGCATCCCAAAACACGCTGGCCATGACCTTTCCGGCAGATGTGATCGACTTCGCTTTCTTTGGCACTGAACCACCGGCTTCCACCCAGTGTTTGGACTGCTGTTTCGTTTCTGGCATGTCTCATTCATGGTGACAAATCGCCGCACAAAATCGGTCGAATCCCTGTTGCAACGGTCCAAAGGTTGCTACGAAAATCGTTTGCGCATTTGCTTTTGATCGGCATTCAGCAAATACGGCACCCATCTTGCGCAGAGCTTTCGCATCCCTAATTCTTCGTACAAGATGTTTCGCACCCTTTCTTTCGATACCCCCACAGCCTCAGCTATCTCACTCACCTTCACTCGCCTATCGTCCAACACGATATCATGCACTTTTTCGATGGTTTCCGGTGTGGTTGCGGTTTTTGGCCGTCCTTCACATGGGTCATCTTCGAAGCATGCGCGACCACGTATAAATTCAGCTGCCCACTTTTTAACAGTTGACATGGAAGGAGCAGAGTCCCCGTAAACTTTTGTCAACCTCGGATGAATTTCCTTAGGGGTTAATCCATCCAAAACGAAGAGTTTTATAACCGCACGATATTCAAGTTTATCCATTTTAACAAAAATCATGCAACATGTCTACTGAAAAATTCGTGTAAACAAACTACTTGAGCGAACAAGTTGAAACTAGTCATACGAACTAATGACACATGCACCCAAGCAGGAAGCATAATTGTTTGCCGATTGCAGCACTATCTCTGTGTCAGGCCGAGAACTTTTCACCTTACCCTCGTAATTTGATTTGCAAGGAATGTCATGGATGCTGGTGCACTTCAAGAATAATGCATTGCATTGCTCGTTTCTTATGTCTTTTTGATAATCTTCAATGGTTCTTAGGAAACAAACAACGGTAGGAAGGTATATTTGGGCATGTCTACAAAATATTCCGCTATAACATGATATCATCCTTTATGAAGAAACGTTCAACTCGAATGCAGTCTTCGAACTTTCTCAGAAAGTGCTTCAATTTTCGATTGATAAAGAGATCCAGAGGTTGAATCAACCCGGTCTCCTTTGGAAGAACGACCTTCTTCATAAAAGTGTTGTTCTTTGAATTGTTTTGTTGAATCAAAAATGCGCAGAAAATTATTGGGTGCCTTTGGAAAGAAGGCACCGCGGAGTACTCAATGGTTCTTGCCTTATTCCTGGTGGTAGAGGTGTTGGTCACCACATGAATTTTTGTATGATGATGCGTAGCTTGTTTGACTTGAGGATCAAGTTTGTCTTGCTCGGTTTCTTGATTTGTCTGCTTGATACATACAAAGGAGACAAATTGATCGGATGCAATTATTGCAGGCATAGCAGTAGATGAATGAGCTTGAACATACTTGATGACTGTCTTTTTCCTTGAACTTCTAAAGTGCGATCCAAAACGACTTCTAGGTTAATTTACAGTTGATCAATGTTGATTATTCGGCGTGGCCGAAAGTCATCTGGAATGAGTAACTGGACTTCCAAGACAAACTGGGTAGTATTGCCTTTGATCTTTTTTCTTTCGTCAGTCAACCGGAAAGAAACAAACATGGCCACTTACCGAGTGTACAATACGATTTTTTGTTATAGTGGAAAATGAAAAATCGAGACAAATAATTGCGATGGGGGAAGATCAGTTGATAAGGATATCCGATCGTTGAGCACCACCATCGTGGACAATTATATGGTCCTTTACTTTTCCCATGTGTTTTGTATTTATGGAAAAAAGATTGGCTTATAATTAGTATTTGATAATTAGTAACATTGACATTTCAATGGAGTATCATTTTCTGATTGTTAGAATAGGGCTGGATAGCTCTCTAACACAGCAGGGGTGCTCTTTGTTTGTTTTTTTTTTTTGGAATGAGATAATTGCTGTTCTTCATTTACTTCTTCTTCTTCCTCATACCTTCAAAGACGGGGATAATTATATGCAAATAATGATAATTGTATTAACTCTCTAAAGTCATCAAAGTTGTTATCGACATCAGTTTCAATTGACAAAGATGAATTTCAAATACTTGGAAGGAGATTGGAGGTTCAGAGTGACCATGATGTTGATATTTTTGATGAAGGATCACAAAAATTTGATGGGATTGACCATATTGACAATAACGTGTTTATAGTATAGTGATATCGACAATATTGTACACAACCCAATGTACGGGTAATGTTGCGTCATTACAACTTTGTGCCACATTATATATAAAATATCTTGGATCACACGGTAAAAAAAAACCCTTGACGTGTTCATAACTCACTGGTATCAAACTGTGTACCAAATTTGATCATGATCGATACACAACTGTATGACATTCCTTGTTAGAAAAAAACCTGTCCTGGAATACTCGTCATAAAATAGAGCTGGGAATATACGGTAGTAAAAAAAAACATATGATAGTGACCATCTAAAGAAAGTATGGGAAATGATGAAAAGATCCAAAAGTGGAAGCTAAATCATTTGAAAGGGCAATATTTTTAGAGACGAAAAGAAAAAATTATGGAAAGACACCAAAATCTTATGGGTAAATACATGGTCAAAAACAACTGCGAGTTAAAAAAAATAGAATGATTAATAAAAGCATATTGTAGTTTTGTAGGATCCAAGACAGACAAGGGGACAATGGAATTATGCACACTATTTGAAGTTTTAGGAAGTTAAACAAGTAAATAAAGACCTTGGAAGTATGTTTTTCTATGTATCAGAATGATACTAAAGATAAATTCGACTAAAGGAAGTAGAGAACATCAAAAAACGAAAACAGAATTGGGAATGAAAAATTAATAAAATATGTGGTAAAAGGAACACTGTAAAATCATATTGATATGGTATGATATGGATAGGTGAAGATAATTGTAGATGGGGGAATCTTAACTTCAATTGCAATCAGACCATCAAAAATATGAAGCAGTAGCAAGACAGAGTTACCCGAAAAATAGGTTATGTTGATTTGGTTGGTGTACTGTTATCTAACACTGAGGAATAAGCAAATATTTTCACCAAAAATAGATCATGAAACAGCAAGATATGACAAATTGACAAAAACTATCAAAATAACATCCAACTATTGGAAGAGAAGATAGAGCAATCAAAACAGGAGATCAAATTGGAAAAGGTACGAATACCAAGTAATAGATGAATCTTACGTCACTCAAACAATAATACAAAGACCTGAACCTGAACGAACAAATAAAAGAGGACGTTCTTTGGAAAATTTCAATGGTTAAAAATAAACCAGAAAACAAAAAAGGCATTTATTTGAGGTAGACATTTAAAATTACAACTGCAGTTACATTTATCATAATTAACGAATCATTTGCAAGACATAAATTTTCGTTCTATTTTCCTTTCGCATTCCTCTTTGGCATACCGCTCCGTGAAAAAATAATTCCTGGTCTTCGCCCACTTCTCAATTTTCCTGAGGCACTCGCAATTCATTGGCGCATTATCCTCTACATGAAGAATCATGTGTGGTGATCTAAAACTGTAGAGCAGATCTTCCGACAGGCAAGATACTTGATTTCCAGTCAGCGACAAGATATAAATCTTTTCGAATCCTAAGAACACTGTTTCGTCCAAATTGGTAATATGGTTGTGGTCCAGCCACAAAGCGTACAAAAGCTCCAGCCCTTGAAAAGCCGTTGGGTGTATGTACACTATCTGGTTATTGGTCAGGCGAATACTGGTCGCGTAGTCGTTTTTCAGTTTCCTGAAGGCGTGCGCGGGTAGTTTCGTCAGTTGGTTAGAGTCCATCGACAAATGTTCCACATTGGGGGTGTTGGTGAACCAGTCGGTGTTCCAAGTCTTCAGCTTGTTCCCGTCAGATCGATAAGGGACAGTCTCAGCATGGAGTCGAACGCGCCGGAATGTATGTACCGGATGCTGTTGTTGCCCAGAAACAACTTCTTCACTTTCAACTCGTTAAACACGCCCTCGTGGATCTCTTCGATCCGGTTGAATCTGAGGAAGATGCTATCGATAGCTGGGATCTCCAGGAAAGCGCCGGGGTGAATTTGCTTGACGTCGCAGTATTCTATTCGAATCATCCTCAAGCTGGGGAGGTTCTGCACGGCTCCCTTGAAGAGGTTCGGGAGGTCCCGGTACTTCACCTCTATGCCCGCGGCTTCGCTCAATTCTCCTGTCGGGGTGATGCATCCCGTCATGTGCAGCACGAAAGAGGTCGGGTCGGCGGTGAGGTTCTGCTTGGACCCGGCGGAGATGTCCGTGACGAACTTGCCGTCTCTCGACACCGTCACCGGGGTGTCCGAGAAGGTTTTGGAGCCGCAGTAGTAATATTGCAGGGGTTTCTAGGCGCGGCTGCGACCGCCACCGTTATCAGGGCGAGCGAACGCAAAAACGCCATTACACGCGTGCCACTATTACTAAAAGCTGCAAGTGGAGCCCGCAGTTTTATGTTGCTTTAATGGCGCTTATCGACGACATCCTTGACATAGTAATCAGCGTTGATAGACGCCTCTGGTGTTTATTGAAAATAACTGTCGTGCTGTTGCTTTTTTAATATCTTAGTTAAATGGAAATTCGCTTATAATGTTTTGTCAAATTTCCACGTTTTGCATTGGGGCTGCTTTTGATATATTAATTTTAATTCACTTTTTTGGCCTTTGTCCTCTTGGGGGGCCCGTTGGGAATAAGGTGCGAGAATTTTTTCCCTTAAAGACCAAGAATAATTTGCTGCATTTTGCTATATACCAAAACCAAATTGACGCGTTGTTCTTTTACATGGATGTAGTTTTTTGTGGTTCTTGGTATTCTCAATAGATGGGTTTCATATTAGTCGATTAGTTCAGAATTTTGTCCCAGGTGGCAACTGTTTCTTTAAGCCTCTAACAAAGATGACGGCTAAAGGAAACAAGTGTTTGAGAATATTTAGAAAGTGGTGATTTGAGTACGTGTTTAAGCGTTTGGGACTAGTTATCACGATGATATCAGCTAACATTTTGCACTTTAACTACACTTTCAGTTTTAACTGGAAATTGTGGAGTGAAATGGATGGTACTACAGACACTAGTAATAGATCACAGATGGTTTCACCTCGTTCCATTGCAGCATCTCAAAATGTTTTTCTGGAATTGTAGTAAATAGAATTTGTTGCCCTGTTTTCAATTATATCAACTATCTCATTCCAACCATTTTTTGTGAAAGTGCGCCTCTCAGCGTTTTCAGCTACTGCTACCTTATATGAACGTTTAGATAACAAGACCATTGATAAGAGTGGTCGACTGTGAGAAAACTGGACTATTTGCGAAAGAGCACCTAGTGACCTTTGTAAAGACTATCTGATGGTGAATGATTGAATATTTGAGAAAACAATCAGGTCTTTTATGAGAATCAAATACAGGGTATGTTTAAGATCACAACGTAGTCCAGGTGGTAGACCATTGCGCCTCAGTGATGCTTCCGTCACAAAATTTGATATATCCTGAACCTCATACAGACAGACAGGTGATTTTCGAGTCTAATATAATTTTTGAAGATCCTGCTACATGGATTTGGTGCTTATGAGACAGTTGAAATAAGAAAAGGCAATTCCTAAAAACCTGTAGCTGCATGGATTTATATTAACTACGTGGTGGGATGGAGAACATACAACAACGCTCTCTGCATTTTACATTGTTAAATAAGAATGCAAAGAAAACTAGTAGGAAACCAGTTAGTGTTATACACTATAATTGTAGCATGAAAGGAGTGGATAGACTCAACTATAAAGAATAAGCATCTTGAGTGCTATGGCATAGGGCGTTCTTTCTTTATTTGGTGGACATTATGATGGTAAGTGCATATGTAGTCTGTCAGAGAAATGGAGGATAGAAGGTCTCACTGCTGGAATGTTGATTCACAGTTGTATACGACTGTGAACAAATACATCATGGAGAAGATCGTCCAACACTCCCACTAGCTCGTCTTATCAAATCATGTGTCTCTGAGATGAAAATGTAAGTCTTGTCTACTACATGCTGAAGACACTTGGAGGGGAGGGGGGGTTACCTAGCCGTGGCGTTAATGATTTGTTTCACCCAATTTTTGGAATTGTACATATAGTGCACCTTATATTCTTCCAGAGGTCTTGTGTACTCTTTATTGTCCTCCCCCAAATGCTAATCACATTTTAAGTTGCTACCGAATACTCAAAATCTGATGATCTTCTTATCTCGGTTTATTACTTTGTGCTTGGATTGCAGCTGAGATTAGTATAGGTTTTTAAATCAAGGAACGAGGTCGATATTTGAACTCTTTTACTGAACTGTAGCTTTATATTGCGAATATGTCATCAAGAGCTTGCATGACTAATCTGACATATATGGAATTGGAACATTCTTCCGGATCTACAAGTTTAGATTGGAAACTTGTAATCTATTACTCATTTTGTAGTCCACAGAAATTATTTATGTAAATTCTTCTAGCTTGTTATTGCTTACCAAAAGCGCCTGACATTTCGACGGCTGAAGAACGTGTCCTACTTATTGAATTTCCAAATCGATGTATTTTGATGCAATCATCGAGGATTTGGAACTCGACAAATGACACTGATAAGGTAATTATTGAGCTTGGTATGATCGAAGAATTTTGTGACCCAAGCTCAAACTTCTTTCTGAATACTTTACAAGACAAAAGGAAACAAAACAACGAACAGTGGCACGGAGCGTGCTGAAAATGCCAGGCATTTTCGTCGTTCGAAAGCGTGTCGAATTAATTGTTTGAAGTGATGGCGAACCTTCAAGCAGCGCAAAGCGTATTCTATTGATCGTTGATATGGCTATAAAAGCAAAGCTGTGCCCGCGTCCTTCACCTCTGACGCAACTCCGGCGTCATTCGCCTAACTGAAAGTTCGTGACGTTCCGTCCCGGTGGTTGGCTACGCTTCCGGGTGGTTAACTTCGCGTAGTATTTTTGCGTGAACTACAATCCGAGAGCGCATCGCCCATTGTATCTGCTTGGTCTCGTGTAAAATGCCTCGTCCGCCATTCCCCTGCTCCAGTTGCAGCACAGAAGGCATTTTTAGCCGCCGCGGGCTTCAAGGTGTTCGCCCATGTCTTCGAGTGGGTAATTGACCACCTACTTGGCGATGCTTAAAAATACGCGGACGCTGAGTCTACTCGCCGGCCAAAAAGAGGAAGTCTGTTCCACCGTGCACGGACGTTCCCGCTGATTTACCGTCTCGGACGGAAAATTTATGTACCTGTTGACGAAATTTAAGCGGAACACGGGGCTTCGCGCTGTGTGGTTTATTTCAGTAATGCGTGCCCACAACATCGCGTCACCGGTCCCACACGCGTTGGAAGCTGCATAATGATGCCATTTCGGTTGCGTTGGTCTGGGCGAGCAGTCATAATATCCTCGATTGGTTTGACACGGAGGTTGTTATGCAATACAGGAACTCGGGGAGTTCGGAAAATCATTTTTATCAGTTTTTTTCCAACTTGCGGATGCTCTTCATGCACCACTTCATTAAAGATGGCATCATGCGTCGGAACTTTCGGGAATATTAGGAAATTTACTATATAAGCTGGTATCAAGAACATAGTTCTCGAAACACCTATGGGTGCTGTTTGCTCTTACGGAGCTATAGGATGATGAAAAAGAAGAAAGGTTAAACATATTAGCTAAAATCATATCTACACTTCACTATACATTTTCTTGATCCTTTCTTTTTTGTTCTTTGCCAAATTTTCCCCTTCACTCCACGTCGATCCTTTCTGTTTTAAGTTCTCCACTACTTCCTTGGTCTGCTCTTCCTCTTTTTTGCTGTGGTCTTGCCTTCCATATTATTTTTTTTCTCTCACCCACGCCATATGTCAAAATCATCTCAGCTGTTTCCACGTGATGCCCTTCGAGATCGATTCTACTTCAGTTTTTTTCTTATCTCATTTCTGACTTTGTTTCTTCTCTATTAACTCCATTTATATTCCGTAGGAATCTGAATTTCATGGCTTGAATTTTGCTTTCTATCTTCTTCGTTCGAACCCAAAATACGCTCCCGTACATTAATATTGGTTTGAATATAGTTTTCAACACTGTAGTTTTCGTTTTTTCCGTTACTTCACTCCCAAATATTTAAATGTTTGGACGTGGTTTTCTCTATGTTTATCTTTAAGTTTCTTGCAAGTAGTGCGTTCTTTCGTATCTCCAAGTTGTGTTGTAGATCTTCCTTGTTCATTGCACATATTACCAAGTCATCAACGAATATACTTTCGGATGCTTCTATTACGTGTTCCATGTTTATTAAGGGTACCTTTAGTTTTTTAATTTGCTCATTTATTTCTTTTAGGTAGTCATCCATTACTAATAAGGCGGGGCCAAGAACTGCTACTCAGCTTTTCAAACGCCCTTCAAGGAGTTGTAGGAAAAAGAAGAGGAAGAACTCCTTCTGTCTTAGTCCTTCCACTGTGGTGAATTTTTCAGACTGTAAGTTTGCGGTTCTCACGCAGATTCTTGCTTTCGTATAGACTCTTTATGCACTGGACTAGTTTACCATTTATCTCTCTGAATTTTAGGCTGTCCCACACCAATTTCCTTTTAACGCTATTAGATGCGTTTTTAAAATATTTTAACTGCTGAAAATTATTCTATTATTATTTTATTATTAGTTTAACTATAAATATATGATCTTGCACTCCCCTACCCTCTCTGAATCAAACACTGTGCGTCCTCTAGTTCATGTTCAATTTCCTTTATTAATCTCTTTTCTAAAATCCTTCATATATTTTGGCTACTATCGATAGCAATGTAGCTCCTTTGTAGTTAGTGCATTCTTGTCTATCTCCTGTTAATAGTATCTTGTCATGTTTTATTAAATAATTTAGTTAGCATTGTTAGTTTGTTGCCTAGATTCATGACAATTTTTGACATCCCATCATGACCAATTGCTTTATCTTTTTAACTTTTTCGTAGCCTTTAATGTTTCCCCTGTTTTCATTTCTTCCTGTAATTTCCAAATCTCGGTCTGTCTCGCCAAATTTTTCCCAAGATTTTAATTCCGCTTGTTTCACCCTGCCTTTGTCTTTGGACTGATTTGTTTTCTTTTTTTCTCCTGTTAAGTTTTGTAGTTCCATATATTTCTTTTGCTATCATTATTAGTGTTTCTTTAACACACTTTTACAATACTTCAAGTGGTAAGTTATTAGTATTTACATTATTTCCGTGGAACTCTTCTTCCACTCTTTGTCATATTGTCCTGTCATTTCTTTTCCTTCCAACTTGTATATTTAGGTGCTTTTTATTTAGTTTTACTACTTATTCCCCTAGTATCATTTTTGTTTTGCCTTTTAGATTTTATTTTTATTTTAGCCATCACTAGGTATCTAGATTTCGGTCAAGTACCTTCTATTTATTATTATGTAGTCCTCTGCTATTTGCCTAGTTTATTTATGTATATCTTTATGTGCAAAGTATAAATTTGATATTATCAGATTGCTCTGTATGCAGAAGTCAATTAGTCTTGTACCATTGTTATTTCTCGTTTTTTATGGTTTGTCCTGATTTCCCGTCTTTTTTGTCCACTTTTCTATTTAAGTCTCCTAGAATCAGTAATATTTTCTTGTTGTCCTCTATAGATGCTGTTAACTGATCCCAAAATTCTTTTTCTTTAATTCTGTATCATGTCATAGGAGTCATAGAATACATATTAAATATGTTTTTGTTTGTCTACCCATTTTTATTTTTTAATATGGTTTCCGAAATCTATTTGTTTAAGTATTGTTTATTCTCCTTTTTAAATATGCATCTCGCTCATTCTTCTCCTGGGTGAGTGTTGCCTGTCTACCCTACTATATGTCATATAATTACCATTCCTCTTTTTCGTTTTTTTTAATTTCTGTTATGCCTAGAATTCCTCTTCTAACTCTTTCTCTTTTCCTGCTATACTGCTAATGTTCCAAGTACCTATTTTTCAAATTTTTTCTTTCGTTTCCTTTTTTCTCGTTTTCGGTCATAATATTGTCTTTTCTCATCGCCTTACTTCGTCATCTCAAGTCTCTTGTTTTCAGCTTTATATTAATTTTTTACTTTTCCAACAAATCTTTCATTTTGTTCCATTTCATTCTTTCTCATTACTACATAGTTTTTGGTATCTACTTGTGTTTTTTTATTTTGTTAAACCATTGTTAACATATGGTATACCTTCTCTCTTCTTGTGTTTAACATTGTGTTTCTTCATTAGCTCTACTTTATCCTCAAAGTTTTTTTTAATTTGATTAAGCTTATCTTTGGCCCCATTTTATACACTGTTTTAATCCGTGCGTTAACTTCTAATTTTTTATTGATGAACTTATTCAGTTTCACCTTTATTTCCGCTGGATTATCTGAACGTTAGCCCTTGCAAATTATATTGCTCTCTCTGTTAATCTCCCATTTGCATTTTTTTAATTCTTTCGTTAGCGTTTTCGTTTTCTAATTATACCAGAATTTTATTGTGCTCGACATGATCTATTTTTATTTGATTCGCATGTAGCATTAGTTACTATAACATTTCTAATAATTTATCTAGTTTGTTCTCATTCTTTTGTTTCATTTTTACCAGCGAATTACTTGTCTTCTTGGTTTTGGTAAAGACTATTGCTTCTTCGTCATTGTTCTCATTACTTCTTGTTTTCACTATCTGTTGATTCGCTGGCCGAGTTAGTTTGTTTTTATTACTTATTTATTCAATGACCTAAATTATTGTAACGTTTTTGCTCTAGACAATGGTGAATAACATGTAAGTTTACTACTACTACTATTACTACTATGCCTCCCGGAAGGATTTCTAGACTGCTTTTTTACAAGATGCGTCACTCGCGACTCAACCTTTAGTATGAATACCCGAGGAGTCTAAATTTACTAAAACCATTTGTTTATTTTACTTACAGGCAATCAATTACTTAAGATGCACAACACAGAATTAACAACGTAAAATTACACTCTATTTATCTGTAACATTTATTTTGCATTTGTACAGTTCTTGCTTCTGATGCTTGACTACCTTACCCGGGCTGCTTTGCGGCGTGATATTTAAGCAACTTTGAACCGATTTCAGGACGTATGCGGAGTTTCTAGTAACATCTGGCATTTCCCATTATTCGAGTTCTTTGCACTTACGCGGCTGCATTCTGGGGAGACAGCTGCTACCCTTTACTCTATTCCTTTAATCATAATTTTAGGTACTTCATATCCAAATTGTATATGCAAATAATAATTTCTTGAGCCGCCCCTGGTCGTATTATTTGTCGCGTTATATTGCTTGTGATTAACCGTTCTTATAAGCTCGGGTTGACTCTTCGGAGGCCGATAGGCCTTTCGTACAACTATTACTTTCTAGCCTCTCTTCGTTATATTCATATTTGTATTTATAAATTAACGCGAATCTACTTACCTGGTTCTTATTCTTTTTTTGACCTGGTCGCTTAACGCACTGTTGTTTCCTCTCTACACTTCTCGTAAATTTTCTCACAATATTAACTGGTTAATTTCTCGAAAATTTGTCGACAATCATCTTCTGTATTATAATTTCTTAAAATATGTTAAGGTACTAAACATTACTCTTTCATATTTGTGCGGAAAGCATTATAGTGCCATTCTGATGAAACAAGTGAAACTATATGGTTAAAAGTTGGCGGGAATTATAAACGAAGTCTGGTCTAGTCTAGTCTATTATACCAACACTACTAAATAGGCCCGTCAGGCTTCGTCTATACCAACTTGTCGGAAGGTTAGCTCGGTCTAAAAAAGATCATCGAACAATTTTTCCGTTCAAAAAACGAAGAAATGGTGAAAGGGTTTATGATGAGGTCAGTATTGATTCCGCTATGGTGGACTGCTGAATTTGTAAGTCTCCATTAATGCGGCCTCCGTTTGCTTGTTCTATCCTAGTCGATTGATATGTTACTTAAGAGAATCTGCAGAGAGAAAGTTGACTGAAGCAGCAGCTTGCTTATCAATGGCAAGTTTTGCAGCTGCCGCGCAGTCAGCTCTACGAAGCTTGTCAACTCGTGCGCTTTTTATTCATTCTCAGCATTTGTGCCAGTCACGGCAAATAGTAAAACGTTGAGCTAGTCGAGTAGAACGCTGCATTTCTTTTTAAGAACGACAATTCAGCATCGCGACATCACACAGCTGCACCGTAATTGGTTTTGCTACATTTAGTGTGGCGGGTGGCGCTCAAGGTCATGTAATGTTGCACAAATCTCTTATTATAGTTCTCGTATTGTGTTAATCGACGCGGTTGTCAAACCTTCAACATTGAATAGGACATCAAGAAATCTTTAAATCTCAAAAATAGTTTTCCCTGCCACCAAAATTGATAAGAGGTGCTGCACCCAACAGAACTAAATTATAGTTGGTTTGGTATGAAATATCTTGAGGTAAGACACTATAAAAATTATGAATTTCATTTAATGGATGAACGAGTATCTTTTCTTTTGAGTGGACCGTGTACTTTGAATTAAACCGACACTTAACTTCTCGACGTACTATGTATATTGAGCGTTACATTTTTATGTTACGGATCTCGTCAGCGTGCGGCTGCAAACAAAAGTGCTGTCAGTCTAGGATTAACCGACAGCAAAAGTTAAAGTGAACATTAACCGTTAAAATTGAGCAAATTGCACCGCACGGCGTGGTCGGTAGCTCTACTGAGTTCCCCGACGGGGTGCTAATCTGGCGTTTTCTTTTAGCAACCAACCTCAACACTGGGGCGCAAGAGAAGCAACACCAGCGCCGCGATGGTGGACTACTACAAAGTCCTGGAAGTGCCACGCGGCGCCACGACTGCCGAAATCAAAAAGGCGTAAGTACCCAGCATCCTCATCTACCTTTCCGATATGTGACGCTCCGGCCATGGTGATTCACGGCTGAATCATTGGATCTGCCAACTGCTGTTCGTTTCAGCAGTCGTGGCCTTATCGCGTTCAAGGTTCATTCGAGGATACAGTACTCGAGATAAGCGGCATTTAAATAATTTAAGCGTTTTTCGCTGTTCTGAAGGGGCGACGCTTGCGTTATGCCACCTTTTGTAAAGCTGTGTATGTTAAGTTGCCTACTCATATATTCTTCGCATGCCATTTTTTGATTAGTACATACATAGCTGCTGTATTTTCTAAGAGCTGATAAGGAGCAAAATATTTACGAGTTTACTTAATGAACAACGAAAAGGATGTCTTACGTTTGATAAATAATGTACAGGGTGTACCTTAAGTAGTCGAGCTCGAAGCTTGAATTACCACACCTGGTAGTTCTCTAAAATTTAGTACTTTAAAAGAGTTTTTTATGGTTAATTTTAAGGGAGAAGTAGGAAAGCTAGTTCAACTTTTACCAAAGAATTTTTCATAACTGTATTGGTCGCATTTTTGTGTATTCTTGAAAATTGATAGTTATTAGTATCTTCAACCATTCTGTGATTATCTCAACGTTAAAAATGTATTAATTCAAAGTATTTAAACATTTAAAAAGCTTCATCTTTTTTTGGAAGTTTCACTAAGCATATGTGTAGTTTTTTTTATTTAATTTTTCTGTGTCACTCTGTATAGAATATATCATCTTGTGTGTGGTATTCCTACTTCTATCGGTTTGTCTTTTGTCGAGAGCTACGGTAGTATAATGTAGAGTTTCTGAAATAGTTTGCGTCATCGAGCTTTATCAAAGATCTCTGCATTGTTATGTCCAGATATATATATACTGTTGCGGAATTATGTCGTATTGTACAATTAGAATACTAACAATTTTGGTTTTAAGTTTTTCGATAATTTAAATCAATTTGGGAACTTTACTTTTGATATCGCGATAGCATGGGCCACTTTTTTTATTTGACTCGTCCTTATGTATTAGGTTCTATTTTTCTAATGACCAAAGCAATGCTTTGTCTTATGTTACTTTATTTTTGATTTTTATGCATAAAATTTAGTGAGGAAGAAAAATAGTTATAACAGACGAATAGGGTATTCAATCACTTTCATGTTGTTTTAAATCTACGCATGGGGTTTTTTGAAAACTTGTTAGGTCATTCGAACAAAGTTTTTCAAACGTGTTGGAACTTTTGTTAATAAGGAAAAGAATTTTCCACTGGCGGTGTCTTTACATCCTGACAGTTTTGCTGAATTGTCAGCAGTGGAGCAACACTTTTCAGATCTGTAGCATGTTGTTTTTATAGTTGTGTGTTAAATGTAGATGAGATTTTAACTACGGTACTTTAATATACTTTTGACCACTTTGTTGATAATCCTGTTTTGGTGGCATGATATAAGTGGTGATATCACAGTGATCACCTTCGTATCTGTAATGTTCTGATCATTTATTTGTATGAGATCGAATATTCTATAACTTTCTGATGGTGGTACCCTTCGCCCTCGCCAAGCTGTTGAAAATTGCTGTGTTATAGGACTATTCTATCAACCTCATATCGAGTTGTACCAGACTCCATTTTGAATGATTAATTTACAAGTTTCGTTAGTGAACGTGCCCTAATATCTCGAGTCGGCCTTGAACATTTTTTGGGGATGGCTCTAGAATGGAAATGGTTTTCAACCTCTCTTTTTATTAGTCTTTCAGAAAATTAACAGTACCATCATTTCTTTAAAAAAACATCTTGATATTTTTTTAGCACATCTGTATTCAGGTTGGTCTGTCACAACGAAACAGAATAAAAATATCATCTACAAATAGAAATTACTAAATTTTATGGTTGTTTTCCAATTCTTTATTTAAAAATAATTTTACAATGGTTTAATCCTAATTTACTATTTTCTTTATCTACACTACAAAGCGAACGTAGTTTGTTTACTAATTGTAGAAATTTTTGTACGCTTTATCGTTCCTTAATTGCACCGATTCGAAGATTAGCTGGAAAGTGTCGCTAGGTCGAAGGTCAGGGGCCGCAATTAAAATTTCGACTTCAAAGCGGTCGCATTAATCGCCTTCAAAGTTTTATAGAAAGTCAGCGAGTTGTCGTTGTCCTTAGCCCACTCTTCCAGACTATCACGGCACGTCGAGTTCAGGGGGATGTTGTTGATCCACAGCAGCACATCGGTGCGCAAGCTGTTCAGCAACCCCTCCGAAAAGCAAGCGATCGATGTTTCGCTCAAGTCTATCATCTTCAAGTTCGCTAGATAGAGGAACGTGGCGTCGTCCAAATCCGAGATGTTATTCTTGGATAAACTCAGATCCGTGAGGTTTTTCAGGCCCGCGAAGGCTCTGGGGTTCACGCTGTTAATGTTGTTGTTGTCCAGGTAGAGCCTTTGCAACGAATCTTGGACGTGTCGGAAGGCCCTGGCCTGTATCGCGTCGAGCTGGTTGTATTTCACCGACAGGTATTTCACATTGGGGCAGTTTAGGAACCAGTCGGTCTGCCACTTGGTCAGCTTGTTGTGATCCAGGTTGACGCTCTCCAAGCGCGGCATGTCGTTGAAGGCGTCGGGCGAGATGTAAGAGATGTTGTTGAAGGACAGCACGAGCCTCTTCACCATCAGGTTATTGAATACGTTTCCCGGTATGCTGTCGATGCTGTTGTCTAAGAACTTGATGACGGCGAGCGAGGGGAGGTTGTGGAAAGTTTTCGGCCGCAGAACCGTTACCTTGCAGGACTCCACGTGCAGCGAATGCAGACTCAGCAGGTTTTGGACGGCGCCCTCGTAGAATATCGGGACGTCCTCGCCTCTGATTTGGATGGCCACCGCCTCCTCCAGGTCGTCGACGTCGGTGAGGCAGCCGGTGATATGGCGCAGCGACACCACGTTGTCGCTTTTTACGCTCGAGAAGAAGTTGTAGTCCGTGATCTCGCGGTCCAGCGCGATATCCTTCAGTGCCGTTATTCTGGTTCCTTCAAAAGTGGAGTGGGTGCAGCCCCTACAGACAGCAGCCAGGACAAAAACCACAGCCAAGACTTTAAGCATTTTTCGGGCGAACGCGCTACTGTTGGCTGGCAATTGAATGGCAAGGAAGTCGTGGAATTGGTTTATCGGTCGAGATAGCAAGGTCAAGCTTGTTGATCTGGGTAAACAGCGGCTTAATGATTAGACGAAATTTTTTTGGATTTGAGGCTGTTGCACTAATTGAAAATACATGAAGTATTTTATTTATTTACCACTAAGTTGTAATAAATGGAACAATTCAAGATTTTATACATTTTTCAAAATACATTTCGTTACATTTGACCTGAATGTACAGACTCATTTTGAAGACTGTGTCCTTGTGGAAGTGGTCTTTGTTTTCAATTCCCCACTTCTGAATTCCGTTCAAGCAACGGCATTCTACATGTTCATTTCCCATGATGTTGAATTGCACACCCCTCGGTAAAGCATGCAGAGATTCCGTGGGTGGACATTGCAAATTATTGTGTGATAGGTCCAGTTCTGTCAATTTTTCCATTCCTTCGAACGCTTCAAAGGGAATGGACTGTATGTGATTGTGAGACATGTCGATTTTGGATACCGAATGTTTAAAATATGTAAAGGCATCCCGGGGAATGTGAGTGAGCTGATTAAAACCGATATTAAACATTTGCACATTCGGGGTGTCTCTGAACCAATTAGGATTCCATTGTTGTATCTTGTTTTTGTGTAGGTCTACTTCCTTCAATTTGGCCTTACCCGAAAACGCCCCCTCTGCGATTCTCTCGATGTCATTGTTGCCTAAATTAATGTACGATAGGGGAAATCCATCGAAAATCCCGCCCGGAATCTCCTTGATGTCGTTGTCGCTGAAATCGATGTGGTGCAGATATGGGGTGTTTTGGAATACTCCGCCGTTCAGTTGCTGGATGTAGTTGCCTTGCATATAAACCCTGGTGAGCCCGTTCAGGTTCAACACTGTCTCCTTCTCCAAAACGGGGATGTTGTGGTCGTGAATCTCGATCGTAGACGTGCTCCTAACGTCATTTTCGTATTTCTGTATATTCACGTCACAGCTGCGGATATCCACGTTGGCCAGGATGAGAGGCACCGAGTCCGTGGTATGGCCGTACCTCCTGAAGAAACAAGCTTCCTTCCAGCTGTGGGGTTTTCCAGCGGTCGGTCGCGCCAGCTTTTCAGTTATCCGAATGTGGTTGAAGCTTTCTGGCCTGCAGCAGTCGCCATAATTGATGGAAAACAGCGCCAAAGTGAACACTAGTACAAAAATCTTTTTAACAAATGACAACATCGTGATAATACAAGCGACCATGTACGACTAAACTGTTAGAACGTTATTAAAATTAACCAAAATGTTTACGACATGATAATCTCCCGACCCGGAGATCCGTTTCGAGTTATTTGATAAAGCGAAGACTGTTGCTATGCATGATATTTTATCGACGAGGATAATTATCTAAAACGCAATGCATTACAAAGACCTATAATCAAATCGTTAGCTATTGCACTATAGATGGCGTTGTTTATGATTACATAAATCTACACGATTTCAGTCATCTCCTTAAGTCCCATTTCTAAAGGTGAAACTTCTTCAATTTGTAGTGTCCACGTTGGTTATCCATCCTTTATGATCATCTGTATGATTAATGATGTGCTTTTTAAAAAACGGCAAGCTTTTGCATATATTTTTGATGGCGATGTCTAGATCATCAATGGTACCTGTTGATGTTTGAAGAAAATTTTTAGGTATCGTTGTAGATTGTTGTAAATGTTGAGTTCACTCACATTCTCCGATTATAACAAATATTAATCTTTCTTCCTTCTTGGCCGAGTCCAAAGTGTTGCGAATTCGGTCCTGCATGCATTTGATTGCCACCTCCCCAAATCTGATCTCTTTGCTGCTTTCTGCCCCACTCCTGGATCTTCTTCAAGCAGCACTCGAAGGGTTTCCCTTGAGTGATATCACTTCGCTCGCGGGCAAGGAGGCCAGGATGTCGCGTCCCAGGCAGGTAATTTTGTTTTTGCCCAACCACAGGTGGTGAATGTTGTCAAAGTCAGAAAACACTTTCGTGTCGATGATGGCTATGTTGCTCTTGTCTAGGTGTAAGAAATCGAGTTGCTTCAAATTACTGAACGCGCTGGGATGAATCTCGCTGATTTTGTTATGGGGAAGAAAGATACTGGTGATCACCGTTTCCCAGTCGGGGAGGACGTGACGCCCCTTCAAGTTCTTGAACGCCGCGTTCTCTGGCAGGGCAGATATCTGGTTGGAGCCGGTGGACAGGTGGTAGATGTTGAGTGTGTTCGTGAACCAATTGCTATTCCATTCCGCGAGGTTGTTGTGGTTCAGGTCGATCCTGACCAGGTTAGGCATGTCGTCGAATGCCGTCGGGGCGATGTTGGAGATGTTGTGTGTTTAGGAATAGCCTCTTCACGGTTAGGTGATTGAAGACGCCCTCGGAGATTTTCGTCAGCCGGTTGTGGGAGAGGTTGATCCTGGAGATCGTCGACAGGTCTTGAAACGCGCCCGGCTACACATCCTTGATGCCGTCATCTTCTAGGACCAGATCGTGCAGCCACTCCAAGCCTTGGACGGCCCCTTCGCAGAGCACGGGCACATTCTGTTTCTTCATTTCGATTTGCAGTGCATCTTCCAGCTGATCGGTGGGGGTGATACAGCCGGTAGAGGTGTCGCCTAGCTTTAGTGTCGTCAGGGTTCTAATTCGTGTGCAGAAGTATTTCGAAGCAACAACCTTTACACCCTTGAAGGACTGTTTCTCGCAGCCTTGCACTTACAGAACGGCGACAGAAGCGCGAGCATGAGGACCTTCAGCATTTTTATTGCTGAGAATCAGAACACTGATTAAAGTTGAAGGTTGAGATCCTACTTCTATATTTGATTTGAGGATCGCGACCCGACGATTTGTAGAAATGTTTTGTTAGCTCTTGCAGCAACAGTAGGTTATCAAAAGATGGTGGTTCGTAACCGCGTGTTTGTAGGCATGAAAAACCCGCATTTTTGTTGTTTTCTTACTATGTCGCAGTAACTTCACAAGAAATACAAAAATCATGAAATTCAAAGTAGAATTGAAAAATATTTTCGTTTAAACTAATTTTAGTTGTCACATTTTTTGATGTTTAGTTTGACCTTGCAATTAACCCTCTTATCATATTTACAGCCAAGTATTTAATAATAAAATATTTTGATGATCATTCCTCGAAATATTTGTTACTTGTACGGTCGTGCGGGGGATGGTAAATGAAAACCATTTCCGAGAACGTGCTACTAACATTCTTCTTCTGTTTGCAGGTACAGGAAGCTGGCTCTGAAATGGCACCCAGACAAGAATCCGAACAACTTGGACGAAGCCACAAAGAAGTTTACAGAAATTTCCGAAGCATACGAAGTTTTGTCAGACGGTGAGTTTGAAATGAATCTTCCCATTTAAACTGCAGATGAATATATATCAATTCTGTTTGTCTTTCGATTTCTGTAGACACAAAGCGAAAAATCTACGACAACCGTTTCTATCAACGGACGACCAACAGCAAATCATCACGTAGCTTTAGAAGTTACTTTGATAACCACACTCCTTTTCATCGAAGCTTCGGTAGTTAATTTCTTGCCTACAAGTGTGGTATATTAACTGTGTGGTTTTATTTTCGCTAATATTAATTTTCTGTATTTGCGTTTAAAAGGACATGGTCGAAATTGATGTAATTCTTGATGTAATAGTGACATTCTCGTTGGGTTTCACTTAGACAAACTGCCACATAATGCTGGCAAAATGTGATTACAGATTATGATGCATGCTTGTTGTTTTGATCGTCTTGCGCGGTTTGGATTTTTGTACAGTTATTGTTGTTTCAGAAAAAAAGAGGCGGGTTTATGACCACTACGGCAAGGAAGGGTTGATAAACGGCGGCTCGCGGTCAAGAAGCAGACATGAGGATGACTTTGACATAGGCTTCGGCTTCTTCACATTCAGGGATCCAGAGGACGTGTTCAGAGAGTTCTTCGGTGGTTCCCCCTTCAGTGAGCTGTTTGCTGGTATAGTAGTTATTTTGATCTTTATAGTACATATCATTGACATTTGTGGCTGTTTCAGAACTAAACGGACACTCTGATAGCCACCACCGAGGCAGACGTGTCAACCGCCACTCCCACCCCCAGAATGCTGTTAGTTCGACCATCTTTAGCCCTTTCGGTTTAGTCTGGGTATGGGAGGCAGTCTAATGGAAGATTTATTTCAGAACCCAGGCGGTTTTACTTCGTTCAGTTCGTTTTCGAATAGCACGGGGGGCGCAACAAACGTAAAAAGAACATCCACGTCAACTAGATTTGTCAACGGAAAGAAGATTACAACTAAGAAGTGAGTTTCTTATATGGGCGTAAGTAGAACTGAGTAAAATATGCTACTCTTTTTGCAGGGTATATGAAAACGGCAAGGAGACCGTTATGACTTATGAGAACGACGTCATAAAATCAAAGACTGTCAATGGGATTCCGCAGAGTCTTACATATTAAAACCGGTGGCCGGTTACAGTATATCCAAAACGGAGACGTTTCAGATAATTCAAATTTTACTTGTTCGTGCACAGATGTAAACCAATTTTGAAAGTAATAAACATATGTATAACGCAAATAATTGTAGTACAACCGGCCAGTAGCAAAACTGTCACCGTCGTAGTATCAGAGATTTATTGAGTTTTGTTGAACTTGTTCGTTGTATGATTAAATATAATTCTGTTTTGGGAATTTATTAATCTACTACCTGTTAAACGATGAATGGTAGGCCTTACGACGATGTGTACTCGTAAAATTGTATTTGATTTTGTCATTCGGTATTATTATTTTTAATTTTTGAAATCGTAAAGCCTACAGTTCGTACGTAGTCTAGTATATATGGAAGCAAACATTTTGCCACTAATAAGACTTTATTACTGTAAGATTTCTTGATTATTTAGGGTGACGACGGTCTAACAAACCAATTATCCTAATTACTGCTACCCCGCTTCATTTAAAACTTAAAAGTTACTAAATCAGCATTCATAGGTGTTGATGCGAGAGTGAATTGTTGAGAAGGAACGCGACCATTTCGTGGCGAGAAAACTGCTCAGGACTTGACACTAGATTGAAGTTAGTTCTCATAGACGATAGCGCTTAGGGTAATTTAGGTTAGCTCGTTAATGTTAATTTTGTTCTTTGACAGTGGCCCTCGTTCGAGGGGCCTTATTTAATCGTTTAGTTTTTTTACGGACAAATTTGTTTTGTATTGTTTCTTGGCAATCCTCGTGGGTTGGTGAGCAACCGAAAGCAGCAATGCCAGCGTGGCCCTCTTCAAGTGGCTGTATCATCATTTCATTGTAGGCGAGTTGTATGATGACTACACAGAATATTTATGTGTGTAACCAGGAGAATTCGTGTTTATTTTTAATGCACACTCTGAAGATGTAAATGTTACGCAGATTATATACATGTGTGCTTAGAGTAAATGTACAGTATAAGCTGTGTTACGAGGAAAGAATAACAATAAATAATTATTATTACCTGTGGCCGTTATAGTTTGTATGTTCCTTTGCTTTCCACTTTCTGATTAGCGTCTTGGAAAGTCCAGAAGGGTCCAAAAGGCGAACGAAACTATTGAAGAGTATATGGTAGATTAAGAGACAACTTCTCTTAGTTCTGGAAAACAATTTTGTCTTGACTGTGTTATTTCTTGCATTGATAGCGAAATTCTACAGACATTGTGCAATTATAGGTGTATAAATAAGTTCTCAGATTTAGATTTTACAGGATGTAAATCACTGTTTACATGTAACGTATTAGTCGGCCCTCTTGCGGCTTTAAAGCAATGACATTTGGTCTTTCGAAACATCATGCGATTTGGCGTTTGATGCACATTAACTTCAATAATCAGCTGTGTTCACGATGGCAATCGCAAAAGAGGATATTTGATTTTCTATCCACTTCGCGTTTCATCTTAAGAAAAACGCCATTGAAGCCACCGAAATGATTTGTGCTGCATATGGTGAGAATGCTGTAAGTCATGCAATGTGCAAAAAGTGGTACCAAAGATTTCGCGGAGGAAAGTTTAGTCTTGAAGATCAACCACGCGCTGGACGCCCTCAAACATTTGACACGGATGAGCTGCAGACGCGTTAGGCTGGGAACTTCTCCCACATGCGGCGTATAGCCCAGACATGGCCCCTTCCGATTATCATTTATTCCGGTCGTTACAGCATCACTTGGCTGATACGCACTCTAAAACAGAAGAAGAAGTACGAAAATGCATCGATAATTTTATCGTCTCGAAGCCGGTGAGCTTCTATCACCAGGAAATTCGCAAGCTACCCGAAAGATGGCAAAAGGTCATCGATGCGGATACTTTAGCTGTTTGTGTTTGTTTTTAAATAAAACTTTAATTCTACAGAAAAAAGCTGAGAACTTATTTATACACCTATTAGATATGATGTAACTTTTTGTGGAGTTTTGTAGTCTCATCTCTTTGCAAACGAAAAACAGATTGATGTGTTATTGTGAGGATTGAATCGCAAGTATAAGAAAATGTCACGAGGAACATTTTGCTCTCTTTATTTAATTGCACTGTTTACTTTATACTAAAATAAAAATAGCAGCCCTCTGTTGAAAAACTAAATCTTGCTGTTTAAATCTATTTAGATACCTTTTACAGTTGAAAAATATTGGGAATTTTATACAACTGTATGTGACCTGTATATATTTAAGCAATTTTAAATTGACCTATTTGCGAGTGCCTTGTTATGCATATACTTACTTGATTGCACATTAGTGCCATAAACATTAATCCAGAGAGTAAATTAAGAAGAGCTATTTAGTTGTTTGGATATATGCAATTGAGTGAAAATTGGATGCAAGTATATCAACTTTGAAGTTTAACCTAATTATTGGGAAATTTTGAGCGAATACCTAAGAAAATCAATAGAAATAAGTGCAATTTTATCTGGATGAAATTTAGTGGTAAAATGTATTACATGATGATGAGGTTTTACACACCTAGAAGCATGATATGTGAACTAGAAGATTAAAGCTCCCGTAGCTATTTTATATTGCCAGGTTATTGCACACCATCTCTGATAGGGGGCGATGTGGCAAAACTTATTACCCCTTGTTTGAATTGAATTCAGGTACTGGTTTACTTTTAGTGACTGAGTAAGCCACTTTATCAAACCAGGGTCAATCCAAACCTCATCCAAGTGCTTAATCTATCCACCACAAGCTATCAATGTTAAATAAATGATTAGAAGAACTTAAACTTTATAGAATTACGGATAGTTACAATAACAGGTCCAAAATTAAAATTTTAACATATCTATTTTGGGCAAATACAAACTTTACATAATAGTAGCAAAAACAGTATTCTAATGAATTAATTTGCAGACAAAAAATTCACAGAAGGGTAGTCCACCAATAGAGTAAATAAATGAAAAGGAAGAAGATTGCAGTCGGGTACAGATAGTGAAGACTACTTTTTGGATCAAGTAGTCAAGCAGAAAATATGATGAAATGGAGTAAAACAATATTTTCGGGTTCAAGGAAAGTAAGACAAGCACCAAAAAGTACAGAAAGAATTAAAAGTAGAAGGGTTTATGTTTTAGACATTTATTTAAATCCTTATGAGAAGTGACTTATTCACATTCCTTAATCTCGCCTATTTTAATCAAAAGAACCTATAGATAGGTGAAAAATTAATTATCGTTTCTATGAGCTTTTTATTAGCAAAAACCAGAGCAGCCACTCGCCTCTGTTGCACTAATTTATTTTTGAAACTCGTTAAATGGGTTATTGACTGAGCATGCAAATCATATTGAGCTCGTTCTTCGAAGTGCACATGCATCCAAGTTATAGGCGATTATTGGAGGGAATTATTCTTTAATGGTATTAGGTATGGGCCTGGACTTCTTAATGCTTAATGCCAATGAGAAATGATATCTTAGACTTGCCAAGTTATATCTAACAGTACCAGCCAATCAACATTGGAGTATTGAGTCTTATAAAGGGAATTTATTTGGCGTATCATGATTTCGACCAGTGCACTACATACAGAAAAAAATACTTTTTTTCCTAAAATCTAACGTGACGTGTTACTTTTAGCGCCAAGGGCTTAGATGCGTGTCATCTTGAAAATCTTTTGACCAGCCTGTTTGGGTTTTTTGACGGTTGCCATTCTCGATTTTAGAAAAAAAATTTCTTTTGACAAAAAACAACTAAGAAATGCATGAACTAAAATGGAACATCTAGAGAAATATGGATTGAAATTAGTGGATGCAGAAGATAAAGAAATACTTGGGGTAGGAAATTTTCCAAAAGACCAGCTAGAAGTGTAAATACCAATGAAAGTGGTGTATAAACTGAGAGAGAAACCGTTTGTAATAAAGTTAGAAAATACCAAAGGTAAAGAAAGCATTGTCAAATAAGGTGGAAATCAAACATCCAACAAGAGAGAAGGTGTACATTAATAGTGATTTAATTGAAAAAGAGACTATCCAAAAAGGAAGATGTAATAGTAAGTTAGTTAAAATAATAATTGGAAACGATTCACCAAAGATAAATAACTCAAATAGGATTAGGTTTGTTAGCTATATGGAATGATAAAAATAAAAAGATATAAAAATAATTAGCTGGATATCATCCGATGGCAAGAGAAGCAATCAAATAATTCATATGATCATGTCCAAGCAGAAAAAGAAGTTCTGCTGTACAGAGGGATAGATTCAAATTTAGACCATGAATTAGTATAACAGCAAAAATAAAATTCCCAGAGAAAAAGAAATGGAGGAAGAGGATAGAAGAAGATAAAATTTATAAGATCAAAAAATTAGAGTTAGAATTACAAAATTAAAATACTCTAGAGGAATAGATAGGACATAAACAAGTGCAAGGGCAGTTTCTTGAAAATGACTTGAGAATACAAAAAAAGGGTGAACTTTGATAGTCTGATGGAGTATGTAGAACAAGATACAGAAATGAGATGATAATAGAATTTTCAAACGAAATACTTTACAAAACAATAAATAACGCTGACAGGATGAGGAAAATGTAGAAAAAGCGCCTGTCAGAAAAATAAGAAATAGAGGAATAGGGCCTGTTGGTGGGAACCAAAAAATACAACTAAAATGGTGGATGAAATATTTTGAAGAGTCATTAAATCAAAAGAAGGGAATTAAGGAAGGAAGAAACTCTTAGGTACAAATGATAACAGCAGAAGAACTACTTATAGATAAACTAATAAGAAAAATCAGGAAACAAAAAAAAATAGAAAAGCCCGGAAAAAATTGGATTCTCTACAAAAATTCTAAAGCAAGGAGAGCAGATTTGCAAAGAAGAATAATCAAATTCTTTAAAAGAATATAGTAAGTGAAGCATGTTGTATTCTATTTACAAAAGGAAAGAGGTATGCGCTATAAAATATTACTTATAGGACAATAATAACGCTTGGATTGCTCGTAACATAAGAAGAATAATGAGGAAAACATCAGGGAGGCCTTGGAAAAGAACGATTGAAGATAAACCGAAAGTTCCTGATGATATATGGCCTTAAACAAAAATTAAAAATCACGAGACATTGATGAATTTACATTAATCAAAATGACTCTCTGAAGATGACTGGAAGGTATCCTGTCCGATAATTTTGAGGTAAGAAGAGGGTTGCAACCAGATCTCCTATCAATGAAACAGTTTAATTAAACTGTTGAAATAATAATTGGAGAAAATATATTAGTAGAAATGCAACAATCTACAACATTACAATGTGTAACCTATGTCCTATTGGCAAGAAGCGTTACAAAAAATATTCAGAATGTAGCAAGAGAATATGGGTCAGTGATAAGTGGGGGAACAACAAAGTATATGGAAATGAAACCTGTACCTGGACAAGAAACAAACAAAATCGAGTTGAAGGCTCGAAATAATGAGTATGTCTTCCAAAAATACTTCATTTTTTAATATTTAGGAGCAATGTTAACAGATAATTGCAAAGAAGAAATGGAAAGATCTGTATGAAGATTTCTGCAAGGTTGCTAAAAGCAAAAAATTTATCCAGAACAGCAAAGAAAAAAGAGACGGAGGTAGACTGAAAGGAAATTCACAGACAGTTCCAAAATAGGCTAGAGAAGACTAAAGATAATATAAAATGGAAAAACAGTTGAAACTATAACTTTCACGAGGTTTGCAAAGCTGTAGCATTATTAATACATTGCTGAGACAGTAATTTTCCAGATGTAGGGCAAATTTAACTAAATCTATGTCAATTTAATCGGTAAGAATATCCACTCATGGTTGCAGAGAAAAATATAATTACAATATACAATGACATACCTGTCACTGCTGCCAACTTAATTTTATAAAATACCTAGCATAGCGAGATATTTCTTAGATTCTTTTCATTTGTTATTTTCTTCTGATCACTAGATTCTAGTTTGTAGCTTTCGTTTTATTACGTCTGTTATGCACCAGACTTCGGAACCATATGAAAACAATGTAGAGCGTTAAATAGTTGTTTCGTGACTTGAAACTCTCAAGTTTAATTTTTGGCGACATCTTGCCAGATTCTAGAAAAATAAGTGAACCTAAAATGTTTTGATTGCTCATTTGTACACTAGGTGATATTTTTTCCCTATATGATGCAGCCTCGTCAACTTTTTCTGTTGGTTTGCTTTCTTTGATAGATTTTGATTGTATCCTCATTTTAATGGAGTGGTTGGTTTTGTTGCGTGGTTGATTCTTGATCTCTTTTTACTGATCTTCCATTTGTTAACAATAGAACCCCATGAGTGTCTCTTTTGTTTGGTTCTTCGGTGAGATGTAAATGCATCCCTTATTTAGTTAGGTGAGAGTTTAATTTTGTTGTCTATAAACGATAAATCTAGCGATAATTGGAATTGTGCCTTTTTGTAAGCACATTAATTTTTTTTGAACACATCCTGTGTACTTTTAAAGGACATCGTGTAGAGAATTTCATAATGCCAAATAGTCTCTTACTCTGTCCCTCTCCCTCTCTTTGGATTTTCACAATTATAACACCACCTACTTTTCATGTTTTTGTGGAATCATTAAACTTAATTTCTTTTATGTTGTTTAGTTGATTTTTTGTTGGAGGGGGGATTTGAAGTTTGCTTCCATATTTGTGGTTTCTTCAAAATGCTTATCTTTAGGTTTATCCACTCTTCATATTAACTATAGTTTGTTTCTTTCAATTTTCCTTTTAACTTTGATTTTTACTGAATAGTTCCATCTCGTTTTGTTTTAAGCGAGTGAAACCGTGAAGGTGAAACTAACTCGACAGTTTAAACTTTCTTCATAGTTTTCCTTAGAAGAAAAAATCTACTGGAAGCATACAAGTTTTTGGTCGACTTTCATTTATTTGTTGATGTATAGATGTGTCTAAATAATCATTGGAGTGCATCATTGATAAAATAATTTTAATTGTCTAAAAAGTATACCTATCACTATACAACTCTATCGATAAAGCTGTAACCTAATACGAAAAGAAACTGCCAAAACAGGGGAATCACTATGCCAGGCCACACGCCCTTGTGGTTGATGTCGGTCCCCCGCTGTAAGATGGTGCGCACGGCCTGCACGGCCTTCGTCTGCGGCAGAAAGTCGATTACCACCTGCAGCTGGTACGGGAGTCCGCGGAGCGGCCACAGGATCCCTAAACAGGACCTGCGGTGAAAACCTTCGACGAGCTCTGCCTCCTTACCGCACAGTATCAGGGCGGCGCAGCTGCAGCAGAATACGACCAGTCCCGCTGCTACGGCCGTCTCGCTGATCATCGACACAAAAATCCCTGGAGCAGCTCGCTTTAGTCGGTTGTAACCTTGAGCAATCACTTACCGAATGACAGCCCGCACCAGATCTGCACCAAGACCACCAGGACGACGTACAGCAGGTTTCCCTTCATGGGCATGTTGTAAACGGCCAACAAAACCGTGAAGAGCAGCACGGCCTGCATGAGCAGCAAGAGGGTGTAGACGATCGTCCCCGACAAGACGGTTTCCGACAGCTGGACACCTGAGCATGGAAGCCGTCAGCGAGGTGGCGCTGCAAGTTCTGCCCACGTACCTGCCAGGTAGTTTCTTTGCATCAGTTTGTTGACTCTGTCGGTCACCAGCGTCATGGCGACGACCAGTGCTGCCGAATGGAATATGATGATCAGCGCTATCCCAGGAGCCATGAAGTCTGTGTCTGTTGTGCTCGTGGAGCCAAATATTGGGCTGGTTATCTATTTCGCAACATACATTAGTAATTTAACGTTTATTTCTACTGTATTACAATCCAAACGTTCTATGGGATGTTGGAACAGTTAAAGAATTGAATGAAGAAGGTCGTGCAGCTATATGGAGCGATGACAATATAATTAAGATATGATTACAGCATAAATTGATTATTAAGACTAACAAATAGTGAGTTGATAGGAAGAAGATATAGGTTGGATATGGTCAAATTGTCTGTCACAATTTACTACAAAACCAAGGCAAGGTTTCAATTTCGTTTTATAAATATTGCATCATAAAGATCTAGTGGAAGAGTAATGTGACATCTATAAACAATTTCTTTTAACATTAAGGTTTCGATTGTTTTGACTTGATCGGTAGTGTTTTAGACCTGCTAAGAATATACTTAGGAGATTTCAATTGTTTCTATTTTTAAAAGATGATTTTGAGTATCTTCCTTTCAGGAACAATAAGAATATAAACAGGTGCCATAATTGCAAAACAACAAATTCTACACAAATGTGGAGGTTTTGTCAAAAAGGGAACAGGGAAGTCAGAGAAGTTCAAAATTGTGACCTATGCTAAAATCTAAAATCCATAAAATTTTAGCTTTCGAACTCTCTATTGCAATCTACAGGAAATTTTTTGATATTTGAATATTCTGATTCACATAAATCGTGACGGTCATGTCTATATTCCTTCCCGCACCCTAATCTACGCTTTTAGGTGACACCACCTGATACATCTTGATCTGGAATTAATTATATTGGAAACAAATATGCCTAGAATGTGTTGATGTTCTTTTCTTGTTGTGTACCATTAATTTCATAAATTTGCAACGAAAAAAGGCACATGAGAACATTAAACTAAAGAAAAACCGACCTCCACCATGATCAAATATAAAAGCGTGAGAATGGGAGTAAAAAATGCTGGAGAGGCAGGCGTGTAAATAGCCGCTCTCGTGGTGCGGTGTGGGATACGTAGTACGGCCCGTATTGGAACGTCAACCGATAAGGCCCAAATCGTCCCTTAAACGGCCGTCGCGAAAGCGGATGGGGGCGGCTACCGATATCAACCAACGAGTATTGCCAAATCGCTCACCTGAATCGGCTTCGGCTTCGTCGGCGATGGTTCCACGGTGGCCACCTTGCTGCGCTGTCTTCTTGTATGTTTCGGGGTATTAAAAACACACGACCGAATTGGCCGCGCTGCGGATCTCGTATGTATGCGGGTTGATAAAACACGACCGAATTGGCCGCGCTGCGGTTTGCTTATTTGGGGGGTGTTAAGACACGACCGAATTGGCCGCGCTGCGGAATGCTTATGTTGCCGGGCTTCGCGCCTGGCTTGGCGGTAGGTCTTTTGCGGGCAATTTTCATTCGACAGCACCTTTCATATCAAAAGGTGCCGCCGACGGCGTATGCAGACTTGTCGGCTGAGCAAAAGCCCATATGCCGTTTTGTGTGCGATGGTAAAACGTAGCAGCAGATATCAAAGGCCCGCATGCCGCCGCGATATAAAGCGGTTCAAGGGCGAAAAGGCCGCCACACCAAATGCATTGCTTCATAAATCAAAAACATAATATCAAAAGTTGCGTAAACACGCCTGTGGCGAAGTGGGAAAAGACAAATTCATCTTTCCATAAAGAAAGTATAATTTTTCGAAGGTTAATTTTTTCCAAAAGATAAAGCGAGTTTGGGATTAGTCATTATCTACAATCAGACCACACAGCTTGTGAAGCAAAGCTTTTGGGAAAATTTTCGCTGTCTTTAGGATCAGCAAAACTACTATGAACTACCAGTTGTTAAGTAGTCTCTTCAATCCATTCTGTCAAAACATCCAAATGTAATGCCTGGCCGTTCAAACTCGGGCAAAATGGATGAGGGCCCACGCAAAAGTTTGACGACCAACACAGCGATCAAAAAGATGATCCTCACTCAGTTAATAACTGCTAAAACAACCATTTCAGTCCCATACATAGAAATTCAATCAAGATGATCACGAGAGGTAACCTCCTTTGCTTAAAAATCCATAGTTTTGTCTATAACCAAATGCGCTATATCCTTCAATTTGCTTGTTTGTTATTGGCTGGGTTTAGGGTTTAGGTTCAAATCTAGAATTTTCAGGAATGTAAAGAACTCGGTGTTGTTAATTAATGTATTAGAGTCAGAAAATATTGAAATTATTTTCCACCTCACGGATTGAGCCTTGTCGTGGCGAGGTGGCTGAAGTACCTGTTAAATTACAGGGAAAACCAATCAATCCATATATTTTCTCGATGCGTGTTAAATGTGAAAGCTTTTGGGCCAAATTGTCATATTATAATTATTAATTTTTTTTGACTTGTTTAACCTTTTACTACCGCATGAATGAAAATATAGACAAGACCAAGGTGCGAGAGGTAGCCAGAGAGAACAGAATGCGAAACGAACAAATTAGAGAAGATCTGAATATATACTCCTTAACTAATAAAGTCTTGCAATACAGGGAGAAATCGACAAATCTGGAAGAATGGAGGAGAAAATGATCCCAAAACAAGCCTTAAAGTATAAACCACGAGGAAGAAGGGACATAGGAAGTCCGAGAAAAAGATGTAAGGAAACAGGAACATGTCCACGACCTAATCCATGATGGACATGATGATGATGATGATCAAGGTGCACTGTGGGTAAGAATATGGAGTATGTTGATTGAGAAAGTGATAAAGAGATGAATTAACTGTAGTATGGGACGAGAATACTTCTAGATGATTAGAATTACTTTCAGTGGATATCCTGACCCAACGTCCTCCACTTGTGTACCCTTGGTTGCTCGCACCATGAACATTTCGATGGCGTCTTTCACGCTGGTCTCTATCGTGTTGGCTATGATCCTGCTGGTCATGTCCAAGCTCAGCTTTATGGGCGTGCGGTCCCCGGTGAACTCGACCTTGCCCAGGACCACCTGCGACAGCACTTTGTGGATGTACTTGGTGTAGTTCTCGGAAATCACGAGAATGGCGAACACGTCCAAGTTCTGGGCACCTTTCCGGGCCTTCCGTTCCGACGCGAACTTCACTTGCTTGATGGTGTGGCGATCCAGAACGTTAAGCAGCTGGCAGCTGAGGTAGCTGTCGTAGTACACCACGCAGGCCTCGTCGGATGCCTCGTAGTTCACCACGGCTACCGGCAGCGATGACGGCGTGGTGCCGATCGTAACGCAGAAGACCAAGAGGAAGCAGGGTGGTATTAGCAGCAGCAATATCAGCCAAACGTAGCTTCTGAGCGACCGAATGAAGTCGCAGACGACGATGACACAGAGGCGCTTGCAGTCCAGCAGAATCGGCAGCGCTGCGCGCTGGGGGGCATTTGAAAAGGCGACCCACCCAACCTCATATTCTTGGCTTTTGTTTGGATCGATTCGTTCGAAGCCGCCTCCTCGCCGGTGTACATGAAACCTTCGGAAGAGGTGACGTTCAACGGTTCCAATCTGATTAAAGGGTTCTCCTGCACCGACTTGGTGGTCGTGAGGGGACCTGCGCGTGTGTTGTACACCTTCCTGTATAAACTCTCCAGCTGTTTTTCGTTGTGGGTTCTTAGTAACTGCCTCGGATTACCATCGATCAACAGTTGTCCATGGCGCATGAAGCCGACTTTGTCCGCCATTCTCGCTTCCTCGCAGCTTTGGGTCGTGACGAGTATCGTTCGGTTCCCTTTGGCCAGCTCTCTCATGTACTCCCACATGCTTAAAAAGTTGAGGTATTAAAGCACTCGTACACGGAACAACTCACCTCCTTCTCAGCAGCGGATCAATGCCAGCGCACGGCTCGTCGAGGATCAAAAGTTCCGGCTCGTGCAGCAGAGCGACGGCGAAAGAGATTTGGCGCTTGCTCCCTTCCGTGCAGTACTTCACCACGTGCTTGTCGTTGGGCAAAGCCAGCAGAGTGCTCAGAAACGTCATCCTCTGTATTATGTACTCCCGGTTCAACTTCAGAAGAGCCCCAAAGTACCTTAGGGTCTCGTTGATGGTGAACTCGGGGTACAAGCCGCTCGACTGGGGCGTGTAGCCGACCCTAATGCCTGGAATTCCGCTGAGCTCATGGCCTGGTTTGAAGCCAAAAATCTGTAGGCGAGTCGTTCAGTTAACAAGTCGAGCTTTAACATGCTCAAGATGCCGTACTGTAACCTGACCAACATTTAAGGTTTCGAATCCCATTATGATGTTCAGAACGGTACTTTTGCCGCAACCATGAGGTCCGAGCAGCGCGTACCTGCAAAGGAACAGCAACTCCAGCGGAAGCAAAGGCGCCATTTCGAATACGTACACTTCCCCGCTGTACACAGCTATGTTGAACTTTTGCAGGATGTGGTGCCAGTGGCCGCAGTAGCCGTAGTGCTTGGTTCCATTTACAATCTCTATGACCGGATGTATTTGCCTTTTAGCCGCAGGCGCGGGCTTTTGTGGGGTTTTGGCTTTAGGGCTGTTAGGAGGTGTAGGATTGGAAGTTGACATTAAGGAAGAACGGTTTTCCAGAGTTTGACAACCTGACGTCAGTTGTATGACTGACTTGATCTGTTTATTAATGGAACTGACATGGGAAAAATTGGAAAGCATGAGAATTATCTGCAGATATCATTTTGGTGGATGCAAGGGTAGAACTTTATTTTCTGTAATATGAATTAATATGGAAATTGGTGAAGAATCTGAATGATTTGGCAACAATCACTTGATATTACAGGGAGTGACATCTTTAGGGGAGTTCACATCATTTTTTTGTTTCTGAAAGCGCTAAGGTTCAGATAAACCAAAACATCTCAAAAATTGGACAAACCAAAGGTAATTTTACGATCAAGATTTTTTAGCAATAGGTAAGCTACTGACAATCATTTGTATTTCTATTTCCCTGACTATTGTAAAGGTTGTGTTGCTCTTCATCCGTTTACTTTAAATTTTATGTTTCTAGACCCCTCCCCCCATTTCTCGATTAAACTTTGTTCTATATGATCCTGATTTTCTGACTAAGAAAGGAGATGCCACCTACAAAAATTGGATCTTTAAGTTCCTTAGTCCGTGGCTATAGAGTGCTTCATTTTCTTCAGTGTCTCCTTATTTAGTAGGTAAAATTGTTTTTACAATGAGGAGCTTCTTGGACAGTCTTTTTAGGTTAATGAGGCAGAAGTGGTTAAGTCCAAACCCAGCTATTTTTCCTTAGGTGTGCACCACTTGCTAGTGTCTCTTTCCCTGTGAAGTTTTACAAGGAAGCTAATTTCTAACACTTATCTGTTTTCCCATACTTTACTAAAAAGTACTTGAATCATTAGATCTATATTGGAGATTTAGACCTAGTTATGTACGAAATTATTTTTCTCTTTTCTCCTTTTGGAGAAGAAGATATTGCGACAACTTTTTGGAATGACGTTTCCTGTCTCATTGATTGTAAATATGATTTTTGTGTGTTTACACCATTTCTTCTGCTAGACCTTTCAACACTTTAATTTTTTTTGACCTGTTGTAATGTATTCCAAAATGCCGCACTCCTTTCTCTCATTCTTTACTAATAAAAGTTAAAGCTAAGCAACATCTAAAAACAAAATGACATCCATCACATGCCCTATCATCATATTTGGAAATATTTAAAGATCTATTTACCAATCAATTACTCGCTCTTTTCTCCGTTATTATCTATAAACTTTAATTTTATCTTTTTTTTACTGTGGGGGTTTTGAATTCTTCCCAATTTTGGATCTACGATTACAAAAAAGGTCGTGGATTTTAATATGGACACACCATGAATTAATGCAGATGGTCGTGATATCGTCTTCCGTTCCATCAATGAATACCTTTGCAAGAGAATACCAATAGGGCAAGTCATTCATACTTGAGGGAGTGGGATATTGAAATCGTTTATTCAATTGCTTATAGCGATTAGATAATGAAGAATACTGAATATGCTGGTGAGGCAATATTTTAATAATGGACAATGTTGATACATGAAGCTGAGAACCCCAGCAAGATGACTGTAACAAGCCTCCACGGAATAGTAAACTGGAGAGATGGCAACAGATTTAAAAAACAAAAAATTATACCCCCTTTTTTGGACTTTTTAATTTTATATCTCAGCACAAGGGAGGATGGGGTAGAAGGTAAAGGATGAGAGTTATCGACACTCGACCGTTTGAAGCAACACTTTGTTCATAGAAACTTATGGTTAATTGTTTTTGGGGGGTAATTAGTATGGAATTTTAATATTTGTGACGCTTTAACTTTCAGCCCATGTTTTAGACTCTGCTACATAATTCTAATTTCTTCATAAATGAAATGATCATTTACTGTGTAGAGAAGGTATAATAAATAGTTTATATGTGATCTAGAAGTGATTACTATGTGTTAAATGTGTTTTATAGATGTTCAATAAAAATATTGAAAAAGTTATTTCGAAATTGAAGCTACATTTTTTTTGGGTGCTTGTTATTTTTCTTTTTTGTTAATAGAAAACATATTTGCAATATTTTTTTGAATAGTTAAAAATAGTAAGAGTAGAAGAAGAGAGAAAGGATGTATAGTAAAGAAAAGTGAGATTCGCATAGTAAAAAGAATGTACAATTGACTAGAGACTGTTAAAAACAGCACCGCAGACTTTGTAGACTGGAAGAGCAATTACAATTACTACATACAATTAATGATACAGGAAACGTCTCCTGAAAAGGTTGCGAGCAAAACTCTTGTTTTTAGAAGAGAAAATGCAATGGATATGACAGAAATTCTGTAGTAAATCCTGGAGACAATTTCTAGTATAACTGACTGGATTCTGATGTAACAACTCATATATTGAGGAAGGAAATACGCCGTGTACCATTATTGGGAAAATAGAGTTGAGAGACTATTGACATAAAGAAGAACAACTGGAACATTATAAAGACAAATGCAGATTGCCTACAGAGTTTGTTACATTATAAAGGAAAAAACAACTTTTCCTGGCAAATTGTGTATGAGGATTAAGCCTACATCCAGTTCACAGGAAGTAAAAGAGTAATGAGAGCGTCCAATAAAAAAAATGGAGATCTAGATTTTGTAGATCTTAGGATCATGATGGGCAAAGTACTTGACCAAGAACGAGAAAGTGGCTAGAAACGAAGTTTTTACAGTGCAGTTTTAAGAATGAATTCTGAGGAAGGTAGCTGTATTCTTTAGAGAAGTGTGCGACAGTGCTGGAAGAGAAGGCTCAAGTTTTACAGTAGTGAGGGTTGTTAACATTCGGGGTGTAGAGATTTAATTTTGTCTCTTTACCTGTCAAGAAATCAAGATGAAGAAATATGCTTGGATTGGGAGTATGACTCACTGAAAAGGAAAGAAGCTTTTCTTTAAATGAAGAGAGTTAAATTGAATGCTTAACCAAGAATCTGAAGAAACACATCTTTATAACAAAAATTCACTTAATTGATTAATTCCTAGATTAGCTTAACCTCAATTTGCATTTTCAGGGCTTAGCTTGATGAAAACATTTATTGGAATGTGTTTTTTTTCATATTTAGCACTTTGCCAATTTTGGGGTGCATTTGGGATGTAGATTGAACTGCTTCTTTTATGACATTATTCAAAGACTGAAGCAGTTGTAAATTTGCTGATTACATACAAGGGTGGGTTTCTATCACCAGATGAATAGATAAGGTCACGTGGAACTTTTCTGTAGTCCATAGAAGATTGAACAATGTACCAAAAAGGGTAGTTATTCTTCTCCCGGTTAATGCTGGAACTAAAATGGGATAGGAAGAATATAGAAGAGTCTAAAGCTCAATCCGGAATAACACAGCCTTCTCCAAAAGATCGTTTTATTATCACTGAACCGGTAGAACAGTGCAGCATGGAAATAATTACGACAGGGAACATTGCATCTCGTCTTATATATGCGATACCATAGTGGGTAATAATTTTTTGAACTAGAAGCAAGATTGTTGAGATCATGATGAAATGGAACAATGATAAAAGGTCTTGTTTAACGATATGTTCGCTTATCAATTGTGTTACTTGGATGGATGTTAATTGGGGTTTTCAACATGTCTTTTTGAGTACTGAAAAAAATTATTTCTTTCTATCATTCACGCCACTGTCAATAGGATTAATCTGGGCGTCTATCTTTTGGTCTTAAAATAGAAACAAGACTTGGGGAGCAATTATGGTGAAAATTACTATTGTACAGTTTAGTTTTAGGGACCGCGTTTTTTTTAATATCTAAAATTTTCTGTCGGGATCATAAATAGGGTTAGGTCAGGTTAGGGTTAGATTAGGTTAGGTTTAAAAATTTTATGTTATTTGAAATTGTATTTTTTGATGCATTTACGATATTTAAACTCATTTAGCACTATAAAAATGGTCAAAATTAATTTTTAAAAATTACGTATTCACGCGTTATTTCTTGATCCTGATACGGGACCTCTAAAACCCACTTTTACCTACCGTTTCTTTATAGAAGTGCGTCAAAGACAGAAAAAAGTCATATTTTGACTTTCTTTATTTGTCTATATTAACACTGATAAAGCTAAGCTCGGGCGCTCTCCTTAAATTCTAGAAATTTGCTGGACAGAGTTTCCAGAAACTGGTAGAGTTATCGACACTGATAAAATTGATTTTGATGAAAATCAGTAAGAGAGCGTGATGCAAGGTCTCTGTGGATTAAAGATTTAAGAGCAAAACGGTGTTGCCCACACTATTGCAAATAATGCTTTGACATTTGGGAAGACTGCGATGAACTCTAACCCAAAATATTGTAACTTTGATTGAAATAGCAAGCTTGAAGTCTTTAGGGGATTTTCTTTGAAAATTAGTTAAAATCAAGAAACTAGACCTATGATAAGACCAATAATTGTCTAGTTCAAAACATTTTGGAGCCCCGGCTTTGGTGGTAAGCAATGGTGCTGAAAGGACCATATAGTTCAAATCTTGGAAATTAAAAATTAAAAATATTCAAAAATTCCATATTTATGTATGTTAACTGAAACTGAGCTTATATTGTAACGAATTTCTGAACACTCCTCGGCCAAAGTTTTTGTGTACCCTGTCACGCTTGGGCAGTCGACGTAATGCCTTTCCATCCAGATGCCGCTTGCACACGTGCGAGGATTCAAACATGGCGAGCCTTCCAGTTCGGCGTTTCCAGGTGTTTCGCGAGCGTTCTGGTAGATCTCAAATAGGCATATAGCGAATTAAAGCGCCGAAAGCTGTGCGCATCGTCATAAATAGAGGCACATATAAATGCAGTGTAATTTTTCGTTATCTATTGCATGTGTTGTAGACATAAATAGTGTTAAGTGACTCTGATCGCTTGTAAGTAAAGTAAATGAGTAGTTTTAGTAAATTTTCACGTCTTATTCACTATTTTTAAGAGCAAAAATGTTAAATATCCAAGAACAGTTGAAGACAAATGTTTTGTCAACTGTCTTAGACGTCATTAGTCACTACAAATTGTAATATTGACAGCTTGGTCTTCCAACGTTGTTTTTTAAACCAAATGTTCTCGTTTGTATATTTTTCTCTTGACTATTCTTTAGTGTTATTTCAATTTATAATTTGGTTTGCATTAATTTGCTTCCCTTTCAAAGGCAATGTAGTCCTGTTTTAAAGCTCTTCATTTGCTGATTACCACTACATCTACATATCTTCTTCTAGACTCTTCTATTACTTCCTTTTTGTTTATTTTCAAATAATTGATATATTTTTATCTTTCTATTTCTTCCGTTTTGTCTTCTTCATATTGAAGACTAAGTTGGAATGTGACCTCTATCAAAACTCTTTTCCTCGTAATTGATGGAGTTTTCTTTAATAAACGAAGAATGTCAGTGTTGTTTGTAGTTTATATCTGATACCAACCTTCCCTGATCGTCTCTCATCTTGGTTGTGTTATACCTCTTAATAGTAAAGCTCATTTAAGGATAGAATTTGATTAAAACTACATAGGGATATTTGAATACTGTAATCTGTTACACAAAAAGTGGGGTAGTCTTATATTTAGATGAATTTGTTTAAATGTACGAAATTGTTACTCTTTACTATATCTGGGCTAGAAGGCAAAACTAGTATAGATCTATTCCATAGAATAAAACGGGGAATTGCCACGTTAACTTCTAGACATTACACTAAAGTTGCCAGCGCCATCTTTTGGTTAGTGTCGGACCTTATATTGTAATAAAGACGCCTATGGTATTTCCTTTTTGCAGCTTTACGAACGATTGCTATTATTGCACAGATGATACGTCGCCCCCCTAGTAGAGAGCGTTGTCTATCAGAGAAACTTAGCAGTACCAAGTCTTCTCTGGCGGTTCCTCTAGTCACAAGTCGGGCTTGAACTTGGGCCGGACGTAGGGCGGGGGGCTGGGCCGGCAGTGGATGCCGCGCATCGTCGACGTGGGGCTGGCCGTGTGGCTGCGCGACGCCAGCTCCGGCGACAAGCACGACAGGTCCCGGTTGTTGGACAAGCTCCTCAGGGAGTTCGTGGCGCGGTGTATGGTCGCGTAGTGGTTGGCCTCGTGCTTCGGGGTGTCCTCCAAGCTCTTTGAACTGCAAACAGCCAAGGAATGTCAACAGCCGCATCCCCCGAGTCGGGTCATGTTAAAGTCAACGCCAATTCACGCAAAACCAAACGTTAATTGTTACTGCAACCAGTCTCAAGCCATTTTACCTGACGTAATCTATACAAATATGATACAAATTATCGAAAAAGTCTTCGCTTTTCTCGTCCACGCTGAAATCAAACAAAAACTAGAGAGAAGCTGATTACGGTTACTCCTCATGACAAGCGTCTTTGAACTGATCCGTCGCATTTTGAATTCTGGCGCCAAATTTAGTGAGTTTTGTTTTTGGTTGTGTGAGGCGGGGAAACCCCGAATGAAATGTGCAAGTTAATTAAACAGAGCAATTTGGTTCAAAATATTTTTTGTCTAAATTCAAGATTAGGGGCTTTGAAATAACTTTTTTGTCATGGATGAATGACAAGGTATGATCAAAATACAATTCTGTATAGAGTAAAATCTGTATGAAGTGAGTAAAGGGTTTTTGGAATGTTGAAAAAACCCATTTGGGCTACTAACACATCTATGTCTAGTCCTTCAATTAAATCATAGACATTTTATTTCTTTCTGTGGTATCCTGGTATACCCTTACGGGTGTTGGATCCATAGACATTTTAAAACTCTAAAATTTTAGAATTAAATAACTATCAGTTCAAAAACCTACCATGATGAAGTACTCTTTGCTGAAATTACAACGCAGCGTACTATTTAGAGCTACTTACATTCCTTCATGGTGGAAGCACAAGATGAACGACAACATCAGCGCTAGTATCGTCATCACGAATATGGGAACCAGAATCGTGAAGGCGAAGTCATTCGAGTAACTTCTCTGCGGAACTTCGCCTTTCGAAACCGCCTCCCACCGATCTACGAGCGCGTTATCTTCCAGATTCGATAGCTTCTCTATCTTCTCCGGATTCGTTGACGAGTGCTGCTGCATGGCGGAGCTGCTGTCTTCAATCTGCGGCATCACATTAACGGATCGTTTTGCGCACCTGCTCCGAACTCACCAGGCGAAAAACGCACCAATCCAAAGCGAAACCGGCGTCCCTGAACATTCGCTCCACGGTCGTTCGCTTGTAGTCCCTAGGGCACGACTTGTGCTTCCACAGGGGCTTCACCTCCTTTTGCAGTCTGATCAGGTCGGAGGACAGGTGCGCCCTGCTACCTATACGAACCACAACTCTGCGCAAAGCAGCCTTGAGCGTGGTTTGCGCCAAAGTTCCCAACCTACCCTTCCTCCTCATTCGGGTTCAGCGGCAGGCGCGCCCCCAGCTGGACCGCGGACGCCAGGAACGTGAGGTACAAGTCCGGGAGGCTGTCCTTCCACAGCTCGTTCGTGAACACGTCTTTCAAGCGCTTGATGCGCTCCGTGTCGAACATGTCCTCAACGTTCAGGTTGTCGATCTTGAGGTACACCTCGCTCTTGGCCGGGTTCAGCTTCTCCATTATGTGGATGGGCAGCACGCGGTGCTTGGTCTCGTAGCTCTTGCGGTTCAGCGCCACTACCTCGAGGAATACCTCCGAGCGGTGGTGCTCCGGGGGGACGCCGTACAAGAACCCGGCGTGGTAGCGGCTGCTGTAGTGGTAGTTGATCCAGGACGGCAAGTCGGGGGCGTTCAGCAGCGAGGGCTGGTACACGTACTGGTCGGGGTCGCCTGTTGGGCATACTTGTGTAATAGGACAGCGATTGGCCAGAGCCGATACGTTACACCTTCGTAGGTCCAGTTAAACATATCCGGCTCGATGCGGATTATAAACACCTCCGTCACCACTATGTTCTCGGCTTTCGTCAGAGTTAAGAAAAAACCGGCGAGTAAACAAGAAAGGACGCAACAGTTCGGGGGCATTGTAGCGCGATTTGGCAAAACAGGAGCGTATTATTAGGCTGCGCTGAATCAATACGCTCTGACCTCGGTTTAAAAATGGCACGGCGGTGCGTGCGCCGACGGGCAGATGTTTTAGGTATCCTTTGTTTTCGGGCTGCTAACTTCCGTGGTTTGTGCAGTTAGACGAGCTCGAGGAAAATGCCGCAAGAGGGCGTAGTGTAAAATAAAATGACTTCATTCAAAATTCTATTGCGTTCATCACTATACCCTACTATTACGAAGATGAGAGATATTTTCTGCTTATCTAATCTCTTTTATCTAAGTAAAAAGTATTTGAGTATTGTCTAAAAGCGCCAATTAGATGTTATCATAGTCAATAGTTTTCCTAGAATTTCCGAGAAAAGTTCCTCTTTTGATTTCAGAAAAACTACGCCCTGTACAAAGATTGAAGAACTTTTGCTCGAAGTCTTGAGCATTAGGGTAACTTCCAAAGACGACGACCTTGAGCAATCGATTAGGTCGATGATAGCATTGAATGCTTATTGGAGAGAGGCTCTTGAAATTTGTAATTTTTAAGTTTAAGATCTACTACATTTTTTGTCAAGGGGAGATGTTTTGTTCTTTGGAAAAGTAGTAAGCATCATCAAGCTTGTTGGGAAGGTAATCTGTAATCGTTTCCAGACGGTGACCAACGGTCTGCTAGCTGGTTCCGAAGGGTTAATTTGTGTTTTGCTTTGGTGATTTTATTCGCCGCATGGTTTTGTAAAGATTGAAAAAAATTACAAAAGCCGTAGCAAGAAAGTGAAGTCTCTCTGTCTGTGGCATAACATAAATATCTGGATACAGATTATGGATCAAGTTTGACTACTTAAAGTGTTACAAGAGGCATTCGGATCAACATACGAGAAGACTTATCAAATCACAATGGTGAGTCCAGTAAACGATCAAAATTGAGAAGATTACGTAATTTTTCATCAAAGACAACTTCGTGGACTGCTTTACGACTGAAAAAGATGAAGAAAAACTCATTGAAGTGACCATGGATGATGAGATTGCTTCTAGAACTCATTTTGTAGCTCGAAACTTCTTCTTAGAATTCGGGTTCGAAAATGACCATTCATATTGACGAGGCTCTTAAACTATATTTTACATCATAGTATAGATATTAACCATCCAGTTAAATTTCCATGAGATTTCTTTATTATAAAAGTTCACCAAAGACAACTTCGTGGGCCGCTCTGTGGCTGAAAAATATCCCAAAAAGAAGAAATCTGATACAAGTGACCACGAATGATAAGTGTGTTTGAATGACCCATTTCTAAGGTTAAAACTTCTTTGATCAAAAAATAACCTGCTTTTCTTAAAATTTGTCCTCGAAAGAGAGTATTTATATTGATATGGCTCTTGGTTCAGATTTTACATCACGATACAGATGCTAACGATCCAAATGTTGAATTTCTATAAGATTGACAAGCTTCTCTATTACGAGAGTTCACCAAAGACAATTTCGTGGATTGCTCCACGGCTGAAGAATATCGAAAAAAGAAAATAAAAATCATTGAAGTGGCCATGGACCATAAGTTTGCTTGAAGAACTCATTTCATAGGTGAAAACCTCCGGAAACGAAAAAGATAATCTGCTCTTCCTAGAATTAGGCCTCGAAAGAGTTGAGGCTTCTTGACTGAGATTTTACATCACGGTGTAGATTTTAACCATCTAGAAGTTGAATTTCTACGTGCTTGTCAAGTTTTTTATGACAAAAGAGTGAAGACTTTGAAGCTTCCTGGTTTGGGGACATCTAATAGCACAAAGAAATAATTTTTTATGAGTTTTCCGTTTGATCACTATTTTGCCTGTTGTTGGGACTGTTACAATGTTCTATCCATTTTCCTATCTATGATCATTATACAACTGACACAAAAGCTTTAAATAGAAAACTGTAAACATCAATTAGATTGGTTTGACAGGATCAAGAAGATAGTAAATTGCACCATTTAAAATGGTATACGGCATTAATGAGGCGCAGAACAGCGTCGCGCGTGGGAAAAGATTTTTCCCAACGTACTTCAGACAGAAAATTAATTTTCGTGTAATTGTTCGCTTGTTAAGAACACTAATAACTGGAATAAGATTTATCGTCTTCTCTAACGATGTATATAAATGGTACCGTTAAAAATCGGAAATTGTAGAAAGAAACTTACGGGAAGTTTGAATTTGAAGATAAAATAGAAGAGTGAAGTGGCAAGCAATCAAAACTTCAATTTGAGAGTTGGATGAAGAAATAAAAGCAGCCACAACTTTTGCCACGAGATGTAGAATTGGTAGTATAGATCAACAGGAGGATTATGAAAATTGCACGATGATTACGGTTTGTTTAAAATCGTTACAATCTATGTCATAGAGCATTACACTACAGTTGTAAATGATTGGCTTTATATATAAAACTCTTGACAAAAGTTGCGAAAATATTTGGAACATTAGAAAGCGATCGAGCACGAAAACATGTAAACGATGCGTATTATAATAATAAAACGACAAGAGCGTGCGTTAAAATAAATTAATAAATTAACAGTAATTGACTTAAATCCTCCCTCATTTTTATGAACAACCCTGTATACTACTCTTATTAAATTATTTTTGTGAGGTTATATCAACGATTAAATTTGACAAGTTAATTCTCTGGACATCGCTACCAACCTCCAATAACAAAAAAACTATGACAACTTTTTGAATCGCATAAAACTTAAAATTATTGCAAAACTGATGTAATTGGTGTATTTATTTTTATTCTAAATGGTTCTGATTTTAATCATTTTAATTTAGGTTAATTAAACGCGATGCACGATGTCCCTACCAATAACTAAGAAATCAATCAAATAATTTCCCTACAGCGTTTCCATGGTAACCGCAGCCGGTATTCGTCCGTTCGGTTTGAACGGTATTGATTTAATGTGTATTTTGGCGTCACGGGCCCTGAAACACATTATAATGCGAGTGCGCGCGCACGCTCGTTTAGGAGATTTTATATAAATATATACAAGCATTTTATTGGCAAAAAATCTCTGTAAATGAGTGTATAAATAGATGCACGTTAGTTAAACTCCAGGCGGCGACGTAAGCGAAGGCAGAGCCGGATTCGAAATGGTCACTGGAAGAGGTTAGCGAGCGGGCGCGATCCCACCGTCTGCGGCCACAGTGCGTATCGGACAGCCATAACCTGATCATGGGGTCCAAGACGGTCCAAGCCCTGCTAGTCACCGCGAACGTGGGGTCCATCTTCGAAGACGTAAGTAGCCGCGCGCCCGTTGGCCGGAGCTGTAGCCGATCGCTTTCAGCCGGAGCAAATGCTGAAGATTTGGACGGAGGAGTTTCTGTCCACCGTCGCCAGGCTCGACCCTAAGTTCGTGGCTCTGCACTGCCAGGAGGTGGGCGGGAAGAACTACGAGAAGAGCATGAAACACGTCGAGGACTTCATCAACCTGCTGATGTCCAGCAACGAGCTGCGGCTGTTTGACAAGGTCCGGGTGTTCTTGGATGAGGACTATAGCTCAGCCGAGAACTTCACTGTAACTATCCAGAAACTTGCACAGCCTCTATCAGTAAAGACACAATTGCAGGCCCTGGGGAACCTGTACTTCATTCATGAATCGCTCGAGGACGTCCTGATCTGGAACTTCAAGGATATGAAGTTTGTTCCGGTGCAGGACAAGGAGGTGTACTCCGGGAACATCGAGGCGGTGGTGATCAAGGAGAAGGCCAAGTTTCCCCAAGACTTTTTCCCCGAGGTAATGACAGGAGGCTTGCCCCTTTGGACTTTGTACCTTTATTTTGCTTGTGCTCTACGGAACCAGTTTGTTTTTTGAATTGAAACCTGTCTTTTGAGCTGCCAATTTGTTTTGGTTATTGAAGCTTTTTAGCTGGTGCTGATGTTTGAAACAGAACCGAGTATGGGTTTGTAAATTATGCTGCTGATGATGTATGATGCGACAACAAGCAGGTGTGGTGAGGATTAGAGCATTCAACAGTCAAGGTCCGAGCGGTCCAAAAGTTATTTTCCAAATTTGAAAGTGCATTTCATTGCAGTAATTTGCATAATTGCTGTAGATTAGAAGTTTGTTTACTGATCACTGTTATTTAGAATAGTTGCGGAAACCCACTTTCTTCATGATGTGATGTTTGTGGTTTTATCTGCTGTTTTAAAAGCAGTTGAATAATGTAAAATTAGGTGTAGAGGTTTATTCCCTCTAGCCTTTTTAAATTTTTGAGTAATAAGGTTTATTGGAATGCTGCAGGATCTTCTTTTATTCTTCCTCGAGCTAGACAAACTTCTCATTATCATTAGACATCTTTGCCTTTTTTTTAACTCCTCCCACATCTATTCGATGATATGAGGGGAGTATTATGGTGATCAAACCACTTCTAGCTAATATTCCAGAGGTTGTTTTGTCTTGTTATTGCTTTGGATGATAAAACAATTGAATGATGAGTATCATATCATGACCCGATATGCTTATTAGTTAAAATCTAGTTTGTTTTTCTCAGGAATCCATTGCCTTTTCACCAGCCATTTGCCAAAAAATTGCAGTCTTCAGTTGTCTTTTAACAGTAGATATAAGGGGTAGGGGTGACAGCATGGCCACGTGGTTGATGTGTGTGATTATGGTGCAGACAGACTCGAGTTCATTCTTGGAGCTTAGAACCCTGACTTGTGGCCTACTCAGTCGCTAAAAATAATTGAGTATCATTTGAATTCATTTAGAACAGAGGGTAATAAATTGGTTGTCTGAAGCATGGTGGTTACCACATCAGAGATGGTAGTGAGGGCGAACATATGAGAGCCTCAACCTCTCAGTTTGCAGGTCGTGCTTCCATGTGGGGCATTTGAGCCTTACCATTATAAGAGAGGATCAAAATCTTTCATAAATATCAGAAAGTTTAGAGCGTCTTTTTTGTTTTTAATGTGTATGGTGCAGAATTTTTATTACTGCCATCTTTTGTACTTCAAACTGCGACATGAACTTTTGAATGGTATGTGGACTACGATAATAAGAAAAGTTAATAAATGAAAACAAGTGTGAAACTGCTTATGCACAAAGGAGAAATGTATTTTTCAAAAATACCATGGTGGAGTGGTTATGCAATATAATGGTATACATAAATGGTGGGGGCAGGTGAAGGGAGTCTGTCGCCGTTAGGCTTTTGCTAAAAAAGGAAAATGTTATGCTGGCTGATTGCTAGGGAGGAGTAGAGAGGTAAATGAGAGGGACTATAAATATAAAATGGCTTTTTTATAATCTACCTGCTTTGTAAGCAGGAAACTCGGGTCCTCAGTGCTTTTTCTGCTTGAGAATATCTTGGTCAAAGTCGTTTTTTTTTTTTTTGTTTAAATGATTTAGGCCTCAGGTTTTAAGGGGTTTTCTAGACTTAACTTGTCACTCTGACCAGATGGGTTGACAAGTGGAAGTAAAAGGATATGAAAAAGAATAAAAATTAAGCATATGTGGGATCAAGGTTGGGATTAGAAGGTAGGAAAAATCATGAGCATGCATGGACAGAGTTGCTATGTTCCTGAGATAGATCTATTCTCTACCGGGATTCCAGAGTACATACCTGTTACATGCTTAGGGGTAGGATTTTGTCTCTTTACTGCAAGGCATGAGAGAAAACCAGAAGTCATGAAAGACGTTTTTCTCAACCTTGTGCACGTGACTAAATATTTGATATTTAGGATAACGACTTGTTTTCTATTTGCAAATTTTTATGGATTTTTAAAAATTTACACACAACTGATTGGTTGGAAGCATATAAGTTATATTTTATATTACACTTTACAAAATATCTCATTAATAATGTATTTTCTGAAATTTTTTTATTAAAAATAGATGGGAAGTACTAGAGAGGCCAGACTAAGTATGTTCAGAGGTCATCGCAAGTAGTATACTTGACTCAATTAGTCAAACTACTTCTTTTTTCGACTTTGAAGATAAATGTTTTGATATGTGTTGCCACTAATAAACTTATACCATCTACAAAATGAGGCTAAATTATTATGTACCACTCTGAAAAGAGCGGATTTACAAATCACACCAAAAGAAGCTATTTAATCTACAACTTTATTTGAAGCAGGGCATTGAAGGTGTGAAGTACTTGATTTGAGTAAACCATAAGTATAATGGGTATCTATGGTATCAGCTATCTTGGACAATAACAGAACACTGAGCTAAAATGAATGCTATATGATCTCTAAAGAGTAGTCAGTAAGATGAAGTTTGCATGAAAAAAATTGATACAATACAAACCTGTGACTGGTCTAAAATCAATTTTAGTTTAATGTTCAAGAACATGTGAATTAGATACTAAATTGATTAGTTTTATTTTTTGAATATGTCCCTATAGCATATAGATAGCAGTATTAGTGATCTAGTGATCAATTTTTTGATCGTATCAGTAAGACTGTTTGCCAATATGGTCCCATGGTTGAGGGGCGGGCTGTGGTACAGATGAACCCAGGTTCATTTCATGAGCTGTCTGATACCTGACCGCTGACCTACTCGGCCACTAAAAATAATTCACTTTGAACAAGGGGTAATAATGGCGGTCGTCTAAGGCACGGTGCTTGCCACTACGCTCCGCATCAGAGATGGTATGGTGCGCGACGAACATATGAAAGTCAACCTTAGTTTGTAGGCCATGCTCCCACACGGGGCGTTAGAGCCTTACCAAGAGATCAGTAAGACTGTTATTTTTAATGGCAGATTGTGTGGAGAAGAATATCATTTGATGTAAAAATCGAGTTTTTTTTTTTTGTTGAAGCAGGCAGTGGATGTTATCGACAAGGGGTGAATGTTATATTAATAATAATATCCTGGCATATCAAGTTGTACCTTACGTTAATTTCATTTTCATGAAAGATAAAGCAAACCACATATTGCTCCAATCATTTTGAGAGGATTTAATAGACGTCGGAATTTTGGTTAGAATGAAAGCATGTCCTGAACTTAATAGAATATGGAACGAGCTAAGAATAGTTTCTGGTCTGGTGGTGTTAAGAGTAGTGTAACAACATACTGCAGTATTTGATTGTGAAGATTCAATCGATGGATGATTAGGTGAGAGGATGCATTGCGGCATGAGGGGGCTGGGTATAGAGAGGTAATACAAGTTACTAAAAAAAAAATTGCTTTAACATTTTGAATTCAGTATTACGTATCTATGAATCCTTGTTTAAATGAGTTTGTTGCATTGTAGACTCATTCCCTTAATAGCAAGTGAAGGTATATACCATAATTTAGCCACATTAAATAATCTCGTAAGATGGTACGGACACAAACAGAATGAGCGAACAGGTAGTAGTTAAAATGATGACAAATTGGAAAGAGAAAATCAAGGACAGGAGGGATTGGAGAAATGAACAGCAAGATATAACAACCTATAAAGAAGGAAAGGAAATAGTGGAAGAAGTGGAGAGTAGTGCAGTGTAGTGGAGTGACGCACTAGCCACGTGTAGATAGTCAAGGGAGCCCTATTGGGGCTTCAACTCCTACAGGAGTGTATAGCCTTATATATACATATATACATATATATATATATATATATATATATATATATATATATATATATACGACAAATCGCATGATGTTTCGAAAAACCAAATGTCATTGCTTTAAAACCGCAAGAGGGCGGACTAATACGTTACATGTAAACGGTGATTTGCGTCCTGTGAAATGTAAAGCTGAGAACTTATTTATACACTTAATATATAAGAAGTAGGATGACTTGATTTATTTGTTATTAAAGTACGAAATATACATTTTTTAATGTAACACTAAAATATTAAGAGTGAACTTTAGTCCATCATTGGCCCTCTACTGTGTGACATGAGGTACAACTAGGAGCTATCGATGTTTTTGTAGGTAGAGAGCGGTTTTTTTTTTTAAATTAAGCTCAAATTTTATATTTTTGTGTAGGCTAGAGAACCTTGACCAAGAGCATGCAACGTTTGTCAATCAATTCTTCATTAATGAATTTTTGAACTTGTTGAAGGTTTCATCTAAATGCTCTCGAATATGCAATTAGTCGAGATAAAAGCGAAGCTGCGATGCGATCTAACAATTGCAGTGAAAGGGAAGTATGAGAGCGTTTCAAAACTAGTATAAGAATGCATAATAGATGTTGGCGTAACGGTGTATAAAATAAGGAATCGTGAATATAAACGAAACATTAATTTTTTTAATGCAGTGGATTATCCGAAATAATTTTAAAAAGCTTTATGAGGATGGTTGTATTAATTCTCAACCTTCAAAGGTGGATGAATGATGACAGATAATGAGTTTGTTCAGGAGCAGTTGTGTTTGTAGACAAAGGGCGATAGAGAAATACAGCCGAGGATGGCAGCGACTCTAAGACAGGTGTGGCAACAGCAGCAACATTTTTCGTAGTTGCAAACAGTATCTTTGGCAGACAAGGCAGCACAAACCTGCTTTCACACTCTTCGAAGCAGATAGGCAAAACTCTTAATTATAGACAAAAGCATCAAAATTTACAAATCCAAATGGCATAATATTCAGATTTTTTAAATCGGCAGTCGAACTGCTCGTAAAATTGGAAATTGAAGCGATAAAATGCATATCAAATATAAGCATGGAACTTGAAGGCTTTTAATACGGATTTTGATCGCAATAATATAAGAACTGTTATGAATGTGAACTGTAGGACTGAAGAAATTGTACAGAAAAGTAGAACTTTATTGGATCTATACCATTAATTTAGAAACTTGTTTTTCTTTTGAATTAAATTATCAGACTGGTTTTTGTCATAAGACTTTAAAAAGTGAATGTTTCAGAATAGCATGGAATAATAATGAAAATATTTTATAGATATCATCACTAGGCGAAGGTAATCTGAGGCTGATACTCTATCAATCAGCGAAATAAAATTTGATTTCGCCAATAACTGTCAAATTTAAAAATACTTTCTATAATTTTAATAGAAGTATGTAACTTTAACATACAAATTGTCTCTAACAAACATTTTAATACACTAACAACTAGAATTAATGCTTTGAAAAATTTTTGATAGAACATTCCCAATGATATATACACAAAACCTTGACTTTTGGGGAAATCTCACACATGGCCTCGGAATCCTCTGGGTATTGTGGAAAAATGGTATGCCAACGTGAACCTTAATGTAAAGAAAACAGCACAGTATCAGTTTAAGGACATTGGGCAGGTTAAAACTACCATACCTCTTTAACTACAAATGAGCCAGGAGGCTAAGTATGTTGGAGTAGTCTTGGATGTAAAAACTAACTTTAAACTCTAAAAAGAATTTAAATAAACCAAAAATGAGATATGACAACAAAGCGGCTACTGAATAAAATATGGCGGTTTAAATCACACATGATTTATTAGCTTACTTTTGCTGTGGTAGGATCTATGGATCAGTAGTATAGTAGCTTAAATTTTAAAAATGAAGAGGTCGAATTCTAGAAGCTTTTCACACGTGAAAAAGGATTCATGTAAATTTTACTAAGTCTGCTTTCTGGAGGATGGGGCCTATAGATTTAAATATAGTGGAAACTTGCAAACTAGTTGAGTCTCTGATCACAGCAGGATAACAGAATTTGTTATAGAATCCATTATTTAAAATGAGTAATGACACAATGTAAACCAGGTAAAACTTTTCTTGCAAATTATAGTTGAGACACAAGAGAATGAATTCACTTTCAAAAAAAGGGGTCAGAACCACTTTAATAGTCTTGAACAAGTATTTGGGAGTCAACAGAACCATAATTTTCAGATGACTAAACTGATTAATAAAGAAATTTATTGGACCTGTTAAGATAATGCTAAGAATATCATACAAAAATTTGGTAGACGACTTACTGCGACTAAGAAACAGAGTTGTCATTGTAATGTATACAAGCCAATTAGTCAATTCTATTAAGAGAAGTTTTGGTGAGAAGGTTATTAAACCTTAAACATCTTTTATCCATAATTTTAAGTTATTGGCTTAGTTTTTTATTGTAAGGCTTATAAATTATAAGTTGCAGAATCGATTTTTCATTTAATGCAAGCAGTAAATCAAAAATTCGATATTATTATACATAATCTACTGTACTTAATATATCTTGAAGACTCATGGTGATGGTAGTAGTGTGACGTCTGTCAGTAGTAAGATAGTAATCTACTTGTCTAAGAATGTGTATGTTGTTACTGTTAGCATTATGTATACACGCAAATCATGGCTTCTTGTTACCGCAAACACGGGTACAAATTTTTAGACAAATCATCACTCAAAAACTGAAGGAACATGTTCTGTATGTTGGCAGACTTACAAGATGTATTCCATTGATTTCAATCCATAGAAGAAACTGTATAGCACAGTGTAGGAAACACTAACTAGTGGTGTTGTACATTGTTCAGATTCCTGAGTACATTTGGCGGACATGTAAAAGTAGCTAAGTAACCAAAGGAATATCTGTAAACGAGATTATTTCGATGTGGTCCTGGTTGTACTTTCATACACATCTCCAAATCTTACTGCCCAGATATGGTTGGATGTAATCATTTAAAAATGCGTCTGTTTTCTTCAGAGGACAAGAACACTTGCCCTTCTCTTTATAGATGTTGAAATATTTCGCGAATCAATCTCTGAGCAAAGAAAAGTCTTCCGATTTAAATCCTGTTGAATACGCTTGAGATTTACAAGAGGTTTTTTTTTATCCTTGTTCACTTCAAGAGTTGTGTACAACATTATTGCTAGAGTGAACCTTGGGTCTTTAGGAACAACTCAATAATCTCAAGCTTGTAATATCTGTCATTCCATGCCAAGAATTGTGATTCTAAAAGTTCTTTTTTCTTTGTTCACATTTTTTGTGGTTTTTTGTTTCTCATTGGTTTTAGGTATATTGTGCATTGGGGCTTTAATTTGATTTATATTAAATAGTTGCTTGGTCTAAATTGTTCTGATTTTTAATTTGTAAATATAAGTATAGAATACGTCAGAGGGGTGATAATGGCGGTCGTCTGAGGCGCGATGCTTGCCACATCGCCCCGCATCAGAGAGGGTGCGCGACGACGGGGTAGAGAGAGCGAACATATGAGAGGCTTAACCTCTCAGTTTGCAGGCCGTACTCCGTCATGGTGAGTTAGAGCCATGGAAAAAATAAGGATAGTATGCATAACGTGAGGATGAATTGTATTGTTATGTTTTAAGATAATGACCTATCTTCTACTTTATTACTGTCTTATCTCTACCTGTGTAAGTATTAATAGGAACTAGCAAGAATGCTACACTTTTTTAATGGGCTAAAGTCATATACATGATGACTATCGCTTTGGCTCACGTGTATGTAATTTTGTGCTATTATATAATCCATTTTAAGATGTCTGTCTTATGCTCTACTTTAATAATTTGGTCTCATAGTCTTTGACAGATTAACAACAAATTATAATGATAATTACTGCTGGTTAATAAAAACTCCCAGAAAAGTTGTTCTAGGTTTCTCTACCCATTTGTTAAACACATAAACAGTCACGAATTTTGGAATTGGTTTTTTAGTACTTGAAGACTACCAAAATCCTTTCTTATTAAGCAACAATATCTCTCTCCAATTCGGTCAAGAGGAGTAAAGTTTGGATTTTAGAGTGGCATACATTCCTATTTTGGCTAATGCATTAGTAATCTCATTTATCTTTTCATTCATGTTGTGCTTTATTTTATTCATTGAACAAGTAGCAAATAATGATCCATCTGTTACAGTCCTTGCATGTTGCATGTCAGCTAATTAATTCTAAAATGGTAATGTGAGACATTGTGACGTAAATGGTAATGTGACGTTGCATAGGATGCAATTAGAGTTGTGGTTTTATTATAAGTAAATTGCTTTGTTGAAATGAGTAATGTCTGTTGTATTTAGTATTTTAAATTGACTACACAGTCAATACAATAGGCCGCCTTTGTTTGGCACATAATGGTCTTTTTATTGGACACACAGGTCCTGCCTCTTTGTGTTTATGTTTCTTGAGCTAATATATCGTTTGTTGCTGACATAAATCTCATTTTCTTTTGTTTCCTATCCAGCATACCAATCGTTATTACACACAGAGGCCTTGAGATATTTTTGTTTTTTCTCAGTCTTTATGTGTAGCCTAATTGCAGATTTATAGCTGATCTATCTAACATTCCATACAGTACTCTTGGTGGCCATCATCTTGTTTTTCTTGCTATTGATTTTGAGTAGCAAAGCTGATAATGTGTGCCAACTTTTTCTTTTAGAATTGTAGAATAAAACAATTTTATGTTTCTATAGTGCTTTATCTAAGTATCGCAAAGAGTGGAAACTTGATAAAAGTATAACATTTTTCCTTCATTAGGAGAATAGCACAATGTTTTCTCCTTGGTCAGTTGGTTTTAAAGGATATCTGCCTTATTTTATAAATTAGAAGACGAAAACCAATTTAATGATGTGCTTGTTGGTCTCATAAATGGGTTGTATTTCTCAAGACATATTGCTTAGATATAATTTCAGTTCTTTTTTTTATCTGTATAGGGAAATGTGGATACCATATAAAACGTCTTGGAAAATCACAAATCATTACGATCTAGATTCTATATTTGCTTGGCTTGTTTTGGAATATATATGGAAGGAAGTGGTATGTGTAGGGGAAGACAAATAACGACAGTGAAAAACTCTAAAGCTTAGAAATGAAAAACAGCGAAAGATGGACACAAGTGACAACTCCGTGAACCAAAAAAAACATGGCGAAAAGTTCTGGTACCCATGCTTTCAAGAGGAGTTCAAGAAGACAGATGATATGATGATGGTGATCTAGGAAATTGTGTTCTATACAGTTCTACACATCATTACGATCCAGTGTCTTAGGGATGCATACCCTAAAGCTACATTTTTTCCCAAAACTTGCAACAGTTGATCATTAACTGTAATGTGTTCTCTGAGACTATAATACATTTTGCAACTTTAAATAAATTTATACTATAAATCTCCAGTTGGCTCCAACCTATCAACACTTTGCTATTCTTAGACGCACTTTCTTTGAACATTGAAACACCATATCTTTTTGAAGATAACTCCATAGTGGACAAATCATTGGCTTTTACCATACTTGCCACAAAGAAGGCCAAAAGAATACAAATTTTCTTTCGTTTTGTTGGATAAACAAATTATTCTTTATTAGTAAGCAAGGTGATAAGATCCCTCATTTATATATATTTTTTGGCTTTGGTTTTATGTGGTAATTTATTTAGACATTTCTTCCATAAACTGTTTTCATCTTCTATTCTTCTTCCAAATCAACACCTCCTTTGGCTAAAAACTTATTTTTTTTAAACACTGTCCTGACCCACCTAAATCATTTTATTCACTTTTTGTATCGGTTTTTTAGTCAAGGTCATGTAAATTTTGATCTCTATTCGTCCAGTTCTGCACCAGTTAAAGCTTTACTAGTTGAAGATATGTTTAAGAACGTAAAAATTATACTCAAATGACCAATTGCATCAAAACATTCTTTGTGGACTTACTACATTTCTTCTTTCTACTCTTTATTTAATTTTATGTTGTTCTAATTATATGTCTTTTGTTTAGCTGTCAATGATAAGTTCTATTTACTATATGTTTTTTTTTAAATCTTATTTGCTGTTACTATTTCCAATTTGATATTCCCGGAATTTTTCTCTGGTTTATTCCATTTTGTTTGTTTGCCACAACACTCTTGACTATGGTTATTTTCAGTTTTGCCTTCTACTTTTTTCTCTATTATTTTCCTTCTTCCGTTCTAAATCTAGGAGTTAGTTTCTATAATTTACCTTCATATATAACACCTTGCGCTGCAACTGTTTTTTAAACATTTTTTTCTTTGAACCTCAAAATTTCTATTTTTTAGTTTTCTTTTTTATTTTGTCTTTTCTTAATTTCTACTGATTACTGTTATAATGTCGTTATGGCAACACTGGGATACTAGATTGGAAGGAGGTTGTCAACGTCTGCACGTGTAGGATGTTAATTTGGTATGGGTAGTTGCTCTTTCACATCCTTTCATCAGGAGCATTTCAAATAATCGAACAGCCACTATAGTATAGAGTTGTGATAAAAGAATGAACGATAAAGCAATTTATTTTCTGTCCAAACTACCTCTACCGTTTAGTAGACACATTATCAAGACTCTAGGTGTTTGGGTATTAGAAGACTCGACATTCTCTGTATAGTTTTCTGAGAAACATTCATTTGGTTGTTGAACTATTAAATGTATAGATATTTGGGTAATACTTTCTCTGTTAACCCAGCTTTAGAGACAGATATACGTAGTATGGCAGTAGTTTTAAATTTTGGTTCCATATGACGGATGGTAGCAAGCAAAAATGTTGTATGATATAGAAATGCAATTATTGTCATTCACATTCATAAACATGTAGAGATTAAACATTGGTTGTTAGCGCAATGAGAGCAGATTATGATTATGGAATTGTGTATGAAACTGAATATCCGATTTGATGGCCACCTCTATTAGTGGGGATTCTTATGACTGTGGCATAGAGGTTGGGAAAAATGCACATTGAAGGATGATGACAAAATAGTGCTTTTGCAGCTCTTCCATAGAGAGAAATGGGAGGGGGAAGCATTACCTTCTATTTGTAATCTTTACTGATATACTAAAAATTAATAAGAATCATGAATTTTCTTGTACACTTCTGTTTCCCGATTTATTACTTTAGTTTTAACTTGTAACTTGTATTATTTATCGTTGCAATGACATATTTGCAAAACCTCAATATTTTGCAACGTAGTATCTCAACTTTTAATTTGATTTTGAACTAATTAAGATAAAAAAATATAACAAAGTTTTTGTAACAGGTTTTAAGACGAATTGTTTTAGTGCAAGTGGTCCAGGAAAGGCTTCTTGCGAACCCGGTGGTCGCTGCAGGGCACTGTTTTCGATATGGTGAACATTCATCTGTTCCACGATGCGTCCAACTTTATCGCTATGGAGTCGTTCCCCTCGGTTTACTGCAAGAATCGGCGTCGAGCGCTGGAGTACACGCTGCAGAGATTTCACAATGATTTGTATGGCAAGGCGCCATACTTCATCTTTGGAGATTTTAATTTTCGCACCGACACTGATGGTGTGATAAAGGTATAATCAAATTAAATATTAGCAGTTAATAGTAATTAAAGGGTCCGTTTTAAGAAACTGACGGAAGGACTGACGACAACACGCATTCAAAACAATAAAAGCGGCGACCACACCAAGCTGCAGTACACGGATGATAAGAGTCAGTTGATTTTGACTATTGGTAAAAAGGAGTTTAACCATTTGAAACACCAGACCGTATTTTTGGACAATAGTAACTGTTGGGTAGGTGAACGATGTGTGCAATGTTTAGTTCAGTGTTTTGCGTACTCATTAAAGCCTTGTAGTTGAAGGAATTTGACAAGGAGCTGCAAGCATTTGAAAATCACATAACTGAATTTGATGTTACTTTCCCTCCGACTTATCCATTTGAGGAGAAGGTGTCTGAAGGCACGCAGTACATGATGACTCGATGTCCATCTTGGTGCGATAGGGTATTGCTGAGTCACACAGCCAAGCAGCTGGTGTGCGAGAACAGCAAAATTGAGTATGGGCTTATGGGAACCGACACGTGCATGGGAGACCACAAGGTAGGTTTCGGACTAGATAGACTGACTTAGCTGCATATGTTCTATGAGTTATTTCTCTCTGTATTATTTGTGCAGCCAGTTTATCTGGACTTTCACTTGTTGGTTTCTGAATAAGGTACTTCATGTATAGCTAGTATCTATGGTATTTGTTCCTTTGATTTCGAGAGCTGTGCGGTTTTGCTTTCGTAGTTTTGCATTTTGATTGCCGGGAAGCGATGCCGAGCAGCTCAGAGGCAGCCGTTAAAGTAGCAACCACCTTAGAGTTAAGTTGGAGAGCAGGCTTTATAAACATGGTGACTAATGCGAAGTGTGTGGTTTTCTTTGTCGAACCATCGGACCAAGAAAATAGTACAACTATATATCACTCTAAATTAAAATAAAATTTTAATAATTTAAGCAGTCAGAATAGTTTGGAATTTGAGTTTTTATTCATAAGTGGCTGGGATGATTATCTGGGGAAGAGGGAAGTTATATGTTTGAGTAGTAAGTGCACAATCATCACATAGTTCTGTTTAATTTTGCATTTGGTCAGTTGGAGCTTTGAGTATAGAGAGCCTATTTTTGCAGCAGACCATGAATTAAATAGAATAAATCAAACATAGAGCATGGCCTGGACATGTTCCGTATCATTGCTGGTTGGTATGTCTCCATACATTTCTTTTAGTTTTAAAGTAAACGCTGTATGAATTAGAATCTATTAAAGTTTAAAAATAAACAAAAAGTTGCTTTGTGGGTCTTTACTTTTAGCTTTTTTTTTGTCTTTTGCACTACCAGCACCACAGCTGTAATGTAACATGACAGCTTACAACTAAAACACTACCAGATACACGGGGTTTTCAGTGAGACTTAAACTCTGCCATGCTACATTTAGTAGAGAATCAATTCTTCTTAACCAGTCGACCATGGCTGTAGTCCCATTTTTAACTACTACTAACAACCTTTTCATGGTAGTTCAAAACTAAAATGAGACACAATTTTTAAGAATCACATGTTGGTATGAAGGGTCATTGTACAGTAAGTTTCCATGTTTTATAGTGATACCAATTTTTTATTGAAATTTGGACTCTTTACTATTCTCTTATCAGATTGTAATGTGTAAAAAAACTTCAATTTTGAAGATTCAGACTATCTTATTGTAAGATTGTTGGGGTGCTGAGAGTTTCATAAAAAACAGTTTTGTTGAGATTTTTGTGTTCTGATACATTCTAGTTGATTAATTTTTTTTTTTGGCGCGCGTACAGGCACTGCAGCCTCAAGGGCTTATTGTGCGGACTAATATGCATTTAAATGTTAGGACATTTACACACACCCATGGGTTGAGCGAGACTCGAACTCGCGCATGTCGGGTAGAGGACAGAGGACAGAGGCAACTGCTTGAACCTGCTGAGCCACTGCATTCCTATTCTAGTTGATATTTTTAAAGTTGAATTTAGTTATGTCCTTATGCATTTCTGAGTGATTATTTGTGAACTTATGACATACACCTGATTATAAATTGAGAAACCCATTGTTCAATAGATTTTTTAATTTAATTTCACGTCCAGGTCAATCTTTAAAGTACAAAAACAAGAGAAAGTTTTTATTTGATTGTTCTGTTCATAGTAGCTAATATTTTCAACGAACTTAAAAAGTTCGTTACTGAATTCTATATGTCTGTCGGTCTGTCGGTCCGTCACAAAATTTGAGATTTTTTTAAAATTTGAAAATGGATTCTTATAGGAAATTTTATGCTGATTTCGAATTCGAAATTAAAAAATTTCTATCTCGAATAATTTTCGAAATATTTGACTTCGAATTTCGGGAAAATTTTCGACATTACGATTTTAAATGTGATTCTTATAGGAAATTTTACGCTGAATTTGAAAATGAAGTCAAAAAAATTCTATGTCGAATAATTTTCGAGATATTCGAAAGGTTTTTTTAAGTTCGTTATGGGATTGCTTACAGAGCAATCTCTTCGCTGGTCTCATGTTTTTACTTATGATATGTGTGACTACCCCATTTTGTTTAGTGAAAACTAACAGTGACTCATCTCACCATTTTCTATCAGAAGTTGTGACCTGAACTTCTGTGTTTATGGCACTATATTGTGTATATAGTTAAAACAAAGGAAGAAATACAGAAACAAAAGCAAATCAGGATGTACATTTGTTTTTGAATATTTCAAAAGTTCGTATATCTTACCATTGCTTTTCTTGCTTTTCTTGCTTTCATTTTATGCTCTCAATAGCACTCTCATTACTTTTTATAAGATAGGCGTTTTCAGAACGTCTTTGCATTTTTTTGTTGGTCATCATTCCTTCAGAGCAGATTAATAGTGGTTATAACTATATAGCACCATTGAATAAATAATTATTACAGTCATGTTAATGATTTATATTTTTGTAGTCACTTTAACTTGCCATGATTGTCCATTAAGTTATGAAATAGTTCGTTTGGGTAAGCACTAAGCCTGACTAAGTTTTTTGATATACATGATTTTAAATTTTATGTTTCACTACGGGCATATGCAGATCACTTAATGTGTTGGGGACATACCATGGCGTGTTAACAATTGTTCAAAGCACTTTTTTTGTTATTGTTTTAGTATCTCCATGTTGAATTTGGATGGTATTCCCTGTATGGGAATGCCATAGCCGTGAGGATAACTCTAGATTAACCCGGCGTCATGGGGGTGGAAAAGTGTTACACGGAAGTTGGGGTGGGTCCTGCAGACCCACTGATTGGATACGATTTATATCAGTACTCTTTTAATAAACAAGTAATATTTATTAGGGTATATCTTTTTAGGTATTTAATTAAAGCAATAAAAGAAAAATATCATATAATATTAAGTTTTAATTATATTAATTGAGCATTTTTAAAAAATTAACAAAAAGTCAACAAAAACTTTATCTTCTAGTTAAATGTCTCTATTACTAATTAACAATCAGTATTAATGTTTTAATGGCGCATTTTTATATAAAACTAGTATTTCTTTGGGAAAAAATAACTAAATATCACTTCGCATTATTGTCGTAGCACAGAAAGATACGATATGTTCTAGACAAATGTTTGTTGCAACTCTCGCATGTGTAAGTTGTTTTATGGTCTTTCTTGGCTGAGCACACCTGGCATCTTTTGCGAACATTAGCTTTCTTTGCCGGAGGCTCCCCTGAAGATTCTCCAACAAATTGCCAAATCCTATTATGAAACTCATGGGGTAGGCCTGAAACATGTTGCGAGACCTACGTTTTTTGTGAATAATCTTCGTTTCATATTTGAATTATTATTAATTCTATTTATTATGGCCATTTAATCGCACCTATGTTCAACGAAGCATAAAAAATTATCAATGTCTACTTCTTAGAATTATGACTTATGTTGTATGTAGCGCATAGCTCATCAGCTACATCCACCCCACATTTCGTTGAGTTATAATAGGAATTAATTTCAGGTTTTTGCTTTTCTCCAGTTGATTCATCGACTGTGTCGTCATGGTGTAAGCTAAACATCAGTAAAACAATTTTATTTTTTTAGTAACATGAGAAACAAGCATGATGTCCTTTTGAAAATCAAATCGGGATGTAAAAACTCCAACTCCACGAGTTTTAGTGAATTCCGCCGGGACTTGTCTTTTATTCTTTTGCAGGGTACCAACTGATGTCAACATGTGTTCTTTAAGCAAATGTTGGACTAGTTGTCAAACGTTACATTACGGTTTGTTCTGGAAATAACCTGTACAATACGATCTACAACATCATATGGCTTGTTGCTTACAGAAAAAGGGCCTTCAGGCTGCTTGCCAGGATATATTTCAAGGTTTTTGATGTAAAACTTTTGTGGGACGACCAAATCAATTATCTTTATCACGTATTTAGCTGACTTTGATGGTATGTAGTGCCGAAATTTACATCGGCCTCGGAAAGCTATAAGCATTTCATCAATACTTAGACAATCACTTGATATATAGGTTTTCTTACTTTCTTCTTCATCACACTCTTGATTTGACAGCATAACATCCCAGTTATATTCTTGTAGATTTGATAATATACGCTGTCGTTCTGCTTCGTCTCGATCCATTTTTTTACTACCCACAAACAAACAAATAAAATGAAAAAAAATAATACTGGCAACTAAAAACCATATACAACAATAAAAAAACTGAATATAAAAGCATAAATACATTTAAAGGAATTAAAATCATATGTATGCAAAATGGCGCAAAATTGTTACATTAAACGCGGGGAAGGGTCTCATTTACCTTTTTTAATTTTGAGCATGTGTAACTCCCAGTGCGATCGCCACTAGACTAATGTGTTGCCTGCAACGCTTAGAACGATTCAACAGCTTCAGCTACTGAGAAGAATGGCAACGTCGCACGCGTATTAACCGAATTTTAAGCATAATAAAATATGCCGGGTCTCACAAACCCAACCCCCATGACGCCAGCTTAATAATTTATTATCTAAAGATAATTTGGATTATATTCGAATCATCCAGTTCGTTGCTTGCTAAATTTCAGAGTAAATTGTGCATTTATCTTAATTCTCCAAGCCACCGTTATTTTGCAGATCCCAATTTTGCATGGGAAGCTATGACAACCATATTGGCAGTAAAAGCTGCTGTTGTAGTTGAAGTTAACATTGTCAGATCGTCCTGAGCAATATTGGGATGTATAGTTTGGTCTATTATAAAAAAGTGTCTTTGTGATATTTAAGATTATATTAAGTTTATATGATGTATTTTTTTAATTTGTAACATAGTTCGAAGTGCCATATCTCTTGGGAAGCATGTTCTGTAATGAATCCAAAAATACTGTAGAACATCTTTTCAAGATCTTTATGGGTTTTATCCATCACCCTATATACTTGTTCGATTGTTCTATGTTGATCAAAGAAACTAAATTGGTGGTTTGGAATTGGATTTTAATAATCTAAGATAGGTTTTATTTTTACAAAATTAGTTCCTCTAACAGTTTGGAAAACATCAAAAGTAGTCTGATGGATCTCTATGAAGTTATTTTACTTGCTGGCTTGCTTGATTTTGGTACCATGGGTATTTTAGTGTTTATCTGTTTTTTTTATATTACTTCATTTACTTCCTCTGGTGGTAATGGCTTAAGTGATAAATTCATTTAGAATGGACTTCCTCAATAGTTTAGAATTTATTTTTGTGCGTCGGAGCATTGGTAGAAAAAGAGTTTAAAGACATTGGTTAAGGGATTGACAAAAGCAGTCACATCGTCTTTACTCTTTATATAGCTTGTTGGAGAAGGAGTTTCTTTAATTGTTTAGTAACTTTATTCAGTTCTATTTTGTTGGAGTGATGTAGTAATTTACCAACAAGTTCTAAGTTGTCGTTTTTCTGCTACTTTTTTAGGAGAATAGGACTTTGTTTTTAGAATTATTTTAGAATAGGGAACTAGGTGAATGTTACTATTGCTAATTTGCGTCGTTAGTTTTTAGGGGAACATCTAGATCTACTAAGTATTCAAGTCTATTTCAGAAATACTTCCAGTCCCTATATTCGTTGCGAAATGAATATTATGTTTCGTTTTAACTGCAGTTACGTGCAAAGTTGTAGTAATTGAGTGATCTGCTAACTCAAGTGAGACTTGATTTCATATTGATGAGTGCTTAAGCTATTTGTGATGTGAAGTCAATGAAATCTTAGATTTTCCTGTGATTTGTGGGCTACTAGGGTTTGGAACTAATTGTTTTCTTTATGTGTCAATTGGTAGTTGCGGTCTGTTGGATCTTGTTACGCATAAAGCTTTCTGCTAAAAATTTTTATTACTAGGAATCTGTTGATAAATGTAACCTTTTTGTGTGATTATATATTTAGGTGGATAATACACTGTCAAAACTTATGTTGAGCCTTTTGTGTGATTACTTGCGTTGAATATTGTTTCAAAGTATTACAATTGGTTCACTATGAACCATTTGGACAATTTGTATTGTAGATATTATATTTTGGAAACTTGATAAAACCTTTGTGTTACAAAATGTTTTATTATATATTTTAATTTGTCCATGTCGTTCATCGATTTTATTGCAACATTTGGTGCTGTGAATCTCTAGCGTTGTGGATGATTTCAACTGGATGGAGTTTTGTTTTTCAGCATTTGTAGTTTCCGGTACTATTTTTGAATGGGCATAAGTTCTTTTATGGTATCTTTTTTAGTTTTGGATAGTTTTTCCTACAGTTGCTTGTATATGTTGCAACCTCTGTAGTGGACAGAGCAGTACTATAGGAGTTCACACAATCAACTTTGTCATCTTTGGATTTCTTTGAGCTCTACTGAATTATTAAATTTAATACATCTGAGTTTATGTTAGTAATTCTTTATATATCTACAGCATCATTATTTTGTGTATTGGGGTGTCATATTTTTGGTAATCCCATGTCTAATATTTCCGATATTTATTGATTGATTATTACTTTAAGGTTTCTTTTTTGTTTGAGTATTTCATAGAGTAAGTTCTTTGACAATGGTAGTGCATTTCAGTTGTTTTGCTCAAAATCGTAATTTGCTTGTTTCTTTTGGAGTAAATTGTCTTTGGTGATCCTATTTAGAGGCTTCTTTGAAGGATCTTTCGGGTAGGTTCCTTGATATCTGAATGATTAGCTCTCAATACTTTCTATATTAAATCAAACCTTTTAGAGCTTTTTGTTATTTCTCTAAATCAGTTTTGTTTTTTTAAGTTTGTATAATTTCAAGGCTTTTCTCTAGGTTTCTATTTTGTTTCTTATTAGCCACTGTTTTTCACTCATTATTTTATTTATGGTATGATGATTCTCTATAAATGGAAATCGGGTTATTAGTTGAGTTAGTTACGGGTTGTAAGCATGAGTAAGTAGAAAAACTGTGTTGCTTAATTGAGTAAGGATGCATTTCTTCAGACTTGATTGTACATTGGTTGGCGTGTTAGTTGCTATTGGGTTGCTGAACCTTTAAAACAGTAATTATTTCGTTGACTGCGAGACAGCCTTCTGCATTTATTGCATTTAAGATTAGAGATATCAGTTAGCACTTACATAACTCCTGGCTTGCCTCATCACCGAGTCATTTGTCGCTGCAACTACCGATCAGGTGTCAAGGTTCAATTTGTTGTTTTGTTTAGTTCGTGCTTCCATCATAGGAACCAATTAAATATAAATAAAGTTTTATTCCAAAAGTATCCGTCTTTCTTTTTTATTTCCCTTTTCCACGATCTAAATTTTTTGTTATGAAAGTTTTCTCCCTTTGTGTGAAAAGGTGCCAAAAAAGTGTGACGGGTAAGGTAGAAGTTCTTTTGTGGAAACTAGTGGCCATTGTTTTTCTTATTTTTGCTGTATATGGCCTGGTCAATCTTAGGCGAGTGCTTTTAGGCCTCACCCATGAGTTGTAACGCTCAAGCTTGTGGATGTTTGTGGCATTGTAACCTTGAGTCTCAGAATTAAGTTTAGTGTTTAAGTTAGTAGTGTCAGGAAGTGCAAAAAATAAATAAATGTGACCAGGCATTGTGCTGACGGAAAAATCGTTTTCTAATGTTGCTTTCCTATGGGTTAACCTTGAATTCAGATGTACTGATAGCCTTCCTCCATTTGGTCAATTGGATTTTGCCATAAATAGCTTGGAATTTTTTTATGACTATTACTAGTAAAAACACCTCAAGTTGCTGTGTTGTACTTATTTTTCATTGGCTGGCTCTGTGGCTGAACAACAGGGGTTTTTAAGGAATTTTATTTAAATCTAGTTTGATAGTCTCATTGAGGTCTGATGTTCTACAAGAATGGGAAGCATCTTTAAAAGTTTCAAGTAGTTGATATAGGCTGGTTCTGGCCCAAACGTGTCTCAACACGTTTAGGTTTGCAACTCGGCTAAGCAGCCCCCCCCCCGTGGGTCAGACCGCATCAAAACCGCTTGAAGGGGGGGGGCTACTTAGTCGAGTTGCACACCACAGCGCCCTCTAGCGGAGGGGGGAACTGTTTAGCCGAGTTGCAAACCTAAACGTGTTGAGACACGTTTGGGCCAGAACCGGCCTATATCAACTATTGTTTCATTTAATTAAAAATTTCTGAAACCACTCAGTTTATTATGTAAAAAAAAAGGAAATGCTTTGAGTGGCTTCTGGTACCTAAATTGAATTTGTAAAAAAAGTTCAATAGTTAACTTTGACCCGCCCATAGTGGAATAATTTTTTCAAAACTTTTACTGATTAATTTATGTATTATATACCAATACATTCTCTGTCAAATGAGCTTTTGTTTAAGCACATGGAATTGGCATGAATTTTCTTGGATACCTGCTACTTACTTCTTGGTTCCACATCCCTTGAAGGACTTGTTATAAAGGCCTGGATTTAAAGAATTTTCTTTTCACTTTCTAGATCTACCATTTTCTTACCTTTCTTTCCATGTTTCTTTTGAAGTTTACCTGCCTTAAAACAGTAAACTGTGATTTTGCTTGTGATGTATGGGTTCTTAAAAAGTTTGGCTTCATCCTCCGTACGCAATTTTTTAAATTAAGCAACTTGTATTATCTGCAAGTTTTATTAAATCTGTCACAGGGCCGGCTTAGTAGAATGTTCTTCACATGGACCTTGTAACAAAAATCATATTTGAATGTTTCCATATGTAACTTTTTTATAGTAATTCAATACTATTGTGAAGAATGAAGATATCGATTGGTGAGTGAAACAAATTGTAATTGTAAAATGTGTGCTAACACATTAGGCTGTTAAAATAAGAACTATTTTGGGTGAGATTTTAAGATTAGGTTGCATGAGGTGATGGTTTTATCACCTTAAATAGAAGTTAAATTTGCTGTCATTCCAATCACCATATTATTGCTAGAATGGAGCTCCATTTTTGGGATTTCAAGAACCAAGAGGCCATGTCTTCATTACTATAGTTCTGATTGACTGGCATTTTGATTTCTAGGAACTTTCCAACAAATATTCGTAGCTCAGTGTTTTGTTCTTTGTTATTTGTGCTTTTTCTTCTGATAAAATGTTTTTCCTTTTACTTTGGTTCTGCGTTTAGGCATTTCATATCCCACAAGTTAAGAATTACTGCCATAATATAATTTGGCCTTAAGTCTTCAATTTGGTTTGCAGCCATGAGGTCTTTCTAGTCTTCAAATAAAACTCTTTAATATAGGTGTTAATATATCCAAGCTATTCACTACCTGATTGTGGAGATTTAATTGATGCATATTTTCTGACGCAGATCTATATAGTATTTGGTGCCGGTGACGTCCTCAATGTTTGCGCCATCACCTAGGAGGTGCTTGCTTTGATTTATGTGGGCTGTATTTTGGAGGGGCCTTTTTACTAGTCATATGTTAAGGAATGTTGTAGTTGCTCTTTTTGAGAAATTAAGATGATTCTGCATCTTATTTGCACACCACTCAGAGTAATTGTATTTTTTGGTGCGTTTCCGAGTTGTTACTAGACATATATGGTACGGTACCCAAAACAGGTACTATTAAGTCTATTGAGATTTTATTTACACAATCAAATCCTTTTGCTTCTCTTTCTTATTTCCTTGACTTCATTCTCGTCGTCCTTACTCTTTGACCATTGGTTCTAGTTTGTAGTGTAATTGTTTTGTATGTGTAATTTGTGACTTGTAATAGGCTCGTTAGTAATTATTGAAAAATAATCTCAGTCTGTTGGTACTTTACTTTGTTTATTACTTCTCCAGTTTTCCCGATCATTCTACAACTTTTCTCTTAGGCTACTTTAATGGTTTAACGCTGTCTTTCTTCTTGATCTTTATGTTTTTGTTTTTTCTTCTTCATCTTTATGTTTTTGGTTTTTCTTTATTCATTGTCTGGGAATGGTTTTCACATATTTTGGTCATTAAGAAATAATCTGCAACTGAATTGTTATACTTATGTAGTATGATGCCTTCATAATGAAATGTAACATTATTTTTCATTTGTTATTCTGTTTCCATGAATATCTCTAACACTCTTACCGTAGTTTCCAAGGCTGTTATTTATTTTGTTCTTGTTTTAGATCCTCTTCTTGTATTGTTTTCTTCATTTCTATAGCCCATAATATTTCAATTTTTGCTTTTATTTGGTCAAATATTTTTTCCACCTTCAGACTCAAGTTCTGTTTATTTTTGTTGTTTTCTGTTATTGAGTAGTGGTGCTTTTCAATTTTTTATTTTTCTTGTCTCTGTAGTTTCTTCTGCTTTAGTTCCAAACCCACATGTACTGTATCCTTTTATTCTGCTGTGCTTTTTCTTTTGTTCTGTTGTTGTTTTAATCAAGATATGCAATGTTATCCCGCTCAGGTTGTTTTTTTAGCTAGTGATTGTTCGTCTTACTATTTATTAAGTTTTACCATCATTATCTGTTTTCCTTCTTCTCATTTGATTGAATGCAGAATGACCTGATAATTTTACACCCTTATCTTGTTCAACGAATGTCTCCAGCTCTTCTTTTACATTTTTTTTTTGTTTAAATATTGCATATTTTATTATTACAACGTTTTCCTTTTTCTCTTCTCAATTTTTTTGTACTTTCTATTTTGATATTTTCATTTACTTTTTTCATTCTCCGTTATCTTCTCAGGTTCTTTTGAGTTTCATGAACTATTCAGTTCTTTTTAGTTTTAATTGGGATTATGTTCGTTTTTTTTTGCTCTTAAAATTGTTGCTTTGAGTTATTTTTATTTAATTTGATCAAGTTTATTATCTAAGATTCTAATTTAAAGTTTGAAATGTCTTCATACTCCTATTAAGATCACGCGCTTTCTTAATTTAGCTGATGATGTTTATGTTTCTGCGAAATTTAGTTTTCACTAGTTACTAATTTCATGCATTAAAATTTTATAGGTGGAAATATTAATATTTTGCAAAATATAATGATGTCTACTGGGTTGTTTATAATAAATTTCCTCCTGATGGATCTGCCAAGAAAACCACGCACTACGATGTACTTAATTTAATAGAAGTTTATGTTTATTTTGCAGCCTGTTTATCTGCGCATAGACTTGATAGGGAATGCAGGTACTATTAAATGTTGTTCGCACGCACCCCATGAATGCTTACCCGCATTATGCCGTTGTTGCCAGTCGTTTGCTTCTGTTACAATTAACGTAATTGACATGAGTGATTACTTAGTTAACACTAGAAAGAGTTTTGACAACATAACAGTAGATTCCAACTTTTTGCATGAGCCTATTACTAGGGACATGTTAATGCACGAGCCTTACACGCCGGAAAGCGTGGAGTCGCACTCGCCGACCGCAGAGAAGGCGGACCCAGCACCCAAAAAGCGCAACTCCGTGTCGCCGCACGAGCTCAAGACGAAGCTGGAGGACATCTTGAGGATAGAGAACGCAAAGTCGCAGCGGTTTTTGATGAAGCGCTCCACCTCGCAGTTTATAGCCAAAGATAGCCCGAAGATCCAGTTCCGGGATAGGGCGATGAGCGAGGGGCCTCGGAAGGGGCGGACGTACCTGAAGCCGGACGCCAGCATGCTGTCGGTGCGGCTGCAGAGCCACCACAGCTCCAGCGACGAGGATTGGTTCGAGTTTGACGAGATGCTGGAGCTGAAAGACGGGCTTGGGCAAAACAGGGACGAAAACGAGGTGGAGCGGATGGTGATCGACGTTGACGAGGGCTACTTGCAGAGCGAGATCAGGGAGTTCCCGAAGAAAGGGAAAATTGCTGAAAGTAAACGCATGAAAAATAAAGTGGCTTGCTGCAATGTTTTGTGATGTGTAGTTTTCTTTTAAGTTTTTAGTTATTGTATGATGTGTATGTACGTATATTATTTAGTCAATGCTTGATGCAGCAAAATCCCATTGTTGAAAGAACGGGGACGAGGTGTCTTACCAAGATACGTATGAACACGACGTCAAGTATAATGAAAAAAATTTTTTATACAAATTCATTTGACATGTTTGTTGATTTAGTTAATAGTGATTTATTGTTTTACACAATTTTGACTCGTAATTGATTATGTATCATTAGTTATTTAGGGTGGGACAAAAAACAATTGAATTTAAGTTTTATATTGTTACTGTATGACAGAACAATTTTTAAAAATAATACTCGCGATAGGGGGGTTGGTTATGAGAATTTCACGATTATTGAAATAAAATGAATATCATGGCGGAAATACAATCTTTGCATTTCTTGTCTGTTAAAAAAATTATCCGCCCCACTGATTCACTAGTTAAAACCTCCAGACTAAACTATTGGAAAATCCAGAACACTGATTCCAAATCGTTTGCGTTTGTCATTATCAATGATACTACCTACTCGTACTACAGGATACTATAAGGCGTTATGAATTTTTGATGTACAAGTTGTTGTATAAGCTCAACAAAAACTTTGACATAGCCGATTGAGTACATAAGGGCATTACTCCTTTAAATATAAAACTTTATTTCAGTCATTTTCTAGTCTGTTGTTGGGTGTAATTTCATTTAGTACATTCTCTGTCTACCTAATGTGGATTTTTTGACAGTCGTGGCTGTTTTGATTGTTAACATGAGCAGGTAAATGAAACCAAGCCTCGTCAAAAAATAAAATACTCACTGATACAGCTTTGTGAATTTAGTAATTAACTAGCGCATTCTATTACGATATGATCTGTATCAGAAAACCGCTCCATCTATCTATATAAAACAAAGTGTAACGATGTATGTCTGCAGATCATGCCAAAACGGCCAAACCAAATCAAATGATTTTTGGTATGATTACTGGCCTTGGTCCTCTCAATATCTGTAGATATCTGTGTGATGAGATAATTGACCATCAAGAAGTTTATTTAATTGCAATGGGAGCGGCCGGCCATTTACATTGTTGCGAGCTCACGCCAACCAAGCTATCCATTGTTAAGCATCCAAATATGGAGTAACAACCACCAGGCAACCAGGTGAAATTATTTATTTCAAAAAATAAATTTCTCCCAAAAATCTGACCCCTGCATAGTGGGGCGAACATGGCTAGTCAGTGATAAACCTACTGTCGGTGCAAACGTAAATGGGAAGGAAGAACAAAGAAAAGAAGGAAATTGATAGTCGTCTTCTGTTTAGGGACTCACAAATCCGAGAGGTTTTTAATTTTGCATACTATAAATGGCACAGTGACTTTTTGTTCTCTCCGTATGTTAATCTTCAGATGGTCTCCAAAGTTTATGAAACTGCACATCAAGTTTACAGTAAAGATTCAAGTCTTCTTAAAGACTTTACTGTTAACGTTCAGGATTCCACCTCATAAAGAACTGTAAAAATAGCAGCAGAGTAAATGAATTTTTGTTCTTAGTGTTCTATGGCTTTTGAATAGCTTATCCATCTTAGTAAACATTGCTTTTTTTTCTCTATTCTTTGTTTTATCTCAACTGAGTAGTCTCACTGGCTGTTGATATTGGTGCCAAGTAGTTTAATTTGGTAGCTCCTGTCATGTATTGTTGGCTGACCATTAGTGGTCCAAGTAATACAAGACCTTTGCTAATGATCATGTATTTTCATGAGGTTGAATTCTAGGCCATAGAGCTGACTGACTTCCACTATGTTTCAGACAAGTCTGCAGGCAGCTGAGATTGTCCGCAAGATTCTTCTAGCGCTTTTATCTTAATTTGCTCGGACTAAACATTGAAGATTAAGAGAAATAATATGCAACTTGCTTCACAAGTTTATTGCAATCTCTTCAGTTAACCGGTACTCTAATTTAACTTAATGTTAGATGATTCCAAGATCTTTGTCATCCAGATCCATTATTTATAAGATCGAGTTTATCATATTTGACTCTGTGTAATGCTTTCTGATAATCTATAAAACATATATATCACAATTAATATTCCTACATCGTTGAAGAAGAACTTGGGTTGCGAAAAGCGCTTTTCTAGTCATTGGAATATTTCTAAAATCAAACTGTATAGGGGTAAGATTTTTTAAAAATCCTTTTATGAATGATTTTTAGGAAAGTTTTCAGCAAGTGACTCATAGGGCATATGATCTTCACATTTTTCGCACCATTTTTCTTGGGTGGGGTTATGAAAGTAGACTTTGACCATCTTTGTTGTATTATTCATGTGTTGTAGATGATGTTAAATATCTATGTAAGCACAATAAGGGTTGCAGTGCTCTCGGAGACATAGATCAAACGGCTTTCGACAAACAAAAAAGCCAGTTTATCTCTTCGTCATCCATGATTTTTGAAATTTCTGACTAAATTTCCTTGGCTGCAGATTTCCCTTTGTTAATATATTTATAATTGGAGGTCCAGTGTTGAAAATTTCATCTCCATCGTCTGCAAACGTCTCTTTGACATATATCCTCCAAGCATTTCTCTTTCCTTTGTTCAGTATAAGGTCGCTGTAGTCATCTACCAATCGTCCAGAGCTCTTAGATATATACAATCCTACTGCCACCCTAACTGCTTTATAATTAACAAATTATGTTTACATTCTAGGCCTTCTACTTCATCACATTCATCCTCTAATATCTTGTTTGTGGTCTTTCTAATAACTCTTTTTATTTGTGTATCCATCATGATGTTAGTCATCCAAGATTTTTCCTTACAAGCTTTTTAAGCTCCTCTTTTCCCTATGATACTCATTTTCGTATGTTTCTGTACTTCGTGTCTTATTTCATAGTTTTTTTTTTTTTTTGGTAACTTCTAGCCAGAGTTTTGCAACTTTAAGATCAGATATAATATTAGTTTCAAGCTACGTTTTTATCGAATTACTATATCTTTTGTTGATCATAAGTTTGATTTTGACGATATGGGTTTTCTGTGTATATAAACGTCTTGAAGAACGTATTGGTGACTACTACATGCTCCTCTGTTCACAAGCGTTCAGTCCATCAGTTTCCCAGTCCGAAAAGACCTACGACTTCCTTGTCTCCCTTGGCTTATTTTCGTATTGAAGTCATTCATGACCAGTATTATCTTATTTTTATGAACTTTTTCTAGGATCTTCTCGAGGTCGTTTTAAAATGTCTTTATTTCTGCTTCAGATTTAGACAAGATTTCATATAGACTTGAATGATGTGGTCTTAACAGGGGATATATCAAGTTATATGTATAATAGCCAATTAGATATGGGAACAAAGTTATTGGTACACTGACCAATGAACCTATCCATCAGTTCCGGTCACTCATCTCATGTATTCTTCACCATATTTTGATATATTTCACCAAAGTTTGATAAACTTATTGAACCCTAAAATAGAAGATTAAAAAGGTCATGCCCTTTATTAGCAAATACTAAAAGTTCCGCTTTTGATTGTTTTAATTTGTTTTGCAAAATGACTGAAATGAAAAATATTTTGTCATACTTTATTACACAAAATTACTTTTTAAGGGCGCGCCAAAAAATAAATCCTAATTTTTCGACGAGGGGGTTTTGCTGTCTGCATTATACTTGTTTACAGTTTTTTAGAAAATGGCGGCTTCGGTGTGTCAAGATTGCAAAATATTTGACGATCAGGTTTTGTTTTATTAAATAGTTTTCATTTGTTATTTGGTCAGTGTTCCCAACGTAAGTTTTTTAGCATAATCATCACAAACCCATCAATTTTTGTGTAGATTTATTTATCACAACAATTTGTGGTAGATAGAGAGTGAGACTATACTGTTGTCGGCCACTTTCTAAAAAATGGACGTAGAGTAGACCTCGGGGGTGAATCGAACCATGAACGACTCGATTTACCCCACCAAGCGTAGTTTCCAGTTTTGCATTTGTTAAAGCGCGAGTATCTACCATGTGAACGTATCGCTGTTTGCACTGGTGTGTGGTGAGTCCTATTAAGTTACTTTTTTTTAATGGCAGGCCTCAGCGTTAGTGCAATGAACACTTTGAATACCTCAGAAAGCAAAGCACCAAAACCGGAAGACATAATCGCCCCCAATGCCATAACGAGGTACATTTGCATAAAAAACATAGGCGACCCAGTAAAGATCTTTCGGGAAACTGCAGTGTAAAGTATTAGCGTCGATGTATGTGTTAGATGTTACTGACCTGTGGCCACCGGCCGCAGGCACCGTAGTCGTACTTTGTCCATATTGTATGGTACAAAATATTCCCTCAATTGAAGTCTATAGGTGTGTAAGTGTTTGTTAAAATGTTGCTGATCGTCAGCGTCTTCAGTCGCAAGATAGTTGCTGAAAGCTGCAGTGGGTAATCAGAAAGTAGTAAAAATAAGTCTGCCATATCAAATAGCTACGTCCAAACAAAATTAGAGTGTTTGTGGTTGTCAATAAACAAATGAATATTATAATAATAGATAAGGGTGCATTGACATTTGTAGAGACCTAGGAATTGTGTACTTTTGGTAATTTTGTACTCCGACTTCTGAAATGATTCATATCACAGGCCCAAGACCTTTTACGTAACCGATTTTTATTTTTCCATATCTTTCTTATCTCTTAATTTTTCTTGCTTTGGCTACCTCACTTCAAAATTTATTTTTACAACTTTGAGGCCAAGTATTTAAATAAACCAAAAATCTTTGGTTTTTTAAATTTGAATTAAGGAAAAAATGTTCTATGCGAAGTAGGTTATGTTAATTATATCTTTTCCCACTTTTTGTGTTTTGCTTTTTTCTCATTCCATTCACGTTCATATGTTTCCTCATACTATAGTGCTAGGGTAGACTCATTTGTTTTTTTATTATCTATTGTTTCATTTTACTTTTTCTCGAATGCAGTTTGATTCATTATGGTGCTTTCCAATGATGCTTTAATAAACCCTCAAAATTTTTGTAGTCAAGTCTGTTTACGAATTTTTGTTTAATATCCCTGAGCAGCAGTTTTTTTGAGAGCCCGTAAACGAAAGTAGTGAAACGACAATCTCATAGTAATAAGCTCAAAAAAAAACTTCCTATATTTTATAGATCATACCTAGTCTGCTAAACTATGAGCTATTTATTCTTCTAAAATCTTCCTAATTTCTTTACCTCATATTTCATTTTTTAAATTTCCGTTTTTGTGTCTTCATACAAAGTGGTGTCATTTTAGTGAAGGTATCATTCATGTCCCAATTTATTGGATATTAAAGGAAGTTTAGGCTTAGCTAATCACACACGGTTCAGATTGGTATATTTTGCATTAAAGCAAGTCTTCTCAATGTCCTTGATTAGATCTTGCATTTCCTGAACGGGGTTGCCGTTTTGTCAGTTTGGATATTACTGTAGTTGTTCTGTATTATTAAGGGCGTGATTCATCTAATAAAAATAAACCTTCCTAAGTTGAGTTAGAAGCTGGTAAACAATATTTCTTATTGTTGGGTTTGGCACCAATTTAGTCCTCCATTCATCTAGCAATAGTCTAGGACCACATTTTCACATTCCGAAGATTTGGTAGCACTTTTGGCTGCTAGCCAGTGTAAGATCATGAAACTGTGTGGAGGGTTATATGATCAACTAGGTCATTTATAATTAGTACAATCAACTTCAAGATTGACTTTACCTAGACTTCAACCAAAAGTTGTTACCTCTATTATCTTCCTTATTGACCTATTGGTGCATTTCGTTAGTTGGATTGATCAAATTCGTTCTCCGGCTCCTAAAATTGAATTGTGGATTGATTTACAATTTTGCTTTCTAATGGATTTTGTTACACACTGCCAACCATTAGTGGTTTCAGCAGTAACAGGCCTACCTCTTGCAGTATTTATAATTGGTGCTGATAACTATAAATTATCTTCATTCTCATCCTATTTTCGGTTTAGACATGCCCTCCATTATTTCATTCTTGGTTATTATGAGAATCACCAAAACTGCCAATTTTAGCGCCATGGTGGTTTCGGTCAGTGGTAACTTTTAGGTTTATGTTGGTGAACTGATTAGATGCATAACAAAACGGAGGCACAATGACGTCTGTGCGGGAGTTGTAATAAGTTGAAGTGCTCGGTATATCTTATATTTCTAATATGACAAACTGTGGGTCTTTTCTCTTAAGTAGAATGGATGAAAGTGTCGAAGAAATCCTAACGACGAAGTGATAACGATTAAATTTAAATGTTGTTTTTGTGTATTCATTGATTAAATAAGCAATACTTTGTTATTAGGATGCAGATTTCAAAGGTAGAGTTGAACCTCATCCATGAGATAGTCGTCTACCATACCCACATATATTTCTGTTTAAAACCAAACCAAGCCACCGGGTGTCTTAAAAATGTTTGGTTGAAAGGCTATCACAGTGGTGCCCTAATAGTTTACCCTGTAGAAATAAAATACTGTATGGCGTTGACGTTTTGTAGATTTTCATTTACTGTCAAGTTGTTGGTAATTTGAATAAGTGTTAAAACATCAAATCACTAAGTAGAATCTGAAAACCGAAATCATCAGTAGATCTGGTGCTCAAGTGAAGAAGAAAGTATTTAGTACTGCGACAATGAGATTGTCAGTCTTAAGGATGTGGTGAAAAGAACTAGAAGTGTTTTGTTCCATGCGCATCATTTAGAAATTATAGATTTTGCTTTTGGAAGAAGATGCAAGTGTGTTACTTCAGGTGTTGTGTGTTTAAATATACTGTAACAGGTATCAAGATTGCTCTGTATTATTATATTATTTATTAATATAGAGGTTTTGATTATCAATTCCCCTTTAGCAACTAGTCATACTGAGCAATCTAGTTGTTTTTACACCTTGGTTTCTGTATTTACTTGAAGCTCATGTTTTTGTAAGTTTTCAATGAAAGTAATGAGTCTAAATGTTGACTATCCTGTCACCAGATACTTCCCTACTTTTGTTCTTGAAACCTACCGAAAATTTGTTTTAAATGTATGACGTTCTTTTCTTCCCATTTTCGTAGGGCTTTATCATTTTTTTATAATAAGACCTAGTTATCTCTTTGAGTCTCTCTTCCAACTCAGAGTAGATCTAAGTTTGCTAATCAAAACATCATTTTGGGAGACGGTAAACCGAGTCTTAAAATTAAGCAGCAATTACCTCGAATCAAAATTTCTGATTACCTCTGTAGACTAAAATAATTGTACTTATGCCAAGTACATACTCAAATCAAAAGCGAAGGGCTACTTAAATACATAAATGTTAAATGTGTGCTAGTCAGAACTGTTATAGTTTTACTATGTTATAGTTGTTATAATTGTCCGCATTTGCTTGTCCTGCCCGAATTTTGATACACGGAAACTTTGGAGCGTACTTATGTTAGGCTGCCGGAATCCCAAGCGAATGCGGGAGACTTTCCCTGTTCCGTGTCACCAAACGTATACTTGTAAACTGTTACGAATTAGACCAAAGGCTAAATAGTGTACGGGGCAACTAAAAGTGGCCCTGGCGGTTGAGCTGCCGAGGGGCGGCCGGCCATTTCTAGTTACCCCACATAAACTTAATGTTCTCGGCCATGAATGGTAGGCTAGAGTAATCATGTCGAAGAATCTGGGTGTATTTTAATCGAAATAAATACGTACGTATAATGTTTTATTGTATAAACTTATAAGACTGCAAAATATACATTTTTTGGCAATTTTTGTTTATGTACAGTTTGCATCATCAAAATTAAACCGAAACAGTACAAAGTCTGCTTTAAAAACTATATTTACCCCGCACACATTCAACATTCACACATTAATATACGCAGACAGATAGCTCTTAACGTATTTCTCTGAAGGTAATTTGACATGCTATATGCAAACAAACTACAGTCAACATGGTACGATAGAATTATTTACACACTCGAGAACTATTAAAAATATATCTATTACAATGTAAATAACATTGCACAATTAACGCCCAATAATTTTTACACCAACAAGGAATAGAAAGTAAAGGATACCGTTACCAGTGATGTTGCCGACGTAGCAAACAGGCACAGGAAGAGCGAATCAGGAACCAAAAGCAAACGGTAATATAATAAATAACAATAAAACTTATGATCTATTCACTCAATATCAGTCAAGGCGAACAGAAATTAGTAAAACCTCTTCCTGCTCTGCTCTTGTTGCTTTTGATAGAACATAATTCCGATGACGACGCATGCAACCAGCGCAATGCATCCTATTAACATTAGAAGAAAGATTTTAATGCCCGACAAGGAGGAAGGCTTCGGATCTTCTGTGTGGTCTCTTGGCGGTTCAAAGAATGTTGCCGATGGCATGATTCCGGATCGGTCCTCGTTAGTCTGAGGCTTTTTAAAATGACATGTCAGATATGTATGCCTTATAAAAACAAATTTTTCTTACATCATCAGGAAGATCTAGTTCATACAAGCGGATTGATAATATATCATGGTTATCTGATAGATCGCCCGTTGTAGCACTAATTCCAAAGTAATATCCGGTGGGTAGTTTCACACCTCGAACTTGAAAACATTCTTTCCATGCTGCTTTATTTTCTATGTCCGTAGATACTGAAAAGACATTAAACTAAAATAACGGTACATAAAGATAAAGCACATACCTGTTAGCACGTCTCGCTCATATTTTATAGATATGTGAGTGTCATAATCTACATTCCTAAACTTCGCTTCGCAACCAGCCAATTGTGTGTGAGTGCCGTCTCTGTCATGATCATAATGCAGAGTGCCATTATTCACCATTGCAGATACATAGGGGTGTTGATGCTGCAGCAACATTCAAACTGATTTATGCAAATCTACAAAAATAATGACGAATATTTACGTTATGCGGCCCGTTGTGATTACTGTACGTGTCCAGGATGACGGCCAATCCGTGGAAGTAGTCGCTGCTCCCAAAAACTGGCCCTTCTTGCATCCTGTCTTTAGAGTACCAAATGGCCAGGCCGTCGCCGAATAAGTCTTTTCCCTTGCCGTGCACCTTGAAGTGCACTTGCAAATCCCAGTTCTTTACATTCACCGGCTGTGACAAATAACCACTGCGACTAGAAGTTTCTACACCACTTTCGTGTTCCCACTTACGACAGAGTTCCAAATAGCGCCTCTTTTCGACTGCGAGTCAGCCGTTACCCGGATGTAGTTGTTGGTGACCATCGTGCTACCGGTGAAATCCCAGAATGGAATGGACATCCCCGAGCCTTAAATTCGGATAGTTTCATTCAAATTGGGTGGCGTGCAAAGTCCTGCCACTCACCTTGATAGGGTTTGATTAGAGAGTGCTCCCTCTTCATGTAGTCTTGGGTGTTCCATGCCGCGTGCACCCAACCGAAAGCGGCTACGTATACAATTTTAAAAAGTACGAAATCTTGTATGTGCATAGTTAACTTCAGCTAAAATTTGCCGACAACGACGCAAATGATGTGAAATCTAACATCACTGATCCCACTACAGAATTATTGTAGTCCTAATACCAACATAAAAATGTAGACGTGAAAAGTATTATATTAACAATATTTTGAGCGTATAATATTTAATCCCTAATTTTAAAGTACGTAGTAAGACGTGTATATGTAATTTCCAAATTTTGTGTATTAAAATTTTGAAATGTAGATTAAATTACTAGGGATTTTCACGGGATAATTTATATTGTCGTTACTGAGTATAATTAACGTCTACATTTTCTCCTAGATTAGATAAAAAAAAGATAACTAATGTTGAATTCTAAAACAGAATTGTGACGAAAATTGAACCTTGACCATTACATGGGTGGCAACTAATGATCCAACACCACGTTTAATTATTCCTATCAATAAATATTACTTTTCTATTTGTTTGGATAATATTCCGGCATATTCTTTAAACGCCGTTAAACTCGCTCTATTCAAAGTAAAGTAAGGTTTAATTACACTAAGTTTATTTTTCAACGAAATTTTTTTCGTAATGTGTGTTCTATGACTATAGACAACATTGATGCTTTTGTTTTCGTCAAGTTTACCAAAAAAATGCTGACTATGCAATAAAAATACATCCAAAATGTATCCCCAACCGATAATTCAATCGACGCAGCTCGTCGATACAAATCGATTCACACTAAACAAGTGCAAGTCCTTTCATGGGTTTACTCGTCGTCATAATGCTGTGATTCAATTTATTCCATCTCCAATTTAAATAACTTTATACTGTTTGAATTAACTTGTTATAGTTCAGATATCAGAATTATATTTTATGGTAAATTCGTATTTCTAAGCTTTTGACATGTTTAAAGATTTTGCAAACGAAATCATTGAGACTGAAAAATGCATCCACAACACACGTCTCACGAAATTGAGACAGTGCACAAATATTTTCCCGCAAAAATAAGTCAGTTCACAAAATACGTCCCATGAAATTGAGTAACTCCGCTAAATTCCACAAGAATAAGTCAGTCCACAAAATACGTCCCACGAAATTAATTTTGTCCACTAAATTCCACAAAAATAAGTCGGACCACAAAATACGCCCCACGAAATCGAACCTGTCCACAAAATTAAGCCAGTCCACAAAATGCGACACACGAAATTAAGTCTGTCCACTAATTTCTGCAGTAATAAGTCAGTCCACAAAATGCGCCCCACGAATTTAAGTCTGTCCACTAATTTCTGCATTAATAAGTCAGTCCACAAAATACGCCCCACGAAATTAAGTCTGTCCACTAATTTCCGCAGTAATAAGTCAGTCCACAAAATGCGCCCCACGAATTTAAGTCTGTCCACTAATTTCTGCATTAATAAGTCAGTCCACAAAATGCGCCACACGAAATTAAGTCAGTCCACTAATTTCTGCATTAATAAGTCAGTCCACAAAATACGCCCCACGAAATTAAGTCTGTCCACTAATTTCCGCAGTAATAAGTCAGTCCACAAAATGCGCCCCACGAAATTAAGTCTGTCCACTAATTTCTGCATTAATAAGTCAGTCCACAAAATGCGCCACACGAAATTAAGTCAGTCCACTAATTTCTGCATTAATAAGTCAGTCCACAAAATACGCCCCACGAAATTAAGTCTGTCCACTAATTTCCGCAGTAATAAGTCAGTCCACAAAATGCGCCCCACGAATTTAAGTCTGTCCACTAATTTCTGCATTAATAAGTCAGTCCACAAAATGCGCCACGCGAAATTAAGTCAGTCCACTAATTTCTGCATTAATAAGTCAGTCCACAAAATACGCCCCACGAAATTAAGTCTGTCCACTAATTTCCGCAGTAATAAGTCAGTCCACAAAATGCGCCCCACGAATTTAAGTCTGTCCACTAATTTCTGCATTAATAAGTCAGTCCACAAAATACGCCCCACGAAATTAAGTCTGTCCACTAATTTCCGCAGTAATAAGTCAGTCCACAAAATGCGCCCCACGAATTTAAGTCTGTCCACTAATTTCTGCATTAATAAATCAGTCCACACAATGCGCCACACGAAATTAAGTCAGTCCACTAATTTCTGCATTAATAAGTCAGTCCACAAAATACGCCCCACGAAATTAAGTCTGTCCACTAATTTCCGCAGTAATAAGTCAGTCCACAAAATGCGCCGCACGTAATTAAGCCTGTCCACTAATTTCTGCATTAATAAGTCAGTCCACACAATGCGCCACACGAAATTAAGTCAGTCCACTAATTTCTGCATTAATAAGTCAGTCCACAAAATACGCCCCACGAAATTAAGTCTGTCCACTAATTTCCGCAGTAATAAGTCAGTCCACAAAATGCGCCCCACGAAATTAAGTCTGTCCACTAATTTCTGCATTAATAAGTCGGTCCACAAAATACGCCCCACGAAATTAAGTCTGTCCACTAATTTCCGCAGTAATAAGTCAGTCCACAAAATGCGCCCCACGAATTTAAGTCTGTCCACTAATTTCTGCATTAATAAGTCAGTCCACACAATGCGCCACACGAAATTAAGTCTGTCCACTAATTTCTGCATTAATAAGTCAGTCCACAAAATACGCCCCACGAATTTGAGTCTGTCCACTAATTTCCGCAGTAATAAGTCAGTCCACAAAATGCGCCCCACGAAATTGAGTCTGTCCACTAATTTCCGCAGTAATAAGTCAGTCCACAAAATACGCCCCACGAAATTAAGTCTGTCCACTAATTTCCGCAGTAATAAGTCAGTCCACAAATGCGCCCCCACGAATTTAAGTCTGTCCACTAATTTCTGCATTAATAAGTCAGTCCACAAATGCGCCCCACGAAATTAAGTCGTCCACTAATTTCTGCATTAATAAGTCAGTCCACAAAATGCGCCCCACGAAATTGAGTCTGTCCACTAATTTCCGCAGTAATAAGTCAGTCCACAAAATACGCCCACGAAATTAAGTCTGTCCACTAATTTCCGCATTAATAAGTCAGTCCACAATACGCCCACGAAATTAAGTCTGTCCACTAATTTCTGCATTAATAAGTCAGTCCACAAAATACGCCCCACGAATTTGAGTCTGTCCACTAATTTCCGCAGTAATAAGTCAGTCCACAAAATGCGCCCCACGAAATTGAGTCTGTCCACTAATTTCCGCAGTAATAAGTCAGTCCACAAAATACGCCCCACGAAATTAAGTCTGTCCACTAATTTCCGCAGTAATAAGTCAGTCCACAAAATGCGCCACACGAAATTAAGTCTGTCCACTAATTTCTGCATTAATAAATCAGTCCACAAAATACGCCCCACGAAATTAAGTCTGCCACTAATTTCCGCAGTAATAAGTCAGTCCACAAAATGCGCCACACGAAATTAAGTCTGTCCACTAATTTCTGCAGTAATAAGTCAGTCCACAAAATGCGCCCCACGAATTTAAGTCTGTCCACTAATTTCTGCATTAATAAGTCAGTCCACAAAATACGCCCCACGAAATTAAGTCTGTCCACTAATTTCCGCAGTAATAAGTCAGTCCACAAAATGCGCCCCACGAATTTAAGTCTGTCCACTAATTTCTGCATTAATAAGTCAGTCCACACAATGCGCCACACGAAATTAAGTCAGTCCACTAATTTCTGCATTAATAAGTCAGTCCACAAAATACGCCCCACGAAATTAAGTCTGTCCACTAATTTCCGCAGTAATAAGTCAGTCCACAAAATGCCCCACGAAATTAAGTCTGTCCACTAATTTCTGCAGTAATAAGTCAGTCCACAAAATACGCCCCACGAAATTAAGTCTGTCCACTAATTTCCGCAGTAATAAGTCAGTCCACAAAATCGCCACGAATTTAAGTCTGTCCACTAATTTCTGCATTAATAAATCAGTCCACAAATGCGCCACACGAAATTAAGTCGTCCACTAATTTCTGCATTAATAAGTCAGTCCACAAAATACGCTCCACGAAATTAAGTCTGTCCACTAATTTCCGCAGTAATAAGTCAGTCCACAAAATGCGCCACACGTAATTAAGCCTGTCCACTAATTTCTGCAGTAATAAGTCAGTCCACAAAATACGCCCCACGAAATTAAGTCTGTCCACTAATTTCCGCAGTAATAAGTCAGTCAACAAAATGCGCCCACGAATTAAGTCTGTCCACTAATTTCTGCATTAATAAATCAGTCCACACAATGCGCCACACGAAATTAAGTCAGTCCACTAATTTCTGCATTAATAAGTCAGTCCACAAAATACGCCCCACGAAATTAAGTCTGTCCACTAATTTCCGCAGTAATAAGTCAGTCCACAAAATGCGCCACACGTAATTAAGCCTGTCCACTAATTTCTGCAGTAATAAGTCAGTCCACAAAATACGCCCCACGAAATTAAGTCTGTCCACTAATTTCCGCAGTAATAAGTCAGTCCACAAAATGCGCCGCACGTAATTAAGCCTGTCCACTAATTTCTGCATTAATAAATCAGTCCACACAATGCGCCACACGAAATTAAGTCAGTCCACTAATTTCTGCATTAATAAGTCAGTCCACAAAATACGCCCCACGAATTTGAGTCTGCCCACTAATTTCCGCAGTAATAAGTCAGTCCACAAAATGCGCCCCACGAAATTGAGTCTGTCCACTAATTTCCGCAGTAATAAGTCAGTCCACAAAATACGCCCCACGAAATTAAGTCTGTCCACTAATTTCCGCAGTAATAAGTCAGTCCACAAAATGCGCCCACGAAATTAAGTCTGTCCACTAATTTCTGCATTAATAAGTCAGTCCACAAAATACGCCACGCGAAATTTAAGTCTGTCCACTAATTTCCGCAGTAATAAGTCAGTCCACAAAATGCGCCCCACGAAATTGAGTCTGTCCACTAATTTCCGCAGTAATAAGTCAGTCCACAAAATACGCCCCACGAAATTAAGTCTGTCCACTAATTTCCGCAGTAATAAGTCAGTCCACAAAATGCGCCACACGAAATTAAGTCTGTCCACTAATTTCTGCATTAATAAGTCAGTCCACAAAATACGCCCCACGAAATTAAGTCTGTCCACTAATTTCCGCAGTAATAAGTCAGTCCACAAAATGCGCCACACGAAATTAAGTCTGTCCACTAATTTCTGCAGTAATAAGTCAGTCCACAAAATGCGCCCCACGAATTTAAGTCTGTCCACTAATTTCTGCATTAATAAGTCAGTCCACAAAATACGCCCCACGAAATTAAGTCTGTCCACTAATTTCCGCAGTAATAAGTCTGTCCACAAATGCGCCCACGAAATTTAAGTCTGTCCACTAATTTCTGCATTAATAAGTCAGTCCACAAAATGCCACACGAAATTAAGTCTGTCCACTAATTTCTGCATTAATAAGTCAGTCCACAAAATACGCCCCACGAAATTAAGTCTGTCCACTAATTTCCGCAGTAATAAGTCAGTCCACAAAATGCGCCCCACGAAATTAAGTCTGTCCACTAATTTCTGCATTAATAAGTCAGTCCACAAAATACGCCCCACGAATTTAAGTCTGTCCACTAATTTCTGCATTAATAAGTCAGTCCACAAAATACGCCCCACGAAATTAAGTCTGTCCACTAATTTCCGCAGTAATAAGTCAGTCCACAAAATGCGCCCACGAAATTTAAGTCTGTCCACTAATTTCTGCATTAATAAGTCAGTCCACAAAATCGCCCACGAAATTAAGTCTGTCCACTAATTTCTGCATTAATAAGTCAGTCCACAAAATACGCCCACGAAATTTAAGTCTGTCCACTAATTTCTGCATTAATAAGTCAGTCCACAAAATACGCCCCACGAAATTAAGTCTGTCCACTAATTTCCGCAGTAATAAGTCAGTCCACAAAATGCCCCACGAAATTTAAGTCTGTCCACTAATTTCTGCATTAATAAGTCAGTCCACAAAATGCGCCCACGAAATTAAGTCTGTCCACTAATTTCTGCATTAATAAGCCAGTCCACATAATACGCCCCACGAAATTAAGTCTGTCCACTAATTTCCGCAGTAATAAGTCAGTCCACAAAATGCGCCACACGTAATTAAGCCTGTCCACTAATTTCTGCAGTAATAAGTCAGTCCACAAAATACGCCCCACGAAATTAAGTCTGTCCACTAATTTCCGCAGTAATAAGTCAGTCCACAAAATGCGCCGCACGTAATTAAGCCTGTCCACTAATTTCTGCATTAATAAGTCAGTCCACACAATGCGCCACACGAAATTAAGTCAGTCCACTAATTTCTGCATTAATAAGTCAGTCCACAAAATACGCCCCACGAAATTAAGTCTGTCCACTAATTTCTGCATTAATAAGTCAGTCCACAAAATGCGCCCCACGAAATTAAGTCTGTCCACTAATTTCTGCATTAATAAGTCAGTCCACAAAATACGCCCCACGAAATTAAGTCTGTCCACTAATTTCCGCAGTAATAAGTCAGTCCACAAAATGCGCCCCACGAATTTAAGTCTGTCCACTAATTTCTGCATTAATAAGTCAGTCCACAAAATGCGCCACACGAAATTAAGTCTGTCCACTAATTTCTGCATTAATAAGTCAGTCCACAAAATACGCCCCACGAAATTTAAGTCTGTCCACTAATTTCCGCAGTAATAAGTCAGTCCACAAAATCGCCCCACGAAATTAAGTCTGTCCACTAATTTCCGCAGTAATAAGTCAGTCCACAAAATGCGCCCCACGAAATTAAGTCTGTCCACTAATTTCCTGCATTAATAAGTCAGTCCACAAAATACGCCCACGAAATTAAGTCTGTCCACTAATTTCCGCAGTAATAAGTCAGTCCACAAAATGCGCCCACGAAATTAAGTCTGTCCACTAATTTCTGCATTAATAAGTCAGTCCACAAAATACGCCCCACGAAATTAAGTCTGTCCACTAATTTCCGCAGTAATAAGTCAGTCCACAAAATGCGCCCCACGAAATTTAAGTCTGTCCACTAATTTCTGCATTAATAAGTCAGTCCACAAAATGCGCCACACGAAATTTAAGTCTGTCCACTAATTTCTGCATTAATAAGTCAGTCCACAAAATGCCCCACGAAATTAAGTCTGTCCACTAATTTCCGCAGTAATAAGTCAGTCCACAAAATGCGCCCACGAAATTAAGTCTGTCCACTAATTTCTGCAGTAATAAGTCAGTCCACAAAATACGCCCCACGAAATTAAGTCTGTCCACTAATTTCCGCATAATAAGTCAGTCCACAAAATGCGCCCACGAAATTAAGTCTGTCCACTAATTTCTGCATTAATAAGTCAGTCCACAAATGCGCCACACGAAATTAAGTCTGTCCACTAATTTCTGCATTAATAAGTCAGTCCACAAAATACGCCCACGAAATTAAGTCTGTCCACTAATTTCCGCAGTAATAAGTCAGTCCACAAAATGCGCCCACGAATTTAAGTCTGTCCACTAATTTCTGCAGTAATAAGTCAGTCCACAAAATACGCCCCACGAAATTAAGTCTGTCCACTAATTTCCGCAGTAATAAGTCAGTCCACAAAATGCGCCCCACGAAATTAAGTCAGTCCACTAATTTCTGCATTAATAAGTCAGTCCACACAATGCGCCACACGAAATTAAGTCAGTCCACTAATTTCTGCATTAATAAGTCAGTCCACAAAATACGCCCCACGAATTTGAGTCTGTCCACTAATTTCCGCAGTAATAAGTCAGTCCACAAAATGCGCCCCACGAATTTAAGTCTGTCCACTAATTTCCGCAGTAATAAGTCAGTCCACAAAATACGCCCCACGAAATTAAGTCTGTCCACTAATTTCCGCAGTAATAAGTCAGTCCACAAAATGCGCCACACGAAATTAAGTCTGTCCACTAATTTCTGCATTAATAAATCAGTCCACAAAATACGCCCCACGAAATTAAGTCTGTCCACTAATTTCCGCAGTAATAAGTCAGTCCACAAAATGCGCCCCACGAAATTAAGTCTGTCCACTAATTTCCGCAGTAATAAGTCAGTCCACAAAATACGCCCCACGAAATTAAGTCTGTCCACTAATTTCGCAGTAATAAGTCAGTCCACAAAATGCGCCACACGAAATTAAGTCTGTCCACTAATTTCTGCATTAATAAATCAGTCCACAAAATACGCCCCACGAAATTAAGTCTGTCCACTAATTTCCGCAGTAATAAGTCAGTCCACAAAATGCGCCCCACGAATTTAAGTCTGTCCACTAATTTCTGCATTAATAAGTCAGTCCACAAAATGCGCCACACGAAATTAAGTCAGTCCACTAATTTCTGCATTAATAAGTCAGTCCACAAAATACGCCCCACGAAATTAAGTCTGTCCACTAATTTCCGCAGTAATAAGTCAGTCCACAAAATGCGCCCCACGAAATTAAGTCTGTCCACTAATTTCTGCATTAATAAGTCAGTCCACAAAATACGCCCCACGAATTTAAGTCTGTCCACTAATTTCTGCATTAATAAGTCAGTCCACAAAATACGCCCCACGAATTTAAGTCTGTCCACTAATTTCTGCATTAATAAGTCAGTCCACAAAATACGCCCCACGAAATTAAGTCTGTCCACTAATTTCCGCAGTAATAAGTCAGTCCACAAAATGCGCCCACGAAATTTAAGTCTGTCCACTAATTTCTGCATTAATATGTTCGTCCACAAAATCCTCCACACGAAATTAAGTCAGTCCACTAATTTCTGCATTAATAAGTCAGTCCACAAAATGCGCCCACGAAATTTAAGTCTGTCCACTAATTTCTGCATTAATAAGTCAGTCCACAAAATACGCCCCACGAAATTAAGTCTGTCCACTAATTTCCGCAGTAATAAGTCAGTCCACAAAATCGCCCCACGAAATTTAAGTCTGTCCACTAATTTCTGCATTAATAAGTCAGTCCACAAAATGCGCCACACGAAATTAAGTCTGTCCACTAATTTCTGCATTAATAAGTCAGTCCACAAAATACGCCCACGAAATTAAGTCTGTCCACTAATTTCCGCAGTAATAAGTCAGTCCACAAAATGCGCCCACGAATTAAGTCTGTCCACTAATTTCTGCAGTAATAAGTCAGTCCACAAAATACGCCCCACGAAATTAAGTCTGTCCACTAATTTCCGCAGTAATAAGTCAGTCCACAAAATGCGCCCACGAAATTAAGTCTGTCCACTAATTTCTGCATTAATAAATCAGTCCACAAATGCGCCACACGAAATTAAGTCTGTCCACTAATTTCTGCATTAATAAGTCAGTCCACAAAATACGCCCCACGAAATTTAAGTCTGTCCACTAATTTCTGCATAATAAGTCAGTCCACAAAATACGCCCCACGAAATTAAGTCTGTCCACTAATTTCCGCAGTAATAAGTCAGTCCACAAAATACGCCCCACGAAATTTAAGTCTGTCCACTAATTTCTGCATTAATAAGTCAGTCCACAAAATGCGCCCACGAAATTAAGTCAGTCCACTAATTTCTGCATTAATAAGTCAGTCCACAAAATACGCCCCACGAAATTAAGTCTGTCCACTAATTTCCGCAGTAATAAGTCAGTCCACAAAATGCGCCACACGTAATTAAGCCTGTCCACTAATTTCTGCAGTAATAAGTCAGTCCACAAAATACGCCCCACGAAATTAAGTCTGTCCACTAATTTCCGCAGTAATAAGTCAGTCCACAAAATGCGCCGCACGTAATTAAGCCTGTCCACTAATTTCTGCATTAATAAGTCAGTCCACAAAATACGCCCCACGAAATTAAGTCTGTCCACTAATTTCTGCATTAATAAGTCAGTCCACAAAATCGCCCCACGAAATTTAAGTCTGTCCACTAATTTCTGCATTAATAAGTCAGTCCACAAAATACGCCCCACGAAATTAAGTCTGTCCACTAATTTCCGCAGTAATAAGTCAGTCCACAAAATGCGCCCCACGAATTTAAGTCTGTCCACTAATTTCTGCATTAATAAGTCAGTCCACAAAATACGCCCCACGAAATTAAGTCTGTCCACTAATTTCCGCAGTAATAAGTCAGTCCACAAAATGCGCCCCACGAAATTAAGTCTGTCCACTAATTTCTGCATTAATAAGTCAGTCCACAAAATACGCCCCACGAAATTAAGTCTGTCCACTAATTTCCGCAGTAATAAGTCAGTCCACAAAATCGCCCCACGAAATTTAAGTCTGTCCACTAATTTCTGCATTAATAAGTCAGTCACAAAATGCGCCACACGAAATTAAGTCTGTCCACTAATTTCTGCATTAATAAGTCAGTCCACAAAATACGCCCCACGAAATTTAAGTCTGTCCACTAATTTCCGCAGTAATAAGTCAGTCCACAAAATGCGCCCACGAAATTAGTCTGTCCACTAATTTCCGCAGTAATAAGTCAGTCCACAAAATACGCCCCACGAAATTAAGTCTGTCCACTAATTTCCGCAGTAATAAGTCAGTCCACAAAATGCGCCCACGAAATTTAAGTCTGTCCACTAATTTCTGCATTAATAAGTCAGTCCACAAAATCGCCACACGAAATTAAGTCTGTCCACTAATTTCTGCATTAATAAGTCAGTCCACAAAATACGCCCCACGAATTTGAGTCTGCCCACTAATTTCCGCAGTAATAAGTCAGTCCACAAAATGCGCCCCACGAAATTGAGTCTGTCCACTAATTTCCGCAGTAATAAGTCAGTCCACAAAATACGCCCACGAAATTAAGTCTGTCCACTAATTTCCGCAGTAATAAGTCAGTCCACAAATGCGCCACACGAAATTAAGTCTGTCCACTAATTTCTGCATTAATAAGTCAGTCCACAAAATACGCCCCACGAAATTTAAGTCTGTCCACTAATTTCCGCAGTAATAAGTCAGTCCACAAAATGCGCCCCACGAAATTAGTCTGTCCACTAATTTCTGCAGTAATAAGTCAGTCCACAAAATACGCCCCACGAAATTAAGTCTGTCCACTAATTTCCGCATAATAAGTCAGTCCACAAAATCGCCCACGAAATTAAGTCTGTCCACTAATTTCTGCATTAATAAATCAGTCCACAAAATACGCCCCACGAAATTAAGTCTGTCCACTAATTTCGCAGTAATAAGTCAGTCCACAAAATCGCCCACGAAATTAAGTCTGTCCACTAATTTCTGCAGTAATAAGTCAGTCCACAAAATGCGCCCACGAAATTTAAGTCTGTCCACTAATTTCTGCATTAATAAGTCAGTCCACAAAATACGCCCCACGAAATTTAAGTCTGTCCACTAATTTCGCAGTAATAAGTCAGTCCACAAAATCGCCCCACGAAATTAAGTCTGTCCACTAATTTCTGCATTAATAAGTCAGTCCACAAAATACGCCCCACGAATTTAAGTCTGTCCACTAATTTCTGCATTAATAAGTCAGTCCACAAAATACGCCCCACGAAATTAAGTCTGTCCACTAATTTCCGCAGTAATAAGTCAGTCCACAAAATGCGCCCCACGAATTTAAGTCTGTCCACTAATTTCTGCATTAATAAGTCAGTCCACAAAATGCACCACACGAAATTAAGTCAGTCCACTAATTTCTGCATTAATAAGTCAGTCCACAAAATGCGCCACACGAAATTAAGTCAGTCCACTAATTTCTGCATTAATAAGTCAGTCCACAAAATACGCCCCACGAATTTGAGTCTGTCCACTAATTTCTGCAGTAATAAGTCAGTCCACAAAATCGCCCACGAAATTTGAGTCTGTCCACTAATTTCCGCAGTAATAAGTCAGTCCACAAAATGCGCCCACGAAATTGAGTCTGTCCACTAATTTTCCGCATAATAAGTCAGTCCACAAAATACGCCCCACGAAATTAAGTCTGTCCACTAATTTCCTCAGTAATAAGTCAGTCCACAAAATGCGCCACACGAAATTAAGTCTGTCCACTAATTTCTGCATTAATAAGTCAGTCCACAAAATACGCCCCACGAATTTGAGTCTGTCCACTAATTTCCGCAGTAATAAGTCAGTCCACAAAATGCGCCACACGAAATTAAGTCAGTCCACTAATTTCTGCATTAATAAGTCAGTCCACAAAATACGCCCCACGAATTTGAGTCTGTCCACTAATTTCCGCAGTAATAAGTCAGTCCACAAAATGCGCCACACGAAATTAAGTCAGTCCACTAATTTCTGCATTAATAAGTCAGTCCACAAAATACGCCCCACGAATTTGAGTCTGTCCACTAATTTCCGCAGTAATAAGTCAGTCCACAAAATGCGCCCCACGAATTTGAGTCTGTCCACTAATTTCCGCAGTAATAAGTCAGTCCACAAAATGCGCCCCATGAAATTGAGTCTGTCCACTAATTTCTGCATTAATAAGTCAGTCCACAAAATGCGCCACACGAAATTAAGCCAGTCCACTAATTTCTGCATTAATAAGTCAGTCCACACAATGCGCCACACGAAATTAAGTCAGTCCACTAATTTTCGCAGTAATAAGTCAGTCCACAAAATGCGCCACACGAAATTAAGTCTGTCCACTAATTTCCGCAGTAATAAGTCAGTCCACAAAATGCGCCCCACGAATTTATGTCTGTCCACTAATTTCTGCATTAATAAGTCAGTCCACAAAATGCGCCCCACGAATTTAAGTCAGTCCACTAATTTCTGCATTAATAAGTCAGTCCACAAAATACGCCCCACGAAATTAAGTCTGTCCACTAATTTCCGCAGTAATAAGTCAGTCCACAAAATGCGCCACACGAAATTAAGTCTGTCCACTAATTTCTGTAGTAATAAGTCAGTCCACAAGATACGTCCCACGAATTTGAGTCAGTCCACTAATTTCCGCAGTAATAAGTCAGTCCACAAAATGCGCCACACGAAATTAAGTCTGTCCACTAAATTCTGCATTAATAAGTCAGTCCACAAAATACGCCCCACGAAATTAAGTCTGTCCACTAATTTTCGCAGTAATAAGTCAGTCCACAAAATGCGCCACACGAAATTAAGTCTGTCCACTAATTTCTGTAGTAATAAGTCAGTCCACAAGATACGTCCCACGAATTTGAGTCTGTCCACTAATTTCTGCATTAATAAGTCAGTCCACAAAATGCGCCCCACGAAATTAAGTCTGTCCACTAATTTTCGCAGTAATAAGTCAGTTCACAAAGTACGCATCACGAAATTAAGTCTGTCCACTAATTTTCGCAGTAATAAATCAGTCCACAAGATACGCCCCACGAATTTGAGTCTGTCCACTAATTTCTGCATTAATAAGTCAGTCCACAAAATGCGCCCCACGAAATTAAGTCTGTCCACTAATTTCCGCAGTAATAAGTCGGTCCTCAAAATGCGCCACACGAAATTAAGTCTGTCCACTAATTTCCGCAGTAATAAGTCAGTCCACAAAATACGCCCCACGAAATTGAGTCTGTCCACTAAATACGCCCAACGAAAGTTGTCTGTCCACAAAATTTCTCCCACAAAACTAATTCAGTCCACGAAATACGCTCCACAAATTAAGTCTGTCAACTAAATTCCACAAATAAGTCAGTTCACAAAATACGCTCTACCAATCCTGGACAAGTCCCGTATCCCCAGCCGGCTTAGTGTGCTTCCACCCTCAAACTCTGCACCTTACCAGCAGAGTGCGGCTGCTCGTGAGCTGAGCCCTTAAAATCTGAGCCACCGATGCATTCGGTCTCAGTCGCTAGCCCCTAAAAAATTAAACTATCGAGAGTCCAAGTGTTTCGTCTTCATTTTTTTTGCGCCCTGCTGTCCTGCTCCCGTTATCCGGTTGCCAGCCTTGCCGCCCGCTCCAGCTGCTCGATCGTCAGCCTTGCTGCCCGACGCTTGCCCTGCCGCCCGTTTCACCGCCACCCGGCCCCATCAGCTGCTCGACCTCCATCATCGCTACTCGGCCACTTGGCCTGCCGCCCGCTCCGCTGCCGCTCGGTCGCTCTACCTGCTCGACCTCCGTCATCGACGCTTGCCGCCGCATTCCTGCCTGGCCACCGCTTCCAACACCATCGCTGCTCGTCTGGCCCGCTGTACCGCCAGCCGCTTCCTTGTCGCCGGTCACCAGCTGCACCAGGCGTTGCCACATGGGAATGTAGAAAAGCAGTTAAAAAGAAGAAATACGGAAAGCAGGGATAGAAGAAGATTGGAATAAAATCAAAGCCAAAAAGAAGCACTAAGTACACAGAAGAGAACAAAAGCGAAATACTAGTACAATGCGGATTGCGCGGAAGCTGTAAATAAAAGAAAGACAAATATAGAACTACTAACAAGAGACATAAATGAAAACGAAAGAAGATGTAAGAAGCAAGAAGAACAGTGAAGAAGATATGCAGAAAGAAGAGAGAGCAATTAGAAAACGAAATACAAGTCATAGAAGAAAATATGTGACGAGAAAGCTTTATAGGAAAATAAACTCATTTATCATAAAGCTGAAAATCCCCTTCGTACAAGATAGTCAAGGCCAAATAATAGGAGGAAAGATAGAACAACGAAGGAGATGGGTAGAATACTACAAAGAAATTATAACAGAGCAAGAACAAAAACAAGAAGTAGACGCACCAACAGTGCAAGAAATAAAAGAAACTATTAACAGGATGAAAAATAGAAAAAAGTCCCGGGAAAGATTAAATACAGGTAGAACTACTAAAATATAGATAGAATAAACTACAAGAGAAATTGATAGAGGAAGTGTGGAGAACACATCAAATTCCAGAGGAATGGTAGAGGGGTTGATAGCAGCTGTACACAAGAAATGTAACACTCAAAAATAATAGATAAGAGGTTAAAACAATTTGCCAAAACTGACCAGATAATAATAACAGTTCAAGAAAAGTGTAAAAGAAAGAATATCAAACTTCATGTCATCAGCATAGATTTTACGCAAGCATACGACCCAGTCTAAGAAAGAAATAAAAACTAGCCCACTCAGTATAGGATGCCCAATGAAGTTAGTGCAATTAGTACAAATATCGCTGCAAAATAACGGAATAATAACAGAGAAATTTGAGACATCGGACTAAAACAAGGGGACTCAATGTCAACTACACTATTTAATATCTTGCTGGAATCAGTGATAAAGAAAAGTAGCCTCAGATAGGAAATATCTAAAGAAAGCTACACCAGTGTCTAGTATATGCGAAGTAATAATAGCCAGAACAAAAGAAGGGTACTGACCCGAGAAACAAAAAAAATCGGGCTACAAATAAATGAGGCCAAAACTAAATACGTATCTCGGGGAAAAACAAAACTGGAAATAACAATATATGTCAAGAAATATAGTTTTGAAAGAGTAGAAGGAATAATATACCTAGGAACAGAAATAAACCAAGAAAGTGGAATGACTAAAGAGCTAAGAAGAACAGTAACACAAAGAGCAGAAAGTCTAGGTGCTGCAAACAGTATAAGAGCAAAAAACGTATCCAGGAAAGCGAAGATAACACTGTATAAGATAATAATCAGACTTACAGTCACATGGATTCTTCGAAAAGAGGGCGAGAAAGGTACTGAGGATATACGGAGAAATAAAGATAGAAGATACTTGGAGAAGGAGAACAAATAAAGAGCTAAGTGACGTACATAGTGAACCGGAAATAATAAGTGTAGTGAAGCAAAACAGAATAAAGTGCCTAGGACATGTGATGACAATAAAAGACTTCCAAAAAAGATGCTGTTGGAAGACACAGAGAGAGGACAACGAAGAGAGAGATCAGGAAAATTTGGAAGAAAGAGATGACCAGAAGATGGAAAGAAGTTATACAGAAAGCCATAGACCTCTCGAGCTAACATTCATCAGCTTTTCAATGAATATGCATGAGAAAAACAGAAAAATTAGGAAAGGAACGAGAAAGCCTTGGTAGGAGACAAATATGAAAACCAACAAAAAGATTTTACTATTTATTTGGATCAAATAATAAATATACAAAGACATTCTTGTACCGAGAAGTTTGATAAGAAAATTTAAGGGTTGCTAAAGGAGAAGGAAACAGAAAGATAAAAATTTAACATTGAAAATGGAAGAGACAAAGACAATCATAAATAAGCTTGCATAAAATAAAATTTGAAAACATTAGAAATATTGCTAGCGGTTGAGCACGGGCTGCGATGGAGACAGACGGAGGTTCATTCCCGGTCCTCTCTGATAACTGGCTGTCAATCACTCAAAATAATCGAGTACTTGCATTCACTCGAACAAGGGGTAATAATAGCGGTCATCTGAGGTGAGGTGCGGTGCCTGCTGCATCACCCCACACCAGAGATGGTGCGCGACGACCGGGCACACATACGAGAGCCTTAACCTCTCAGTTCGCGGGCCACGCTCCCAAGCGGGACGTTAGAGCCTTACCATTACATTTAAGTTTTTTTTTTCTAAATTAAAGCAGTTATAGTACTAGTGTTTTATTTTGCTCTCTCTATAGAAGCAGTACATTTAAATTTTTACCCATAAATCTTATTGTAATCCTAGACTGTGAAACAGAATGTTAATATGTCAAAGGAATAACAGAGGATTTTCAACAGAGTTAACATACACCCACTTTGTAGATCAGTTCATTCCTTCATTGTTCGTTACGCATCTAGTAGGGGCAACAGAAAAAATCATAAGATCCATATGAGCCATAGTATGACTGCCTAAATTTTGGGTTTTGGAAAAATTTTCTGCAGTCGCGATAAAACCCTTTCAATCAAATAAGTGTCTTACCTGATTTTAGTTTGCTATTCTCACCTCAAATCGAAAATTCGTTGGTAGAGAAAAGAAGTCACATGATATTTCTGTCAAAGCAACATTTGCAGCAACAGTCCTTGTCAAAAGGATGGCATGCTTACTGCAGTGTTTGAAATTTGTTATACATATATGTTGTTACACAAGTTTAACATCAAAATAGTTTGTACATGCTATTTAATTAAGAGGATAGAAAACGGGAAAAAACCATAACCATATTATGAAATAGTTTAACATGCCTTTCTTTTTTAATAATCAAATTTTAGTTTATCATTCCATATATAGGATACGAATGGTCACAGGTTCGATTTTAGCCAATACAAACAAAACTGCCGTTTTGCAAAATTTATTATCAACAAAATACAAAATATCAGCTATTTTTTAAGAAAGTTAACAGACAACTAAAAAACCTCTATATATATATATATATATATATATCTAGGCCTAAATCATGAACAACACTGAACTTGTCATGCTTCAAGTCGATAATTTGGTACGAATTCAGAAAGCAGTCTTGTTAAGAAATAAAACTTATATTAATGGAACACAAAGTTTGTACTGAAAGCAAATGAAGGTCCAAACGTCTAGTCGTTAACCAAAAACATGGTTTATTAATCAAATTCCCGGGTTTTGTCAAAACAAAAAGTGCAAAATACTGTAATATAACTTAACTACAACGAAATTATTAAAATGGGTAGTAAAAAATAAAAGTTATGCAGCCCACAAATGGAAATAGGAGCTTTAATTATATTTTCTCTCGAAAAGCCTTAAAAATTAGTAACAAGAATGACTAATAAAATAGTTGAATTGGGGACCATTAAAAAATGAATAAACTAAAAGGGTTTAAATAAAGAGGACCTCGAAAAGGACTCCCCAACCCAACCATCTTCTGAAACACCACAAAGGCAGTTAAACTGCGGTAACATCCGTCGTCTCTATTCTAGAGATCGGATCCATCACCTTGACGCTCAAGTTCATCTCGGAATCAGGACTGATCTTCATGTTCTGCAAGATTTCTATCACATTGTCGACTTGGTACGACTCGACTGTCTTTGTCTTGGAGTTTGGCTTGGCATAATGCAAGTAGCAGAAGCCTTTGTATCCACGCCAAGTAATGTCATTTGGTTTAATTCCGCGTTCAATGAGGGCGTTCTTTAGATCACGCACGCGAACTGACTTTTCAATGTTGCTCACCATGAGTGAGAAGTCGATTTGCGGCCGGTTCCTGCGGAAGGGCCGGCGTGGCCTTTGGCTCCTGCGAGCATCCACAGCTGTTGAGTGTTCGTTATCTGCATTGGCAGCCTAAGCAAAGATTCAATCCAACAGTAATAAAGCTAAGGATAGCATGCTTTACTTACAGAATCTCCGTTCTCATTGGGACGTTCTTCGCTATGTGGCAACGGTCGTCGGCGAAAGAATCTCCTCTGCCGTTGCAGCCGAGGCCTGGCATTCTCTCCCCCTAAGTCGCCATCACCTTGTGGTTCACCAAGTGAACGTGGCCTCCTCCGCCTAAATCTTTTGAATCTGTTATTGAAGCGACGTGGCTCATATGACTCAACATCAGTATCGACCTCCTTCAAAGTTGTATCTTTGCCCTCTCTGTAGAATTAAAACATTACGACTATAAAGCGAAATAAAAATCTCGCAATCGTACCGTTGGTGTATTTCTTTCAATGCCTGTAAAACAGGCATCAAGTTTACCCTGCGCTGTGAGAGTAAATTCCAGATAATACCTGGAGGCTTTGGAAGACGATTGGTAACTTCAATTACTTCCGTAGGGGTTAGGATGTAATCGATAGGCACATCATGCACTTGGAATAGTTCCTTGGGTAAAGTATCAAAAACCTAAACTTAAAATAGTTAATATATTCATGTGAATCACGCATCCATCATGCAGCAAATACCTGTGAATCATGGACGTTTGTTACGACAACGGTATTTTCATCGACGGCTCCCATTTCTCGCAGGATAGCAAATTCCAAATCGGCATAACCTCTACCTTTGCCGATACGGTAACCTGAAAAATAATCTAATCTATGTGGGCCGAATGCATTTTTTAATATGGAAAAAATAATACCTTCTTTTGAAACTGCGACACTTCCAAGCACAAGCAAATCGATATGGATATTATCGTTCACTCCTATCGTCTTTCCACTCTCTTCAATTCCTTTACGACTAACAGCCTGCTTCAACATACTCCGGTTTTCAATGTCTGGAACATCAATGTGCTTCAGAAGTCCTTCCTTTAAACGAGGCACAGGCACATATAGGGTTTTGCCGTTCTCTAAAGCTAAAATCCTGGCAGGTTCCTGTGGCTTGTCTGGGTTGACCTCTACATTTTTGCAACCCTTGTAGGCCTCAATCTGCGACAGTTTAGCAGCAGCCTCTTCACAGCCTTTGAAGTTGGGAATGCGGCCATAAACGGGGCGCGGGAAGCTGGACAGCCCGTTGCGCTCCAAGTGCTCCCATACCTGCCGCCTGATGAAGTGCTTCGTTACTTCCCTCCCCTTGTCTTCTGCTGCAACTGCCAGGAAATTGGGTTAGGATAGATAACGGCAGGAATGCAACGCACAATGCCCACTCACGACGATAGGATTGATAAGCGGCTGACTAAAAATCGAAAATGGGCGCGCCGCTGCGAAAAGGGCCTGGGCTGCAAAAACTCACCGTTGGGGATGGGGCTGGGGCTGGGGCTGGGGCTCGGGCTCGGGCTCGGGTTCTTCGCTGGCTCGGCGCTCTGCTGTTCCTCCGCCTGGCTCATCCTCGCACACTTACCATTCGAGAGCCCGGAAGGAATTGAGAATTTTTTTGCGATTACTATTCCGTCCCACTCGCGCAAATGTGTTGATCATTTCTGTTTGGTTGCCATGATGTAATTCACCAGTTTTGTTTTCAAGGCCAGCTGTTCGTATGCGTCCTGCCGTGTCTCACGTAGCGCTCGCGGGATTATAATGACAATTTTTTTATAACTTACTGGATATTATTATATTTTTATATTCAACGCAAATTTTGCACTAAAAAATTAAATATTTAAAAAACTCAATGATATCCAAGAAACAAATTAAATTAGAACTCTTTCTGAGGTAAGAGATATTTGTTTAGACCCTAATCTCCTCCCAAGATTCCTATAAATAAGATTTTCTTGATATTTGGGTCCCCAATAGTCTCTTACACGTTACTAACGAATAAAATTAAACATGTGCTAAAATCAAATCAACTACATTAATAAATCATACCATGAAAATGAAACAAAAATCAGATCAATACTTTTCCATTTAGTTTTTATTATTGCATATACAACACTAACTTATAGTTTAACAATTATTTGCAGTCTCTATCTGTAGGTTTATAAAAAAATCTCAATACGAAAAAACAATTGACAACTACGACTTGATGATTAGATTCTATAGGGAGATTCACAGAGAGTTAAGGATTTGAGGCAGTACACATTATGTTAAGGTATAACATACGCCAATTACGAAAACATCTGCCCTTATCGAATGGTCTGCGACATATGCAATGGTGTCAACATCAGTTCAAAAGCGGCATCTTTTAAGTTCGCTCCCCGCAAATTCGCTTCCTGCAAATCGCTACCAGAGAGATCACAGTTCTGCAAAGAAAATAATAAAATAACTCCACTATATCAATGCTGACGAATCACCTCCAAGTCGGCTCCAGCGAGGACCGCAGACCTCAGGTCACAGTTCTGCAAATTTGCGTTCTTCAAGGTCGCCACCCTGAGATTCACCCCACCCATGTCGCTCCCTTCCAAATTGGCCCCCTTAAGATTTACGCCCTCCATGTTTGCTCGGCTGCCCGCAGGGTCCTCGAAGTTGCAATTCTTCAGCTGGGCACACTCCATGTTTGCGCACAAACTTTTAACGCCTGTAACTAAAAATTATATAATTCAAGCCGCGCGCAACTCACCAACGTTTTACCCAGCAGTTGTGCGCCATCCAAGGTGGCCTGTGACAGGTCGGCCCTCTCCAAGCAGCACCAGCTCAAGTTTGCGCCCATAAGTTTGCAGCCACGCAAGTTGGCGTATTTAAAATTGATGTTCCGCAGATCTAGCCGACTCAGATCAGCCCCTGCCAAATTGACACCTTGAAATCTCAGTTCAGCAGAGTATGGACACTTAATAAGGGCATCAATTACGTCCCTCCTGGTGAGCGGAATCTCGTCTCGAGACATCTTTTGAGAACTGACTATTTGTTCAAGCATGGGTATGGCAGTTTCAATTCCAAAAAACCGCGCCTCTTCCAATATGCCTTCAGGATTCACGTGTCTATCATAAACCAATTGTCCACTTCGTAAATAATTTAAAATTGGCTCAAAGTACGTTGGGCTCCTGTCTATTAAGTATGCTCTATTTGAGTCCATGTTGCTAGGCGTGAAGAGGTAGCCGCTTTCATCTTCGGCAAACATTCGAGCCAACATGCTGTACGGCTCTTTAGATGTGAGCGTGCTTTTTGACGTGGTGAAATATTTGCCTCCTACATTTAACGTGATCCAGTCAGAGTTCGTTCGGCTGAAGTCTCTGTCTTTATTACTAACAGGTGGCCTGAAATCCTCACCGTCCGAGACGTACAGAACGTCATTGTCGCGTATGAGGTCGATGTGGTCGATTTCCCCGCCCTGCGTGATGAAGATCCTTCGCACTTTGAAGCTGAACCTAAGGTATATTTGACTGAAGAGCTCTTCGAGCGACTGGGGCACCAGGAAGACCTAGGCAGAACGCAATGAAATTACGGCCAGCTCAGCAGGCGAGGCGTTACCTTCCCGCCGACGTTAGACCCGTTCTTGAAGACCGTCACGCGTCTGTCCAGCATTTTTGATCACGAGCTCTGCATCACGCGGTCATTTTGCGGCATCATCCGCCCAGCTCACAACTTCTGAAGGTACGAATTACGGCGGTTTGCATATTTATAACCACTTGAAGTTAGCCTTTCAATACTTCCACATAAGCTGTGCAGAAATTCATGATGCTGTAAAAAGGTTTTTAATTTACCTTTCCACTGCAGCTTTAGTTAAAATTCTTGAAAAGCCAGGAAAAGTATGGTAAGATTGTTGTGGAGCAACATATGGAGTAATTATACTGCTACTTATTGATTACCTGTCAAGTTTGTCCAGCCATTTGTAAGTCAGCTTTGCTGATTAAAATGTTGCAAATTTTTGGTTAGCATTTTTTCAATCACTTGCATTCATGTTTAATCATCAAAAGGGATAATTTTAAATTATCATAACTGACAGTTAATAAAAATAAGCAATGAAGTTGGCTGTGCCAATATTAATGTTGGTAGCACTGTGCTATGATACAAGGGCGATCCGAATATTGTACTTTTAAAGAATACGTGAACTGTCCGCAATTTTTTTGCCTTAACCTTTAACGGATATTTTTAAACACAGTTAACTGGAAAAACCCAGTGAAGTTATCAAATTAACTTCAGTAATTTACTGCAGAGGTTGTGTCAACGGTAATATACAGATGGATAGATGATTGTTTTTAGGGGAGTTAGGGGGAGCCTTAAAAGATTAGTAAAGTAAAATAGTTCACAACTGATGAATGAGCAAATTATCCTGAGTTATTTTTTTTATTTTAATTTATCACATTTAGACATCTTTGACTAGTACTTTTGTTCTTTTCTTTCTCATGCTATTAAATTATATGTGGATCTGGAAGCTTTTCTTTCTTTTGTTTTTTTCTCGTTAACTGTCCTTAGGTCTAAAACACTATGGAAGAATTATAATGTCTGAGTACTTCAGGGAGAGTACTCGGACATTGCAGATCGCGCAAAATCCCATCTCGACTTATTGGGTTACCCTACAAATCAAGAGGAGTGGTGCGAGTGCAAATTTTTGATAATAAAGATTAAAACTAGTAAAGACAGAGCTTCACAGAACAAACTAAAGTTACCATGTACTTCTTCATGAAAGAGAAGAAGAAATGGGGCATGAAATAAAATAAAAAACCAAAATGGAAGGGACTAGGAAAATCAAGAAGCAGTTGACTGAACTAGGAAGAAAGTAAGAGTCGCTTTTAGAAAGTAACTGAAGACATGAGCCTGGTGGATGTATAATATCCAGGTATAAAGGTAATATTACATATCCTCCATAACACAAAGAAATGCTGAGATGGAGAGGGTTCAGAGTATTACTTAGTAACAAAGCTTGAAGCAAAACGAGCTCTGGTGGAAATAGTTAAGTTATTGGTAGAAGTACATGTAATGCGTATGGAAAAATTAAAGAATTGGTTATCTAGGACAAGAGAAAATGGCTCGAGTGATTCTGATGGAGGAATAACTACGCCCACATACTATAGATCTAATTTTTTTCCGATAACCTTATAAAGCTTCTAAAAAATATAGAAGCAGACTTTCAGATAGGTAATATAGTTTTAAAAATGTAAAAGTTCTACTGACAAAAGAGGATAAATAGCAAATTCTTAATAAAAATAAAAATAATATGAAGGTGTTACAATGAAATAGGGGACAACCTAGATATAACTCATAATTTTGGAAGAGAAAAGACAAACAAGAAACAATGGAAACTGGAGATAACCCAAATCATAGGTTACACGGAAAAAGAGCAAGGCAAACAAATGAATTTTAGAAACTGTTTCAGAGGGCCGTTTACACCTACCTGTGTGAAATATAACATTGATTACAGACGAGAGAAACTTTGTATCAGCTCTAAGATGAGATTTTGGTTATAAAAAGTTTTTTTCTATCTTAATTAAAAAAAGACAAAAGAAATACCAAAACAGTTGTATTGAGAGGCAGTTGTTTCTGTTTAATTATACATAGGGAACTATTCTTTAAATTTTATTTGAGGGGGAGGGGGGGTTAACATCACTGGCATTTGCATCATTGCCATGATAATTGGCGTCTTCTATAATTTTGTTAATTTTTGATCCTATAGGCAGGTGGACAGAATCATATCTTTTGACCATTTAAATACTTCAGTGGCGATTTGAGTCCGGTTAAGGTGGTGTTGGAAAGCCCTTCTGCTTTTATTCGTTTTTTCCCATAAGAAGAGAACATTAAAGTTTTATATAGTGATTTCCATCATAATTTTTATATTTGCTCTTCGAATATACATATGCATTTCCAGGACGGTTCTCCAATTGTCATCATGTCATTTGTCGGTAGCTGAAATATTTTTGAAAATCTCGCTGCTGATTTCTAAGAATCGCGAAGAAGATAATTGAAGAAGAAGGCATGGTCGAATTGTCATTTCGAATCTGAAATTGTAATCTCTTGAATTTGTGATGTCTACTTTTTTTCAAGACATTGTCTCTATATGTGCACACAATAGATCTTAAATAAACGGTTATACAAATATTTCACAATCATTTGATTAACAGACCAAACTATTGACTAGTGCAAAAGACTTTTTTGATGGAATGAAATTTGTAGATCATTTTCACGCCGTGGGTTCTTCTCAACTAATTATTTAGTATTTTCTTAGATGTTTGTTGATGAAGCTTTTTTTAAAATTTAAAATAAGATTGCAAGTATAAAGAAGTAGTTTTGGTGTTGCGAGGCTTTAATACCCCCCCTCCTCTTTCACACCTCTTCGATATTTCAAGCCTTTAGCATTGTGAATCGATTTGTATCGGTTGACAGTGCCGTCTCTGGTCATACAAAATACATTACGAAAAAATGTTTTGCTGAAAACCAACTCTAAACTATATAATATTAGAACTAACCTTACATTGCCGAAGACGACAAAAACTTAATCTAACCTTAATTTGTCGAAAGCAACAAAAATTTAATTTAATCTTGTCTAGGGTCATTATTTTCATTAATAGATATTGCTTTTCTATTTGTTCGTATTGTATTCTGGCATATTTATTAAACAGAGTCAAACCCTCGCGGATTCAAGGTTAGGTTAGATTTCCTTTTTTTTCTGTATTATGACCAACACTTTGGTTATGGTGTCGTCCAATATCAAAACTGTCACTGCTGAAGATTTTTCAACTATTGGGCCTCATTTTTCTTTTATCAGTTCATGCCCTTTTAACCACTTTGACACTTTTTTGAATATATAAATTGTAATCTTTTTCTCTTCTCTGTTTTTTTTTGTGTACGTTAAAAGATCTAGGGATTCTCGGGTATCTCAATTTTTGAACTGTCAATACACTTTTTTGGGGCTGTTCCAACCATCAACAAAGTTTCAGTATATAGACTTACGGAGACCTATAATTTTATTGGTGAAAAACTTTGGCTCGGGAATTGGATAAACCACCTTACAGTTGACTATAGTTAGACATGTATTTTGTCTAGAGACTCATACCTCGTTCTAACATCGGTCCAATATTGCCGAAATTAGAGATATAGTGTAGAGTAATACCACGTTCTATGTTTCTTCTTCTTCTCCATACGGCATGATAAGAGAAGAAGTAGGCGTTTTCACCTTACACTGAAAATTTGCTGATGCTGTCTGAAACGGTACACCAGAAATTTATTTGAAATTGAAGGTTTTGCTTGTTCGGAATTGAATGCAATACATTCAAATTTCCGTTCGTGACGTCAGTAGTCAATACAGCAAATATATCGACGCCAGCAGTTGTCTAAAAAGTGCAAGTGTAAACGCGTTTACTAGAAACGAATTAAAAAATCATAAACTGACAACCAATTTGTTGTCTCTAATTACCTTCTATATCTTTTCTTATATTTTTGATAGCAACTCTTTATTAAGGTTTCTAACATTTTGGAACAAACGTGATCTAGCAACTGTGTAACTAGGACATGTACAGAGTTTAAGTAGCAAACATTTGACCAAACATCCCCGCTATCACCACAAAAAATTGCATTTAAGTAGGTCGGACTATTTTTGAGTTATCGTGCATACGGATAGAAGGACAAAAGGATTTTTAAGGAAATTAATAAACATTTGTCTATTTGTTTATTAATAAGAATTGTCGATATAAGTATTCATTTAGAACACATGGTCATGATTAAAAAAGTTAAGTCAAGCATTAATCACAATTTGGTTCCTTCATTTCTAAGAGTCCCTTCTTACGGTTTAGTACACGAGTGCTAAAACGACTAACCTTAGTGTAGCTAGTAATTTACAAAATGTTTAAAAATAAATTTAGGATAGTGTTATGGATTCTCTATTAGTATAACAATCTTACAAGGAGAACCTTACGTAGGTACGAAAATATTTTACTCGCAGATTGGTCTTAGATCGCTACCATGCTAAGGGAGGGGCAGAAACATCATGTGTCCTTCGGCCGCTCGATCGGCGACGGCGACCGGTCTATAAAATCCAAATTCTGCAACTTATTCTGAATATCACAAACGGTATCACTGTTGGTCCGGGCGCTCTCGCTGTCGGCTAATTGACTCTCCTCCTGGGGGCCCGCGGAGGTGGACTGCAGGCACTCGCACGTGGTGTGCCTCCGGGAGGAGCTGAAGCCGTCGTGCCGGAGACCGGAGTCGCAGCTCTTGAGCTTCTTCATCTTGGGGTAGATGCTGGGCTCCAGCTTGCGCGCCTTCGGGCATCCGCTGCAGGTCTGTGGGCGGCGGCCGAACCCGACTTCTCGCCCGAGGTGGAGAGGGGGTTGGACGCTTCCATGGCCAGCTGCAGCTCCCTCTCCCAGGCCAACTCCTTGAGCTCGCGCTCGCGCCTCGCCAGCTCCTGGTACCTGTTGTAGACCTTGAACTCCGGGATGATCGCCCCGTGAGGCTCCATCGGGGAGTCTGCGTCCTGAAAGTACAAAGCATGAGGTGAGCACGTTAAGCATTACTACTTCGAATCTTTTGATGGAGACTTGCTTGGTTGGTATGTTTCCTCCACACAGACCAAGAACGACGGAAGGTCTAACAATGAAACTGGATTGTTTAGAATTGTTTTGTACGGCTTGGTCTCACCTTCTGGTACGTCAAAAGTTGTTTTACACTCAAAGCAACTCAAAGAACACACGTGAGTAGGAAAATTTTGATCTATTGTTCCATTGGTTTGACCGTATTTCTTCCAGTAACACTTGCATTTGTTTCGAATAGTACTATTCGTACTTTTTCGGATTGTGCGTTTGAGGTTTCAAACAGGACTTAATAGAATTAAAGTTAGAGAACAGCAATATAATCATAGGCATTCTAATTTCTAAATGGGTGGAAAAGAAAAAAGTTTAAGGAGTATGGTATGGGGTTTAGTTAAGTTAGAAAGGTTCAAGTTATAGTAACTGTGATGTTCTCTCTTAATAATGCAGTGGCAGTGAGCCTTTGTTGCTTTCGTGCCTGGTGATTATTTGTTTGAACACGTAAAACTGACGTTGACTTTTTTGGTTGAAAGTTGAGCTTGAAGTACCTGGAGTACCTGAAACCAAGTGCCTCCGTCGCTTTCAGTTTGGCTTTGTATGTTTGGAGATTTCTAAACATAGCAAGGATGGCGGTGATGTTCCTGTATGGAGTTGGTTGCAGAAATGACCTTTAGAACGGAGGTTCAGAAACTTTTTGAAGGTCTCGATCAATAATTGAGATTAGCAGTCAACGAATTACAACTGGTTCCGGAGAACCAATTGCTTTCTTTCAACCACCTCTAGGGGTGGACAAACTGCTGTAGTCTTCTTTGGTGTGGTATAACGAGATCACCTCTAAGATCCACCCGACCGCGGATGATGTGACCGATTCGGTCCCTTCCTGTCTCGCCGAAAATCGACGACTTAAAGTTATCCAAGAGATGTCTCTAGCTGGCGTCCATCAAGGTTCTCTTTTCCGTGTTATTCAATCTATATAGGGATATACCGACCGCGTTCTCCATAAGGGTGACATTTTTAGACAACACTGTAGCTTTTCTTGGCAGTAAGGCGTATCCAGTAGGAGTCGATCAAAAATAAGATTCGATGCCAAAAGTGCACAAGAATCCTGTTCTCCAACAAGAAGAAACTTCGACAACGAGAGGATCTTGGAAACAGAAATCGGTGGTTGAGCTAGGAGAGGGCAGCACGTTGTCTTAGAAAGGTCTTAGTCAAGAAATTATATATATAAGTACACTTTTCTGTTGGTTGAAATATTTTGCATTTCGACAGTACCTACAAATGTTATCATTTGGTGGGCACCTTATTGTACCCTTACTATTTAGGTTAGCCTATTCTAGCCTATTCTGTGACGTGAAAACAATCGAAAATCATAAACTAGAGAAATAACTATTACGTGACATGCTGTTAACTAATCAGTTTACCTCTTTAGTAGCACCGGTTTCACCTAGACTTCACCCCTTATCCTTGATTGGCCAATGATCAATTAAGCTGTTGTTAACTAAATACGCAATCTCCCCCAAATAAATGGGTAGTTTCTTGATTTTGCTATCGCAAAATAGCGATTGTGATAAGAACGCTCCGGTAGCAATATTATCCTCAAATTCTTTTCATCTTCTAATGGTCCAAAGTCCAAATTATAGGAAGGGTATTCTGATATAGTCTTAGAACAAATGGTTCATTTTTTGTCAAGTTGTATGGGCAGTTGTATGGGTCGGGAATTGTCGTGAAGAAGTATAACGTCTCGGATTGTCTAACCATTGCCTTGTTCCGGCCCTAAAAGCAATTTTAGCAGAAGACGGCCAACAATGTAAAAATTCTTTTTGATCACGCTGGTCTTCGGTGATATCGATGACCTTCATTTTCAACTGCTTTTCGTTTTTCCAAAAATGGTTATGCCATTGAGTCTTCTTAAGGACGTTGTCTCTGGACTGCTTTAAATCTTCTCAAAATTTGAACGGTTTCTTTGATAAACGTCGTCTTTCAACTTCCCATATCTTTAGGTCCATCACGCTTCATCTATAGTCTAACAAAAGTTAATTATTGAGACTATTCGCTGTGCGCGTCACCTCATAAATGAAACGATTTCTATTTTTTCAGTTCTTCTCACTTAATTATAGATTTTCTTTTCCCCCTTTCCCCTATTGAAAGTAACATTTTTGTTCAGCAGAATGATTTCTCCAGTCAGAACTATAGAAACAAGGACGGGGTTAATGACTGAAGCTAATTCACGTTAATAGCACTTTTCCAAATTTTCTTCCACTTACTGTTAGCTTATATTAGTTTTGTATCACTGTCTTCCTATTTTTCTTGTTGAATGAATTTGCAGGAGTATTGTTGCGTTTATCAAATTGGATGACTTTTCGAAGCTGCTGTGATGCAAATGGATCGAGAAACCCTAGCGTTTATAGGGTGGGCCAAATTGCTTTGGAGGTTTATAAACTCTTTAAAGATCTCGACTCTATCCTACATTGTTATTAGGTTGCCATAAAACCCATTTTCATATTTAAATTTAATCCTTGTTCACAAAATCCTTATGGGGCCTTAGAGGTTCTAGAATGGTGCCAAGAATGCCCACTTCAAAACTATTCCAGATTTAATGGACTTACTATTCCTTCACGAAATATTAGAAAGATTTCTTTAGCTAGAGAATGATACGGTGTTTTGTGAAGTCTCTAAAACGGTGGTCGAACTAAAGGATTTCATTTTCAACTGGTTCTCGTTTTCCTAAAAATTGTTTAGACCATGCGTGCACTTGAGCCTTCTTAAAGGTGTTTTTCCTGAACTGTGCCTTAAGTCTTCTCCAAATTTCGGATTGTTATACGCCCTCTGTCATAAGAAACTTGATACTAAACCTTTGTGCAACGGACTAAAGCACCTTTTGACAAAGCGGTGGTATGGAGTAAGATTTCCTACTTACAATGTTCAAAAGCTACATTCCCTTCCTTCACCTCGTGACGTGTAAAGTAGAAGTTCTGGTTTATATTTGATTCACCCATGAAAAAAGTAATGGAAAGCATAAACTTTCGATAAAGATCATTGTTTGGTGCACATCTCTAAACCCCCTTGTTCCTAATGTCATCTCTACCTGCAAACTTGATTTGTCCGCTAACCCACCCTATCACCGCCGCCCGGCATTCCGATTCGAACCCCCCGTGAGCGACGGAGCGGAGCTAGCCGCCAGCCGAAGCCAACCAGGTGCTGTACTACCCGATAGCGCGCTGTCGATTGCCTTTTGTACTTTCCGCACCCGTCCGTGGTGCCCCACTACATCTGGCCAAGAAAAACCCACCCCCGGGTTGAAGCCGCCAAGCCAAAGCCTGACATCCCCGCCCAGGTTGCCGGAGAACGTTACGTGCGGTAAGTCTTTTTGAGTTCCTCCCCCCCAACATTCAAAAATAATGCCTTTAGTCCCTTTATAACGCCATTACTGAATAGTATAATTTGCTTATTTTGGTCAAGATACTTCTGTATCAAATTTTTTCTATTTTTCTTTCTATTTATTATCCTAAGATGTTTCTTTGAATGTTTCTTTCCAGTGCACATTTACGTGTACTATCCAGCTTATACCCCCCCTCTCCCTGTGTATGATGTCTGCAAATATTGCAACCCCATTTTTTTCCATCACAAATAGGTAATATGTGCTCGAGCAATGTTATTGGAATTAAATATGACTTGGTCTATTAAAGTTGCGTTACCAAAAAACCAGTACAGCGTAAACAACCAAGCGCTCCACTAATCCAAGATAAATTTGAGTACAAGTAGAACAAAAAGAAGTCGCAGCTCTTCTGGTTCTTTCTCAGGATTTCCATAAGTATTAGGGGTATGTTTATAACTGTCCTTTTCCGACAGACGATGGGGGCGTGCTATTCTTAAGACCGAAAATTTCACCGACTATTTGAAAGCAGAAACAGACAAACTTGTTGGAAATGTCGAATTTCCATTTCGATATATTCTTTCAAATTGCCGATTTTTAAGGAAAAAAGCATACTCGAGTGTTCTTTATGTTTTACAACAATGATAGGACTTCAGAAGAATTTAAAATTGCCACTTAACTGTTTGTATATGCGAATAGATCTGGTAGGTATGGTGGGTGGAGTCAAGTGCTGATGTCACGCGGCTTGCGGCAAATAACACTTTCTTATTGGCAACTCTTGATGTCACCGAGTAGTACGTAGAGATGGTTTTTGATCCCTTAGATCCTCATAGTAGGATCGAATTTGAAACTATCCCCTCGTACAACCTTCTCATACTATTTTGGTTTAGTTCCTTAGAAGAGTTTCTTTTATTGTTTTGATGACTGAAAACAAACGCATTTTGGCCCACCCCGTAAACGCCAGCGTTTCTTGATCCATTCGCACCACAGCAGCGCCGAAATCCATCCGATTTGAATAAACGCAACAATACTGCCGCAATTTATTCAGGTGCCAATTCCAGCGCCGGCGTGTTAAATTCCCCGCCGAAAGCCGAAAGCTGCCCGGAGCGGAGTAATTTTTGAAGATGTCGTAACTCTTTAAGAGGGGGCCGTGGAGATGCCTCGGGCCGATATTGCCTTTGCTACGTGCCTTCGCGAGCAAGGTTTATTAAACGAGCTGGTATTGTGCTGGAATAACTCGGCGGCGCTTTGAGAACGCTCTGCGGTGCGTGCCACAAGAGGAAGGATGTGATTAAATTAAACCGCACGCTGATTGCGCCAGCGCGGATTTGAATTATTGACGGTTCGAAACTACAGGGTGGGGTGGCGCAGCCGGAACGGGGTTCGTTTCCTGAATGGGTTCATTTGGCGGCCCCGATTTTTCCGGATATCCAGTTCTGTTGGTGCAAAAACTTATACCTTTACTATATATGGTCTCATTACTATCCTTAATCTGAAAAGGAAATATTTACAAACCAATCCGATTGTGTTGTAGTGTTAAGGTGTACTATAATATGACGTAGTGCTACCAGATGGCGGTAGTGAGTCATTCGTTCAGTGCCGCGAGTACAGTTGCGAACAACGTAAAAAAAATCATTAACTCATGAGAGCGATAGAGGGTGTGGTTTTTCTTGGAGGGAGATAGTGACCAATTCGGATACCTAGTCTGTGTTTGTTTGGGTATCAAAATTTAAATGCGGCAAAAAAGGCAAAAGAAATGGGTGCCTGGTAAATGTCCGCAAGCCACACATCACCCAGGGTGTGTCTGACTTGATAATGGCAAACGGCCAATTGGCGGATCCAAGAGATCCCTCTTTCGAATACACTATCATCCATGAGGACTTGAACGTGACAAAGGATTCTCCCTGCTCTCACCGCTCAAGAGAAGTTAAAGCGTGTGGAGGTATGCCAACAGTTACTGCAACTGTACAGTGTGGATTTGGAGACCTTCTTTGACTGTTTGGTCATAGAAAACCAAGATACTAACACGAAAAGAAATACCATTTTATGGAAGCTCTCATTGGTTATTCCAAAACGGCAATTGTTTTTTGAAATTAGTAGGGGTTCTGCTGATCGATTGGCTACCTATCCCCCCTCCTTCGTTGGAGCATTGTTAATGAGGGGTACAGCAAATCACGGAAAAGTCTGCCATTGTGTATAGCTATGACACAACAGGAAATGGCAAACACGGTGTGTTGTTTAAACATGATAATAAGTGGCCATGTGCCAGTTGGCATGTGCCGTTGGCATCTTGCAAACTCTCTGCTATATTGTGCTGTCTTATGCTCCATATTCGTTGAATCTTGGGCAGAACGTCTACGCTTTGTTCGACGTAATGAAGGAGTCGGTGCGAGCTTCGAAGTTTTCTTCTAACGATGAGCTTCAGTCGGCTGTTCATAAGTGAGCTACTTGTTCTGAGGAATACAAAGGGCCCCGACAGATTTGCAAGTCGAGGTTTAAAGTCTTGCAAGACACTGCCCGCCAAGATTGAGGTCTGATCTAATTGGATCAAGGCGCACGCCGGAACTTCAAGCAACGAGCGGTAGGACCAGGACCGCCGATATTCGAGACGGTATCAATGGGGCTCGTAAAGAACCGACTATCGAGCTAGAGCGAGAGTAAGATGGGAACAGAGACAGCAAGCAGCGGAGACGAGGCAATATATGCGGATGTTTATCCCTACGCGACAAGGTGCAGAATGCTTTAACCGACACACCGTCCAGCTTATCACTGGACATGGAAATTTCCGGTACTACCTGTAATAATCCGGAAGACCAAATCGGATGCACGTGTAGAGAAGTCAAAGATCATATGCACGTCCTATTGACCTGTAATTCGGAGGAGGAGGCTAGAACGGAGAGAATCCTTATCGAAAACGGCTGGAGGTGGCCACAATGAAATCTTATATTCATAAATGATGTGCTACATTCAATGCGCAGCCGTTTTATGAAAAAGTGCAAAGATATAGAAGCGGATTAGCTCTAATAAAATGTATACTCCTCTCTTCCTAATAAAAAATGGCGAGGAGACAACAATTCTGTCTTAAGTTTAGACAATTATCTGGATAGATTTAGAAGAATTAATTACTAAAAAAGTCGAAGAAAATATATAGGACCTAAAGTTAATAGAAAGAATAGAAGAGTAAGGCTTTGAAGTCAATAGAGAAAAAAGGTGAAATAGATAGACACTATCAAAATTCAAAAATCAACTGTCAGTATTAGTTATAGATCGTCATTGCAGTACCTGGTACCGTCAACAACGTTACAATGACGCTCTAGAAATAGAGTTGGTGTTATTTGACGTGAAACGTACTCTGCTAAGTAGGTTGTAGCTAGTGGCAAATAAAGTGAGCTAATATTATTTGGGGAGTTTAACGACAACATGGTGGAGCCATTACCAACTGGGGGATCAAAAATACAGTTAGCTAGAGCGTCGTTGATTTTGTTGTTTTTTTATTGATATAGGGGAATGTTACTGTCACCAATGCTTAAATACAAAAACCAGCAACTAGTTAATTGAAGCAACGTCAGAGTTATGGTCTGTGAAATATTATCTCTAACATAAAGAGTGACATTCATAAAGGACTCTTTGTAGAGTAGATTTTGCTACCAACGCTGTGGTTTTGATGCTACTGAAACCTTCAACACGGATGATATTTATTGTTCTGAAAAATACTTTCGTCTATGGATTCAGTGATAAACTATTATTGTCTTGCCATTATTACCAAAAAGTAAATTTTGCTTATTATTATTATCGAAGATAGGCAACTCAAAAGCGCGGTACTGTCAACTAATTCATAGTTGACTCTTAAAAACACTAGCAATTTGTAGACCTTTATCTATATTACCTAAAACCTCTATTCCACTAGCAATCTCTGGTTGAAGGCTCACTTGTGTCCTCTACAAGTAGAAACTGCAGCACCATAGATGAATACAGCCAATGAAGTGATAGTTTTATAAGTTCAGAGGCCAAAAATCGCATAGATCCTTTCTTTCTATTGTGTGAGGAAAAAGCGAAAACTCCACTTCAATGGCTGGCAGAACGTGATAGTTTGAAATAAAGAAGGAAACAACTCTTTGGTCATGTGGATTCAAATCCTGAACTTCTTTGACGAGCCAAGACTACTGAAATGGCAAGGTCAACCAAATCGTGGTCTTAAAGGTGGCAGTGCAAGGGCCAAAGTATCCGGTTTGTGTATCACATTCTATACACTGGCAGATGTAAGAGGTTTATCTGGCGAAACTCTTCATACCGACATCCAAGAGGACTTGAAGATGATAAAGCTCTGTGCACAATAGGTTTTTCATACTCTCATCACTCAGCAAAAGCAGGAACATGTGGGAGTATGCCAACAGTTGCTGCAGCTGTATATAGTGAGTTTGAAGATGTTTTTCGAGTATTTGGCCACAGCAGACAAATCTTGGTTTTGGCACGAGACGCCGAAAAAACGCTAGTTTATGGAACGGCAGCATATTGGAATCCCTCGATCCAAAAGTCAACTGAAATTGTTTATTTTGGAATTAGAAGGATATTCTACTTATAGATTGGCTGCCTCCTTGCGAGAGCGTGACCACTGAATAGTACTACGAGTTATTGAAGTAACTGCTGATGTGTTTAGTACCGTATGTACGAGAAATAGATCTTGTAGGCTTTCAGGTACACTGTACTGTGTCTACTTGCGCCAAGAGAATTTGTTTGATGTAATAAAAGGGAGTGGGCTGTAAAAAATCTTGTTCTAACGACCAGCTTCAATTGGATACCATTCTATACCCAAAGAATAGTTTGAAGTAGCTTTATGAAAATTGTCGAGACGTAAATATTGAATGAAAATATCTCCAATGAAATATGTACTCACTTCTTCCTAATAAAAAATTAGTGAGGAGAAAACGATTGTAGTTTCAAAAATATCTTCATAAATTTTCGCCAATTTTCAAAATGGAGTATGTCAAAAAGTTTGCCATTTTACGTGACAGTGGGTTTGGTTTATAGCTGAATGACTGTATTGCCGTAATTCTACATCAACTTTAGATGCACGTTTTTTCCAAGTTGACATTAATTGTCATTGCAATACCCATTACCACCAGATAAAGGTAGTAAAGATGTCCTTGTTGGTGGCAATTACCCTGAAACGATAAGCTACGTTCTACTACTAAGTACTAACTTTAGCACCACGGATGAATACAACAGCCAGTCTCAAAAAATCTCATGATAGCTTTCAAAAGTGCGCAGAAAAACAATCCCATAGATCATTTCTGCAGATTGTGCGGGAAAGGAAAAAACTCCTTTCTTCTAGCTGGCAGAATGTGACGATTCAAAACGGAGAAGAAAAAAATTCTTTGGCTACGTGGATTTAGATCCCAAATTATCGAAATGGTAAGCTTAATCAAATTGTGATTCAAAGGGGATAGTGCAAGGACCAAGGGTAGCATTAAAAAAATAACAGTATTATGGTCTGAGAATACAGTTTTCTTATTTGCAGATTTATGTGGGTAAGTCATAAATTCACTATGCTCTTTTTATTCCAACAATTGTTTTGGAAATAGTAGTCATAAAAATTATGACAAATCATCGATGTTTCTATTTACGATAATTGAACCGACTTACAGTTTTCCATGTGAGGAATCGTTTATATTTCCTAAAATACTCCGATTACTTTAGAAAATTTAAGATACAGCCCGTGTGGTGCAACTTTTTCCAAGCTGTCATCAACTTGGTCTCCAAAATGGAGATATAATTTTTTCTAAGAATAAAAGTGTGCCTTAAACTATTTATTTTTCTTGTTCATAATTTTTCTAGTTGTTGCAGTTTATTTCTTGGTTTTAATCTGTCCAATTTAAACATTGTCTATGATTGCAGCTGAACCAAAATTTTTGCGTCCATATCGTGCTCACTTTTGAAGATGGAATTGTATTTGAAAATTCTCTTAAATAAAATCTTCAACTAAAGACATTCAAGAGTGTGAACTATTTTTAATTTCTCCATTCCCCGTGGATCAGAAGATCCTGCGTTTTTTTACCTGTACGACCAGGCTGCCATATTTTGAAGAAATTTGAAGTACCTGACTTACATGTGCAATAGAATCCCTTTAGAGGAAGGAACTTTTTAATCCTCTGCAATCCAATCGTAGTAGTAGGCCTTTGCGAGTCTCAGGTGATGATTGCTCGAAGACTTCTTAATCAAGTTTTCCCTTTCAACCCCTTGTTACACATAGTTTGGCACCTCTTTTGTCATTTTCTTCTGAATGCGTTGTGTAGATTGTTAATGCAGTAGACAATTTGAAGACCATTGCTGATAATTAAGCTCAGATGGTAGTTATGGCACCGCTCCAGAATTTGGGTTTCTTGATGTCCGTATTTGTTGCCTCAACAATTCATCTAAATTTAGTATAACATATATGGGATCTTCATTGGTTTCGAAAGTGGCGACCTGATTTGTCTTTGGCTTCATTTTTTCTCCGGAAAAGTAGAACAAAGATCTCCAAACTTAAATGTTGCCTTGGTACATTCTGGGTGCTTGGTATGGTTTATAATGACAGTATCAGTTACTATGGACGACTAATTGTATTTATAATAACATAACCTGCTCCGTTGTATTTATTGAAAAATACAAATTCTCACTAATTTCCTTCTTCGTAGTATATTTTAATAGTGGAAGGCAGGAGGAAGATCAAGAATCACCAAAGATGAGTGAAAGCTTTTCCCCTGAGACACTAAACTTGTAGATATCTTAATGATGGTATAAATCCGGTAGGTCTCTAAATGAAATGACTGTACAGCCTGGAATTCTTGTTATTTTTAACAGTGAGTACTGGTTTCTTCTGTACTGAGACTACTAGATTCGACAACTTCATCTATTTTATTACAGACCTGCGCTATGAATGTGTTAAAGACGATGACTGCAAACTTTTCATTACTTTATCAGACAACACCCCTACTCTTTGTTTTTTTTTGGAATTGTATTTAAAGTATTATCTACTGAAATTTGCGAGGAGGAAGAAATATAGTAAATGTCCAAGTTATGCGTGACGGTAGGAATGAAAAATTATTTGTTTATGCTAATAGACACCTTCAATGTTCTTCCAATTTACTTTAGACTGCAATTTTCTGCGTTTGCCATTAGTCATGCACATCCAAGCGGTGTACCATACATTTCAAGATATTTCTCTCCAACTGTGCGTTTTGTTCCGGGACGCTGTTAGGGCTTGGGATTTTAATTATTGCCACCTTAAGTGTTACAGCTTTGATGTTTTAGAGGTGGGTCCGGAAGATTTTGAGTCACAAAGCACCTGCTTGATTTTTGGGAATTTTGTTCAGGCAAGTTGTAAGGGTTATTAACAGTTAAATATCTCTATGGGTACTAGGAAAGTTTTGCAATACATTTTCTATTTTTATAATCTTTCAAAATACTTCAGACCACATTCTGTGGACTTCCTCGTTATTCGAATTTTCCATGAGGATTTGGATATACTCATCCTCCGATTGGCATTAAAGGATTTTTACCGTTGGAAAACATTGTTTTGGTCTTTACAAACAGGTGAAATGTTCCAATTTCCAAGTTAATGAGCATCTCGTGACACCACAAAACAAAAGGGAACAAATCTTCTTCCATTGAACTGCCATTGCAAGAATGTATCAACGTTTCCTTCTATAAAATGTTAGATCACATGCCTGTCGAACTTGACTTCCTTAAAAGTTCAGGATGGGTGGTCTGATCTCGGGGTGTCTTTCAGACTAATATTTCTATTCTGGAACTCTCGATACGACCCAAGTATGTTCGTATGATGAGGACGAGCATTCTTCAACCAAGATCACATTTCACTTCAGAAGCAACTAACACCCAGAAGTCGTCGTGTTGGTTGTAGTGGAGGTTTGAACCAACCTCAACATACTTGAACTTGCCACATCGTTTGCGCCAACGTATTGCACCCTCAGGAAGAGATTATTACTTGATGTTGGTCCTAGAACGATTTTTTGCAGATGCTAAATAAAACGATTTAATCAATTAATTGCCTTGGCAACCATTGCGGTAAACATGGAAAACCCATCTAAATTAATATTCAGTACAACCCAATAATCGGAAAATCCTGCCATTTTCGCCGAGCACTTTGTAATTCAATCCAATTATAAGCGTATTGTTGCCGGATACCGCGAGGCTTATTCGGATTTATTGGGAATTTCTTTCATAGCTAACAAACTCAATTTGTATGAACGAGCTCCCGCAGTTGGGGCTCGCGAGGCGGCTGCTGAACGTGGGCAAAGAACTTCGGAATTAACGACGAGACGGAGCGCAAATAGTAGTTACTGGCGCTGCGATTTCTTTTTGTTCCATCTGTAATCAAATTTACCTTGCATTAGTGGAGTGCTTCGTTGCTTACGCTGTAGCGATTCTTTGGCAACGCAACTTTAATGGACCAAGTCATATTTCATTCCAATAACGTTGCTTGAGTGCATGTTGCTTATTTCTGGCGAGAAAAAATAGGTTACAATATTTGCAGAAATCGTATCCAGGGGGCTTAGGAACTGGGTAACATAGATGAGTGTGCACTGGAAAAAAACACTCAAAGAAACATCCTGGGATAATGGATAGAAAAAAAATAGCAAGAAGTTGATACAGAAATATTTTGAGCAAAGTGGAAAAATTATGCGGTTTAGCGATGGCGATGTAAATCAAAAAGACGATTGTTGAAAAAAGGAAATATATAGCTAAGATGAAGAAAGAATATACCGACTTGAACGACCCCCAAGTGCTTTGAAAAATGTGACTTGTCAAAATAGAGAGAATCCATTGTAGTGAAAAGACTAAACAGCGTTTAGAATATCCAAACAAACTGAAAAAAATTGTGAGTTGATGCTCATAGGGGACAATTCCAACTATTGAATTTTTTGGACTATAGATAGAGCATAAGAAAAGTTAAAAGATGATCTTTATCTAAGATTTATGCTTTATGTAGTCTGTCTTTCAAGTTTTGTTGGTCTGCAGGGCTTTTTACGTAGGTGAAAATAAAACCGATACTTCTACTCTACACGACGCGAGGTAAAAAAAGGGCGTGTGGTTTTTGAGCACTGTAAATTCCTATAGCGCACTATAGCTTTGTCAAGAGGTGCTCTTGTTTGTTGCGCAAAGAATTATTATAGTTTTACTCGACAGAGGGCGTATGACAATCCGAAATTTTGAGAAGACTTAAGACACAGTTCGAATAGAGCATCTTTAGGAAGATTAAAGTGTACGCATGGCATAAACAATTTTTGACAGGACGGGAAGTAGTTGAAGAAGAAGACTTTTAGTTCGACCACCATTTTAGCAACTTCACAAAAGACCGCGATTTTTTCTAACTAAAATTTTTTTTAACAGTTCATGAAGGAGCACTACAATGTAGCCAGTCTATTAAAACTGGAATAGTCCTGAAGTGAGCATTCTTGGCATGATTCTAGAACCTATAGGATCCTATGAGGGTTCCTCAAACAAATATTAAATTTAAATATAAAAATGGGCTTTGTGGTAGGACGATAACCTGTAGGATGGAGCAGAGATCTTTAAAGAGTTTGTGAACATTTGTTTTAAAGGTCAATATTGCAACTAGGATCGGATTTGAAACCATCTTTGCTTCTATGGTTCTGACTGGTGATATAATTCTGTTCAGCAATGGCAAAATTAAGGAATAGGACTATTTGTGGGAGGAGGCGTTTTTGAAAAAAGAAAATCTATAGTGAGAGAAAATGAAAATGAAAAAAAAACGGTTCCCGTTTCATGTATGCAATAACTGACTTTTGTTAGATTATAGATGAAGCGTGATGGACCAAAGCATGTGGGAAGTTAGAAGATGACCTTTATCAGAGAATTATGCTTCGCCTAAGATTCGTCTGTAAACTTTTATACGCAGGTGAATCAAATATAAGCTGGAACTTCTTCTTTAGGCCTATGAGGTGAACGGAGGGGATGCGATTTTTGAGTATTTTAAGTAGAAATGCCTGAAGGGGATTTATCCATACGGTACTTTCAAATGTCACATTTCCAAGAGATGCGAAACGGATTATTATTATGTTTCTCACGATAGAGAGCGTAAAAACGATTTGAAATTTTGAGAAGACTTAAGGCACAGTTCAGGGACAACATCCTTAAGAATACTCAAGTGACATAAACAGTTTTTGGGAGGACGGGAAGCAGTTGAAAGTGAAGGTCATCGACGTCACCCGAAGACCAGCGTGATCAAGAAAGTGTTTGCATTTTCGCCGTCTTCTCCAGTATGACTGCCGATTAGCGGCCGTTGAAAATGATTCTGGGATTGTAATAAATTATATCAGTGGCCCGAGACGACCATTTTCGGTCCCTTAGAATTGTGTAAACTCAATAAAAAATTGAAGATTTCTTTTGGACTGCACTGGAATGCCTTCTATAAACTGGATTTATGGATCTGCAATTATTATTTGTTTCGACGACGATGTTCCTGTCGAAGTGTATTATTGGTTGGTGTCATAACTGTCCTCATTTTACAATAGCGAGATCAAAAAATACCAATTTGTTGGGAAATCAGAGGATTAAGAAAAATAATTTTATATGTTTGAGTTTTTATAATGTTTTGTTTACATAAAAAATAATTCGGATTTTATTTGGTTCACTCACGATTTAGTTAACAATAGCTTGGCTTGGTTATTGGCCAATCAGGGAAAAAAGGGCAGAGTTTAGGCGGAGCAGGTTATATTAGAGAGGTAAAGCTTATTCATCTACGGCACCCTATACACCAGTGTCGCAGCTTCGACGTTGCTCTCGCCCACCAGCCCAGGGAGCAACTCGGAACCTTGCAGCCAACCCACGATAAGCCACCAAAATGCGGAGCAGGAGTTTCAGCCTGTCTGCAACTGCCGCCTAGTCCGCCACCGACGCGCAAAAGTAACGATGCTGCCACCATCTCTCTCTGCGTCTGCGTCTGCGGCATCTTTCACCCCCGTTGCCGACGCTAATCCCTTAGTGACCTCGAAGAAGCGGAGATGCTGAAAGTGTCTACCGTTTCCAGTTTCCGTTTGGAGACGGCAATCCGCCCAGCCACAGCTCCCCCTCGAAAATGCGTCTTATCGATCATCCTGCGGGTCTGTCTATTCGTAAGATCATTGAGGAGAGACGGACTGGATTCGTCAAAGCCAAGAACATGGCGGATGAGATATCCATCCACCGCCACGTTCGACGACTACCAGGTGCTTGGCGCGATACCTTGACGAAGCACGGATCGAGCACCACTTTCATCTCCTGAAGGAGGACAAACCTCTCTGGGTCGTCATGCGTGGCGTCTCGGTGTATGTTTCAAGGAGGAGCTCAATTAAGAGCTCCTGGACCGGGACACCCCCATCCTTAGAGTGCTTAGGATGAGGAACAGTCCTAACCGCCGTCTCATGCCGCTCATGTTCCTGGAGATTGAGCGGAGCGACAAGGGAAAGTCAATATTTCATGTGCGAGAAGTATTCGATGTGACTGTGGCAGTGGAGCGGCCACATCAGGAGAAAGCCCAGGTGAGCCAGTGTCACAGCTGCCAGCGTTTTGCCCACGCCCACGTTGCTGCCGCGCTGGCCCTAAAAATGTGGTTAAGACCACCACTCCGGGGAGTGCAAAAAGCTCCGGAGTGAGCCCGCGTTATGCGCGAATTGCCAGGATCCTCACCCGGATAGCTTTAGGGGTGCCCAAAGTTCCCGCCCCCGGACGCAACTATGCAGCGGCGACCAAGGAGAAACCCCAGCAGCCACGAGACTGCAGCTCAACCGAAGACTAACACTCCACCACCACAGAGCCATAGCCAGAACACTGAAGCTGGGCAATACTAGCGGCGCTCTTCGAAAACGTCAATCCGTTGACGTTTTTGGACTCCATGAACTACCTCGTTCGTGCCATTACCTTTGTTGAAGTGGTGGTAGAGCTGATGTCCTCCCAATCCACTATCATTACAAACGTTAAACGTGCCTGGTAAACAAAGCTTCCTCCGTCTAGGAAGTGACCTATATGGCACTTTAAACCTTCTAACATCAAGCCTTTCTAGGGAGGAATAGTTAGGGGCTTAGACTCAGGTACCGTGTTTGCCAACCATGCCAATGGTCTACAGCATGTAACGTAATAGTTATTTCCCTAATACAGTTGGCTCGTGACAGTCTTTTCTAGAAAAATGACTTCAGTTGGGGATATACATAGTAATAGAGACTTCTTTACAACTTCTTTCTGGAATTTTAATTTCAAAAAAATGAAAAGGGGTGTACAATATTTTGCAATATGAAATCAGTTTCTTTTCAAATTAAAATAAAAGAACACACTGGACTGGAACTGTCCGTTAGCACTGGTCTTTAATTGCTCATTTTTTCAGTAACATAGCGAAGATTCGCCTTTGTCCCACCTTAGGACCGACAAAATTTGAATCTCGGGTGCTTATGAAGAAGAGTGTTTTCAACAAACCGAGTACTGAAGATGGCCCAAAGTCATATATTCTGGACTACATGAGGTTTGTTTACGCGAGCCTTTGCCAGGTGGCCTGGTCAAGCATTCTATAAGGTAATTTTGAAGAGGTAAGGGTTTGTCTGATTACCTTCACTTTATTCATCGTCCTTTACGTTATACAAGTTTCTTGTCTAAGGTTTCACCGAAGCGACGTAGCTCCTTCCCCTAGCTTGTTCAAAGATTTTTGTGTTCTTAAAGTCCTGCCGCCGTCGATGTTTTTTCTTGCTGGGGAATAGGACTGTTGTGCTCTTTTTGATACCTTTTTCAATTTGATTAGCTTCTTTTACTAACAAAGGTCGCAGCAAGCTTGAGGCCACCACAGTGTTGTCTAAATAGACTGAATAACCTAGGAGATATAATGTTGAAGGACGCGGACTTAGAGATGCTTCTCAAATGACAATACGCCGTCGAACTTTTGATGAGAGAGGAAGGATTCGATCGGTGGGATGAATCTTGAAGATGAACCGTTATGCCGCACTAAAGGAGAGTGTAGCTGTGTTTTTCCACTGGAGCAGCTGATAGATGGTGGAGTTGTAGGTCTGCTGGTGAATTACAAGTTCCTCCAGGATCGACAGAGGTTTTTTCGAGCGGTACTTTTGACAGAATATGCCAAACTTTTCAAACTTGGAGCCATGGTAAGATTAGCTATTTTCTAGAGACTCGTCTTTTGCGAGGCATTAATATAGAAGACTGTATTTCTTGGAAGAGCTTGCAGTGTGCGACTGGAGTATCTTGCGCGGCTTTAATGCACACATTAATCGATGGATTTCTTTGTATGATCATGGCTCCAAGTAGTTATGTCATTATTTTCTCACAAGTTTTTTAGCATACGGTCGACTAAGTCTAGATGGTCAAGTTCGGCGTTGGTATAGTTGAGACTGCACCGATTCTCTATGCGATGACCTCATTCTCTCTAAGCATGTATGGTTTTGGAAGAACCATGGTTTTGTGTGACCTTGACCAATCTCCACAGCGAGTTTCCGGCTGTATCTAGGGCCTCCAGTTTGTTTTAATATCGTCAAATCAGTTTTGAAGACAAACGTTTTTAGATTTTTAATAAGAAATTGTGTTATAAGAAGCAGATCATTAAAATCGCCATGTTTACATCAAACCAAAGAAAGTTGAACGCAGAACTGTAAACTGGCAAATAATAGTTAAAATAGTATGTAGACTCATTTCTCACCAGGTCCATGCTAAGCGGCCCCTGCGTTTCCCGGATGGAGCGCTGCTTGGCCAGCCGCTTCTTCTTCTTGTGCAGCGGCTTCGTCTCGATTATCATCTCCTCGAGCTCGAACGTCGGATCACAGTTTAAATGATCTTTCTGAAACAGACATCGTTAGCCCCGTTTGCGCTCGGACGCCGCTGATCGATTTACCGGAGGCGCGAAGTAAGGCTTGTACTTCCTCTGGAACACCAGATCCGTGTCGAATCGACTTAGGCACTTGACTTGCTTCAGTTCTTTGATTGTGGACACCCGCCCGCCGGGGCTCACGCACAGGAGCTGAAAGCCGAGAGCGCTTCCGTTAATTCGGATCCGAGGTGACGGTTGTATAGAAGGCGTTTGCGAGATTTGCCCTACTTTTAAGGAAAGTATTGTGGTATATATGCGGGTTAATCTAAAATTAATTAAACCTAAAATTTTTGAAACTTAAACATTGCATAAACCTTTGAATGGTCGTTTGGCCATACATGTAGGAGAATGTAAGAAGAAACGCCTATAATTATGTCATTAAGACTTCATAGACTGATAATTGTAATGTACATGAACGAGAAATTTAGGTGGAAACTCCCTCAAAATCAGAAAGAAAGTCAACGTAGAATAGATATATCAAACAGAGAAAATTGAAGACATAGCCATAAAATTTACCGGCTCATACTTCTAATCTTGATGAGTTTGTTGATAATATTGCTGCAATGCGACTACAACTAATTATAAGTAGAAGAGAACGACCACAAACTTGCTTAGAGTGCATTTTTCTGAAAATAGGGAGATATGTATATCGACATATTAAAATTTTATGATCTTTTCTTATGTTTCTAAGAAGCATAAGATAGAAGCGTTAAGAACCTTTTTTTTAAATATAAACTACGAGGTCACAAGTACACCAAAGGTATAGCTAAGATTATGTAACGACACAAACGTGCTTTACCTTCAAATTCCGGACTTAGAATTGGGGGTGGGTCTTCTAATAAATTAAATGAGGCTATGACGCACCAGGAAATCTGTGGGTCTGTTCTAGGAAAATCGTCGCTGATTGATTAGGTTTTGTTGTCATAGAAGAAAACAAGAGTAACAGCATAAAAATATTCGATCGAAAATACATATTCCTACTGCACTGTTTCAGGACCGCTACGCAGCTTCTGAAACAACTCTAGTAACAACTGTATCTTAATTTCAGTGGGTAGAAATAGAGTAGTAGCGATTAATTTGCAGACATGCGATGATCATCTCAACAAGAGAGAAAGCTAATGTTTACCCTGCTTTTGTTGCCGGAAAGATCTAAACTACAGAGTGATGCGGAACTTAACGCAATTTCTGCAAGCTGAACCATTATTTCAAATTACAAGGAGCTTGGTTTGGCCCAGAGAGAAGATTAAACTAATGAAAAAACTACCATTAGCACGTGAAAAGATCCAATGTATATTAGCTTTTCCATACACCAAGAGCTAAAACACCCCAATATCAACAAAAACGGTACGAAGGACTACATTTCAGACATTTTATATACTGAAATATGTAGACCACACAATGAAGGTAAGTGAGACGCCTGAAGAAGAAATTCTTAGGCTTTTAGGCCAATAGGTTGCAGTGCTTGCAATGTTTACACGTTTTCTTTTTTTCTTAATTTGCTAGAATTGCAAGAATAAAGTCGTTGTGTAATTCTTCTTTATTGCCTATAAAGTTACTGTTTATAAGTTTGGAATAACATGCTAAAAAAATTATAGGTCATATAAGGAAAATTCGTTGGAGGTGATAAAGAATATGAGATGGCTCGCCAGTGAAACTGCGAAAGAAATGATGAAGGGTGATAGGCGAGTAACAGTAACTCAACACAATTCCACCTGGAGACAGATTGTAGTTTTAGGTAACAAATATCTTTTTTCGTCGTCACCTAAAAACTTCAAGGTTACATTATTAACAAAGAGAGCTAGCTTTGGTTGGGGCCGTGTTTCAAAATATTCAAAAATATGAGCTACATGCATACACTAAACACGTAAAGCACTCATCATGTTCAAAATGATTACTATTACAAATTCCTTAAAAGTATTTTGTGAATTTTGGAAGAAAATTTGTTATTGGCTTCATAAAGAGTATTTTGGATTGGCGTTCATTTTGTAGCTTAAAGCACAGGATTGAAATCTAGACTGTCAAATGGCCAATCAAAAGAAATGGAGTACTCTTCCAAATGGGTTTTGTGCCTAGTTTTGAAGAAACTGATATCCGTTTAGCGTGTACGGTGGACTATAACTTGTTATACAGAGAGGCGAAATTTTGGTTGTCAAGGAGCCAATTAAAAGAAACCAAAAAATACCTTTTTAAAGGTGCTAAATTTTTGTGCCAATTTTCAGACTGGTGATCTTTCGGTAGTCCAAAGTCTAGACTATAATTTGTAGCTCATAGGATTAAAATGCAAAGCTAATGTTTTGGTGTCAAATTCTGTCCATAGGGTCAAAATTTGAAATGTCGGAGAGTTAATTAAAAGAAATAAAGGAAGACTCTTCCGAAGCTAATGAACTGGGGCGTCATCTTTGTGAAAATTTCCCAATCGATGGTCTTTTTGTAGTCTAATAAGTAAAATATATTTTGTAGTCGACAGGGTCAAGATATGCGTTGTCAGGAAGTCAATCAAAAGAAATTTAAAAGGTTTTGAAGCTTGTCAGCTAGTGTTCAATTTTGGTAAATATTTTCAGACTTATGTCCTTTCTTTAGTATGAAGCATAAAAATCTGGATTGTCAAATGGCAAATAAATTGACGAACGAGCATTCGTCCGTAGCTAATGAATTAGTGTCTAATTTTGAAAATGTTCAGTGTGGTACTTATTTATAGCTTTTGTAGACCACGGGGCAAGATTTGCACTGTTAGGAAAGCAATTAAAGGAAATAAATGAACTCGCTCCATAGATCCATAGATTATAACTTGTAGTCTACAGGGTTAAAATTTGGACTATCAAGAGGTCAACTGAAAGAGATGAAAGAACACCTTTCTAAAGCTAATGAATTTGTATTCAATTTTGTTAAGACATTCACAGATTGATGCTTTTTTTTGTAACTTCAGGCGTAGGTTATACTTTGTAATCTACAAGGCTAAAATTTAGAATGTCAAGGAGGACTTTTTCGCAGCAAATGTTTTGGTGTTCAATTTTAATGAGAAATTTAAAATTAGTGTCCCTTTCTTTAGCACGAAGTGTGGAGTATATCTTGCAGTCCACAAGGACAAAATTTGGACTGTCGGGAAGCCAGTCAAAAGAAATGAAGGAGAACTCTTTTAGAGCTAACGAAGTAGTGCTCCATCTTTGTGAAAATTTTCAGAATGGTACTCTTTGTAGCCTGAAACGTAGACTATGATTTCTACACACCAAGGTTAAAATTTGGACTATCGGCGAGCTAATGAAAAGGAATTAAGGAATACTCCTTATAGTTTATGAATTAAGAAGCATTCGTTGTAGCTTATAAAGTGGCCTCAAATTTTGGTGAAAATTTGCTGAAGTGTAGGTTATAATTTTTATTTCAGGGGGTTAAAATTCGGACTCTTAAATGGCCAATTAAAGGAAATTAAGGGATACTTTTTTAAAGCTAGTGAATTAGCACCAAATTTTTCAGGTGGGTGTTCATTATGTAACTTGAAGCATAGATTATAATTCGTAGTTCATAAAGGAAAAATATGAATAGTCAGGTGGCCAATCAAAAGAAATTAAGGATTAGTGCTCTGTTGTAACCTAAAGCATAAACTATAATTTGTAGTTTATAGGGCTAAAATTTTGTCTGTCGGGTAACTTATTAAGGGAAATAAAGTTTGGTTAACTCCTTTGAAGATTCCTGATCTTAAAATCTGGACTATCAATTGGCCAATTAAAGGAAATGAATCAGTGCTCATCTAGAATTAATTAATTGGTAATGTAGACTATAATTTGTTTACACATGGTTAAAATATGGATTCTCATGTAGTCAGTCAAAATAAATAAAGGGAAACTTTCAGACTGATACTATTTTTGTAGCCTGAAACTTGGATTATATTTTGTAGTTCACTGTCGTGGAGTTAATTAAAATAAATTAAGGAGAACTTCTTGAAGCTTACTAATTGGCCCTAAATTTTGGTCAACATTTTCAGATTACTACTCTTTTGTAGCCTACAGAACAAACTATAATTTGTAGTCTATAGTATTAAAATCTGGATTGTCAAATGGCCAACCAAAGCAAATAAAAGAGGACTTTTACGCAGTTAATGTTTTGGTGCTCAATTATAATGTAAATTTTTAGACGGCTGCTTCTTTTTTAGCATGAAGTGTAGATTGTAACTTGTAGTCCATAGGGTTAAAATTTGGACTGTCAAATGGCCAATCGAAATAAATGAAAGTGCACACTTCTGCGCCTAATGCGTTGCTGCCCAATTTCAATAATAATTTTCAGATTGATACTCCTTTTTAGAATAAAATGTGGACTATAATTTGTAGTTCACAAAGTCAACATTTAGACTGTCGGGGAACCAGTTAAAAGAAATGAGGAAGCATTCATTTGGGGACAATGAATTGGTATCAACATATGTAGCCCATGTGATTACATTCTAGACTATCATGTGCTCAATCAAAAGAAATTAAGGGCCATTCTTTGGTGGTTAATAAATTGGTTTAATTTTGACAAAAATTTTCAAGTTAATGTTCTTTTATAACCCAAAACGTAATTTCAAAATGCAGTCCATAAGGATAAACCTTGGACTGTCAAGTAGCCAATCAAAAAAATAAAATGTACCCTCTTTTGGAGATAATGACCAATCTTGGTAAAATCTTTTCAGATCGACGCTCTTTTGTAATATGAAGCGTAGGCTACGATTAGGTACTTTATAAGGTTAACATCTGTTTTTGAAGTGTCGAATCTTGTCTAAAGTTGTTAAAGTTGAAGTTAAAGAATTGGTACACAATCTTGGAAAACATTTTCAATTAAAAGAAGCGAATTGGAATATTTCAGTCAAAACTTGGTGCTTTAGGGTTAAAATCTGGACTATCAAGTGGTTAATCAAAATAAATGGAGGAATACTAATCTGGATCTAATTAATTAGTGCGAAAGTTTAGCAAAAATTTGTAAAATGAAGCGTAAACTTTAATTCGCAGTTCATAGGGGTAAAAATTTGGTTTCAGACAGCCTACTAAAAGAAATTAGGTTTAATTCACTTTTCTGAAGATTCCCAATCTTTAAATCTGGACTATCAATTAGCCACTCAAAGGATATGAGTGAGCACTTATCTGGATTGGTGCAAATTTTGGTAAAAATGTTCAGACTGATACTCTCTTTGTAGCCTGAAGTATAGACTATAATTTGTAGTCCACAAGTAGTGGCCAATCAAAAGAAATCAAGTGGCACTCTTTTGGAGCTAATAAACTGGTGTCCAATTTCGATAAAAATTTTAGGTCTGTATACTTTTCAGCACAAAGAGTGGACTATAATTTGTAATTCACTGGGTCAAAATCCTGACTGTCAGGAATCTGACAAAGCGTTGAAGCTAATAAGCTGGTGCAAAATGTTGGTGAATTTTCAGATTGGAGTTCTTTTGTAGTTTTAAGCGTAAACTATAATTTTTAGTCCATATGGTTAACATCTGTACTGTCAAGTGGCCAATCAAAAGAAATGAAGGAGCACTGTTTTATAACTAATGAATTGGTGCCCAATCTTTATGAATTTTTGATCAAGAAACTGTCGTCTGAAGTTGAATTTGATGATGATTCTTCTGTAGCTGTCAAGTGATTGCTAATATCAATACAAGAGTATATATCTATTTTTAGATTTTACAGCAAGAGGTTCAAGGTCGACTGAAAATAGTCATTCATATTAGATTTAAAGCCAATTTGGTCAAATATTTGTTAGATTTTTGGTTCTTAGACGTCCATATTGATTTTCAGTCCTCAAGGTCAACAAAGATTAGGATTGTGAAGGGTTAAAGGCCATACACATTTATGTCTTCATGGACAAGCTTTTAGCAATGCATAAATTCGTGTTTTCCACTCGTCCGCCCTCGACTTTTTTTGATTCTCCAGATCTTTCATGCTTTCGGTAGTTTGCCGCAAAACATTTTTTCCGCCGTCGGTCTTTTTGTTGCTTTTACGAGTCACAAGCTGCGCCTCTGCGAGGATAAAACCTAAGAGCGAACGGCAGACGCGAGGTAAAGTGGATCAAGGTAGCTCTCAGCAAAATAGAAAAGGAAGCTTAACCGAAGCTCTCGGCCCTCCCACGCCCCGTTCGACGTGTTTGCTTTTAGCCATATCCCGGCGCTGTTCGAAGCAGACGTGCATGCACCCGTGCAATTTCATGCATGGGGCGCTCAGAGCGACGCATATGTAAGCAGCAAGACTTATTAGACGCAGGAGCGGAGAGGCGCTCGAAACGTGCTGTCGTTTATATATTCGATTAGCTTCAGGTTATTAACTGCAACCTCCGAAGTGTATTCGCCGATCTTCATTTAGGATAATAGTTTTGCTTACAGATCCACGCGTGTGCAAACCAATTACCTTGGCGGGCACGAACATCGATAAAATGCCCGAACCCTTAAAAAAGTGATCAGCCTGCCGTGATTCAATTAAGAAATTAAGGGGAGGAGCAAGGAAAGTTCAACTGTTAATTAAAAAAAGTGAAGGTACGGCCAGTGGGAGCTTTGAAAGGGCAGCCAATTTTATTTATACTAAAAGCCATTCGGCCTCACTTTCGCAAAATTGAAATGCGATACAAATTTCCAGGCGCATTCAGCAAAAAAATTTTGTTCCTCTATTTGATGTCTCGGTACAGCCCAGTATAAAAGTTTAAGAATTTACTGAGCAAACCCTATATATTATACACATGTTTATCATGGCTGATCGTCTATTGAGCTAAATTTGATAATTAAAGAATGGTGACCTCAAGGTCCAATAGCCTGGAGGAAAATCAGTTTTAATAGAAAGGGTAGTTCTTCAACCTCAATTATGATTGCAATGAGTTTAGAAGAATAATCTGGAAGTTGCTGATGAACCTACACTGTGAAGTTAAAAATTTACATTAATAGGAAAAATGGTTTTGTTGAGATTGTCGCTGATAAAGCTAAGCTCAAGTATGCGAAATTTCTTCAAAAGATATCGAGCCGATGATATATTAAAAATAGTTTGAGCAGCTGCGCTGTAACCAGGCAGCCGATGAGAGCAGACTGTAATGCGCATGCGTGAATAAAAATGATTATAATGGCTGGGCCAGCTTAAAGATTTTTCTGTAGAAACTATTTTGATGACTCAGAAGACTTTTAGGAGTAATGTAATGAGTGTATCATGAATAAAGGCATAGCACAAACGATTTAAGAATGGCCAGCAATCCTTTGAAAATTATCCATCTTTTGGAACCCGTGAGTGGTTCACTGGACAGAAGCTTTGAAAACTGCAACATAGGGGTGACCGTGATGAAATCCTTTCTCCGGGCCGCCCCCTTCCAGCTCATCTGTCGTGTCGTGGCCAAGAGCTTGTACTGGGGTAACATATTACCGACTGCTGCCTAACTTAGTTATGTGCAGAAATTAGATATGCCCTGCACTTATCATGTTGCCTGTGGCCATGTCCCATGGCAGATAAGTGTGAGGAAGTCTTGTCTTAACCGACTGGACCAAGAGGAGACAACCACAATAATAAACCTAAATCCTACGACAGGAGGCCAGGCCAAAGAGTTGAAAAGCTGTCTAGTACATCGGATAATTTTTTCCTTGGGGCACTAGGTGCATCTTATTATATATTGCTATTAATGTTTAATAATGTAACTATGCCTGGGAACAAGATGTATATAGATGATATTTTACCACCAGTAACCAACCCTTCTAGTCAGGATGATGAAGCCTACCCAAATTTACTTAACTCAGTCAAGGCTGAGATAACTATGCGCAGGGAAGAGCAAACTGACGGAAGACTGTAATTGAAAGGGCGAAAGCTTGAGAAACCAATACGCCCCAGAAATCAGAATCTAAAGAAGAAACCCAACATAGTTGCAGGCTAGGTGAAACCTCCAGAACACCTGGTCTATTCTGAGGACTTTGATATAGCCCTAATCTAGAAAGCATGGATAGTAAAAGGCAGAATAATGCGAATCGGCCAATCTAGGGCTTTAGGGCAGAGAATTAAACAATGGAATGTATCTAATGAACCATGAATGGCGAACCGCAGGTTGTATAATACTTACTGGCAGATTTTGACAAGAAATCTGCAACCTATCGGAGTCCCTAGAAAGACTGACTGGGTAATGTACAAGGAAAAACTTAGGAGCAAGTTAACCCTTGCAAAACCCAAAATCTAAACTCCTATAGACATAGAAATAATGGTTGATCAAATAAATAAGGCTAGCTGCCCAATAATTAACAGTAATGTAACAGAAAGGTAGTATGACTACTCTAAGGAAAAAAGTAAAAGCCTCTATCGACTAAAGTAAAGCTCTAAGGAAAGCCAAGATAGACTGTCGGAGAAACTTTCGAAGGGATATTGAAATACTTTACCTACATAGAGTATTTAAAAACATGTTGAAGTCAACAAGTGATTTTACTAATAGTGAAAGAAAAATGCTGTTTTAGACGCTTTTTCAGAATTCACCGATAGAAGAACAAGCCGGACAAGATGATTTGGTGCCTGGTAATAGGACGATTGGAAGTTTGCTAGAAAAGCAATAATGTCCACTAAAGCAGTTTGGGATGTTAAGTCTCTTTAACTTTATAAATATCCGCGACCTGATAAAATATTTCCAGCACTTTTAGAACAGGCAATAGAATCTACCGATTCCGTTTCTTATCAAGATATTTCGATTGAGTCTAGCGGGAAACTATTTGTCACGAGCGTAGTCTTACTAAGGTAATCTTTATTGATAGACCAGGACAGCAATCGTATAATCGACCGAAGGTCTTCAGACCTATTAGCTAGTGCTAATGTCTTTTTGTTTAAAGACGTTGAAAATGTTGATAGACCTTCATCACAATCAGCGTGCTTATCAACTAGGGAAATCATGTGAAACCGAACTACACAACCCTATTTGACAGTTTCCTTAAAACACAAGGTCTGCCCGGAAAGTAATGCGCCCATTTTTGTGTTAAGAAATTTATTGAACCGATTCTTACAGTTACTTAATATTCTTCGAAATACATCCCTCCTGCTTCAACACACTTATTCCAACGAGATTTCCATGCTTTATATGCGTCCTGGAAGTGCTTCACTGGGATGTCCTTTAGTAACCTCGTCGTAGCCGCCTTGATGTTCTCCAGGGTCCCCAAATGCTGTCCTTTGAGGGAACAAAAAAAGTCTTTTGGTCATCGGAGCACTCTCGGGACAAGTTTGGCGCACACCTTCCGCATTTGAAAGTTTTTCGTCACAATCTCGTGCACATTGGTTTTCGGAATGTCAAATATTTCTGACATTAGGCGGACACTCGTTCTTCGATCAGAGTTCAACAATTCCCGCACTTTGTCAACCGATCTTTCATCTCGCGACGTTGAGGGGCGACCTGATCGTTGTTCGTCGACAACCTGCTCACGACCCTCCTTGAACATTTTATGCCACCCTTTGCACTGTGAATATGACATGCAGTCCTCATCAAAAGCCTTCTGAAGCAACTCAAAAGTCTCCGACGGCTCGAGAGTTCGTTCCATCTTAATTTCGACGGAGCACTCACACAAGGGTTCACTGAAACAGGCACTGTGACGCCCCAGGAGCTCGGAGCTGACTAGCGCGGGGAGTCTTCCCTTCCGTGCAAGCGGTAACGCTGTGCGACGGATAGTCGCGGCAGAAAAAATAGGGCGCATTACTTTACGGACACACCTTGTAGAGGGAGCTTTGGCAATACCTTCTCTGAATCAATAACTCCCTAAATCCTGAGACATGGCGTTGATGACAACTTAATCAATTGGATAAATGTTATATTAAAGAGTCGTCAAATGCAAGCCGATTTGAAAATAGAATCTTTCAAGGTATGTGCCTTGATGCAAAACGATTACGGAGATAAAAAATGGGAAAATACAGTGCTTGGATATAATCCTATAAATGACAGAATTCTGAAGATCAAACTAAATACCAAACCGGTACAGATGAACATAGTTCAGGTCTATACTCTCGCCTCTAAATCAACGGAGAAAGAAATAGGCTATTTTTATACACAATTGATAGACGTTATAAATGAGATACTAAAAGAGGAAATAATTATTGTTCAAGACGATCTTAATGCAAAATTGGAAGTACGTATGAAGATAATCTCAAAAACTACATAGGAAAATATAAGTTAGGCATCAGGAATGATAGAGTCGGAAAACTATTACAGTTTTGTATTGAAAATAACTATAATATATTGAACAGCCTATTTCAACATCATAAACGAAGGCTACGTACATGAATCAAATTAATTAAGTGCTCTGGTGTGGCGGCCTTTCGCCCTTGAACCGTCTGTGTTCGTGGCGGTGTGCTGGTGACTCGATATCTGCCGACAGACGTTTTGCTATCGCATACGCCGTCGGCGGCACCTTTTGAAACGCAAAGTGCTGTCGAATCAAAATTTCCCGCAAATGATCCACCGTTAAGCCAGACGTGAAGCCGGGTGATTTTCGATCAGCAACCCGGCCAGTGCGGTCGTGTTTAATTTACCCGCATCTAACTCCACCGCTAAGCTAAGCACGAAGGCATCACAGCACGGTGAAGACATAATAGTAAAAATTAAACGCGTTTAAGAAGATTAAAAACAAGAGGATTCAAAACACAATCAGTTGATGACGAGAACGGGAAAATTCTGGATAGTTGAAAAAGATACGCAAATACTTATATATTATATTATCGTAAACACCCAATAAGGAAGCGATGATATTAGTAGTGAGATGTTGAAAATAATTAATGATAAAAGCATTAAAACAATAACTGATATCTGGATAAAATATGGACAACAGGGCAATGGTTAGACAACTGGTCCAAATTCATAGTAATCGCTTTTCATAAAAAAAGGATCAACAAGGAAATACGAAGGATTATTTATAGGACTAAAAAGTTATTTGGAATGGCAAATTTCCACATTTGAAGCTGCTTGAGAAGAGGTAGAGGAACAAGAGAGCAGATACATAATTTAAGGCAAACTATAAAAACATGCAAGCGTTTAACGTAGCTACGTATATTTGATTGTGTGAAATGGGAGAGTCTGTTTTAATCATTTAATCGAGTTGGGTACACCCTAACATTTGGTCCACAAGTTAGGATAAGCGACAGGACATCAGATATATTTACCTTCCAAAAACCTGCCAGACAAGGCACATATAATCAGAATACATCATGAGAAATATATTAGTTAGTAGATAGGTGGAACCAAAATTGGTGGCGTTACAATCAACACTTTATGATATGCTAATGATACGGCTTTAATAACTAATATACTTGAAGAACTGAAGGAACTATTGAATATCGTAGAGCAAGAAAGCAAAATTAAAATTAGCACCCAATAAAAATAAATATAAAACAACGATAATAACAAGAGATAACATAGAAATAGACAAAAACTACTTGGGGGAGATAAAAATTACAAACCAATTATTTATCTTGGCACACTCATTGAAAATACAGGAAACTGTTCTAACGAAATAAAAAGAAGACTAACAATGGCAAGAACTGTCGTAACTAAGTTAGGAAAATAACAAAAATCAAGATAATGAATATACTGGTATTTCCGATAGTACTGTATGTCTCAAAATCGTGGACTATGGAAAAAGTATATAAATAGAAGATCGGTATTTTCGAAATGTGGAGAAGAATGTTAAGGATAAAATGGATAGAGTCTTATACTAATAATTCAAATACAAGTAATAGGAACACCCCATTTACTGGTTAATCCTGTACAAAAACAATAGAAGGAAAAAGACCTAGAGGTAGATCGTCAAGGAGACGGACAGATGAAATTAAAGAACTAACTGGAAACAGAAAACATCAGACTAGCAGAGGATAGGGATATCGAGACGTTCCAAGGCGCATTCGATTTGTAAGAGCATCAGAAAATAATGTTACCACATATTTTTTTGTTATAATGCGAAAGTGCCTTTGTGCACGCAAAAAATGCATTTATGTGATTGCCTTTTTGCAGGCCCAAAATATATTTTATTTCTTGCTTAATATTGGCCAAAATAAGCTCATTCCCGTTATTCGGAGGTCTTTGGGGTCGTTGATCACGAATACGATGCTTAGAAAGTGCACTTGAGGGCATAATTATGGGGGTGGGGGTGATTTTAGAGAATTACCTCAAATTCGTTTGTTTTCTGAGTTTAAACTGTCTGAATAAGGATTTTTGGAGTCGTTAATAACGAATTTGATTATTAAAATGCCCCAATGCACTTGGAGGGGAGCATAATCCTGGGATTTACGAATATGACGCTTAGAAAGTGCTCCGATGCACTTGGGGGGCATAATTATGGGGATATGGGTGATTTTAGGAAAACAGTTCAAAGTCGTTTGTTTTCGAGTTTTAAATTGCCTATATAAGAGATTGCTGATTACGAATATGATGTTTAGGAAGTGCCCCGATGCACTTGGGGGAGGGGGAGCATAATTCTGGGGATGGGGGCGATTTTGGGAAACCAGCTCATAGTTATTTCTTTTTCGAGATTAAACTGTCTATAACTGATAAAATTTAAAATTCGGCTGTTAGCGATTCAGCACAGGGTAGATATTTTATTTTTTAGCTGTTGGAAAATGAATATAAAAGATTATTATTCCAACAGAGAAGATTGATTGTGAAAATTTAATCGTTGTAGCGTTTTTCTTTCTAAATCTGTTGCTAAAAATTGCTTTATGGAAATTTCAATTTACTTTGATAAAAGAGAAAGGCTAAGAACACCAAATAAAATTTAAATTTGAAGATATTTTGTTACTTATGTTTTTTTTACTTAAATAGAACACTGAATACCAGTTTTGAAACATTAAAAAAATTTATTTAATACTGTAAAAACGTGGACAATGACAGGGTTGTATGTGTGCCTGCAAAATTTTTTTCGTAATAACATCTGAAAAAATCGTTTTAAAAATTAAATTGAATTATACTAAATGAAAACCTACGTAGGATCCTTAAGTGCACATTTTCTCACTCGAAGTGAATTTAAAAAATCTGAGATCAAACCTTATAACAGTTTGGTGCCCAAGGTATAACCTAGTGTTCCAAAATGCATCCCCAGGGCATATGCTTCTCACTTGGTGCGTTGGGAAGTCTTAATTAGAAGCAACATCGTTATCCGAGATCTCAAAACCTTATTTAAGACAGTTTAAACTCGAAAACAAACATTTGAGCTGGTTTCCTAAAATCACCCATATCCCATCACCCAGGAATTATGCTCTCAAGTGCATTGGGACACTTTTAAACATCATATTCGTTATCAGCAAACCCAAAACCCTTTATTCAGACAGTTTAAACTCGGAAAACAAACAAATTTGAGGTAATTTTCAAATCCCATCCCCAGAAATTATGCCCTCAAGTGGATTGGGAGCACTTTCTAAACATCATATTCGTTATCAGCGACCCCAAAACCCATTCAGACAGTTTAAACTCGGAAAAAAGCTAATTTGAGCCAATATTAACGAGAACATAAAATTATGCCTAAGTGGATGTGCAAGCTTACTAAGCATCGTCATTTTTAGTGACCACAAATGACTCCGATGTAACGAAATGACTTATTTTGGCTATTAGCGAATAAAATATTCTTGGGTGCAGCTCAATAAAGCATTTTGAACAAATGCACTTTCCCATTATAACACAAGAATATGTGGTAACATTTTTTTCTAATGCTCTTACGAATCGAATGCGCTTTGGAGCGTCTCGATACGTGTACTCGATGAAAATTTCGAGCTTTCAGCGTTTTCTTGCTAATTTGACTCGACTAATAAACCGAGATAGCAACCAAATAATTTGCGCAAATCGCGAGCTTCGGATTCTAAGAATTACAAGAGAGAGATTTCAAAGGAAGGTTTTATTAACATCAGGACTTTCAAAGCTCAATCCTGACTGGATGCAAATGGTGGCTACCTCCAGCACATGTTATGAATATCATCACATTTCAACTGCTTGAAATGGTTTTCAAATCTTCATTGGTGTTAAAATCATGTAAAATGGAGGGTTTAGTAGCGAATGGAACACCCTGTACTTTTATGATATATCATATACCATACCATGATATACTATTTTATTAATCATGTAATTTTCAAATCTTGTGTACTATTCAGGCAAAAAGGGCATTTGAGATAAAACCCTGGCGCCCGTATCTAAACCCTTAAGGCATAATCCATGCAAACCTTCGATAATAAATCCACGATCCCGTCGCTCCAGCTCCCGGGATAATCCACCCCGAGCTGAAACAGAATCCGCACGTCCTGGATGCTGGTGCTGGAGTGTATGTCGAACGGCCGGCAGCCGCGCAGCATTTCGTACGCCACCACCCCTGCAACGCATTCAGCATTTCAGTCCGAGGCGCCTGAAAGGGCCCTTCGGGCGGCTTACCGAGCGACCACCAGTCCACGGCGTAGGAGTAGCCCACGCACAAGTCCACCGCGCAGTCGAAAATCTCCGGCGCGATGTAGGGCTTGGTGCCGGACATCGAGGAGGCCAGCTGGACGTCGTCCAGGACCGCCGCTATGTTGAAGTCGGTGATGTGCATGTGCCCTGTGCAGAAAACGGGGCCGTTAGTTCGCGCCCTCGAGCAAACTTCCGAAACAACTCGCCGCATTCGTGGTTAAAAATAAAACGGGGCTAGAGCAGATTTAAATTAATTTATCGAGTTTTCCGCCGGTTAGCCTTAACTTCGTTACTGTTTTTGCTTGATTGTGTGGGGCGATGTAAAAGTTTCGCTTTGTTCGAGCTTAAAACTGATTTTTGAAGCTCTACACCCTTTCAAATAAACACACGTTATAGAGTTCAATTAATTACATTTCAAGTTTTAATGAATGAGAACAAAAATGTACACGAGCTATGGATGAAATCTGACAGCAACAGGTTTCAGTTTAATCAAAACTTCAAAATTATCAGCTCATTTGTTTTTAAACCTTTACAGTAGATCTCTTGAAAAGCGCATGACCGCTTGAGCGTCACGTCACTGGTCAAAATGTAGTGCAATGTCGATCAACGATACGTGATAAAACTTTGCGGTAAACTCGAAAAAATCTGCGACCGAGACGTCTGTTATTCTATAGAAAGCTTCAAGAATGAAAGCACAAGTGTTTAGGTGTCATAAAGCATTTAGAGAAGGAAAATACATCTGAATGTTAGATTAATAACAGATCAAATGGATTTTCCAAAATCTGTTGTGTATGACAAAGTTGCAAATAAAGCAAGCTCGTGCTAAGTTGATTCTCAAAATTTTGGGTAACGAACCGAAGACTTTTGGACCCTGTGAGAAATAACGCGGGTTTTTGACTACGATCCGGAGACGAAAAGATGAGCTTCGAGTGCTATACTACCCAGTCTGTTCGACTAAAGACGGATCGAATGACCAAATAAAGTGATGCTTATTGTCTTTTTTGACTCTAAATGTGATATTCATAAGGTGTTTGTATCATCCAGACAGACGATCAACGCCGCATTTTGGGTGAAAGTGCTTAAAAGGTTAAAGAAAACAGCCGTGCGCGTCCTCCTGAAGGAGATTGCCAATACCTGGGTTCTTCACTACGAAAATGCTCTGAGCCATACACTGTTGCTGTTTCAACCTTCTACAACCCGGACCTTGCCCTGACCGTCTTCTTTTTCTCTTCCCGGTTCACATCCAGCTTCAAAAAAATGCTGTAACGAGTGCTCTAAAAAAGATTACATTTAAAGACTTCCAGACGAAGTCCTACGTGTGATAGAACCGCTGAAAAGGGTATAATGATGTTATTTTGAGAAATATTAAGTGTATATAAACATATGTTCAATTAAACCAATTTTCTGATTACGGCCCGGACTATGGAAAATATGGATTAGAAGGTGAAATGAATAATAATTGGAGTACGATTATTGATACCTGGTTTAACCATAAAAATACGCATAAGATCGCATATGAGGCAGAAGAATTAGATCATAGACGTATAATTTATTATATAATATATAATAGAGATATGAGGTAAGCAATAAAGAACGTAAAGGTAACATGTGGTGTAGAATTAGACACAAGACATAGGCCATTAGTAGCAAATATAGATATCAAAAAGCCGGCTAAAAACAGGTCAAAAATAATATATAAGAAATTAGAACTGGAAGCTCTTCATCAATACGAAAAAAGACAAGAATCCCTGGAGAGAATAACTGAAAATTTAGAAGAAATAGAGGAGGAAGAAAGATACAGTGAGGAAGAATGAACAATTAATGAAGATCAAGAATACAACACTACAAGCAGCGGAACTCACTTGCAGATAAAAGTGGTTCGACAGAAATCAGAACAAAGGACAGAATAGTGGAATAAGGAAGTAAGGAGTAAAGTAAAGGAAAAGATATATTAACAGAAACAAAAAGAGACAAGCCTAATAATATACAAAAGAAAACTGAAGAGAGAGAAATCTTAAAATGGGCGAAGAGACTGAGATCGAAAGATTTTGGAGGGAAAATTGGGGAAAAACTAAAAACAGTTTTGGAATGTTGTCGAGAAACTAAAAGGAAACAAAATACAAAAGGTCAGGAGTATCAGAAACAAAAATGTAGAACTGTAAACAGTCAGAAAAGACACTGGAATCATGGAATTAACACTATATGGCTAAGACCAAAGAAAAAAATTTACGAAGACCAGCAAGAACAAGAAGAAAATTGTGAAGGTGGAGAAAACGAAGAAGCAACCGAAGAAGAACAGTGGATTCCTTGAAGAAGATAAGAAATGGGAAGGCAGTCGGCGAGGATGGAGTACCTGAAAAAATGTTAAAGCCTGAAAGACCTAAAATAATTGAAAAGACGAATAGAATAATAACATTATGTTCCAATACACAAAAAAGGAGATACTAGGTGCGACAATTACAGAGCAATATGTCCATCTTTAATGGTATTCAAATATTTCCAAGAATCATCGAAAAAAAATTAACATCGGAAATTGAGTACAAATTACAAGAAGAAGAAACAGCATATAGGTAGATCAGGAATACAAGCGCAAGATTGCATTTTATTATAAGGTTGAAATGAATAAGAATAAATTTTTATATTTAGCTTGTATTGACTTGAAAGTAGCCTTCGATAAAGTATCACAAAGGCATACACGGGAAGCGCTAGATAAGCTAGGATTGTTTACAAAATTAAAAATATAAATGCGAAGCGAACAGGAGTGGTAAGATTAAATGGTGAAACATCGGAAGGATTTAGTACGGAAAGAGGCATAAGCAGGGTAATATCCTAAGCTCCCTACTATTTGTGATATACATATATGGACTACATATGTACACTATACAAAAATAAAATAAAAATACTGGTTTGGGTCATCTGATAACATTTTACTTATAGCAACAAATGAAAGACAAGTGCAGAGGGACTTAGTAATATAGAAAAAATAGTATACACCTAGAAAAAAGCAAAGTAATGAAAGTACACAAACAAATACTAATGCAAATTAGACAGAAAGCAGTTAATAGACGTCAAATACCTAGAATACCTAGAAGTGATAATAAGTAAGGATAGAAAAATATAAGAAGAAATAAGAAATAGAATAAATAAAGCGAATAGAATTTATTACCAAATAATTAACAAATTGATAGAGAAAATAATAATAATAATATATATATATATATATATATATATATATATATATATATATAAAATATCGTATGCGACAAAGTCTTGCAAAATGCTGGATAGTCATAGATCAAAGATAATAGCATCAGAAATGGAAGTATTCGGAAACAGCTAGATCTAAAACCATTAAAATAAACAGTTGAAATAACCCATATCCAACAGTATGGACACCTAAATAGAATGATCGACTATATCTCAAACAAATATATGGTATGAGATGTGAAAAGATACCCCGAGGAAGACCCAGAAGCACCTGGAAAAACAGTATTAGAAATGCAACTATGAAAAGAGGAATGACTGTAGAACAAATTAAGCTACTCGCAAAAGACAGCACAGTGTACAAAAATTATCTCAAAACTTTGACACCGTAATGAGGTGATCGTGAAGTGAAAACGTAAATACACAAAACCTTGGTTGAGTAGGTCATGTGTAATGATAGAAAGAGACTCCAGTGTTTAGAAAAACATAGTCGTGAAAATTACCCATCATCATGTGAAAATATCATCAAGAAGTTCCGCAATGTTATTGATTATCCATCCAGCACGTAATTAAGTTATGCTATAAAAACTGAAAATGACCGCACTGGGGGTTACACGAGTGCCGAATCACGCTTTACCATATGGGAGTCTAATTGGATAGTTTAGGTATGAATGTTTAGAGAACTATAGCTACCCCTATGTATAGGACCAACAACGAGATTTGGAGGAGATGGCATTAGAGTGCGGGGTGTTTTGGATTGAATGGAGTGGAATCTCCCGCAAAACATTTTGACTACTTTTATCCTGTCTACTATATAAAAACCATTTGGTAATGACGGTTGCCTTTATTAGTATGATAAAGTTTACTATCATAAAGTAGAACCTGTGAGGGAAGTGCTTGTGGAACATAATATAACAAAAATAGATTGCCCAATCTACAGCCTTCGACTTGGATTCTATGTAATACTCTTGGAATGAATTAAAGCTTTGGCTTTGCCTCAGACCTCAACGACATACATCGCGAAATGTTCAGGTTACAACTCTTGAGAAAAAATAGACCATAGTTTTTGGAAAAGGCCATAGTCGGATGGAGCACAATCTGGACTATAGACTGGATGCGGTAGAACTTCAACGCCTTCTAACTCTTTGAACTTGTCCTTCGCTTTCAACGTCACAAATCGCTTTTGCAGCAGCTTTTCCGTCTATGCCTTTCTTCCAGTAATGGCGCAACAAAAGTCGGATTTCAAGCTGTGTGATCTCGTAACTAGTACCAGGCATTTTATTCTAATACAAAAATAGCAAAAAATTGAAAAAGGTATAAAAAATGTTTGAATTTTGATTCGGTGACAGAAATTTTGGGACAACCAAATAAAAAAATTAGTTGGCCGACTTAGAACCTTGACTTGAAGTCCAGTAAAATTTTTTAATATGAACGAGGTCTGGCAGCGGCCCCCCGGCGAGCTTGTCCAACTCCGACATGCTTGAGCCCCTTCGCATAGTAGTTTTTAAAAATAAAAACACGATTAAAAAGCTCTGTTTGACATAATTGGCGTACGCCGTTACCGTGGCAACGCATTTACGTACCCAGTTAGAGTTGAACTTTAATCTTTGACCTTTGACCTGTGTGACAGCAGCACTCATAATTTTTTTTATATATATAATTAGAACATTGGATTTGCTCCAAATTCCAAAAATCACATTACAAAATGTTCTGGTTACAGCCCTTCAGAAAGAATGGGCTGTGGCTTTTCCGGAAACGTTTCGACCCCTGGTTGAAGGTCTCTTCAGTAGTTAGGGTTGCTATTGAAACTATTGAAGCTTGTGGCACAAAGTAAATCTGATGACAGTTTAGAATAAGGATGCTTTGAAACATAATATCTTATTGATACATTTTTTTTACCACTAGCACCTTCTTGGCAAGATTTAATATGCGTACTTTAGACCACACTTTACCAAATGGTGGGTGATAGTATTGTTGGAGATGAAGATCTTTTCGTTGATTTTTAGCATTATTGTGGATTCTAATTATTCCTTGACGCTTTCCTCTTTTAGAGCAACTTACGAGGCCGGTTCTCAAAAGTTCCCCATGTTAGTACAAAGAAAACAGTTTGTGTAACCGCGGTGCAACATAGCAGCCAATAAAATTTAATCCGTTTTATGGGAGTTGGAGTGGTTTTACATGCATTTAAGTGATAATTGTGTGTGAGCTAAGTGGTGCAGGCGATAGAGAAGAAAAACTGTAAGCTAAACAAACAATTTTATCAGTTCTGGTGATTTAATAGCTATCTAAATTGTACGTGGAATTTATTTACAAATGATAACAGTGATAATAAGGTACACATAACGATCGTGAAGCAATTTAAGAATGTTTGCGTTACCAACACAATAAACGGAGTATTCTTCAGCTGATGAAATAAAAAGAGAGAGATGGGAAGGCATCGGCGACGATGAAAAAGGCTATCCTTTAAAAAAAATGAAGAATTAAAAAGGAGAGCTCAACAGACAGATGAGAGTAAAGAAATTATGAGAGAACTATTGAAAGACGTGAAAGCATAAGCAAAGATCAGTTAAAGTACCATGAAAAAATAAGAGCATTGAAAAAGGAAATCTGTAAAATAAAAGAAAGAATTAAAATACTTGAGAATAAGATTGAGGAAAAAGAACGTAGTAATTAAAGATGTGATTTTAAGGAAATTTTAGTAACAGAAGCGGTATCTAAGATCATAACAGACAATCAAAAAGTGGAAATGAGAATACCAAACGAATTGAACACAAATAGGGTGAAATAGTGGCAACAATAGTAACAGCAGGCAGACTGGAAGGGAAAGAAGCTATGATAAAAAATAAGAATAAATTAAAGGAAATTCAGAGTTACACAGAAAATGATCTAACAGAAGGGAAAAGGAAAAGGTAAAATAATAAGGGTCGGATATCAAAAAATCTGCACAGATAACGTATGGTGGAAATGGAATCAAGATAAGGAAGAGCTGAAGGAAATGATGTATATAAGTTGGCGTCCAAGCAAAGAAAAATTCACTTACAGTAAATCAAAAAACTAACGCCGGGGAAAGAGGAGATATAGGAGACCTTGGCTATGGAAACGGCTATGAATCAAACAACACAGATGAAAAATTGATTGTAGACAGAACGATAAGAATTGGGACGTGGAATGTGAACGCAATAAAGGATAAAGAAGTAGAAGAGATAGAAAAATATAAAGTGATGTTAATATAAATAACAGAAACAAAAAAGAAAGGACAGGGAATAGAAAGGGTGGATGGAAATTACTTACTGATTTACAGTGGTGTAAATATACAAGATCATGAAAGTTTTGGGGTGGCTTTGATTGAACAAAGAGTCGGTAGGCAAAATAAAAGATTGGAAGCTAATCTCTGAACGTATATTAGCGACAAATATAGAAATAAATAAAGAAGACTATACTTTTATAGCAATTTATGCGTTGAAAATACACCGCAGGCAGAGCAGCAACTATTTTATGAGCACCTGCAAGATGTAGTAGACCAAACAAACACTACTATAATAATATTAGGTGATGATAACGGAAGAGTTGAAAATTATGTAGAAAGATTTGGGGTGGCTCTAGGAAAATTTGGAAAAAGCGATAGTAATAACAAGAAACAGTGCTTTGAAAACTTTTAGGCATGGGAAAGAAGCTGAGCTGTCACAAATAAAAGACTCGCAAGATAACATACTGGCAGAAACCAAAGAAAAGTTAAGCGTTGAAAAGCACTTCCAAGATCTGCTGAGAAAGGATGATGAAGCAGGTGAATGGGCAGAAAATAACATCTATGTGCAAGATAGGGAAACAGTATGGCTTCAGACCTGTCAGAGGAACACATGACGCAGTGATTGTAGTGAGTCGGTTAACGGAAAATGTATTCGAGTTCGGACAAGATTTATTCTTACAAGGTGGTCCAAACATGACCGGGAATCTTGAGAAAATGTAATCGCAACCTCCACCTTGCCTTCTGCTCGATTTAGAACCTGTTTAGTCCTGTTTTGGATTTGCTAGACTTATGAGCGAACAGAAGGTACCACGGAGCGTAGAACAACGCATTGCGATCTAATTCCTCGTTGGAATAAACTTCTCGTCCACTGAAATTCACCACAGACTCCAACAACAGTATGGGGAAGAGTGTTTCCCACGGACCTGTAAGTGGTTTCAGAGAGGGCAGAGAAAATGAACATGAAAATCAAACATTGATCGCGCAGACGCGCTTATTCGCGAGAATAGGCGCAGCACTATCAAGAAACTTGAAATAATGCTGTCGATTAGTGTTGGTAGTGTAGAAGACGTCGTGAAAAACCACCTGCACTATCGAAAGGTGAATGCACGGTAGGTAGTACGCATTTTGACGGACGTGAACATGGTGCGCATGCAAGCTACCAGTCGTTTTTTACAGCAGTGATGTATTTTTGAAGTCTATAGTGACCACCGATGAAAAGTGAGTGCAGTACTTCATTCCCGAGTCCTGGAAGTCATCACGCGAGTAGCAACATACCAATTTTTCCAAACTCAAGAGAATGCGAACGAGCTGTTCGGTAGGAAAAGTGATGGCAACGTTCTTCTGGGACTGGCAGGGGGTTATCAATGTAGACTTTCTGACGGATGCCAGAACAGTCAATGCAGATTATTACTCAGACCTCCTGGCAACAAACGTATATTTGTATATTTCATAGATATTCCAAAGCATTCGATAGTGCAAGCAGAAGTAAAATATGGGAAGCTTTAAGAAAGCACAGTGTAAATAAAGAAATCATTGAGACCATCAACTTAGTAAGAAAAAATAATCAGACATCTGAACAATTCGTTACAAACGTAGGGGTAAGGTAGGGTGAATCTCTATTTATTATCTTAGTGAATAAAATTACGAGGGAAATAAAAAATGACCTTAGAGCCATAGGTGAAAAGTCACTTCAAGATAATTTAAAAATGTAGAATCTAGTACTGACAGGACATAATATAAGGATAAACATAGGAAAAATAAAAGCGATGGTGATCAGCAACAACCAGAGAAAAGTAAGCATAAATACTGAAGGCAAAATTTTAGAGCAACTGAAAACATTTAAATGAAACACATAATAAGGGAGGTGGGTGGAATGGAAGCAGAAATCAACAATAGCTTTGCAATAATCAATAAATTACTTTTCCAATTGGATAAAAAAATTATTTACAAGAGAGACATCTTAAGAAAAACAAAAATAACAATATTCAAAACAATATTTCTCCCAACACTTCTATAAGGGTGCGAGACGCGTTCTATAACAGAAAAACATAATAAGAAGTTATATGTAATGAAGATACGATATCTAAGCACAGTGTTAGGAATTAGAATAAAAAATAAAGTAAGACATGATATAAAAGATCAATTACAAGTCAAAGAATTAAAAAAAATATATGAGAAGAACATCAAGATTACTGGGATACATAATAAGAATAGATGCGGAAAGACTATAAGGAGAAGAGCAAAAGTCAGGCCACCAATCACATGGAAAAAAGAAGTCAATAAAATACTTCGGAAAAGAGGATTAATTGGAACGAGACTATAAGTACAGCAAAGGACAGAAAAATATTTTTTATTATAAGTGCCATTTTTTACATATCATATAAACAAGACCTAGAAGGGTGATCCCTCTTTATTTTCGTTTTTGGGCAGAGTTACGATAATTTCCAAATTTTTGGATTTAAAGCTTCAAACGTTACTGTTTCTATAAAAAACATTTTAGGATGTTTTCATCTTCATTTCTTATCTAAAAAAATCGCCTCGAGTTGCCCGCGCGTTTTATCAATTTTTGCTCGGCGGCAGCCAATTATCTGAAATTGGAAACAACAGCAAACAGCAAACAATAGCATAATCCCTGCGTTTTTGCCCGGGGCCTCGTTCCGCTTCGTATAAAATTAATGGGGTCATTCACTTCCATCGATTAGGTCGGCGGAATTACCTGCGAATGGAATATTAAATGAATAATATACGACGTGCTCGTAGGTTGCGCTTCGAGTTTGGAAGCGGCGGAACCTTTGCCTATAACCAAAGCAGCATGATCTCATAAGCATCTTTGTGAATGCTAAGCATTTGCAATTTTCGTTAGTAAAGTGAATCTTGGAACAAGAAAAATCAATAAAAAGTAATAAGATTTAAGTAAAGTAATTATTGGACAAGAGAAAGTAGATTGGATAAGTTAGATAAAAAGTTTAATCAAGGGGTAAAACCTAGTGAAATATAACTCGATAGCAGTAAATACTCCACTGAGATAATTAGTTTTTTTTATTAGATTACTTAGAATGTTATTTGTCAATAGTGGTAACGCATGTAGCAGCCGAGACGTAAAGATAGGTGCGACTCACATAAACAGTACTTCTGCATCCTTCTAAATTAATCGACAAACCAACACTTCCACGTTTTATCAGGGATCTGAGCACACTTCCCTTCACAATGTATTAGTAGGCTCTCATTATTCTTTAGATAAGATTTTGTTATTTGCTACAATGCTACTGACAGCAAAATGTTTTATTTTTATACCTATAGAGTATCTCTTAGCTTCAGAAAACATGTTATGCTATCTGCTCGAGTATGATATGAACACTCTTCTATCTGGGTTGTATGCATATTGGCCTCCAGTATCTTGATGAGCATTCTGTTTTAGGATCATTTGTTGGTCTATAAATACCCTACCTCCACCCCAAAATAAAGACGATCATCTTCCAGCACAAGAGACATTTTCCCAAGACACTGGCCAATATGTAAATTAGGTACAAAGTTGTAGCGTAAAAATGCCCAAAATTCTGTTTGTTCTACATTTCAAGAGTAACAGTGAGAGGTCGTTCTATGGGGTAGAGTGCATATTTGAACCTCTCTCAACACACTTGAACTTGTCACAACTTGTGCCATATTGCAAAAGTTTCCAAGTACCCTATGCATTTATTAAGGTTTATTGGAGCGAAATTACTGAAATATAAAACACCAGGCGACAGGTTAAAAATTAAAAAAATATGGACCAGATAGAGACCTCGAAGAAACTTTTTAAGAATAAGCCATTATAGAAGAAAAATTAGGTGAGAAGATAAGAATATTAACTTTTACAAAAAAAGAATAAAGAGACTAGATGAATCAAAGCAACAGCATAAGAAAAGCACTCAAAAACATTGCATTAGAAAAGCTAAAAATAAGAAAATAATATAAAAGAAACCAAAGGGAAAGCTAGAAGCGAGGAAAACAAAAGTAAATAAAAAACTTTGAAGAAGAAATAAAAACAAAAGGAGGAAATAAGATGTGAGAGATACAAATATTAATAAACAAAGAAAAGAGAGTAAAAAATGGAGAAAAATAAATTATAAATACAAAAATAGAGTACAAAATCGCAATAGAAAAGTACGAGAAAGAACCCGACAACAAAGGTTTTCATTATCTTTATAAACAAAATAAATCATTAATCAACAGATGATATTCGATATTAAATGACAAAATTTATTGCTCTTAATAACTGAACAATAATTGAAAATAAAAGCCAATGAATGTTCTTTTTTAACAGTTAATTACGTTGAATAGAAGTCTTTTAGTGTGTAAAAGTATTAGTTTTTTTTATAAAAAAAATATCCATCAATATTTCATTAAGTTTAAAAGCTCTTTTTGATTGTGGTATATATTAAAAGTATGGGAGGACTTTAATGCTTTTGTTCAGATCATTTGAGGTTAATGGCGGGTCTGATTTTCAAAAAGATCAGGTTTTAGTCTAAAAATAGCGCCACATTCGTATTAAAAGGCGGTTAGTATAATTTTATTTGTTGACATTTCCCCGAAAAATTTTGTAACTATAGCGGGGAGATGTAATATTATTCTTTTTTTAGTCCCTTGTATTACAGCTACCACCAAGAAATTCAAAGTTTAATCTCAGTCATATTTCTCCTTAGGAGGATACCTACCAGTGTCTTGCTTCAAAGGTAGGTATCAACTTATATTTTCAATTAATTTACAGGTACATGATATACCGTAGCATTATATTTTACTTTAAATTATAGTTTAAGGGGGACCTATACCCCTAGGGAGCAAAAATGAATTTAAACTTTGAAATTTTTTGAAAAGGCATTTTAATGAAAATTTACATCACGTAAAGTGATACCAGATCTACTGAAAAAAAGTTTTTCATCCTCAAAACTTTTTCGGGTTCCCTGGCGGTATCCACGATTCAGCCTTTCTCGTGAGTCTGAAACCGAAAATTTAAATTTGACCATGAAAGTAGTGCATAAATCCAGTCTACCGGCTACGCTTGACCGGAAATATTCAAAAATAAAAAAATGGCGGCCTTCCGAATAAAAAGTTCAAAATAAGGCCTTTTTTCGCCCAGTTTGTGGCCTATAAAGTAGGTTCAGAGTTAAATTTCTCAAAACTCGTAGCCAGTAGACTGAAGAATAAGTTAGTGAACTGTTTCAAGAAAAAAATTGAGTGATGTTATTGCATCGATCCCAATCGCGGATACCGATTCAAAAAACCTAGTTTCGAGAAAAACGCAATGAAAGATTTTTTTAGAAAGGTTTTTAAACAAACGCGCCCTTGTCGAAGATTTTTTTAAATTTAAGTTAAGGCTAGATAAATAGATGACTTCATCTATATATTTGACATGATACACATACACATGGATATATAAATCGAAGTACAGCTGTCGGCAAGGCAGCGCGCGCCGCATTTTTACTAGAGCGTATACACGGGTATATACTTACATATAACTTTCTCAAGAAGACGAATTTTGAAAAATCGTTTTAAATACTTGTTCTTGACATACTAAGAATAAAAAAAAATAAATTTTTTTTTCTGGGTATAGGTACCCTTTAAAGCAATGGAAAAAGGACTTTTTAGATACAAAATTGGAAAAATTAGAGATAGATATTTTGAGGCAATTTTTTATAGTCCCGTACAACTAAGTCATTTTTTTTATTACGATTTTTTTTTAGTTAATAACCATTGTTTGATTCTATTACTTTGATATCCCCTTGAAAGATGGCATTCTTTTCTACTACATTTTTTCTATTGATTTTCTTTCAGTAATTTATTTTAGTTTCATCAGCACTTTTAGACATTTCTCTCGGCTTATACATAGTAGTGATATTTAGAAAAAAAAACAATAATAATCTGTGGAAATAATAAAAACTTCACAATGTATTTATAGACATCAATATCTTTAGCTGAAATATAGTTTTATAACGACTGGCGTCCAAATTGCTGCTAATGTCGTCTCTGTTTTCTGTCATCAAGGGAATGCTTTAGTTCAGATATATCCTTGTCGTTGATCATTTTCAAAATAACAAAAAGTAAAATAAACGGTGTCGTTACTTTCTGAGAGACAAATTAATAAACATTACAATTAAGATCAAAAATAAATTATTATAATTATTAAACTACACTATAGTAAAATTGAGCTAAGACTCAGTGTTATGGGGACCACAATGCTCTACTTATTGGGCTTTAGCTCAGAAAATCACGTTGATCAGAATCAGATGATTCGCCGACTAATCAAAATCTTCTCTTAGTACAAAGACTTGACTGTAGCATCATCAAGTCTGTACCAAACACTTTGTCAGCACCAAGTGGCTTAAAGATTGAGTCCGATGGACGCATATCAACAACCATAAAATTTCAAGATGGTTGAAGCAGTAGAGAGAAAGATTTTAGAATAAATTGGAATTATGGGATTTTAAGAAATTTTCATAACGTAAGTGAGAACTTATATATATATATATATATATATATATATATATATATATATATATATATATATATAATGAATGAGTTATCTTTCTTAACAAAGAGTGTTCTTAAGAAATAAATGTTTCTAAATCTATGAGTGCGTTCTGATCAAAAAGTTTGGATAGTTGATGGGCAAAAATAGAAGACGAGATGATAGTTCGAGTTTTTTTTTGCAATAGACGACACAAAAAATGTTAGATAACGCCTTGTTATAGAAGATGTTAACGTTATAATAAAATAAATTAAGTTTTAGTTAAAATGCGATAAAGAGGAGCTTTTGGTAACTACAGAAAAAGGAGAACGTTGAGGAACAGTTTTGGCAGTTCTTGTCTTAGAGCCTTTTTTGAGATTCACATACCGAATTATACTGTATGAAGCGATAAAAATTACAGTCAAAACTATAATAGAAACCAACAGAGTGAAGGAGCTTTGAGGTCAAGGCTGACCTTAAGAAAGCTAATATCAGTTTTATGGAAGTGAAAAGGAAGCAAACTGGAGTTGAAGAGTGCGTAGATCAGTGAAAACCGCTCTAGGTAGTTTTGTGTCGGCTAGACGCAGTCTGAAAGGGAGATTGAAGAACTTGTTGATCATATATAATCTGGAGCGTTCGGCGGTACTGCAAAATGTTTGAGGAGATTACCAAGATGTATCGTTTCAGCAGTGGCAAGGAGCTCTACAGGAGGGACAACATCCTGAGGAGCCATAGGATCAACAAAACGTGGTAAGCATCAAGATCGAAGGATAACATGAGACTGCTGAGGTGCTACCAGTACTGCGGATTCGCTCACAAGGCACGAGCATGTGAAAAGAGGAGCAGCTGTGAGAAAAGTGCAACGGAAAGAAAGCATTTTCGTTGCGTCGTATGCGTACGTATAAGCAAAAAGAGAAGAAAGTCCAATTAAACTAGGACCACGAAACAAAGCCGGTGACCTGCCCTAAGTATAAGGTTAGGAGTTTATCATCCAAGGTACGGATTATGGCAAGTAAAGAAGATATCTTTTAACGCAAACTCTCTCATCTGGGGTGGTAATATTGAGGATGCGCGTGGAGAGATCAACCGGTTTATTCGAATATTTAAATCTTACCGTTATTAACGAGGATAGTGGACTTATATTTGTGAGGTGTTACGGTACGAGTTCTATCGATGTAACCCTTAAATGCAAAAGCAGTTGGGAAATTTAGAGGTTGACGTAGAACCGGAGGAAACGCTCTTCGACTACGATAACGAGGTGATTCAAGTATATGCGTAGCAACGGGAACAGGCAAAACAGCACCCTGATGCTGACTGGGCAGATTTTCGGTATCATTTAGAACGTATAGGGATAGTTATTCGGGACCACTGCTGTTCAGAAGCCCAAAGAATTTAAAAAAGGGCGGGCGAAGTAGTTAGAGCGTGAAAAACGCCGATGAGGCGGAGGAAATACTTTTATAAGAGAATTTTCTACTAGACCAAAGAATTTACTGAAAAACGAGGCAAAGTTAGGCGAAAGCGTAAATATTATCAATGCTACAGGGGGAGCGAAAGGGCAGAGAGGGAGCTTGCTTACCGCAAAGTTTACCGCAAATAGAAGCGTCTACTATAAGATATGTGGATTTTTGGGGCACCGCATATTGAGTAATAACCCAGGAAGCACCACAAAACTCGCGACTTCTGTGAAGTAAAGCGGAAGGGGTGCATACAAGGGGTGCTCGCAAAATGGGAGAATTTCTACTGAGAACCCCTTTTTCAAGTGACAACGCGGAAGAAGACGATGTAGATTAGACCTCAATCAAACGCAAAACGGACACGATCGTTGACAACTGGTAAGCCGACGTTTGGATAATAGCAGGCCAAATTTACAGACCGATCGCGAGGATCAACATCAGAAAAGACCCGGGGTACGACAGCGTGTCAGTAGGCTTCTTGAACTGCACTAGCAATCTTTGAAAGCATTTTTAATGCATTTTTTTGAATATTGAATGATCCAAACTGTGTAGTTAATTTCTAAACCGTGAAAAGACGATCCGGCCAATCCGGCCGATCCGACCGACTCTGGCAGCTTTAAACCGAGAAGTTTGCTACCGGTAGTCCGGAAGGCGTTAGATCAGATCGCGCCGAATATCTGATACGGTATAATGTTTTTTTCCATTACTAACAATAGGTTTTTTGTGCGGGTATGTCAACGACGGACGCAATCTCGCTCTAATAGCGTTAGATATTGCATTATGGGCCAGAATCATTTGAGATTATCTACGGAATCTACTTTCGCTATTAAACACTACTTTTTCAAGAGGATAGCACAGATAAAAACGGAAGGCGGAATTGCGCGCAACAGGTAATAAGAGGGCGACTTCCAGGGTTCGTGCGCCGGACCGGTATATTTAAATCTGCTATATGAAAAAATGTAGGGTTCGGTTGTCGCAAGGATTCCGGATCGTGGAATTCGTAGACGACGCCCTGCTAATAGTTTGAATGGCGCAGTTTAAAATTTGTTTCATTTTTTTCTAGTAGCACCATAAATTAATACTTTAATTGTTTAAATGTTATAATCCACTATCTATAATAACTGAAATAGTTAGATTTATTCTTTAAATATGGGGAATCGCTCTTTTTATCCCTATAGTCATTTATTCAAAAATGTTTGGTACTAATATTTCATGGCGAGCATTGATAAAGTAATCACTACACGCACAGTTGAAGACAAATTTTAGCTTCTGATTACAAAAAGCAAATAAATTACGGAATTTATAGTTGGTTGTAGCAGCGATGACAAGATCCATTTTCGTCAGCTGTCATGCGTGCACAACTGCAGAAAATCGACTACGAGTTAGTGTTTTTGAGGTTACCCTTTACTGGTTGTTGTAGACAACGCAGCAGAGAATCATGTTAATTTTAAAATCGACCCCGTAATAACGTTGTCTCTAAAATTACAGCGTTCCCGCACCTTTCATCTCAAGTTATTTGTGCCGTCGCCGGGGCGTGGCAAATTTCAGAAACAACACTTTATGAACGCAAATGAAGTTACCTTCAACTCGGATTAGTTGGCGGCTCGCAGCCTTCGCCTTCGAAGTTCGCGATCGCTGCGAAAACTAGCTCGCGGGGCTCTTTGTGCCCGCGAAGAATGGGGCGCAATTAATAGGGGTGGCGGATTAGCAGGGTAATAAAATAATTATAAGGCGAACCAAGTTGCTCTTACCTTCTTCGTCGAGGAGGATGTTGTCGGGCTTAATATCCCTGGAACAAGAAGCAAACATCAGTAAGCTGCTTAACGAACCGCATCATTTTCCGCTCTAATTTGTCCGCCGCATTTTTTCACGTGCGCCACATTAAATATTGTTGCCACTATGTACATAATTTTTATCCCAACCCCCTCGCATTTTGACATTTAAGTGATCCTGTCCCATTAATTGTTTCAAGATTAACTGTTTGGTGGCAATTTGGAATCGGAATGCGATATAGGCACCTTAAGTTTAATTTTGACTAAGTAGATCGTATTTCAAATTTAAAATTCTGCGAAGCATCTAAAATGATGAATGAGAGTTGTAAATTAGAAGAGGACGCGTAACTGTAGATTGTTACAGCTAGGAGTCTGCTGGTAATTAAAATTGATGTTGCAGAAGTTAACTTCCAAGAATGAGTTTTCAATTACAAATCCTAATTTAAACGGCATCCCGAGCTCAATTTCCTGAATGAAGTTGTAAGTTTTCGTTCTGGCAAACGCACGCACCAGCAGAAGTTGTATTTAGTGTGCTAATAAATTCCTGCGCAAAGTTTAAGCTCTCATTGCCATGATTTTTCAGATATTGTTCCGCTTTATTTTCCATAAAAATGTCTCAAGATACCACAATCGACATGCAATTCTACAGTTGCATATGAGTGGAAAGAAGTTTTGCAATCTTTTCGGCTGCTTAACAAGCGTTGGAAGGAGAACCGTCTATGATGTCATTAAAAGGACTGTGGGTGACCCTAAATGTAGTGGCAGAAGTAAGTGAACACCACAAACATTCAAGTCTTGAGATACCGTTCAGAAGGTACTCAAGGAGGACCATGGATTAAAGGTTTTAAAACATTGCGCATGTCATTTCCTAACCTTGCAGCAGAAGAGAAATTAACGAGGTGCAAAGAAACGTGGGAAACCACGTAGGAGAGACCCTTTGTTTTTTGGCCAAAAAATCTTTACGATAAGAGAAATTTATCTGTCAGCATGACAGGGTGTATGTACGATCTCAAAAAGAGAGACTTAAAAAATTTGGAACATCAGGAAGAATGCAGACTCATCAAGGAGTCGATGTTCGAACCAGAAACTACATTGATGATATCTTAGAAATCGTCATGAAGCCTCTTTCTAAGACCTTTTTACATTAGGACTAGACTTTCCTGTGGCTCCGTGACTTTGTACAAAGGACAACATGCTCCGTTTCATTTTATTTGAGGATCGCCAGACCATTGGATTATGCCATATCGGATAAACTTAAATGAAGATGTCAACAGTTCCTCATGCATATGCAATTGCCTTGAAGATCAAAATGGCGTGACCTTTTGTGACGTAGTAGGGAAATGGTCCAATAGATCGCCGGGTAGCACATGAGCAAGAGAAAAAAAATTGATAAAGATTATGTTGCAGGATTACTAATTTTTTGTTCAATAAAAGAAATATTACCATGTATTTTGTTTGTATGTAAACCTGTTAGCATAAATTAGATTTGGTAATATCAAAAGAGCGGAAGAGTAATACAATGTGGGGCTCTCGCCGTAACTCTGTAGTCAAGACCATTGTTCCTCTTTCCGCGAGCCGGCGCAGGCGAGTTCAAGTCTCGCTCAAACCATTTGTGTATGGGACGTCCTAGTATTTTTTTTTTGTTCTGACTATGCTGTTTCCAAATGAGATTCTGATATATCGGTTATCTCTACAGATATTCGACTTGGTTTGACTCTGGTAGTTGTATATCATTCATTGTGACCGGTAGGCAATTGACCTTACGGTTTGTGAAGATCACTTGCACCGGTTTTGTTTGGTTTACTTTAACTGTCCAGTTATTCAACATGTAGTTGGTCAAGATGGTTTTGTAGGTTTTTCGATGCCTTTTGATGATTCTTGCTGGTTGCAATTATAAGCAGTGTCGTCGGCATAAGTTGCAATGTTGTCACGTTTGTTGTAAGGATATCTGCAGTGAAGGTACAGTACAGGAAGGGACGTAGGACTCTGCCTTGGGGCACTCTAATTTAATTTGATGATAAAGTGATATTTCGTTATTGAATTATATCTGGAAGTAAGATCAGTTAGATATGTGGGGAGGTTGTAGTTAAGTTAATAGAGGAGACTATCGTGCTATGCACAATCAATGCTTGTTCAATGTCTAGAAAAGCAGTTTTCGTTATATTAAGCTCTTTATTATTTTAATGATAATTCGATGGATTTGCTCTATGGTTGAGTGGCATGCTTGATATCCAAATTGATGAGATGGAATTATTATATCTACGTTGATGTCTTCTGTTTATTCTTTTTAGTAAGATTCTAAGATTTTGGACATACTTGATGATAAGCTTATTGGTCTGCATGATGTTACTCTATTGTCTGGTTTAGGTATTAGGATTATTTGCGCGAATTTTCAGGTTCTAGAACGTAAGCTAAACATAGACTATATAGTTCTTGACTTGATTGAATGTTAATAGGCACGATAAGCCAAAGAGCTGCAGTGTTGACAAGTGCGCCCAAATAATAATAATTAAAAAAAATAAAAAACACAATGCAGATAAGGTAGAGCTAAAACAATTACTTGAGCAAATATAGAACAATTCATTGGCATTTATATACATACTAATTTACAATTATGGAAGCAGCGTAAACAACAGACAAAACACTAGGCTACATTATTGTTGATGCTTTAAAAATTGATATTACCGCACCGAACTGCTCAAAGAAAACCGTAATTTGCATGACTGATGAGCTTTGGATTAAATTACAAATTTCTCTGGCTCACTATTTGATTGAGTTCATTGTTGTAGTTGTAATTCTGCCGCATTTCTGATCTATATTACACTATATGCGTCTTTATTATCCGAGGAACATGTCAACAAGCACTAAGGACGGCGGGGTGATAAACCTTGTATGCACACAACCAATAGTCTGATTATCTATTATGGTGTTCGAGTTCGCTTAAGTTTAGTTATATTGAAGTAAACAACAGTATAATCCTTATAGATATAGCGAACGTACCCGGCTCATCCATAAATTTTTCGAACTATCTAAATAATTATCAACTGGTGTTTATGATGCAAGAGCAGCTGCAAATCAGATAAGGCAGACGTCGTAAAATTTTCAGCTGTCCCATACGCACAAAAACTAAATTTTTTAACCACAGTAACTTGAGGTTATCACTTAAAAAGGCTTCTATACAATCTATACTGATTAGTCTCAGCAGGGATAATGAACAACTCATTATTCTGGAGATGCTGTATAAAATAAAAAAGAGTTTATTTTACCACGTTTATCTGAACAAAAGGTAATTCAAAGTCATATTCGAGAATTCACTATGAAACTACCAATTCACTAATCCTGGTGTTCCGCAAAGCCGTGCCATTGGACCTTTCCTGCTCCACCTCTCTACTGCAGATGTCTCAACCATAAAATACAACCTTATTGGTACTGTTATCCGTATATAGACAGACTCTAATCCTGATAGAGATCTGAAAAGTCAAAGCAACACCTAAGCTTGTCCGAATTATGGAAGAATAAAAAGCACAAAATGCTACTATCAATAACATGGCTACATCGATTAAAATTGTGGTTAAACATCACTTGGACCAATTCTGTACTGGAAAATCCAACTGCGATTTAAACAACTAAATTTAAAAGCACAAAGTAAGTATTGGCTTATCACAGTTGTCTATAAAAAATGCCTATGGGCATACGAGATCGAACTGTGGGTTTGCAGTATATCAGTCAAAGATGCTGTGTACTCTAGTTATTATCCTGTGGTTTATCAGCAACTACATACCAAGGATGTAATTAAAACTACAGGCCGAAATAGTTAAGATCGCACCTTAAACTATAACAACCAACTCATTGCCGACTTTTACAATAGCGAATCGAAGATTAGAAAGATCTGCAGATTTTACCATCCCCAAGTGCATTAAGTGTAGAGCTGATCACCACTTCGGGTACTATAAAAAGCACCGGAGTAAGCCCACCCACTACGCCAACTATCAGGGTCCACCCAGTCAGCTTTAGGGGATGTCCGGTGTTTTTAATGACGGCAATACCTACGCCGCAGTGATCTGCAGAGATGCTTTAGTTATCACTGGACTTATTCATCGTTCACCTCAACTACCGCAGCCAGTTCTTTGGCGCCTGCCGCAGCTGGTGTTTTGCCACCATCGGGGGATGGTTCTAGAACGTGAGCCCCTCTACGTTCTGGCCAACATTCTAAAATATCTTGGCGGTTACCCAGAACGCCATCAACTTCCTAAATGTAGTCCCAGGGCTCATGTCATGCGCGGAAGACAAAAACAACTGAACATCTAGTTCAAGCTTTTACCATGCTGGAGGTACCTTAACGGCATGCCAATGTCCAACGTTAGAGCTTCAAGGAGAAGAAAGAGTAGAGACTTAGCCCCAAGCATTTTGCAAGCCAAGGATGACAACGTCAACGTCAACATCAACTTGTAGTATGACTAATTTTATATCTGCTCATTAATTTGTAGCATACAGTAAGTCAAATAGGCAGTACAATCATCGTATACCTGTGTATCTGTCTGTCACGATCTATATCGAAAAGTGAAAACGCCTTCGTGTTCTTCTACTTAAAGAAACCACAGGAAAATGATTCTCCACTTCTAGTACCACCTTGAAAAAAATGGCGGCTATAAAAACTTAGAAAACAAAGAGATTTTTTCTCAGTTTTTCAGATTCGGAGGGTTGAACGAAGAAGAGTATATTATGCCAAAGTTTACTTATTAGCATTGCAGCTTCAAGGACTTATTGTACCTATTAACATTCAATCTTATATACTATGATGCCACATATATCCAAAAGTTTCCAGCGAGACTTGAACTCGCCCGCGCGCTGGGTTCCCGAACAAAGGAGCATTCGCTCTTGACTGGTCGACTATAGTGGCGGGCTCGTACCATTTTTTGTTAATAGTAAAGCAACAACATGGTAATTGATTCGTTGGACTGTGACGCTTTGTATCAATTAAATGACGTAATTAATTAAAAAAACGCGATTTTGTCGCTTCACTTTTTTGGGACTCCCAAAAACAATTCTCGGCCTTGTTTCTCATCTTAAAATGAAATGGCGGCTACACAAACCTGCACATTAAAGTAATTTTTCTCGGTTCTCCAGACTCAAAGGGACAAACTAAGAACAGCATATTGTGCCTTAGATAAAGTGTATTTTATAAATATTCCTCAAGCTCACCCGCCTTCAAAAAACAAAATGGTGACTTGTATTTATTTGTTTATCACGTTCTGTATCGTTCAAACAACGCAATCGATTTGAAAAGGGAATAGCATTTTATTTCTTTAACATGGAGGTTCTTGAAAAGTTGTTCTCGACTTGTACCGCTACCTTGAACCAAATTGTGGTTATGCAAACCCAAAAATTAAAGTATAGTTCTCTTCAAGAAGGGTTATAGACCACAGTATATTGTAGCTTGGTCAAAGCTCTCTATGAAGATATTTTTATTTCCTCGGCTTCGAAAAAGCAAAACGGCAACTGGTTTTTTCTTTTGACAGTCACGATATGCAACTGATTTATAAACAGAAAATGTCATTTTGCTTCTCTACCCATATATCACCACTGGTCGTCATACTAAAACAAAATTAGGGTCATAGAAAAGCCTAAAATTGGGGTAAATTCCCCCTCGATCCTTAAAAATTAGAAAATCAAACAAAAACGGTATATTGTAAATTAGCAAAAGGGCTTTCCAGAGTTATTTTGTAACTTTATCGGCTGTCAAAAAACAAAATGGTGAGTGATTTTCATTTTATCTAAATCGATCTACCAAGGCAAACAATTTACATATGAAAAATTCTATTTTACCCTTCCACTTAGGGAGATTTAAAGAAAACTATTCATGAATTTAGATAAAAATACAAAGTGAATTTTTTTCTTGGCTCTCAAAAGTTGGGCGAACAAACGAAAAATGGCCACAGCTAAAACGACAATCAAAATTTTTATTTTTAAAAAATAAAATGGCGGTTGAAAGAAAGGTCTATAAACCTTTGTTCTTAATATGGCATATGACAGATTAATGTTCGGGGTGTTCCTCTCAGGTTCTAGTGTTGTGTGGGGATTTTGTAGCCTCCATATCCGTAGATTGCGTCAGTTTACTTTCCCATTTATGTGGAATGTTGTCTTGCCGCTAAAAATAAAACAATACAGAAAAGTATTCCATGTTTGCGAGCTGTGCGCTAAATGCGAGCGCTCTAGCAGTAGTATTTGGAACCTTTAGAACGTATCACGTAAATCAAAAACATACAATGTATAGTTCAGGAAATATAACCGTATGAAATTGAATCCATCGTTTTGAGTTACCCTGTACATTAAATTATTTATTATTTTTACAGTAACAAAACTTACCATTAGCAGTGTTTGTATGTCTGTCCGTCTTTCACGGCTGTGGCCATTGTGTTCGTCTACTCACAGAAACATCGGAAAAACTACTTCTCAATCAAATGTCGGCCACATAAACCTAGATATTAAAGCAATTTTTTTGTTCTCGCGAAGCGAGCTACGGTTAAATCGCTTTTGTAGATTAAAAAAAAATAAATGTCGACTGAACGTTTTACTTGACTATCACGTTATTAATCAGTTAAATGACGAAAAAACTCATTTCGTTCTTTTTGTCTCTTTGTCCTTCATCTTTTAAGCAAAGTGACGGCCACGCAAACCCAGAAATGAAATTAATTTTTTGCTGGATTTCTAAAGAGAGACAGATGAAGTATGACATATTATGTGTAGAGCTTGTTGTAAATATTTTTCATGTTCGTCTGCTATCAAAACCAAAATGGCGGCTGATTTTTTTCATTTGTCTGCTTCGTATGGTTTAAATATCGCAATTGATTTAATAAGAGGAAGAATCACATTTTTTTAATATGGAGGCTCTCAAAATGTCATTTCCGATTTCGGCCGCCATCTTGAAACCAAATTGCGGCGAAGTAATCCGGAAATTAAAAAATCCTTTTTTAGGATTTCGAAAATAGGACAGAAATATTGTACCTTGGAAAAGTCTCTCTTTAACACCATCGATTTTCAAAATACTGAACGATGACTTTCTTCCTCTACTCATGTAGATACACCCCCAAGTCCCAAAAGCCAAATTCGACCGTGAATTGCAAAAAACCCTGAAGTTAAAGTAAATTTTTCTTCGACTTTAAAAGTGGAGAATCAAACAAAAAACGACATATTGTATGGTAATAAAAGAGCTTTTCAGAGTTATTTCTTTAATTCTGTTGACTTTTATAAAACAAATGGGCGCCATTTTCTTTGTTTGATTTTTGATATGATCAAACAACGTAACTAGTGTATATGCGGAAAATGAGATTTTGTTCTTCTACTTATGGAGTCTAAAGAAAGCTATTCCGAAACAAAATGGCGGCCGCATAAAATTACAATAACTTTTTTGGGTTTCAAAGTCGGACAGATAAACAAAAGATGGCACGCAGTTATAAATATTTTCTAAATACTTTGAGTTTAAAAAATAAAATGGTGGCTTACTTTCTTCAGTTGCCTGTCTCTGTGTATCGGCCAAATTCTGTGATCTATTAGAAAACGGAAAATGGCTTCGCGTTTTATTATTCATGAAGATTCCTTAGTCTCTTAATTTCGATGTTTGTTTTGGAAGAAAAATTTTTTTCTTTATATATTAAGTTAATTAATATTTCCATAGTAATAAAACTTATCATTCTTATAATGATTTGAGGTGATTTAAAAAGGGGATGGATCAAACCCTGCAAAGCGTCGAAGGGTATATAGTAAACGATGTTTGTATGTCCGTATGTCACGCTCTGCATCCGCCAAACGAGGTAGCAGATTTAAAGCCGATAAATGCCATTGCATTTCTCTATTCATAGAAACATCGGAAAAATTATTTCGGATTGTGGTCGCCATATTGAAATAAAGTGGCGCTCATACAAACTCGTAAAATAAAGTGGTTCTTTCTTGGTTCTTGAAAGTTAGAGTAACTAGTGGAATATTTCATACCTCATTTAAAGTGTATTTTGTAGGTTTTTCTCTCTAACTGTTTATTTAAAAAAAAAGAAATGGCGGCTTCATTTGACTGCCAATTTATGATAGAACGGAAAATTATATTTTTCTGTTTGTAAAAATCTTGCAAAATATTCCTAATTTCTGTCGCCATTTTGTTTCAGAACTCTAGAACGAAAGTAGTTTTTTATAGACTTTTTGAAGTCGAAGAGACAAACGAACTGTATCTTGGCAAAGGCATTTTCAAAGATACTTTTCTTCAAATCATCTTGGCTTGTGTGTTTCGGTCTGTATTGACCAAAAATTGAATAAAAATCGGGAAAATATTTTTTCACATTCTTGGAAACCCCGGGAAATTACTCCCGACTTGCCATATTGCAACAAAATAGCGTCCACGTACACTTTAAAAAGAAGGTAATATTTTTCCCGGTATTTTAACGATATATTTTCCAATCACGTTTATTAAAAAAAAAGATGATTTATATATTATTACATTAATGTCCTTATCGAGAGATTATTTGCGACACCTGTTCTGTCGCAACGAAATTTAATTCGTTTTGCAAGAGTTCGAGTGGTTTTTCACGCATTTAAGTGATAACTGTGAGTGTAAAGTAATTGTAAGTAAACAAATATATTTTATTAGTTCTGGTGATTTAATAGCTGATCTTCCTGTATGTGGAAATTATTTACAAAAGATAACAGTGATAAGGGTAACTTGGTGCGGTGACTTTACGAAACCAAGGTGCACAAATGATCGTGAAGATAAACAACCAAACGTACACTTGCTGTAAAAGGTAGAATACAAGTAGGAGAATTTGAACCAATTTTAGAATATTGTGAAAAACGAAAGAGAGTATTCTTCAGCTGATGGAACAAAAAGCAAGTGATGGAAGCGTTCCTTTTAAAAAATATAGAATTTGAAATCATCAAGTAAACGAAAGGAGAGTCCCGCGAATAAAGAAATGATGAGAGAACTATTGAAATAAGCGAAAGCTATAGGAAAAGATCAATTCAAATAACATGGTGATACAAGGTGATATAGTAACAACAATAGTAACAGTACACAATCTGTAAAGAGAGTAACCTCTAATGATAAACAAGAATAAATTAAAGAAGACGTAGTGTTACGTAGAAAATGATCTAACACAAAAGGAGGCGTAGGTACAAAAACAAATAAGAAATATTATGAAAGCTGAATAGGAAAAAGAGAAGACAATAAGGCCCAGATATCAAAAAAAATTGTATAAACAATGTATGGTGGAAATGGAATCAAGATAAACAAGAGCTGCGGGAAACGAAGTATACGAGTCAGCGCCCAAGCGAAGAAAAACCCACTTACAGTAAATCAAAAGGAAAGAAGAGAAACGGAAAACGATGTTAGTTGTGGAAACTGCATTGAATATAGATACAAACAAAAAAAACAATACAGATAAAAAATCAATTGTAGACAAGACGATAAGATTTAGGAAGTGGAATGTGAGAGCAATAAAGGATAAAGAAGCAGAGATAATCGAAAACATGACAATAACAGAAACAAAAAAAGGGAATAGAAAGGGTACAGGAAAATTACCTTCTCATTTACAGTGGAGTAATTATACAGAAACAGCAGCGGGGTGGATTTAATTATAAATAGAGAGTGGGCAAATAAAATAAAAGATTGGAAACTATACCTTTATAGTAGGAAAAAATGAGACAAAAAATGCAAAAATGAGCCATGGAAGAAATTTGATAAGTTCATGGAAGAAAAGGCAAGTACAAACCAAAGGGTTCTGTACAGAGTTCTGAAAACTTGTAGACATGAGTAAGAAGTTATGCTACCACAAATAAAAAATGCACACAGTAAGAAACCAAAGAGCACTTCAGGTGCTAGAAAAAACACTTCCAAGACCTGTTAAGAAAGAATGATTAGTCAGTTGAAGGGACTGAGAATGACATCCAAATGGAAGACAGAGAAGACCATATAAGTAAAGAGGAGGTAATAGAAGCAACAGGCAGACTAAAGATAGGAAAAACGCCAGGAGTAAAATAACCTCATAACTCCTAAAGTACGTGGAAAATAGTGGAGTAAACTGTGAATGAGGAATACAAGATAAGTAGTAAGAATAAATAACCAGACATCTCAAGAATGGATCTCTTCTTAGAAAAGGCATAACTTGAACACCTAAAGAGTCCTAAATAATACAGATATTTTTCGATATCTTTAAATAGTAACTTGATGGTCTTTGTCGAGAACTGCCATGAAGGTAACCACGAGTTCAATGAAACTCTCAAAAAAAGGGTGTTGTCAAAATAATTATTCAAAATTTAATAAATTTAGTTGAAATTAACGAAAAAAATGTCTCTTTCGGAGGACTTTTTGCCTACAAAACTTAAAACGGCACCCAAAACGCAATCTAATGTTAAAATAAAGTTCACTTTGATTTCACAAAAAACAAAGTGAATTTCTCGATCAACCCACTATTTCTATTAACTATAAAAGTACGTTGTAGTTATGTATTGAAACATTTTCGTTTGTTGCGATAATTAACTACTTCTCGCTTGGTTGGTTGGCAACTCATTGTCGCGTGCGACGCAAATGCTAATTGAATTTTAATCAGCATATGCAAATTCAGCAACGCAGCTAATTAATAGTTGTAATCGTGCAATTAACAATGTCATCAATAATGTGCGCATGAAAGCCTCTAATTTACTCCCATTTTGGGGACAGTATCTCTATATTCAAATTAGGTGCACAATATGCTAATTAAAATTTATTGCAAGCTTATAATAGAGGTTTTTTGGGGTTTAACGTGTCAACTAATAATGTCCACCCCAAGAATAAAAATGGTCTAGCGCATAAAAGCTTTGATTAATAATCATGTCTGGGTGAAAAACGACAAATAAACGGTACATTAACTCAAGATTACAGAAACGGGACCAAAGTAATAAATCAAAATTTACGAAGTTTGAAATTACACTATGATTATGTTTTTTTTTCTGCGGCACATCGGGTAGTCTATAATCTATAATTTTAGACAGGTTCTTAAACTAGCAAGCACTTCCGTTTTAGTTTGCTACTAAAAGTTAGCCCCGCGCTCAGCATATGTACGAGGGTAAGGTGAAAAGTTCTCGGCCTGACAATGAAAGACTGCGACTTTCAGTTAAAAAACGATTTCATTTTTTTACATAATCTCCCTTGACTTCAACACACTTGATCCAGCGCCTCTCCAACATCAGTATTCCTTCTCGGGAGTGAGAATCTGGAAGATTGTGAAAATATTCATCAACTTCTTCATTGGATGCGAAGCGCTTCCCAGAAACATTTTTTTTAATTTTGGGAACAGATAAAAGTCTGAGGGTGCCAAATCAAAAGAATAGGGGGGATGGCCAAGCAAATCATACCCCAAATCCAGCAGTTTTCTCATCGCCAACGCAGGTGCGTTGTCTTGGTAAAAGATGATTTTTTTCTTCTTCAAGCCAGGCCTCTTCTCGCGAATTTTGACATCCAGCTGATCAAGAAGGTTGGAGTAATATTCGCCTGTAATTGTTCTGCCTTTTGCAAGATAATCAATTAACAGGATCCCTTTCGCGTCCCAAAACACGCTGGCCATGACCTTTCCGGCAGATGTGATCGACTTCGCTTTCTTTGGCGCTAAATCACCGGCTTCTACCCACTGCTTGGACTGCTGTTTCGTTTCTGGCGTGTAGTGGTGGACCCATGTCTCATCCATGGTGACAAATCGCCGCACAAAATCGGTCGGATCCCTGTTGAATCGGTCCAATGATTGTTGCGAAAATCGTTTGCGCATTTGATTTTGATCGGCATTCAGCAAATGCGGCACCCATCTTGCACAGAGCTTTCGCATCCCTAATTCTTCGTGCAAGATGTCTCGCACCCTTTCTTCCGATATCCCCACAGCCTCAGCTATCTCACTCACCTTCACTCGCCTATCGTCCAATACGAGATCAAGCACTTTTTGGATGGTTTCCGGTGTGGTTGCGGTTTTTGGCCGTCCTTCACGTGGGTCATCTTTGAGGAATGTGCGACCACTTTAAATTCAGCTGCCCACTTTTTAACAGTTGACATGGAAGGAGCAGAGTCCCCGTAAACTCCGGATGAATTTCCTTAGGGGTTAATCCATCCAAAACGAAGACTTTTATAACCGCACGATATTCAAGTTTATCCATTTTCACAAAAAACATGCAACATGTCTACTGAAAAAAATCGTGTAAACAAACTACTTGAGCGAACAAGTTGAAACTAGTCATACGAACTAATGACACATGCACCCAAGCAAGTAGCATAATTGTTTGCCGATTGCAGCACCATCTCTGTGTCAGGCCGAGAACTTTTCACCTTACCCTCGTATATTGTTATGTATGCATCGCCATTGCTTGTACTATGTGCTATGTTGTTTTTGCCTTTACTTATCACCGTTTCTCGTACCCATTGTCTTGGTCACTACTTTTTTGTAGGACCAATCACCGTTATTAGCGCAAGGGGTAAGCATTGTTTGTTTTGCTTATTTGGGAGGATCCACATTTACAGTCTGAGAAGCAGTCCAGCTACCTCATAGGAGAGAGTTCGATAATTATTTGTATCTATATAGTTACGGTATCAGTTTCTGGAAGTTGTGTATGTGGTATACTACTTAAATGCGTTAAAAACTGAAGGCGATGAATCCTCAAGAGCAGTATTCAATTTTGATCTAACTTTCGCTTCAATTATGGACTTCATTTTTGCCTCCATTCAAACAATACAAATTGCTTTTTATTCAACGCCGTTTCTCATATTTTCAGGGTGGATCAATGGGTGCGCTAGATGAGATTTTCATTTTAAATCGTTGTTCCTAATCCTCTGATAAAAAGTCTTGTAAAACCAAAGACAAAAAAAGTTTGTAGTTAACTACACTCCCTTAAAAGTTAATATTGTATTTACTGTTAGTGCAGTTTAGTTAGATTTGAAAAAGGTCACTCGTCTGTTCCTAGATTTTATGTACAAACTTCATTGTTTTGGTGTACCATGTTACCAGTCCCCGGCTCAAACGGTTTGTCAGTTTAAGAAGAAGTTTGGTAACCATAATTTTTTGGACAATATGACTGTTAGAAGGTAAGGTAAAACTTAAATACGTTCACCTTGTTTTTATGATTATCTCTAACAGGACGTGCGACAAATTTAAGGCTAGAAGTGTTCTGGACAATATTCAGGGAATGAAGACAAAGGAAAGTTAGAACCAGCGAAAAATCCAAAGGGCCGAAGAGTTCGTAAAAGAGAAGGAAGGAATGGTAGCGACCCGAAACGTCTGTCAAGAGTTGGGCATTAGCAGATCATCGTTTCGAATGATTATGAAAGAAGACATATACAGATAAATCAGCTAGTTAGCAAAAACGCAGCTCAGAGAAGATTTCTGTTTGCTAATTTAATGATCTAGTTAACAGAAAAAAATATAAAATAGACCCGAAGCAGATTTGGTTTACGGGTGAAGCCCACTTTCATCTCGAAGGTTATGTGAACAAACATAACTGGAGAATATGGGGAAACTAAAATCCACACTTCTTAATGGCAAAGCCCTTACATTCAAACCGGGTAACCGTTTGGGTATGCGATTTGAGCAGATGTGGTAGCAGGATAACTGGTGATTGCTACTTTGAAATAAAGAAAGAAGTGTTTCTGTACTTGATGGGCTTGGAAAAGGTTAACGCTTACCGATTCACAAAGGACGGTGCGCAACCATGTCGTACTTACAAATCTTTGATCTTCTGTAGGAGCACTTTGGTGAAAGCGAAGTGCAGCGGACATGGACACTCTACTCACCGGATCTACTTTTTGTGAAGATATCTAAAGGAGAACGCGAACAGAAAACAAATTCGGTCAGTAGCGGATGTTAAAGAAGCACTTGCGAAGCAAACTGAATCAATATCATCAGAAATTCTATCAAAAGTAGTAGGAAATTTTTAGGCCCGTTTAGGGCACGTCATTGCCTCAGAAAGCACGCACTTTGAAAATTTATTTACTAAAAAAATAGTTAAATAAGGCTTTTTCTCTAGGCCGGTCAAATCACGGATCTTAAATTTTGCAATTTCGGCCTCCTAAGCGGGAAAAAAGTACCGCACTAGATGTGGAAAACCTTTTGGTGCCATTCAGAGCGCTTTTTCATAAGATGGAGCTCTCGAAAGAAGCTATTCGACTGCCGCTTTCAATACAAATTGAACCCAAACGCGAGCTGCCCAAAACATTTGCAAGGCTTATGGCGATGGTGATGGTATTGTTGATGAATGCACAGGTAGACGTAAGTTTACAAAGTGTAAGAAGGGAGAAAAAAGCTTGACTAACAAGGAGCGCTCTGGACGACCACAGGAAGCTGATCGTCAAGTCGTGGTTGATTGAATCGAAGAAGAGCTGTCAACGACATTTCAGATGCTATCTGACAACTGGAAGAAGGCAAGGTGGATGCCACATTAACTGAGCGAAGTCAAAAAGACAAAGCGTGATGATGTCGCCCATCCTTTGTTTGGCCAATAGAGTCACAAGCCCCTGTCCTCAAAGGAGCTCATTACCTGCGACAAAAAATGGGTAGTCTCTGACAATCGCCTGGTCAAAGTTTCAGTATGTCAAAGAAATGCGATAAATGTTGATTCTTTTGTTTAAAATCAAATTTTATCGCTGCGACATTGAACTCTTACTTGAGAAATGATAAGTTGTCGAGGTCGATGGAGAATACTTTGATTATTAATCTTGCTTTTTGTTTGAACTTCATGGAAAAATAGAAGTATCATAACAGCTTGGGCAAAACTGTTCAATACAATTCAATTTCAATTCAACCACCTTCAAATGGTGCACACTGTATTTGTTTTTATTGTTAATATGGTATTTGTATTTATATAGTTGATATAGTCCATTTCATTTTGCCTCTATTTAACCAGTACGCATTGCTCTTTGTTCATCGCTGTCCATCGTATCCATTATCTCGACCATTATCTTGACCGTTATTTGCTCGTGAAAGCAGTCATCCTTAATCGATTGCACTAACTGTTATCGTTATTTCAAGAGGTAAGCACTGTTGTCTTTGCTTGTTTTAGTGTATCCGCTTTTGCAGGTTGAAAAGCAGTCTAATCACTTCCAAAGGGTGAGTACTGTAATTATTTTGGTACTATTTGTGTTTATACAGTTGAAGTGGATTAAGTGTGGAGCTGATCACTACTATGAGGACCGAAGTAGCTACCGTTGCAGTAACCTATCATCTACTTCAACATTCTTAATCACCTCCTCGGTCCCCACCGCAGAACGTTTCATTGCAGCTAGATCACCAAGGCTGGGTCATCATCACCGGATGCTTTCAGTACATGGACCCTTTCACATTCTTGACAGTCTTCCAAAACAATGTGACGGACACCCAGAATGCCACCAATTTCCTTGAGGTAGTCGCGGGATTTAGGTCATGCGCTGAACACTTGGGTTTTGTTCAAGTTTCTACAATGCTGGAAGTGATTTAATGGTATAATAAGTTCCAACGCTATGGATTCCAGGGGAAGAAGAAGGGGAAGGAGCTTAGTCTTAGGAACTTTGGAAGCCAAGGATGAAGGTCAGCGACAACTGTGGTGTGACTAATTTTATTTGCATTTCCTATGCTCGTTCATCTGTAGGGCAGAATAAGTGAAATGATCACACAATCATCGTATATATTAAATGGTAATAACGCTGTGTCTATCTGGTACACTATCTATTGATACCTTAGCAAAGGGCTTTCACTTGATTTTCCCCTATATTCAATTAACGCAAATTGTCAGTTGCTCATCACTGTTTCTCATATCTATTATAACAATTGTTATTTGCTTGTGGAAGCAATGACGGCTAAATCATCGTTTTTCTTGCTTCTTTGGATCAGTATTTGCAGGATAAAGAAGTCCAATCACCACCAAAATGTGAGTACAGTATTAATTTTTTTATATACTTTATTTTAGGTTTTTTCATTAAACCAGTGCAAATTGTCCTTGATCCATCCCCGTTTCTCTAAAAGAAATCTACATAGCCATATCCGTATTTAAAAGCTAAGAAGCAACTACATTAAAAGACTCTTTTTAGAGTTTATATAGTCCACTTCAATTTTGTTTTCATTCACCCAACTGATCGGTGCTTCTCGCATTCATTATCAGCCCCCACTTTCTTGTTAAAGCCTGTTTGGATGGATTCTTATTTGTAGGTTGAGAAGCAGTCTAATGATCTTCAATGGGTGAGTATTGTATTAATTTTTATTGTTACTATGTTTGTTTATTTTCGCTTCACTTCTGCCTCCGCTGAATCGGCGTAAATTATACTTTTACTTTGAACGGTGACTATTGTATTTTGTTACCATATCATTATTTTATACAGTTTACTTCGTTCTTGCTTCTGTCGAACCAGTAGTCTTTTTTTGTAGTTCTTTTATTACCTCGGCTACCATCTGCTTGCGGAAGCAAGCTAGCTGTTCTCATTTATGCAAGGGGTAAGTAGAGTTTACTTTGCTTGTTTGGGTGGATCCACTTTTGTAAGTCGAGCAGCACCTCCAAAAGGTAGTATCGTCAATTTGAAAAACGGCAAAACTAAACAAAAAATTATCCGTTAACTTTATATACTTTCTTACAAGCACTTAACTTAGGAAATTGAAATAATGCTTCAAGGACCGAAAAATTTAAATAAGAAGTACGAGAATTTTAACTTAAGTGTGCCGGCGAGAGGAAGCGACAATTTCGTGTCTGAAATTTTACTTAATTTATTTTTATACACGTTGAGATTGTAAATATAGAGTGAAAAAATATATGAAACTGATAGAAGTTTTTGATATCGCAAAATTGTCACCTAAAGGCAAATTTTGGCGATCCCGGTGCATAACAGAATTCGGCAGAACTATTAAGGGTGATGAGGGCTATACCATTTGCCCTAAAGCTGCCACGCCAGTTGGGTTGCATAACAAAAGCGGGACTATAATATAGCCGCCAGAATTGAGAGAACAAAGAAAATTAAAAATCAAAACTAAATATTCATGAACAGCTCATGTTTTATTCAACTCTGAGTCTTTTGAAGCCCAGCGGGTTTCAGTTTAAAAGAGTGCTAACCAATGCCGTAGATTATTGAAGGCAAACGGCATGTACGGCGTAATTTAGTCTACAATGGAAGTGCACAAAAAATTTTATTATGAGAGTTAAAATTGAAATTTTCTGAAGAAAACTTTTGGCGGCTACCAAGGCCTGATTAACACGTAACTGTAGTCTAGGGCGCCAAGGTTCGGGGGATGTAAAGTTTTGACTTGAGTAAACAAAAAGTGAGCTCAGTCAGAGATACTTTGAACAGGTTATATCTGTTAAACTTTAAAGTGCATCGTGTGGTTGGTTCTCGGGATATTAGGCCGTGATTGGAGTTCGGAAACTCTTAACGTTTCGTCCACAACTGCGGCGGATATCTTCAGAAAATAATCTTTTAAAAAAACTCCAATTTTTAGAAGGCGCAGGGTAACAAAAGATGGACTTGGAGATTGACGAAAGTTTGGAAGGCAATCTACGCGAGCACAAAGAACAAGAATAGGAATATGGAATATTAGAGGTTTAAATGGAAAGGAGGTGGAGCTAGTGGAAGAAATGATAATAAATAGTGAGGATTCTGGGAATATCAGAAGTTAAGAAAAATGGTGAGGAAGTAATACTGGAAAAGAAGTACAAATTAATGTATTGCGGGGTATAAATAAAAACGAGAGCGAAAGAAAAAGTAGGAATAATAGTTTAATACGCCAAGATCTTACAAATAAAACAATAGCATGGGAGGATATCAACGCAAGAATAATGTCGGTTGACATAATAATGGATAAGAGGGTAACATTTATACAGATCTATGCACCGATTGAGGAGGGTGACATAATGAAAAAAGATGCGTTGTACACAAGTTTGCAGGTTAGAAGATAAAACCAGAAATAGAAGCAAACATGCAGTAGCTGTGGGGATGTCCGGGCAGGTAGAGCTATGGAAAAAGGGCATGTAGTACTGGGAAAATATTGCAGTAATAAGATTATAAATGGGAATGGAAAAAGAATCATCAATTTCTGCATAGGCAACAAAATACTAATTGAAAATACTTCAACCATATAGAAAATTTATAAATTACATTGAAAGCAGATATGTTATATTAGACGTGAAGGTAGTAAGAAAGGCAGAAATAAACTCAGACCACACAATGGTAGTTGCAGACACAAGATTTTACACAAGAAAACCAGCGCCATCAAAGGATACCAAAAAATTAAAGTCGACGAATTAAGAATACCATAAAAAAGGATTGAATATAAAAACAAACTGGAGCAAAAACTAGAATTATACGACAGAGAAGAACAATAACGGGACTACAGACGAAACATAGAGGAAAGATGGCAGATACTAAAAACTTCAATTATTAATAGACCCAATCAAAAACGAACAAGATAGAGAATCGGAGAAAAGATGTTGGCTTGGAAAAGATACCTAAATACGAGCAAAGAAGAAAGCAGACGAAACTACATTAGATAAAAAAATAGAGTAAAAGAAAAGGTTAAAAGTGCAAAAACATTTATGCGAAGAATTCGATAGAGAAATAGAGAGGAAATTCAGGGAGAACCAAGGAAATAAGGTAAAGTTAAGTCTGAGAGAAAAATATGGTAAACAAATTTGGTGTATAAAAAACGAAAAAGGAGATAAAATAGTTAATATGTAGATGACGTGTTATGACAGGAAGTTTAGAATAGTCTAAACCAGACCAGAAAGAATGAGAAACATAAATAATGCAGAAGAAGAACAGGAAGACAGAGCAGAAGAGGTAGATGTAATAAGTGAAGCAGAAGTACAAGAAGCAATCCAAAAAATGAAACTAGAAGAATCATCTCGAAAAGACGACATGATAAAGTATGGAAGAAGAAGATTATAAAGCTGGATCAGGAAAGTATGCCAAAAAATTTACTCCAGGATAATAGAAAGAATAGGACAGACAGCATATAGAGAAAACAGTATTACAAATATATACTAAATCCAGCAATTGAAAGAAAAATAGAAGAAGGAAAACCACTAGACCTCGCATTTGTAGAACTACAAGCAGTTTTCGATGTCGTTACCAAATTTTCACTATGGAAAGTCATAGAAGAAGCAGGAATTTTAAAACAACTTATAAAGGCGACAAAGAGACTACCTGAGGACAAAAAAATATTCAGATTAAAAAGCCGAGAGCCTAATAGTTTTAACATGGAAAGGGGTATTCAATGAGGAGACTCTTTGAGCCCACTGCTCTTTATAATAATTATGGATCGAATAATTGAAGAGAGCAGGGGAAATATGCTCGACACAAAATTGGGAAATTGGAACATGAGGGCAGTAAACACAATATTTGCTGACGATATTGTGCTCATAGCAAATAATGAAAGAAAACGACAAGATGTAAACAGATGGATATAAATATCGAATTCTAGAGGAACCCGAAGGACAGAGTAAGAAATGTAACTAGAGAAGAACTAGAAACAGAGAAAATAGTGGGAACAATACAGAAAAAAAAACTGAGATGCTGTGGACATGTGGTGAGAATGTGACGGAAGTAAGAAGAGAAGGAAAGAGAAGACGGCGAAGGCCCAGGTTAACATGGATGGAAACGATCGAGAATATGGTAGAGAAAAAGGAAAAGTATAGAAGTACAAAAGTTGGCGGTAGGCAGGAGGTAATTACGGAAGTGGACAGAGGACCCGACTTTAGAGACCAAGGGAAAGGAAAAGAAGAAGAAAGAAGAAGAAGATAGATATTCTTCGAAACGAAGATGAATTTTTAAGTATCGAAAACAAAGCAAATTTGATATATAACAGTGGCGTCTAAAAAACAGACATCACAAGAAAGAACAAGCCAAAAATTATATATAATTAATTAAATAAAACATTTAACATCGTTTTTAAGAACTAATAAAAGTATTGACAAAGAGAAGATATGAACACCAAACCAAAAACACAATTAGAACCACAAAAACTCCTTGCATTATTGACGCCATGGATCGTAGAGTCTAGTTTTCCCAACACTACCATCGTTCAAAGAGTATATTGAACAAGAAAAAATGACGGGCTTTCAGCTTTTATTTACTTCGAGAGTGAGTTTCTACAAGTCTTTTGATGACAGTTTAAAGGTTTACTAATTCTAAAGCCAGGAAAAGAAATGTTTAAAAAACAGTTTTTAGACGAAATGAAGATTTCGAGCTGTTGAAATAAAGCTTAAAAAGATCTGCAATCGATTTACATTTAGCCCTTCATGTTCAAGTTGTTTTAGAGTGTCACGCGATATAGTAGGTGTATAAATAAGTTCTCAGCTTTTTTCTACAAAATTAAAGTTTTATTTAAAAACAAACAAAAAAAGCTTAAGTATCAAAGTATTCTCCGTTGGCATCGATGACCTTTTGCCATCTTTCGGGTAGCTTGCGAATTCCCTGGTGATAGAAGCTCACCGGCTTCGAGACGATAAAGTTATCGATGCATTTTCGGGCTGCTTCTTCTTCTGTTTTGAAGTGCGTATCAGCCAAGTGGTGCTGTAACGACCGGAATAAATGATAATCGGAAGGGGCCATGTCTGGGCTATACGCCGCATGTGGGAGAAGTTCCCAGCCTAACGCGTCTGCAGCTCATCCGTGTAAAATGTTTGAGGGCGTCCAGCGCGTGGTTGATCTTCAAGACTAAACTCTCCTCCGCGAAATATTTGGTACTACTTTTTGCACGTTGCATGACTTACAGCACTCTCACCATATGCAGCACAAATCATTTCGGTGGTTTCAGCAGCGTTTTTCTTAAGATGAAACGCGAAGTGGATAGAAAATCGAATATGCTCTTTTGTGATTGCCATCGTGAACACAGCTGATTATTGAGGTTATGTGCATCAAACGTCAAATCGCATGATGTTTCGAAAGACCAAAATGTCATTGCTTTAAAACCGCAAGAGGGCGGACTAATACATGTAAACGGTGATTTGCGTCCTGTGAAATCTAAAGCTAAGAATTTATTTATCCACCTATTATAATCAAGCGACGTATTTAGACTATGTAAAGCAGCAACTAATGTATTTATAAACGGCGGGTTTTAAGCGCTAAGCGCCCCATTATGGAGAGATGTGTCGAGTTCTACATCGGTGTCAGCCTCAAGGCCTAGATGGAAGCCTGGAAAGCTAAAGCGGGCTTCGGTAACGAAACTCCGAGCGCAGGGTTTTTCTTGCAACGCTTAAATAAAACAAAACGATAATTAAAAATTCCAGCGCGTCTGCCTGGCTTTAATCGACTTTTTCAGGGAGAACAAGCGGTTTTTAACTGGCGGCCGGGCTTCCAAATTAAAAAGCGATTGTTTTGCGCCATTTATTTTTGCGGCCTTTGAAATTTTAATTGCGACTAAATAAAGACCGGGGAGGATTGCGCACTTCTTTGTTTGCTACGTTGTTTGGTGATGCGCAGCTCCCGCATTGTTTTGCGTGAAAGGTTTACGGCGAAAGACAATTTTGTTTTTTGGCCGAATCCAAGGTTTTCGAAAGTCTTTTACAGCTCCAGTTCATTAGATAAAATCTGATTCCATTCAAGGTTATTCTGAGTTTCGAAAAAAAGGTTGAATAAGTTTGTATGGCAAACATGCAATGATTGTCAATTTCAGTTTAATCATTATTCGATTGTGATGTACTATTATTATTTTTTGAAACAATTTCAAACAAGAGTTAAGTCTGTGCAGTACTCGTTTTACAAAAAATATTGCTATTTTTAATAATTAAGTAAAATATGAGTTGCCCACTTTATATGGCAACATATAATGGTAAGGCTCTACGCCCCGCATGGGAGCACGGCCTGCGAACTGAGAGGTTAAGGCTCTCACACGTTCGCTCTCTCTGCCCGGTCGTCGCGCACCATCTCTGATGCGGGTCGATGTGGTAAGCACCGCGCCTAAGACGACCGCCATTATTACCCCTTGTTCGAATGAACGCAGGTAATTATTTTTAGTGACTGAGTAGGTCACCCGCCAGGCATCAGAGAGCACCGGGAATTGAACCCGGGTCCGTCAGCATGCCGTTCCTCAACCACAGGACCACGCTGGCGTTTATATGGCAACATATCAAATCCATTTTTGGTGTAGGTAGTTTTCGTTTTTGGAATTTTAAATGTGGTTTGTTACTTAACCGCAATAGAAACTGAAAATGATTCAATTTGAATTTGATTTTTGTTTCAATTATTATTTATAAGTGAAAGAATTTTGGTTTATCTACAAGTAGTCATAAACTTTCTATATGGTCTGGACTTGCTAAGCGTCAAGATACATATCTGGGAGAGGTAACATATCAAATCAATTTCTGGTATGGTATCCATTTTTTGGAAGTTGTGTATGTCGTCTATTAATTATTTGCGATAAAAACTAAATGTGATAAATCATTAAGAGCAGCGTCCAAATTGTATCTGATTTTTGTTTTAATTTTGCCTTCCAAATAAAAGAATTTTGGCTTATCCTCAAGTGGTGGCGGTAACATCTAGTCACCCAAATATCCACCGCACTTGGACACGGTACCCTCTGGTAGACAACGAAGGCGGCTCTGACGACTCAGCGCCGGGTGGTATAATCCAATACCAGTTGTCCAGATGTAACGGGGCCCTCATCGTCGGACCAATCATCCATTTGAGGTACGCGGATTCAGAGAAACTGCAGAGGGACCGATCGAAGACAACAGGCGAGAAATAGGCTAAGATTTGGCACTTGGAATATCACTACCTTAACAGGAAAGGAAGTAGAGATCACAGAGGAGACGGAAAAATACAAACTACAATTTTTAGAAATAGGAAAAATCAAAAAGAGAGGGAATTGCATAAAGAGACTTGACAAGGGATATATACTTAGATTTGCCGAAACATCAATAGGGAGCAGAATAACAGAGAGGGTAGAAATAATCCTAAACAATGAAACAGAAACGAAGGTGACGAGCTAGGAGGCCATAAATTCTAGGATAATAACTGTAAACCTAGAGCTACAACAAAAAGTGGGAATCATACAAATATATGTGCCAACAGAACGAACCAATGTATTTGACAAGGAACATTTCTACGAAGACATACAGAGGACAGAAAAAAAATGCAAAACAAAAACCGACTACTGGTAGCAGACACTTCAATCAAAAAACCAAGAAAAGAACCAACAAAATAAAACTAGAAGAAAACCCAGAGACAAGAGAAGTATACGAGTGGATACTGAATACTAAAATAGAAGAAAGACCCATTGGAACTTAAATGAAAAATGGTATTAATTTAAGGAAATTTTAACATAAACGGCCACTGAAGTATGCGGAACAAAAGTATTAAGTCAAAATAAACAAAAAAATAAAACCCGATAGCGAAAAGAAAAAGTAAAAGACAAAATTAAGCAAAAAAAAGAAGCGCGGGGAAGATTTTAAAAAAGAAACACAGAAAAAGACAGTCAGCTACATACAAAAACGAAACGAAGCAAAAGAAGCAGTAAAGCAAGCAAAGCAAGTCTCTTGGAAAGAGTTTTGGAGCAAATTAGAAGTGAGCTATATAGAAAATCAAAAACAGTTCTGGAATGTGGTAGAAAGATTAAAAGAAAATCAACCAAACAGATACGAAACGTAAAGAACCAAAGAGGAGAGCTGAAAACAACGACCGAAAGAGTATTAAGGGGTTTGCAAGACTATTTTAAATCTAAATTCCAAAACGAGGAAGACCAAACTAAAAAATTGAAAAGAGAAGAAGAGAACGAAAAAAAAATGAAATTGAGGATATTATTGAAAAAAAAAAATAAAACAAACCCTAAAATCAATCTGGAATAAAAAACTTCTGGAAATGGTAACATTGCACCAGGATTACTCAAGAAAGGAGGAAATTATTTATAAAATAGCTCAAGGCAATATTCCAGCAGGCCTAGAGAACAGAGCAGATACCAACGGACTGGGAGATGAATATCATTGTACCCATATACAAGAAAGGAGAAATCGCAATCTGTGATAACTATAGGATAATATGTTTATCGTCAGTTGCAAGTAAATTGTACTCCAAAATTGTAGAGGAAAGATTGAGGAACGAAATCGAGGACAAAATGGAAGATGAGCAAGCGGCTTTCCGTCCTGATAGACAAACCCAGGACCACATTTTTACGATTCGAAACAATAAAAAAGAAAATAGATAAAAAATAGAAAAATCTTCTTGGTTTTCTTAGATTTTAAAGCTGCATTCGATCAAATACCACAAAAACATATATGGAAAGCACTAGAAGAAGTACCAACAAGCCCTAAGTTAATACAAATAATTAAAAGCACCAACAAAAATGTAGAGAAAATAGTAAGGCTCAATGCACGTAAATTGGATAAGTTCCATATGGATAAGGGAATGAAACAAAGCGATAGTATTAGCCCGTTACTTTTTACAGTATACATGAACAGGATAATCAAAAAGTGCATCTTTACCAAACAATATATAAAACTACATTACTGTATGGGTAAGAATAATGGACATTGGTAGAAAAAGTGAGATCAAAAATAACGCTATCCGAAATGTAGTACCTAAGGAAAGTGATAGGCAAGACTAGAAAAGATAGAGTCAGAAAAAAAGTGTAAGAGAAGTACTAGACCAAACATCATTAATTGAGGAAGTAGAAAACAAGCAAATTTGATTGTATGGACATCTTATTTGTATGAAAGTTGATACATATCCCAGGAAAATATTTGAAATGAGGCCTGAGGGTCAAAGAAAAAGAGGGAGACCCTAAATTACATGACAGGAGAAAGTCAAGGAGCTGGCAAAGAAATGAGGAAGTCAGGCTATTGGCGAGACAGAGGAACAACTGCAGGAGATGGATCGACGTAACATAAGGCATAAATGGGATATCAAAAAGAAGAAGAAGATCCTTAAGTGGTCGAAAAATTTGTTCATGGTTTGGGACGTCTATAGTATTAAAGAACCTATTTTGATTTGGTAGCATATCCATTTTGGAAGTTGTAGACGTCGTTTTCTATTTAATTGCGATACAAACTGAAGATGTTAAATTCTCAAGACTAATATCCATTTTAGATCCGATTGTCGTGCTAATCTTTTCTTCCAAATAACGGAATTTTGGTTTATCCACAAATAGCAAAAAATCTGTTTAATTCTGAATATTTGTAGCAGAAGTACGGTCCTCCGATTTACTAACTTAAGTATGAGGGAAATTGAGTGCTACAATTAAAAGTGAAAGTGTATTTAGTAGCTTGTCACAAATAGTAGTATATACGTGCAATAAATTTGCAAGGTAAAAGTAGATTAGATACAAACAGCTATCGCCAGTTAGAAGAGTACAGTCGCCGCGGCGTCGACTTTGACGAAGCAAAATTTGAAATCAAAGCTGAGAGAACTGAATAATGAAGGATTTAGAGAATGTTATTTAATGGACAATGGAAAGCGAAAGAAAAACGTGTACGGCTACGATGATAGCCTCGGAAAAAGTAAGAAGCCCAAAAAACCCCCAGATAGATCAACAGAAAACAGGCAAACTCGAGAGAATGGTGGATATGCTATAAGAACTAACATAAGAAGTCAAAGAATAGAAGAAACTTAAGAGGAACTAAAAAAATTGAAGCGGAAAATTAAAACATCGGAAAGGAAAACGTAGAAATTAAGCTAATCAAAGACAGATTAGACGCAATGTAGTACTTCAAGGACTGAATATAGATACGAGAGAATAAAACATCCTGAAAAGAGCAACGAAAAGTTTCATGGAAAAGGAACTGGGAATAGATAAAAACAAAAAGGGAGCTAAAAACTAATTACAAAAGAAATAGAGGGCAGACACAAGATAACGACATGGTAAGAAAACGGAAAACGAAATGAAGTAGCAAATAAAAGGGAAAATGAAGACTGTACAACAATTCTCCTAACACCCAACAATGCCAGAAAGTAAAAAATTACAAAAGAAGAAAAATAAATTTAAATCTTAAATAAACTGAAAATACTAAGGTAAATAACAGATTCAGCGTCTTAACCGAACCAAAAGAGGAGATCACACAAGAAATTCAAACACAAAATACAGTACCAACACCTTCACCAATTTGTATCTATGGAGTAATAAATCATGATGAAATGAAAAAAAACTAATGAAAATACTAGAGATAGAACAATTATAAAACTAGATGTTTAGCAGATAATACTATAAAACAAATTATTATACTTCTAAAAATTACAGAAAACTAACAAAATTCCTAAAAAAAAAAAATATTATCCACCATACGTATCAACCAAAAGAAGAGAGAGCTTTTAGAATAGTGACAAAACATTTACGTCACACTATACAAACGGAAGAAATCCAGATAAAGTCCATCATAATAAATGGGAGACATAGAATGACCAAAGAAACCCTAACCTATTCTTTGTCGCCTTAGAACCCTACTCAAATGACAAAAATGTGTATATTTTCAAAATAAAGCAATAGTCATAGAACTACCAAAAAAAGTGAATGGTATCATCTAGTTAGTTAGATGCCAACAGTATGGTCACTCCAGAGCATATTATAATAGGTCATAGTTTTGTGTAAAATGTGGTGCATCTCATAATACCATTACTTGTAAAAAGACCAGACACACCTCGGCCAGATGCATTCTGTGTAATGGTGCATACCCCGCCAATTATAAGGGCTGCAAATTCTATCAAACAACACAGATGTTCTCACAAGAGATGCCATAAAGCCTGTACATTCCACATAATTAACGTTACCTTTCTGGAAAAATTAACCCTAATTAGAAAAATTCACTAAGTTTATTAAGACAGCCGACTGGAATGTCAATGACCTTCTACAACACAGAAACGAAGTAGAGGTTTATATGCTTCAATACACTACATACTATACGAACTCTCCAGGTAGAAGCGCCCACACTGGTGCGGTTATAATAATAAAAAATACGATTTGTCATACAGAAATACATAAGTATGAAGAAGATTACTTGCAAGCCATAGTTAAATAAGTCAAAATGTTGCTATATGACACAACAATTGCCTTCCACGGTACAATATAAAGACTTCTTTCAGACACTTAGAACAACAGTAAGCACACCATTTGGGGCCTTACCACAACAAAAGGCAGAGAACTGGCAAACGTAATACAAGCAAACCATTATTCCTTCCTGTCAACTGGTACCCCAACATACTTCGATCAAAGCAAAATTCCCGACCTTTTGGATTTTTTCATTACTAATGGCATTTCTTCGCCATACATGACAGTAGAACCCAGTTATGACCTATCTTCCGGACACTCCCCATCTCCCCAAGTATAGCGCTGATCAGCAGCCTTATCGTACATAAAATACTGCCTCTGCGTTTACAAAACAAGAAAACCAAATGAGAAGTATACCGAGCTGTATTATAAGAAAATATAAACTTAAATGTAAGACTCCAAAACTCAAATAAAGTTGACGAAGCATTAACAAGTCATCCTCACACAAGCAGCTCAGTATGCCACGCCTATCTCGTAACCACAATATCAAAAAGGCAAGAGCTATTTGGAAACGAACGCACGCCCCATAAGACAAAACAGCTGTAAATAGGGTAACAAACCAGTTAAAAGCAAAAATTAAAAAGAACATCACAGAACATTCCATGACTACATTACCGGTCTAAATAGGTTTGATAATTCAATTTGGAGGCCAGTCAAACACCAAAGAAAACCCAACCAATAAGTACGTCCCATAGGCGATTATAAAGCACTCATTCCACATTGGGCTGGAAGCGATTAAAAGAAGACAGTGGTGTTTGCAGGACACCTCGTCAAAGTATTCACTTCTTCCACTAATGAAACTAATGATGAAATAGAAGAACAGCTTTCAAACACCCATCAAATCATGCAGAAATCAAAGCATTCACCCAGGGAAGTACAAACAGAAATTAATCATCTAAACTTTAGAAAAGTTCCAAGCGTAGACAGGATTACACCAAAAATGATGGAGTTACCGTGAAAAGGTGTAATGATAATTATCTATATCCTTAGAGAAAATCATTCACCAAAACAACTAAAAATGATAGATACTAATACCCAAACCTGGTAAAGAGCCAAGCAGAGTAGAGTCGTACCAATCAATAAGTTACTTCCCATCATAGCTAAGCTCTTCGAAAGACTCCCGATTCAAAGAGTAAAAGCAAACCCCAACACTGATAAATAGATTCCGTGAACATCACTCAACCGTTCAGAAAATCCATAGAGTATGTTACAATTGAGGCATTAGAAAGCAAATATTACTCTGCATCGGTACTCCTGGATGTTATCCAAGCCTTTGACAAGGTTTGGCATAGATGATTATTATGCAAAATTAAACAGTTACTTCCCATCATCAACTTCAAGTTGTTGAAATCCTAGCTAAGTGACGGAGAATTCAGGGTCAAGATCAACGAGGTTGTATCCAATAACTTATCAATAAAATCTGCGGTTTCACAGGGCAGTGTGAATGGACCCCTATTATATTTATTATGCACGGCAGATTTACCACTCGACGGAAACACCACCACGCTGCATATTGCTGTCATCCTTTCAACGCATGAAGATCCAGCAAGGGCTACGAGAACACTACAAAATCACCTAAATGAAATACAAGTATGGGTCAATAAATGGTGGATCAAGATTAGCGAGACTAAGTCAGTTCAAGTTACCTTCACACTCGGAAGGAAACGATGCCCACAAGTCCATTTAAAAAATTTTAAAAAATGTAAATATACCTCTGTCTCCTTGCACCAAATACCTTGGTATATATCTGGATACCAGGCTCACCTAGAACGATCATACAGTCAAAAAAAGAAAACAAATTGAATCTAAGCAAGAAACCTATACTGGCTAATTGGAAAAAGATCCAGCCTGTCCTTGGAAACCAAATTCTTCTCTACAAGGCAATAATCAAGCCGATGTGAGTCCATCGAATAGAGCATTGGGGATATTAATTACAAAAGTTACTCTTTTATAAAAGGGTAAGTAATGACAATTTGTAATACGATTAATTAATGTAAATACTCCCCACCGAGTTTTAAAATTTCCTTTGCTCCCTAACATTCGGCGTCAAGCGATGTGAATTGTAAATGATCGCGCGCCGCGTCTCATCTAATGTTAATTTGGCTCATTCTGTTAGAAAACATTGTTTTAGCAATTACAAATTGTGTGCAGCCCAGTTTAAAAATGATAAAATGCTGCAGATTATAGTATTTGGTCGGGCGTTGATGAAATTAGGAAAGTTCTTCTCCCATTCTTGCGTTGCAAGCAGACATAAAACCTGCCACAATCTAGATGTCAAAATGTTCCTGGAGTAAAAGCACGGAAAGTATTATTAAAATGCATGTTTCGACTTATTTTGAATTTTTAAAAACGAGGAATTTTCCTCGAACGAATTTTACCCCATATCCTGCTTAGACGTTGACAAGAGCATTTTCTATCGCTTTGGTTACTGTGCATCTGTTCAACTAGAAACAACAATACGACGTTTTAGGATGTACGTTTTCATGTTCTTGTCTAAAGTATTCCCGTATTCTCCACTTATGTGAAGTATTTGAAGGTCCTTTAATATCAATTAGTTCTTCGTTTAGGTAACAGTTATCTTTTAAAAAAGTGTGCAATATACCCTAGTTCTTGAAGATTTTCAAATTTTCCTACTACACATAGTAATCAGAATGAAAAACCATAAACAATGGCAAGTTTGAATAACAGAGGAAACAAAGAAAACAAACCCACGTTAATAATACAATTCGCATAAATTTGTCTCCGTAGTTTATAACCATCCTGTATATAAATTTTTAAATTTTAAAGATCTAAATTGCTTATTCGAAAAATTTTGAACAATTATTTAATTTTTTAAATTGTGAAATTAAATTTGTTGTTAATGTTTATTTCTTAGATTTATTTGATCTGGGCCAAAAAATAATGTGCGTAACTATATTTGAGAGTTTGTTTTTCTTAAACGACGACGAAAGCTCTAATTTAAAAGAAGAGAATTAGATGACTTCATCGCGCAAAGTAATACACAGGAAAATTTTTGAAAAAATCTGAATGTATATTTCAACCTAGTTTATGACTTGCTGTAATTGCTATATTTACGGAAAAATTGCAGGAAAAATATTTGTATAAGGTGTATTCAATTGAAATCCTTGTTAAGCTGAAAATAGTTTGTGACGTCAATGGTGTACTAGATTTTAAAGATGTTATCGTTACGCTTAAAGAAAGAAAAATGCAACTAATCCATTTCTTATAATGAATTACTATACACTAAGAGTTTCTAAGGCGTAGAGCAGTATAGAAAAAACGCTAGTATTTTCCATACTATACTATGCTTCAGAAACATGAATAATGCGAAAAGTAGACTCCAGACGAATCGACTCCTTCAAACTATGATGCTGACAAAGATTACTCAGAGTGTCATGGACGGAGAGAAGAACTAATGTGTCCCTTATTGAAGAAATCCAAAAACCTATAACATATACGGAAGCATTACAAGATACTTCGGCCATGTTCAACGAAGACAATCTCAAAAGATTAGTTGTACAGGGCAAAACTCAGGAATTAAGAACGGGGATGACAGATTTGCTTCTAAAAATAGTTTGTCGACATATTGTAGCCGTTGTATGTCTGTCTTTATAGTGGATTAGGTCGCCGTGGGATTTGTACTATACTGGTGGTGTTATTAGTTTATTTAGAATCAGTTGGCTGGTTACGTTACTACCCTTGTGTACCGTAGGCTCTAGACTGTAACAGATCTATCCTGTTACGACCCCAAAGGGCCTTCGAGGCCTATTACGGGGAACTATTATTATTATTAGAATCAGTTAGCTGTATGTTGATTCTATTACACGTCTACTACTCCCAATACGGTTGGATGGTATGGTCAGTACGAACCAGGTGACGAGCTATCGGCACTTTATAGTTTTTAGTAGATTGATAGTAAAGACGCTCTTGAAGCCAGTAACTTATGTAAATTGACGTCTTAGGTGCCCACTTGCTATTGACCTTATATTGTTTGCATTAACTGGTGTTTTTTACATTTATAGGACCAACTACACATCGATGTTTTTTCTTATATATAACGAATTTAAACTTCGCGCTTTTTATTTTGTAATCTAAAACTCTGATACTTGACGGATGTCATTTACAATTCTTCCAGTTATTAAATATGGAACGCTTAAAGGAAGAACAGCGAGTTATTATTGTTGTAAATTGGGTGAAAATTTTGCAGAGACCGTACGAGAACTCCGCGCCACATGAAATGATTGTAAAATTTGGCGAAATCGAATCGGTAATGAATGTAAGATCCCACAAGTATCAGCAATATTGCTATAGTCAGTCAAATCAGAAAAGATCAATTTAACATCATGCACAACAATTGCATATTCACTAAAAACCTGCACCTTTATGCCTAAAAATTCAACGGACGCAAGGGCTTAGGATTGCCGACCATCTTCACCGTCAAAGATTTGTTAATTGGTTTTTAGAACACCTTGAAGTGGATTCTCAATTTTGCTTTAGCTACGAGGCTTATTTTAAACTTGACGGGTTCGTAAACAAACAAAATTGTCGCATTTGGGGTTTGGAAAATCCTCGCGTAACTCCCTCTTACAATGAATCGCTTTTTGAGGAGATTTTAGGCAGGTGGCGTGATAGGTCCGTAATTTTTCAAAGATAATACTGAAAATACTGTAACTGATAAGGACGATCATTGCCGTTATACCAGCTAGGCAATATCGACCTGGAACAAGTGTGGTTTCAGCAGGACGGCGCCACCTGCCATGGAGTTCGAGCAACAGTTGCTTTATTGCACCAATATTTCCTGATCCAGTTGATAAATTCAAGAGCAAAATGCGACACCCCTATTTTATTAGCTAATTAAGATATAGAATTCCCAGTTTACAATTTACCGATGATACAAATCACAAGACCTTTAAACAATGACAAAACACAAATGCCAGTGTCGGTAGTATGCCTTACAGCAAATTTACCACTTAATAGTTAGCGTGGAGTCACGAAAAACTAATAGTAAAACTCTTAAATGTCATAGATGTCATCGCATTGGGCACACAAAAAACTATATTGGAACCAAGATATAGTACTAAGTGCGGTGAAAATCATCCCGGTTAACTGTAGGAAGTGAAAATACTAATTATCAAGGTAAATGGCGCGAGAATAAAACACTTGTTAATAACACGAAAAATTTCCCTCGTATTTTAAGCACAATCCTAAAACCAACTCACCTTTGCACTAAAAAACAAATTTCTCAGCACTTGAAACTTTATTCTTACTCATCACCTTATTCTCGCGTCCTTTAAACCTAACCCAACCCTCCCATACAACACTTGACCAACACCTCAAGTACAATTGATCTCTAGACTACGAGTCGAATCGATGAAATAATTTTACATACAACGAAAGCCATCTTGGACAGTGTTAAAAGAGCCACCATTGTAATGGATAACAGAAAACGTGCTTTCGATAATTCAATTCATCACTCAAATATACACAGAAGTAAATTAAGTAAAAAAATATTCTTAGGAGAGAATGACAAAGAACTAGAAATATCACAACAAAATATATGAATAACTTATCGCATCACATCAAAAAGAAACAATCTCAAATAAGGAGATTGGGCTTACGGAAAATAACAAAAGGGCATTACATCAATAATGAGAAATACTTTCGAATCTTCTCGGAAGCAAAGACATATGTGCAGCCTACGCAGATTACGTCTCACAACCATGAAGATCCAGTATTTAGAAACATAGTTATAAATTTCATCAAAACTTATGAAGTTACTCCAGGGGCAAACTTTAAAGTAATATCACCTAGGGAATATATTTCTAGTATCAAAACTCTTTCAATAAATAAATCGCCGGATTATGATAAAATACCTATTACAGAGAAAAAAATTACGAAATAAGCACCAGCATACTTAGCAACTACCTTCAATGTTTGCCTAAGAATTGGGTACTTCACCAATTTATGGGAACATGCAATGATTCTGATGTTCCTCAAACTAGGAAAAAGGATCAATCAGCCTATTATCAATGACTTTAAAACTATATGAAAAGGTTATCCACTTTCGGCTTAATGAAGATGTTGAAAGACTGAATATTCTTCTAACTTACCAATTCAGTTTAAGAGAGGACTTATCTACTTGCTATTAATTACAACACATGGCTGATATCATAGAAGAGGATTTAAAAGCAAGTAGTACGTAACTAACTTGTTTATAGACATAGTGAAAGATTTTAGTCGCGAGTGGACAGATTCTTCCAAATTCCCGCCTATAAAGAGTCTATCTTATTTTCATTCCTAGTTTGCAGTCAAAATTACACCTATAGAGGTTCCACAAGGAAGTATATAGGACCTAATTTTATTCGATATCTATATGAGTGACTTCTCCATCATCAATTTAGACCTTGCGTTGTTTGTAGACGATCATATGAGCCAATAGTGAACAATTGCTAATCTGCAAGTCATTGCTAATACACTAAGCAGATGGTTTAAGCAGTGAAACTAATCAGTTAACCATTCCATATGTGCCACTAAGGCCTTTTTACATAGGAGGATTAACAGCCCATTGTTAATCACGATCGATGGCTATTTTATCCAGTGGAATGCCATGACAAATTTGTAAACTGCGTAGGTATTTATTTCGTCACTAGGCTTACATGGAAATATCATATACTAAAAAAACTAAAGGCGAAGCATACGTGATTAATCCAACTATATTCAATTATAAATTGAAAGTTTATCATGAAAGTTAAATTCCTTTACTCCTCTACGAGTGTACAGTATAGGGCAACTTACATCGAATCTGGGTATTTCAAAATCAAATTCTTAGAATCGCAGTCAATGTTCTTTGGCTTATCACCAGCCAGCATCTTTATTATGAATTGGGCATGTCTAAGTTAAACAACACATTGTAAAGCTAACTAAAACTAAGTAACAATTGTAAGTTATTGAAACAGGATGTATGGAGGTTATGTCTAGGAGTAGTACCTTTATACAAAGGATTGCCAAACCTACAGGTCATTCTGGGATATTAGTCTCCAGACGAACTCTTACTTTCATTTATGGCTCCTAGAAGCTTATTTGTGAACTATGTCGGCCTACAGGCCAAACTAAAAGAGAGGCTATAGGAGGCAACTTTCAATTAATGAATTTAATGTCTCCTATAGTAACTATACCTCATCTAAAGACTGGGGGTGTAAGTAGACAACACTTAAAAGTCAATAGCTTTGGGTGGACGGGCTGACAACTGAAAAGATCACTTCCTTGTCCTGAGATTGAGAAACTGCTCCTGAAGCTGAATAAAGCCTTTATAGAGGACAACGACATGAGAAAGCAGAAGGTACCGAGAAACTACTGCAGTAAAGATCCTCATGAATATCTCTAGTAAATATTTCGGAGCTTCAAGTTTCCTATTCGGATCTCCGGGGGAGATGGTTGTGAACAATGTCGTAAAAAAGTATTTTATGAAACCAATTAAAATTGCAACTTGGAAGGTAAAGAGCTTATATGCAGCAGGAAAATTAGCAAATGCTACAGCTGAAATGAATAGACTTAAACTGAGTTCACTTGGCACGCTTAGGAAGATGTACAACCGATAAAGATGTTTTATATTATGCATGCAGTGACGACCAACCCATAGATATGATGTTGGAATTATCATAAAAAAGGAAATAAACAACTCAGTAGTAAGTTTTACTCTCTATTCTGAACGTATAATAATGATACAACTGAAATCTGAGGAAAAATCAACATAATCCAAGTATGTGCACCAATGGAAGACAAATAAAATAAAAAGATTGGAAATTTATATGAATAATTATAATCTATCTTAATGAAAAACATGACGTAACCCTAATAATGAGTGATTTTAATGCTAAAGTAGCCAAAATAAAAACTGAAGGATGTACTGGAGAACATGGTTTGGAGAAGAGAAATGATCGAGGATATAGTTTTGTCAAAGCGAAGAATTATCAATAATGAATATGACGATTAAGCTGCTAAATAGAAGATTGCACACATGGAGGTCGTCTCAGGACAACAAGGAGAGAACCGTCAGAAACCAAATAGATTATATAATAATTACAAACAGATTTAAAAATGCTACTGCATTAGCAAAAACAAATTGGGGAGCTGACAGTGGGTCAGATCACAAACCTGTGGTAGCAACAACAAAACAAGAACATTGAAAACGTAAATGAAAATTGGAAAAACATAGAGTCTGCTTTATTAAAAGTTGGTAAAGAGACCTTAATTTCAGCCAGAGTTAAGAAAAAGTTAAGAAATTTTAGACTAGATGGAGGAAAGGCGGAACAACAAAACTAAAAATCAACAAAAACATAAGGAAATTAGTGGAATAATTAAAATAAAAATTAAAGAAGCAAAAGAAACATAGTTGATTGAAAAGTGCAGAGAAATTGAAGAGTATGAGCGAAAATATGATTAAGAAACTAGCAAGCATTCAAATAGCAAAACAATCAAATATATTAAAAGACGCGTATGGAAGAATAATTAATGGTATAAAACAAAAATTACAGACTTGGAAAAATACATAGAACTGTTCAAGGACGGCAGATCTGAACTAATAGAAAACGAAACTATAGAGATCAGACCAGAAATATTTAGAAGTGAGATAGAATATGCTATTAGAAATCCAAAAACAGAAAAACTGCGCGGCCAGATGGAATTCCAGCAGAATTGTTAAAACTCATAAACAATGATACAATGGAAATAATGGTAGACTTTTTTAATGAAATTTATAGAAAAGATGTTATCCCAGAAGAATGATTGACCAATACCAAATACCAAAGAAAAATAATGCAAATAACTGTATGGAGCAAAGAACTATAGCGTCATACATTCTTAAACTCATTCATAAGAGAGTATACCAGAAACTTGAACTAAGCATCAACAAGACACAAATGGGATTTAGGAAGGGATTAGGAACGAGAGGCTTATTTGGAATAAGTGTACTAATGCAGCTGAAACTAAACCATAACAAGACAAAACTAATGATTATATTAAAGAATCTAAAGATTGACGACAATTTGACAATTTCTAATACACAAATTGAGAAGGCCAACTGCTATAAATATCTAGGAGCGTGGATTACAGAAACTAGCGATCAAACTAACGAAATTCAAACAAGAATAGAGGTAGCAAGACAAGAGTTTATAAAGTTGAAAAGATTTTCGAAAAAGAATACGGAATACGATTCATAGGCGTGGACATTGAAGCAAATAAATATTAAGAACCTCCAGGCTTTTGAAATGTGGTGCTACAGAAGAATATGGATAATAGCATGGACAGAAAAAATAAAGGAATGTGAAGTAGTTAAAAAGAGGAAATATGAGTATTTGTGCCGAAGTGAAAAGTACTCATTATTAAAACTAACAAACGTTTGTTTCTCTTGAAACGATTAGCCTCGAAAACTCTGCACAATTCTTCTCTAACGTTCTAGAACATTCAAACAGGGTATATATGCAATAGCTAGCGACAAACAGAAGGCATTACGAAATTTGGCTTTGAAGAGGACACTATATTAGTGGAAGAGAAACATACTAAGACCTGTGTGCTGATTAGAAGCATTAGGTTTAAACATTTATTGACTTTTAATGTTTTTCTTGTTGCAACAAGTAGTCCGTTGACTAACTAGATTGATCTTCTTGAAACAAATATCAGAAAAGTGGAAAAAGTAACAATGGGACACATAACGTATAAAGCTTGCACTGTAGACTACGGAATAAGGAATTGGATATTCTGAAGATCTCAAAGGTGTGTGGTATATCTACGTCGACCCGACGTAAAATGTTAAGAAGAAACATTACATTCCCAGGAACTAGTTTTCTACTGTTGCTAATAGAGGACTTTTTGGGCTTCCCAAAGAGGATGTAAAAATAATTGCACTGAAGGTCAGAAGAAGCGTTTATAAACTACCATCTGGAGAGAAGGAAAATCTGGACACAATTGCCAGCTACATATCATTTGCTTGACAATACGCCTCTCCCCCCTGGTGTGGCGGCCTTTTCGCCCTTGAACCGCTTTATATCGCGGCGGCATGCGAGCCTTTGATATCAGCTACGTTTTGCCGTCGCACACATACGGCATGGGCTTTTGCTCGGCCGAAGCATTCATGCCCCGCAGCGCGGCCACTACGGTCGTGTCTCAGTCCGCATAAATTCATATTCGCATCCCCGCATACATTCATATTCACGCCCCGCAGCGCGGCCACTACGGTCGTGTCTCAGTCCGCATAAATTCGCATTTCGCATCCCCGCAAATATTCACGCATCGCAGCTCGGCCAATTTGGTCGTGTCTCAACATCCCGAAGATACCAGATCCGCAACGCAGAGGTGGCCACCTTGGAATCGCCGACGAAGCCGATGCCAAAGCCGATTCAGGTGAGCGATTTGGCAATTCATTGGTTGATATCGGCTAACCGACCGCTAACGCGACGGCCGTTTAAGGGACGATTTTGGCCTTATCGGCTGACCTTCCACTACGGGCCGTACTACGTTTCCACACCGCACCACGAGAGCGGCTATTTACACGCCTGCCTCTCCATTTTTGGTCCTACGAGCCGCATCGGTATCGTATCCCACACCGCATCCACGAGAGCGGCTATTTACACGCCTGCCTCTCCAATATCTCTCCATTATCGTTTCCTTGCGCAATCGTCGAAATCTAGAGCCAATAGAGGGCGCCTCGGGGTATAATTGCTAGGTTTGACGAATCGGTTGTAATTCATTCTGATTTATTCGGCAAATGGTCGACACGTCAAGGCTACATTCGAAAATTCTCTCATATTTGATCCAATCGAACTCGCAAAATAAAATTTTGATTTACTCATCAGTCTTCCACTCCACGGAAAATTTGGAAAGAGCTTTAAAAACCTCCTATGCTCAAGAAGCGGAACAGTGACTCTTCTTACATGAGGGTAGAGGTAACAGAGTTGCAAATTGTTAAATTAATTGGGAACGCATGTCTGAGGACGGCAACGATATGCAATGCGGTGAATGAATTTGATGCAACAGGCATCTACCCTTGCAAGATTTTGACTGAGTAAGATTTCTTCCTCATGACGTAAAAAGAGACAAAAGACTAACAAACAAATGAAGAGAAAAACAGCTGTTGATGGGTTCATCGCACAGTCTAATAAGTCGGATCCAAAACGTGCAAAAGCCAAAGCAAGACCATAAAACGGATACGAATACTAAAAAGGATGTAATAAAATGCAGAAGTAGTCGTCTTCGCAGTCGATTCGCCCGATGGAAAGCTTGAAATAAGTGTATTGATAACGAAATTTTGATATAGAAAAATGATGCTTGAAGAAAAAAATTTAGAGGCACCAATCAATTGATATCTTCTTCTTCTTCTTCTCTAGCCTTCTTATGCCCAATTGATATAATGTTAATGAAACACTTATTAACGTAGATGGCCATAGTAGGGTGATTTCTGGAGTAAGAAACACAATCATAAATACAGCTGCAGTAAGAGGAAATGTAGGCGTTGTGATACTTCTCAGAAAATTTAGGAACAAAGTTAAAGGTTGCTTTCTAAGCAATGAAAGAATTATTATGGTGGAACTAGATACAAAACGAACAGACACGAATACACAAATGAAATTTACGATACACTAAAGGAGATGAGAATGTGATTTTGTTAGGAGATTGGAACGTAATAGTGAGCGATATCGCCGAAGATAAAATTAAGAATCAGATACGGATTAGAAAAAAGGGGACAAGATTAGTTGAATTTTGTACAACACACAATTTAGTTATAGTTAACACCACGCACGAAGAAGGTATACTTAAACCATACCAGAACTAAACGAAGATGTCAAATTGATTTTATTATAACAAAGCAAAGGTTTAGAAACCAAATCAGGGACTGCAGAAGAAGGTGCAAACATAAGCAGTGATCACATTTGGTCAAGATGAAAACAAAACTGACATTTAAGAAAGTAGCTGGCTGAAGTATTGCAAAATTAAAAGATGCACGGCAATTATTGGAAGAAGTTGTGGAAAAATAAAATTATATCAGAAGAAACAGTGGGCGTGGAAAATGAGAGGTACAGTTTAAAACAAATTGCAAATACAGTGATAGCTCAAAAAATAGTTACGGAAGAAATAATAAAAATGACAGAAGAGCTTTGAAAATATAAAAACGCATATAGTGAACAAAAATAGAAAAATATAGAGTATTGAGAAATAAAGTAAACTAAAACTAGAGAGGTTAAAGGACAGTTAATTGAAAATACGTACAAAAATCTATAGACATGGAAGTAGGCATAAAAAACGAATGTTAACACAAGGAGTCTTACAATAATTGACTGGAAAGATGGTAGTCCTAGATGGAAAAGATATATAGAGAAATTGTATGAAGGAACAGGTAGGGAAGACTCTGATGTAGAAACAGAAGAAAACGTAGAGGCAGATGAAAAAGAAGACCCAATACTAAGATCTGAGTTTAATGAAGTAGAACTTTTTTCATTATCCTTGTTTCTTGTACCAGTCTTTACAAGTTCTTTACTGGATAGTTGATGTATTCTTCTGGATCCATTATTGGTTTTTCATAAATAGCTTTGTTCTCTAAACTATTATACGTTCAGCGAATACATATAGTAATAATACAGGGAAAAATAAAAGATGTAAGTAACGTAGTCCTAAGGCCATTCTGGCTATGGAACTTAAGAGAGTGTAGTACCAACAAATTATTTAAAACTCCTGACAATAAAATACAAACCGCCTTGATGATTGCGAATCTCCGATAGGACACACTGTTCTAAGAAGAATAAGAAGAAAGAGGTATAATTGTTGTTTATGCATATTAGATGCTATTAGTACTATGCATAATAGTTAATAAAAATTTGGCATTTAATTTGTACGACCATTTCAATTGAATTATAAATATAGGGCATGTTGTTTTTCATTGCAATAAATCCAGATAGTTGCATAACTTGACTTTAATATTTTTGCAAATTTTTTAGTCTTTGATCTCTTATTATTTATTATCTTAAAATTATCTAAATAAAAAGATTCAAATTTGGGCTGCAAAATAAGAAGAATTTATACATCAACCCACTCTTTATTATTTTTCGCAAAAACACACATTTGGAAGCAAAACAACATAATTAAGTGTTAATTAGCAAGTTGTTTTTATTTTGCCCACATAATTAAGGCAACCGCTTTCGTATTACGGCAGGATAGCGACGCATGTGGCACGAACATGCGCATGTTTGTTAATTTTAGTAATTGGAGTGCAAATAATTAAATTACTTGGTTAATGCTAATTTGCAGGAAGGATGTCCGGCATGTACCCAAACCCTTTCCTCCTCCTTGCTCCATTCCTTCTCCATACCAACATTAACATCTAAAAGGTCCGCCGCGGCAATAATCAGATCTGCTCGCTGCGATTAATAACATACTGGAGCTTAATTATCCGCGAGTAACGGAAACTAAGGAAGATAGCGGGGCGAGGTTGAAGGAATCGCCTGCAGAGACAAAGAAACGGCGAGACTAAAGCGGAACGTGGCATTCCTCGGCCGGCAATAAATCAAATACTCATTTGGACGCGCTCTACATTTGAAAGATTTCGCTCAGCTCGGGTGGGACGACTGTTCGCTGCGCAATATTTCATTCATAATGAAAAGTTATTTTGATACCACCTTCCGAAAGCTGGCCTTCAAATATATAACGATGTTCAAAAGTTTCTTGCGCGACATGCATAAATATGCAATTTCATCTCTTATCCGTTGATGCCATGTTTTTCATCTAGTTGTCGAAGGATACATTTCGTTCGCAAAGTATGGAAAATAAAAGAAAGCATATGCGACGAAGTTGTGTAAAACAAGCGAAGAGGATTGGACTGAGCGAACAGAAATTTTTTAAAGAAGTCAGAGATAAAGGAATTGGCAGAAGATTGCACTTGACCATTTGTGGTTAGACAGCCAACATTACAGGAAGTAGCATAACTGTAAAATTAATGGATAGGAAGACTATGTATAGTGATGGTTTTCCAACTGAGGATGGAAAGCGGAAGTACAAAGGTAGCTCATTCACCAGCAAAATCCTGTGGATCAGAAGGCGACAGCGACATTTACGATTCCCTAGGATAGGAAAAAAGTATGGATATGATGAAAGAAATGATAAAAGACATTAAAGACTTGTGCCGAGAACAAAAAGAACAAGTAAGAGCATTTCAGAAGGAAAATAGAGAACTAAATAGGAGGCGAGAGAATTGCGAAGAAACTGCGAACGTATAGAAATAATAGAATGCAACTGCCATTGCATGGATAAGGAGAAGAGAATGAAAAACCTTATAAAAACAGAATTAGCAGCAAAAACTGGAAGTTCTAAAAAACAAACACAGACGAAGAAAAAAGTCAGAAACTTATAATCCACGGGAAAGTCAAAAAATGGAACGAAAAAGCAAGAACTCTTAGGAAAACGGGCCAGTCGGGTGAAGGTCAATTAGAAAGAGAACTTGATTATAGGAACATAGAAAGTGAAAAGAACAGTCTGTGAGGGAGCACCAAAAAGTTTTGAAAACGAGGCAAAAACATATAAAATAGATATTTTAACAATTCAAGAAACGAAGCAAATGTACAATGGAATTTGAAGCAAATTTTCCTAATTAATAAAGAACTGAAATATACCATCGCAAAATTCAGTCCATTAGCAGAAAGAATGTGTCGTCTATAAATCAAGAACAAACTAACTTTCTAAATATACACGGAGGAAAAAGTACAGGAAGAGATCTTACAAATTAAAATGAAATTTCGATAAACCACAAAGCCAGTAATTTAATATCACTCTAGGAGACTGCGATGCCACAGCCGGTATGAAAAAAGTTATGTAAATGGCCAAGAGTTGATAGATTTTGCTGCAGGAAATGATATGAAAATCATGACCACATGTTTTGGACACAAAGTGATTCTTAAGGAAACGTGGGTCGTACTAGGGAAAAATATGATCTATCAGATCAACCATATACTGACAAGAAACGTTTTGTAAAGTACATTAAGGATACGAGGAGTTACAGAAGGGCAGAGATGAAGTCGGACCATTATCTAGTACGAATATCGATTAATATAGATTCAAAAAGCGCAGAATACAAAAAGAAAAGAAGGAGAACAACATAAAACATAGAGGATTTACAAAAACCAGAAAAGAGAATGAAATACCCAAGAAAAATAGAAAAAAATGTAACAAAGGAAGAGACGAAGGAAGAGTGGAGAAAATTAGGAAACATATTCATGAAATAATGATAAAGTTAGCAAGGGGCACACTAAAAAGGAAAACCACAAGGAAAAAGAAAATTTGGTTTAGTGAAGAATGTAGACTGGAATTAAAAAGAAAGCGGAAAGCAAGAGAGAGGATACTACAGACAGGTTTAAGGGGAGGTGATACACCATTGTGATTAAAATTTTTTTTCTGTCTTTTGTGTATTATAGTTCTACATAGTCTATTTTATAATATAGCTTTACTTATTTTTGTAAAAATCATCTTTAAAGGTCTTAAATGTGATTTAAATGCCATTATGACAGTTGGGGTAACGGTCCCCTTTTCACTTTTCACTGATTGTGAGGAAAATAATGAGTGTGAAAATGAACAATTAAATCAAGTAAATTGGCAAGTGTATTGAATAATTTTGTACACTACAAAAAGGTCCTACTGATTTGACTATTGCTCTAGATGGTTCTTGGCAGAAGCGAGGACATATAAGTGCCAATGGTATAGTTTCTGCAACAAGCATTGATACAGGAAAGCTCATAGATGTTGAACCCTTGAGTAAATAATGTCAAAAGTGTGAGATTGTAAAGAATTGTAAACAGAAATTGAAAAACATAAAGACAGTGGTGAGTGCAAAAGTAATTACACTGGGGTCGGTGGAATGGAGGCAGCTGGTGCAGAAGATCTGCAAGTTGATGTGACCAATAAAAATTCTAGGGTACTAACCAGGAACAAAAGGAAAACACAGGAGGATAAAGATAATGATCTAGATGACCCGGAATATAAACCAGGGATGTGCTAACATAGCACATATCTTTATCTCACTTTTTCCGCAAGTGAGTTTTTTAACGATCCAATCATGTTTTTCTCAAGAACTATGTAAGCTACTAGCGTGAAATTATTACCAGTTGTTTCCAACTCAAAAACTTTTAAAATATTTAAATATCCTCTTATGTAAAATGAGTGTTTTTTTATTCACTTCAGGAAAAAAATTTATTTAAGCGTTTGTAGCCTAAAACATTAAAAAAATATCAATTTGTACAGAAACCATCAATCTATTTGTGTACCAAATTTCAACACCATAAAGTTTTATAGAAAAATCACTATAAATATAGCAAATTTAATATTGCGGAGATAGGGTGTACCACCTCCCCTTAAGGAAAGATTAATAGAAGTACCACAAATAACAGAAAATAACATATAAAGCCCTGCGTCAAGCTAAAAGAGATTATAAACAAGCAAATTTGGAGGACGGAGAGGAAAATATAAAAAAGTAAATACGCAGCTCTTATTAAAAGAGCAGGCAAAGGAATATAAAATCTTTTTTTTTAAGGACAAGGAGGTAAAATTAATAGGCGATGAACGAAAAATAGTAGAAAGATGGAAGGAAGACTTTCAAAGATGAAAGAATAGAGTTAAATAGGAAAGCTGTTGAAATGCTCACTAGAAAGAAATATTTTAAGAAGGTGAAACAAAGTGCGGGCAAAAATTAGAATAAATGCAGAGTATTGAAAATTATCTAGTAGTGATGCAGTTAATTTAGTAATGTATGGCAAGAAGATGTCTTAAACTTGGGAAAAAGGAATTATTACACCACTTAAAAAAAGAGACATAAACGAGTGTAAAAATTACAGTGGCATTATTTTATTGGATACTAATTATAAAGTGCTGGCAATTTGTATTTAGGATAAGCTGCAACGGTATGTTAAAAAGGAGTTGGAAACTACTAAGGAAGTTCTAAGAGACGCCGATCAAATTTTTACACTTAAATTCAGAGCACTTGCTATAACAATGAATTGACATCCATGCGCATTTCATAGATTTTACACAGACATATGGTGCAATAAAGAGTGTAATATGAGCGAACTAAAGACACCAGATCAGTCAACAAAGATGGTAGAAATAGCAATAGAAGAATAAACGTAATCTTGTCATCGGAATTTTCAGTAAAAAGAGGTTTAAGGAAGGGGAATCCACTCTTAACTAAGTTTTTTAAAATCATCCTGGAAAGTATAATAAGGAAAAGAGGCATAAATAGGATATGAACACCGATGACTAAGAATTACCAATGCCTGGCCTACGCAGATGAAGTGACGTTGTTGGTAGGAAGTTTGGAAAAGACAACAAAACAAGTAAAACTAAGAATTAAGGAAGAAAAAACCAAATATATGACAATGAAACCTAATAAAGAACAAAAATAACTTTTCAGTTAAAAGCAGGAAAGGTACTGGAAATAGAAGAAGTCCAACAGTTTACGAAAAGAACGAAACCCAGGAAATACAAGCTAAGTTGGTAAAAGGATTTAAAGCAATTGGGTCACTCAGTACTCTGCTAAAAGCCAAACAAGCTTCGAGGCGAGCAAAAGTACAAGTATACAAGACAGAATTAAGACCAATAGTGACTTACGGGTATGAAACGTGGATGTGGATGTTGAGTAGTGTAAATCAATACAAAATTGAAGTATGAGAATGAAAATGTATGGCGGAGGGAAGACAGAAGAAGGTTGAGAACGCAAAGGAAACAAAAAAGTGTTGTACCTACATGGGGAGGCGTGGATCAACAGCTACATAAAAGCTCTTAGGACACTCAGAACGGTCATCAGAAGAAAGAATATCATAATTGTTCTTAAAAAAAAAGAAATGGAGGGGTAGGACACATTTAAAATTGATATAATAGTATTAAAGGATTTAAAAAAGAGGTTCGTATTTCTATGTTCGTGTTTATGTCATATGGTATACTTTAAGGCCATTCCTCGGTTGAAAAGAAATAAGACGCGTGATCCGTTAACCACTGCTGGACGGCCTTCGCTGGAAGGTATCAGAAAGAAGCTTGGCGGTGACTTCTAAGATATTATTAATGTAGCTTCTGGTTCAAACTTTGACTTCTTGACAAACTAAAGCGTACTTGGCTTTGCCCGTCTAGCTCAGACTACAATGGATCATAAAAAGTCCGGTTTCTGCTTTCTGTCTTGCTTTAGATTTTTTAAAAGTATATCTTTACGCGATCCTACATGCAACCTATCAATCTAACGGTTAAATTTTTCAGCCTTCCTGAAGATCTTTTAATCAGAAAGTAAGATGTTCTTCAGGCCCTCCCCTGAGTGTCTTCTTTTAAGGTTGTTTGCACCTTGCAGCTTGATTCTTCTTTTGTTGTAGGCTTGAGAAGTGGCATGCACTACGTTTTAAACTATTTAGTCCAAAGTCCTCATTGAGTACTTGTTGAACGATACCTTCAGACATTCTTCGGAACAGTCAACTTCTTTTGACCAAAAGTGTATTTCGACGAATATTTTCTGGCATGGCTTAGAGTCGTCTGCCACTACGCTTACGGTCATCCACAGTTCCAATATCCTTGAATCTTTTGATCACATCATGGACAATTCCCTTCCAATGACTGCGTTCCTAAGCATCTGGAAGATTTTACATTCAAATATAGAAAACAAATTATTTAAAGAGCTTTGGTTCTCTATTTCTAAAATCATTTTTCTATTACGTTTATATGATTTGTTTCCATGGATGCCAAAATTGGACTTTTGTTGCAGGCAATAATTGCCGTGTCATTAGTGGCACTCCTTTTTTATTGGCCTCATCTCCAATTTTTGTTTGAAAATAACGATTCTCTAGGTAACGTTGAAATAAAAAAATTATTTATGGTAAAACTGATCTTTTATCTATCTCAGACCTTATCAAAAACCTGACTGATGTGTAGGAATATCGCAGATAGTATATTTTATGTTCAATTGCTGTTTGGATTTTATTAATTACCATTATAGGTATGACAACCTGGTTTTTTGGCACCAACCAAACAATATTGAAAGGAAACAAATACGGTTTTTAGTAAAACAGCGCCATCTACCATGTAGCTCAAGCAACAATTGATTTACTGTTTAGAAGGTTTGGAGTTGGTAATTTTAATCTAGAAAATGAAAACAGACACAATTAGCATGGTGGAGATGATCTAAACCCCGCGTAGGGAGTTGACCTGCGATCTGAGAGGTTGAGGTTCTTATATGTACGCCTTCACTGTCCGATCTCCGCATACAATTTTGGTATAGGGCATTATAACCATCACCGTGCTTTACAGGACTACATTGTTTGAAGTGAATGTAGGTACTTTTATTTTTATTGACCGCAAGACATTTGAGCGTAGAATGAGACCGGGGCCCGTCTTCACCGCACCAAGCGCCTTAACCGCGCGGCCATACGGACGCTATTATCAATATCATGCTTGACAGAAAACCGCGATTTTTAAATTTCTGAATTGGTGAATGCTTTAAGTATTCCCTGGACGAACTCGGCTGCGCCAATTCACATTAGTTGACAGAGAGCAACCTCCCTAATCGTGATTCTATGTGTGACTTGTTTCTTCAGTGAAACAAAGAAGAACATTTTTTAAGAGATTAGTGAGTTGAATCTTATGTGTTTGTCATAAACACTTTTAATCCAGTGATAGAAAGCAGGCAAGGCCTGGGCTTCACTTAAAAAAAGTATTGATGTCCATTTGGTTTTTTTTATTATTAAAAATTGTAAATTTACAATCTACTCTACATGGAGTATTAAGTAAATGTGATGACAATAAATAAGCAGTGTTAAGAGAAACCACTCAGCAGTGGCACTCATGCAGTAATCCTATTGCTTTAGGGGGTTCGCAGATCGCAAGACCAGGTTCTGTTTAGTCGTCTCACTGGGAGGACGTTGGTAGACAGTTGGTGGACTAGTTCACTAGGATGATTACTAATTTTTTCTTGATAATTCTGAGTAAATCGGTGAATTTCTTCAGTAATAAAGGGAATGCTGAGATCTTCATGCAGTGTTTGATTTGTTACATACCATGGTGCATTCACTATGGCACGAAGGGTTTTTGATTGAAATTGTTGAATCGTTTTAACACGAGTAGGTTTGGCACATCCCCGTAGCTGAATCCCGTACGTCCAAACGGGGTTCAGGCAGCTTATTTGATATTGACAATTTTGACTTTCTTCCTAATAGCCAGTACAGCTGGCGGAACTTTAGGTTTAATTGCTGGCGTTTGGTTTGGAAATGTTTTTTCTAGGTAAGACGCTGATCAAGATGTAATCCTAGGTACTTAGTTTTTGTTTTTGTTGGAATTTCTACATTATCCAAGGTGACTGGCGGACATACGTTGAATCGAATGGTAAATGTTATTTGCACTGATTTAGTTGGTTTCATTTTAATATGCCATTTGTTTATGGTGTTCAGATGTTGTTGGAGATTTGCGGCTGCTAGGTAGGGATCATCGGCAAAAGTGGCGATAACTGTGTTTGCATCTTCAGGTAGGTCAGCTGTGTACACTAGGTATAGAAGGGGTCCGAGGATGCTACGTTGTGGAACGCCAGATTTGACAGGGAAATAGTTGGACAATTCATTATTGTATTTAACTGTAAAATATCTGTCAGTAAGATAGGACTTAAGGAGAAGATAAAAATAGCTAGGGAGAAGCCTTTTCAGTTTGTGAAGTAATTCGGTATGCCAAACTTTGTCGAACGCCTGTTCAACATCTAAAAATATAGCTCCACACTACTTTTTTTCTTCGAGGCTCAGTGAAATTTGATTTATTATTCTGTGCACTTGCTGGATTGGAGAATGCCCTTCGCGGAATCCGAATTGATGGTGAGGTATATGTGACAAGATATCTGTGTCGTTCAGCAGGCGTTTAAGGACTAGTTTCTCAAACATTTTTACTAAGATGGGCAAAAGATTAATTGGCCTATATGAAGTAACATCTTCAGGTCGTTTACCAGGTTTGGGGACCATTATTATGTGCGCGTGTTTCCATAGTAGGGGGTAGTACGATAGGCTTAGCATTCGATTATAAATAGTTGTCAATAATACTATCGCCTTTTTTGGGAGCATCTTTAGAACTTGGCCGGTAATAAGGTCGTAACCTGGTGATTTATGGTGGTTTATTTTATTTATCTCGAATTGAATCTCTGCAGGTGAAAAAGGTCTGACATGGAACGTCTAGATATTCTTTTATATCCTCATCATCGATGTTGGAGTGATATAGTTAAAATGCAATAGATAAGTGTTCAGCAAAGATATCAGATTTTTCTTTGTGAGATCTAGCCCAACTACCATCATTCTTATCGGCGGTATATTGGCTTGAGGTCTTTTAAGTTTTTCGTTGCTCTCCAAATGCTGTGATCTTCGGGGTTGAGATGCATAAGATAGTGAGTAAAGGAGTTTTTTTGGGCATACAGAAGGACCGCACGAAGGAGTTGAGATAATCTGTTGTAGTTAAGCTTGTCGGCGGCGTTATGAGTTCTTTGCCATTTAGTTTGAGCGCGTCTTTTTTCGGCAATTAGTTCTTTTATATAGAGTGTTATTTTTATGATCAACTTGCTCGTATTCATTAGGCATAGCTTCCCAGGCGGCTTCATGAAAGTGAGTAATAAAGTTCTGTACTACTTGATCTATGTCTTCAGGTTGTTTTATACGCACTTTAAGATAAATTTTGTTTTGAAGAGATTGTTGGAACATAAGCCAATCAGTTTGTGTTGATATTAACCTGGGATTTCGTTTAATATTAATAGGCTTTGACCTTATGTTTAAAATTACTGGCATGTGTTCTCCAGAAAGATCGTTACTTGGTTCAGCTAGCACAGAGTTTGTAGGTAAACCATGTGATATGTAAAAATCTAACACATTGGAGAGTTTGTTTAAGTTTGCGGGCCAATGTGTCGGTTCCCCAGTGCTACGACAGTTATAGTTGTCTGCCATGATTGACCTGAAGAGGTTACGACCTTTTGTTGTTATGAGTCTGGAACCCCAGTGAATGTATTTGGAGTTCCAGTCGCCTCCAGAAATAAATCTGTTTCCCGGAGTATGAAAAAATTGAGTGTGCTCCTCTGTAGAAAGAGTATGTCTGGGAGGGGAATAAATTCCAGATACAGTAAATGATCACTAGTATGCATTGATTTGACGTTAGCGGCTTGGAGTTTTGCGGTTTGAAAAGAGTCGAGTTGATGATGTGATATGGAGTTTTGACTATTACTGCTCCCCTGCACGTGCAGTACCGTCTGGGTGATTTGTGTTATAAATGGAATAACTTGGAATATTTTATTAAGGTCTAGGAAGGTAATAATTTCTTGTTTATGGTTGAGAAGACCGTTTGCGTTCCAAGTGGCTATGCGTACTATATTAGCCATTGGTTAATTTAGTAACTAAGGTTGATAGGAGATTAAGCATGATGTTATTTTGATTCATAAGCTGCGCGAACATATTCTTGAACTTGTTCAGGAAAGCTGTTAGTTCTCTTCCGGTGTCAGTTTGATGATCGTTGTTGTTATTAATGGTATTACGAGATTGTACAGCCATAGCATAGGTAGGGATGTAGTTTTGGGGAATTACGTTATGTGGTTGGGTTGATGGCATCTGGAGTGTGTTTGGTGGTTGGTTAATATTTCTGTTTTGAGTTGGATTATTAGATGTTTTGTTTCTTGTTTTTATTATATCTTGGTATACAGAACAGGCCCTGTAATTTGCTGGATGATTTCCTTCGCATATGCACACTTAGGTGGCGTAGTTTTTGGTTTTGCACACGTTTTTGAATCATGCTGCTTCCCGCATTTAACACACCAATACTGTCTGGTACAGTAGGTTTTAGAATGGCCATAATTTTATCATCTTGTACACTGGATAATACCAGTTTTTTGTGTGGTGATTCTACTTTGATTTTGCTGTAGCAGATAAATTCAATGTCGAAGATTTTTTTATTGGTTTCACTAGGTTCAAGATCTGCATAGAAAAGTGGAAGTGGATCTTTAGTTGTCTTGTGTAAAATGTTCATTATGTTCCGTACTTTATGTCCTGTTTGTTCAAGTTCAGCTTTAATGTCCTTAGTGGGTATTGAATGATGTAGATATCTAAGAACTACTCTATATGCGCGTTCATCTTTAGGTTGGTACGTGTGGTGGATTACTTTTTCATCTTTTAAGTATCTGATAAGTCGTCGGTAGGTGTCTGGTGTATGTGCGTTAATTTTAACCGTATTATTTCCTAGCGTTTTTGTGTAGAATTGTTCAACTTCGGCAACTGCAGAAATATGTTGTAGCATTTGATTGAAGTTAGTAACACCTTATATGTAAATTGGTGGTGGCTTAGGAGTTTTTGTAGTGTTGTCATTGCTATCTATTTGCATTGTATTTGTCGGGTCCTCGTTTGAGGATTGCACAATAGGTTCGTATCTGTTATTGGTACTGGGATAGAATTGGTCTAGCACGATACTTTCAGTAGATTTGTTGACTCTTCGCCTTTTTTGGCCACCTGCCATGGGTGGCTACTATCTGCTATGAATATGAATGTTGGCTTTTGGGTCATAACCGGTATAAGAAGTGTTCATGGCTAGATTAGGTGAGGAGGTTTGGTATGTAAAGTTAGGTGGAAAGGATTGCTGACTACCTTGAGGTAATTGATAAATTTGATATTGATTTAGTGGCTGATTTGTAGGTGTGTTAGTCACATATCCATAATTGGTATTCAAATTACTCGTTGGGAAAGGAAACATAATGTTCCATTTGTTGATTTAGTTTAAGTTATTTAAAGTTAAAATTTAAATATTTAAATAAATTTACACTATTTAGTAAAGCGTATATAGGCGCGTTTATCACTATCGTATGAATTAAATTATTAAATGAATAAATTTGCCTGACCTTAAGCAAGGGGCTGCGGCTTCGCTGCTGCGATAACACAGGTATAGCTCTGCTTGAAGGCACTGGCTCAAGTCGTCCATTTGGTGGAATTGAAAACGTTTCACGTATTATCATGAATTCAATGAAATAATGTCCCCAACTGGGCAAATTGCAGCAATTAGCAGAAAATGGCCAGAATTAACGAACAGACGAGATGTCGTTTTCCAGCACGACAACGTTAGGCCCACGTGCCTTTAATCGATAGAAATATGCTGTTAACATTTAACTGCCATGTTATACTTCATTCGCCATACTCTGATATTTCCCCCTGTTGTTATCATTTATTTCTTCGATTAAATATTTCAATAAATATAATATATATACGGAAAATATAAAGCAGAATAGGTAATATATGACTCAGTAATAAAACACAAAGGAGGGAACCTTTTGGGACACCCTTGTCCATCTCCTTCAAAATAAGCCTCGGCACGCAACGCCGCGCCCGCTCCATCGCAATCGGAAAATTCGTGCCGGGGAATATCGAGCAGGAAACATTAAATTTTATGAGCGGCCGACTAGCGAAATCTCATTATCCCGCAGGATTACATTAGGTTTATAAGTTGGCAGAAAAACTTCAAGTGCAAGCTTCTTAGTTTCGCGGCATTCCGAAAGGGAAGAGGCGAAAATAAGAGATAATGAGGTAATCCGGTTAACAGCGTCTTAAAAATAATTTCCGGCGGCGGGGGGAAGCGCCGACTTTTTGCTAATTGCTGTTGTTTAATTATATTAGATGTAATTGGAAAAACACGGTCTGCTTGGGAATTACCAATAATCAGGCGCAGTTCGAGCTGGCCGTTTTTGCTTTAGCTTTCCTTTTTTTGATAGCAAGAGCCTTTGGATTTGGTTGTACCAGATTTTGGAGGCGAAAGGTGGAATATACGCAAAATATAATTTTCACAGCGTTATTGCTGAGAATATGTACTTTTTTATTCATCTGAATATATGAAAATTGAAAGGCCTGAAAAGGTTTGAAATAAATAGTGAACATACGCAGTAAAGTACAAGTTATATATTTTTTGGATTATTTCGATTCCTCTTTTTTTTTCGGCGATACAGTCGGTTAAGTAAGGCGTGTTCGGGTTAATGTGGAGAAAGAATTAATTAAAAACATTTTTAAATACATCAGAACAAAGATAGTGTGTTCAGTCACCACCGGCGTCGACAATTACCTGGCATCTTTGAGGCATGCTTTCGACCAAATTGATGGCGTATTCACCCTGTAAAACTTCCAAATGTGATAAATTTCGCATGGTAACTGCCCTCAATATGAACAATTTTCTTCCGCGAAGATTGTGCTTGATGTATGCTCACACTTTCTCAATCAGATTTGCATCGGGCGTGTGCGGGGGCCAATCAAGTATAACGATGCCAGACTGCCCTTTCCACCTGATGCAAAGCTTGCTGCGGTGTTTGGGGTCATTGGACTTCTACAAGATCCAGTCCTCGTTTTTTTCGGAAAACCAACGTTTGACAGTAGATAACAAATATTTCTTATATATCTCATTTAGCAGTCAGGTTGTACGTAAATAGATGCAACGTTTAGAAACCCAGTTTTGAGAAGGAGCCCCAAAGATGCACTTTTACTGGGTGTTTAACAGTCCGCTGTACCAATCTGGTAGTTGAGGTTGACCAGGTTCGTGAAACGATACAATATTCACAAACAGAAGCTTCGCCCTTAAAAATCACATTGCTCCAATCTCGGCCGATATTGTCCTTTGTCCAAGCGAGTCACTTTGTCAAAGGTTTCTTCACTGAACTACGGCATTTGATGTCATGCGTAAGGAGATGGGTTCGAATATTTTTCTTTCTGATTCAATTTTGCTGCTCCTTGATGCAATATTAAGCCTAGGTTCCGCGGAAACAAGTTACAATCTGTTTTTCGACTTTAGGGCACACTTTGTCTATCGAGTAGCGTTTCGGCAAGTCATCTAACATTTTTGTCTCCTTATATGGACGCACCCACTTGCTGACATATGTTTTAGACTTGTTCATTTGCTTAGTAACCGTTGCATGAGACATTTTCCGACCTTTTGGGTGAGAACAGATAAACACAGCCTGTAGCGCGATGCGTACGCGGCACTCACGGAGCACATGTTCTCTAGCAAGGATTCAATGCCAACTGAATCTTTCGTGACAAAGCATTGAAGACAAAGGTTCCCGCTGCTGTCTCACGAACGAGTTAGGACAATACCTTTTAATTATACCGAACACACTTTTACTTAACTAACTGTATATAAAAAATAATTACTGACGCTTTTATATCCTATGCTCTGCATACGGTAACTTGTGCGCGTAAAAAAAAATAGTGGATCGACTCTGCCCAACCGCTCAGAGCCTATATATACTTCAAGAACACTAGCGTAGCACTTTATAGAAGCACATCAAGCAAAGGGAAAAATTAATTTTAATATCTTTACCCCCGATAATTAAAACAAATTTTTAATTGTTTAAAGGGATGTTGCATCTATATGAGAACAATACGGCGTTATCACGCAGATTTTGCGCCTTAGCGAGTTAAGCAGCGGTGAAAAAATTGAACGCAAAAGTTATTTCCATTTTCAATTAAAATTAATAAGTATAATAGCTTTTGGTACTGTTACTTCAGAGTTGAGGGAATCTAACACTTTGGGCCCTGATTTCTTGGGATGAGCTCGGGTTACTATACAGTTCAATTTGATCTTCTCCTCCATTCACCCTTAACCATTCATGATTTTGCCGTTGAATATTCGCCTTAAAATAATTCTTTCCCAGATGTCTACCTTCTGTTGATCTCATTATTCGCCACTTCTTGTTTTTTCTCCTACCTCATTTTCACTGTCTTTTTTTATTACTTCACTTAAATAGCCCCCCATTGTACTAATTTTTCTTTGGTTCCAACCCCTTAAAAACAGAGTTTTTCTTTTAATACATCCTTTCTTTTTGTTCACTCCTTGGCAAAAGATTCTTAAATCTTTGTTGACAAAATATCTTATTTTTTAGCTGTTTTTCTATCATGTATTCTTTTATTGCTTCGCCTGATTCGTTTATCTTCTCTTCTAGTCTTCTTATATTTTACCTTTTCTTCTTTGAGGTATTTTTAGTAAACACTGCTATTTGTTTTTATTTCTTCTTAAAATGACCCACTCACCATCAAACCATTTAGCCCGCCTATTCTTCTGCCCTTATTCTAATAACATTTCCGATCACTTAAATATTGCTTTTTCTAATATCCTCCATTCTTTTCCATATTTGAAGCAATTTTTTCGCTCTAAATTTTGTCTATAGTATTGGGAGACAAAGATAAAAAAGTAATTTTTGCTGAAAGTCTCAAAAGATGTTTTTATAGTATTTGTATAGCATTGTCGCACAAATATAATATTTTGATAGACCGTACAGTTGCTGAATTGAGTCAGCAATAGCCATAAATAATGAATGAAAATTTTAGGGTGATAATCTAAAAGAATCCTATTTTATATGATTCATAGTAAACAATTTGCCCTTATTTTTAAAATCTGGATTACATATTGTTTGACTTGTGCTAGATGGAGCACCGTCTCATCTTGTACAAAACACTCTCACTAAACATTACTATATCTGCACATCATTGCAATTTTCGACAATGTCATCAAAGAATTAGAACAAATGTAAAATTGTTTTAAGGGGTCTAAAGTTACTGTTTAAAAGACTGGCAACACACGATGAAATATAAAAATTGCACATTTTAACTTTTTTTTACTTAATAACGTTAAAAATAAAAATAGACTAAAGAGATATAAACCTGCTATTACCCTTAATTGTCGGATTTAGAGTTGGCGTCATGTCTACTATCAAATCAAATAAGACCTAAGTACTAGCTGACTTCCGAAGCCCCGTAGGAAAATCGCCGCCGGCTGAATTGTCCTTGCTGCTTATAGTAAGGGTATAAAAGCATTTGGCTATAAATACTTAAGTCCCATTTTTCCTTCAAGACCAAGTAGCAGTTATTAAACTGCTGAACCGATACCACCAGTTACAAATTACCCCCAAAAGTAACAGAAGGGCTAAAATAAAGGGAGAATAAAGGAAATATTTCTACTTACAGAGAAAAAATAAAAGGGAATAATGCCAGGTAAATCCATTGGTCTAGACGGGAGTAATAATATGGAAGATTAACAAACAATGGGTAGGATTGTTAACTAATAAACATTTTTTAGTGAATGTTCTTTGTTCTTTTACTTACTTAAAGCAAAAGAAGAAAGAACGAGCGTACAAGTCTTTATGTCTATTTCATGTTATAGGAAAACTACTAAAGCAACTGCAATGGCGCCTAATGAAAATTGAGTGCTATCATGTTTTATGTAGAGCTTTGTATGCAGATATTGTAAGTGGGCATCCGCTGTAGGAGAATGGTTAAGGGCGAAAGCTGTCTGAGACAGCGTGCGGGCGAGTTTGAGTCTCACTCACGTGGAGTTGGGTGTTTAAGTTTCACGTTAGTAGGCATGATAAACCCTTTAGGTTGTAGTGCCCCAAACGAAAAATTGCCACAAAAGGTAGTATCGGAGGTAATAAGCTATCTCAACTCAAAACACTTAATGCATGTTATTTACAGGGACGTCGAAAACTATAGTCTGGCTTGAATATTTTTTTTGCATATTTACATATTAATAATATCATTTTTTTTAATTCATTCATATTATATGGAAATCAAAGTCACTTTTTCCGAGTTTTACAATTTATATAAAGAATCAATTTAAATTGTTACTGCCTTAAGCTATGCTGCATGCAAATGCAAGTCATGACCATGTGAGCTACTTCTAAAATAATCAGCTAATGTTAATATAACAGTCGATAAGAGTGAAGTGTAATACGCATGCGTAAATGAGAACAACTTGGATCAGCGAATCCGTATAAAACTGAATGCGAAACTGGAATATGCAGATTGATGCAATGAGTGCGAGAGAAATACCATTGAATGTTGAATTTGTACAAGCTGCAATCAATAAAAACCAAGAATTATATGAACTGAGGAATCTAAAACTCAACGGATGTGTATCGTGTGGATAGTTCTCGGGTTATTGGGCCGTGGTCGGAGTTTGGAAACTTTTAACATTTCGTCCACAACTGCATAAGAAAATTTTCTAAAAAGTTAGTTACTGTTGTGTTGGGGGGCTGTTGTTGACATCACGGGTTAGTTGATAACATAATCGGACTAGCTGCTGACGTCAGTCGGGGTCCGTGTAGCTAACATCTATGCTACTACCAAGATACTAGATTTGCTTCGTCCAAGACACAAGAAACCACAGGATGCACCAGGAATATACTGCATACCTTGCTTATGTGAACAGGTCGTTTGGATTGTGGGCCGAACCAGAACTAAAGGGACACAGTCACCCACGCCTCAATCAACCCGAAAAATCAACCGTTGCTAAACATGCCTTGGAAAATCCTGGTTTGACCTTACCTTAAGGGGCAAAAAACAGACCGTAATGCGGTGAAGGGGTGAGTGACGGCATCGAATACCGAGATGTTACCTGCAATGACCCGATTGACGTCAGTAGCTAGTAAGATTACGTTAGCAACTAATCCAGTGATATCAACAACGGCTCCCCAACACCATCCCTATTACTAAAAGATTCTCTTTTCAAAATGTTCGCCGCAATTGTAGACGAATGGTCAAGAAGTTTTCAAACTGAGACCAAGGCTCAACAATTCCAGAACCAGTTAAACATGTATCAAAACACCGACCGTGAAAGCCTTCGCATTTATTCAATGGAAGTCTTTGGAAGTCAAGGTTGCAACGGTTAGGCCACCAATAAACCAGATTTCTTCAAAAAAGTCATAACCGGATATGGATTTTAGTTCTACGGCTACAATCCGGAAATAAAAGTTCAGCAGCTCAGTTGCCACCAACTTAGTTACTTTGAAGGTAACTGAGGCTGCGTAGAATGTTTTTTGTACTTTTTATCGTTTTTACTAAATCTATAGTATTTGTTATTGTCATTTTTTATTTTATGGCTGGATACTATTGGGATGAACTACGTATATAATTTAAGTTTTTTCTTCTGCGCAAATGTTAAGGAAAGGAATCTAAAGGTATAGCAATATTTGCATGGGATCGAATTGGGGACTCATGGGTCAGTAAAAAAATTATTAATATAAAAAACAATATATTGGAATTTGATTCGATTCCCAGGAAACACTGTCCGAGAAATTCTACTTTCTTCCTCCTTCTTGACAGACCTGGTTATTCATAGTAACTCCACGTACCAGCATCATAAAGGAAGATAAATGAAAATACTATCTGATGGGCTTGAAGTTGCACAAGATTCTCTTTTTAAACCAATGCTGTTAAATGTATACTACGGTTGTGTAGTAAAGGGAGAGATACTAGGAAGTTCTGTATTGAAATAATTATTTAGTATCAACAATTCTAGAAATTAGGAGTAAAACATTTGAGACCAATTAACTGTCAACCATGGAAGGACTACAATGTAGGAAGAAGAAAAATAGAAAGTGAGGCTTAAGAACTTATAAAAAGAAATAATTTCATTAATACACCTTTGATGAGATAAAAAGTTGAAAAGGAAATAAACCTAGGTTTCAAAAACGACTTATTTTGTCAATCCCCAAATAGATGACAAAAAATCATGAACAAGTATCATCTAAGCAACCTTCAGATGAAGTTTACTACAGCGATATCTAAACACCATAACTCACGTTGTCTGATTGTACATAATGGCGAAAATATGGCAACAGTGCACGCAGAAAATCTAAAGTTACTTAACATAACTACATAAAAGTTGGACAATCATGGAAAGTGAAGGGCGGTAAACATGATGGTTGACATGCCCGTTAAAACAGAACAGAGACAAGCAGAGCAAACAACTTGCAAAGCATAATCAGACAAGAATGGGGTAGAATAAATAACATTATGATATCGTTTAATTCTGCCCTGTAGTATCGCCCTGAATGAGTATCGCGTAAGAATGAACATAAACGGGATCCCCTAATTCACTGATTAATTCAGTTCGGCACTCTTAAGCGTTTTACGGCGGCCAGGCTGCCATCAACGCAGTATTAATTTTTGCTTCGCTTTGTTACAGCTTCTTGCTGGGGAGCGTAGGCCGAAGCCCGAACCTCAATAATAAAAGTTAAGATGCAACTTTTTTTTAAGAAGTTTTAAACATTATCAATTTAAAATAACGCTGCCGTAATCTTCTCGTGACACTTTTTTCGAAATTTTATACCTCCCACCTTCTACTGAACCTTATAATAAAGTGGCGTGTAATTTCAATAAAATTTTAATTAAAAATTAATGCGTAAACAAAAATCTCATTTAAAAGTTATCCAGCTTTTCTTTAAATGTGCTTTTTCTACATACCAAAAGCCACAATTTAATGTTTATTAAAAAAATGTAGTTGGATTCACTGTTGGAGTAAATTGATTTAAGGCGTTCAAAAATGACTGACGTTTTCTTCCGATTGTGTCGCAATTTAAAATACTGTAACAAATTTCTAAATGCGCTCGAAGGAGAAGCGTTACGTAGACATAATGCGACTGAGTTTTTTTTTTGTTGCACTTCGCTACGCTCAGCCGTCGACGCAGTGATTTCTAGGAATCCAGCTGCTGCCCACGTGCGAGGCGAACATTCTAGGCGTCTCAGACGTTTTCTGTGTCCCTTCTGGTAAGCGCCAAATGGCCATAAATATCGCGCAGCGGGAAGAATTGGAGTGGCAACGGCAAAGTGAAGAGAATCCAAGGGCGGAAACCGTGAATATAGTGTAATTATTCGTTATTAATTGTGTGTGTTATATACGTAAATGGTGTTAAATAATTTTGATAATCCGTAAGTTAATGAAATAAGTAGTTTTAGTAAATTTTTGTTATTTACCACTGTAGAGAGCAGAAACGTTACAATACGCATTCAATACGTGTGTGAAGATAAGAACAGTAGGGAGCATTCGGTAAATGCGCGCAAGCCGCACATTGTTCAGCATGTGCCAGATATGATTATGGCAACTAGATGAATCAAATTTGATGCATTGCATGAAGCGACAGGTTTATTACTCAGAATCTTGCATATCGTCAATCCAAGATGAAAAAGGTTTGTGCTAACGAGTACTGTATTTTCTCATCGCTCAGCAAAAGCAAAAACACGTGGAATTGCTGCAGTTGTGCGGATTCTGAGAACTTCTTTAAGTGTTTTAGCACTGTAAAAAACGCGAATCTATGGCATCTCAGCACTTTGGAAGCCTTTGTTCCATGAAACTATGGTCAGGATTGTTTATTTCAAAACAAATAGCGATTGTCTTTTGGGATCGGAACGGAACTTTGCTGCTATTCCCTTATGAGAGTATTTCCAGCGACGGTACATCAGCGATGTATTTAACAATGCCACTATAGGAAATAGAAATGCGGCGAGTTTCTTTAACATAACAATGTGCGCTGTCACATATTACTCGATATAGTGTTGCCATCCTCCAATCTCAAGAGTATATCGTATTGCCCCACACCTTATATTTACCAAATCGTTCTCCGAACGACTATGCTCAAAGTTCTCCTCCAACAACGAGTTTCAGACGGATGTCTACAAATGGTGCCATGCTTTACCCAAAAAATGGTTTGCAATAATCTTACGGAAACAAGTTGGAACAATAACAAAAGTGCATATATATAGAAGAAAATAACTAATGTAATATGTACTCATTTCTCCCTAATAAAAGATTAGCGAAGAGAAAATAATAATCAGTTTTGAATATACCAAGTAATATCTTCAAAGCGTTTGCCAATTCTAGTAACAGTGTAGTCGACAATTCTGTATCAATTTTAAACGCACGCTCGGTCCAAGGTGAGATAAGGACACTCATTTTATTGCAGTACCCAGTATCATTGAAAACATCGCAAAGTTTCTCTTGAGTCTTTTTTAGAAAACCCTTTCGCCTATGGATTTAGTGATATTACCACCACCGTCTTAACATTATAGCAAAAATTTGCAGTTTGCCTATTATCAGTGAGGATTGATAACTTATTGTCAATTATAATTATAAAACATTATGATTGACTCCTCAAAAATATTGGTTTATGTAACGGTAAGACGATTGGTAGAGGTTTATTTATATTATCTAGAATCTATATTCCACTAACATTCGGCATTTACATATCGTGCCCGTTTGCAATTTCATCACTGTTGCAACAGACAGCACTATGGATAAATCCATTATACGATAGAATCTTAAAGAATTCTGGTAGTTCTTTTAAAACGCCCTGTGATTTTTTTTTAGATATCGTGGTTAGTTAATTAATGCTAATCTGTCTGTTTTTAATTTGATGTAAGGGAATTTCGAAAACGAGAAAGAAGAGAGAAATGGAATGAACATGTAGACAGAATGGGACCGGACCGAATAGCAAATATATGTATGAACAACAAACCACCAAAAAGGTGGAAAGATAATATACAATTAAGCTCAACAGAAACGGACTAAGAGGCTGACCAAACAGGAGCAATCCTAGTCATGTAAAGGAGAAGAAGAAGGAATTTGGATATTGTCCATAATGGTATTCTCATCTAAATTTTTGTGTTTACATTGTACTCACTTTTGAAAGTGGAATCACAGACTTTGTCTAATCAGAATTTTTAACTAAAGACACTGAAGAATATTAAATATTTTTGATCCTTCCATTCATCTTGGATTAGAAGGTAATATTGTGTTATTTCGGACTGCTGAAGAAATTCGAAGTGCAATAGAATCCCTTCAGAGGTTCCAGCCCTTTTGGCTGGTTTATAACTCAAAACTTGTATCTGCCCCAAGCATAGAAGTAAAATTCTGCGCGTTTCAGATGAGAATTGCTACAAGATTTTTCAGGTTTTCCTACTCAACCATTTTGCATATAGTTTGGCAGCTTCTGATTTTCCAGGGTTATTTCATAAACGCTACTGTCATTTGCATTTCAGTGGAATCGCGTGCTGTCCAGAGTGACAATATAGTAGACGATTTGAAGACCGTTGCTGACGACCCATCTAATATTGATGTACATGTGACCTTTGCCGGCTTTAGCTGTCGCGAATTGGTTTGTTTTTGGATTTGGAAATTTAGGAAAGAAAGTGGCTGCTTCGGATATCTTTATGAGGCAGAGAAAGACAAAAGCAGCGGGTGTTCAGGAAGTTCAGCGTTCATACTGATATCTATAAAGACTTGAACATAAAAAAGGTATGTACACACTGGGTTTATTACATTCTCATTGTTCAGATAAAGCAGAAATATGTGAAACTACGTCAACAGTGGCTGCAGTTCTACAGCGTGGATTTGGACGTTGAAGAAATAATACCAGTCTATGGAATGGCAGTATATTAAAAACTCTTATCCGAAAAAGTCACTGTCGAGATTGTCTATTGTAAAACAAATAACAATTGTTTTTTTGGATTAGAAGGAGATTCTACAGATGGATTTTCCACCCATTATTGGCGTATTCAGCAACTTTGTTAAAGGAAAGTGAGACGTGACATGTTAGTTACATGTCAGTCGACACACTGTTGTTACCTTGCAGCGTGTTGGTGTCTTATATCTCATATTTTCCGAATCTTACACCGAGTGACTGTTTTATTCGATGCAATAAAAGAGTGCTACCGTGGTACCACAAAGGACGATTCTCAGTAACTTTACAAAAACTACCTTAGTGATGGCAAAATGAATAGACATCGAAGGGGAATATCTCCAGTTTAATATATACCCATTTCTTCCTAACAAAAGATTAGCGGAGGGAAAACAATTCTAGTACCGGTCATTTTTGAACTTCCTAAGTAAGTTTGGTTGGAATGCATTAAGTGTTGTATAGATGCAATTGTTTTGAGTTTGATAAGATAGCAGTGGAAATGATAAGAGAAGAAATTTTTTAAACGTTCAAAATGGTTTTTTCTGCTTAGTATGGTATAGGCAATTTAGAAAGAGCAAACAAGATTTACTTGGTAACAGAAAATTGTTAAGTAGGAGTTAAGGGTGTACTGTTAAAAGGGATGTCAGAATAATTGAATTGGAATAAAAATATTCGCTTGACTAAAAAAGATTTCTTAAAGAACTTTGTAACAAAGTTCAAAGTAGCTTTAAAGCAGTGTAAAGACGCAGTGGAATCCGTTGGAATAATGATAAACTCAAACGGGAAACACACCGCGAGAAACAGGGAAATATTGGAGATACAAACACAACTTGTTGATACGTATGAATTCCTCGTGCATATCTTATATTCTATAAGAGTATTAAAAAAAAGATTAATAAACTTCAAATAAAATTGTCATGTATAGTAATGTTGAGTGGGTTTTTTTAAACCGTACAAAGTAACTGTTCTAAATGGGATTACAAGCCAAAGCTCTATGGACTTCTAAGAGAATAGTCTATTCTCTAAAATAGTCGTTATTTCTAAAACTGAAAGAGATTCTTCTGTGGCAAAGGCATATACATCTATTAATTTATCATCTTTTATAATAAAGTTGATACGGAAAAAGGAATGGATAAGCACATTGGAGAAAACTCATCGCTATGGGGCTCATTTCACTCACACCAACTTATCTATCAATTAGGAAAGTCACAGTCTTTTACCATTTGGTACAAAAAATTATAATTTTTTTAAACTATCATAAAGTATCTTGAATTACAGGAGTTTTTGACCACACTTCCTACAAGATAATATTAGCCACTCTGAAAAAGTGTGGAACAGAAGATATCATGCGCAAGCGGATAGGTAATGTGTTGTACAACAGAAATAAACAGTCAACCTTATCTTGTGAAAGAAGTTTCTGCAAAAGGATACGCTGTGAAACTTGATAATGGACAGGCTTCTTGTCGAACGAATTAGACAAGACTATTTTTTACCCCGGGATATATTGACGATCTGGTAGTATTTATTCCGTGGAAATTTCCTAATGCAATCTCAAATCATAAGCAGAAGCCTCTAACCATTATTCTCTTCCCTTCAAAAGGTAATACAAATTTTCAGAACAGCCAGATGTCGTAGGGTGCCCAAATTGAACTGTAGAGTGGACGAGAAACCCATGCGATTTTACAATCTTTACAATCTTCAGTTGCTTAGAGCTGCGTCCGTAAAGAGCGAAGAACATTGAGGTAATACTCTTAATTGTTTATCTTTGGAGCAGCATATTTATGACAACGTCGTCAGAATGTAAAAATTGAGTTAATATGATTTTGACCCTACTGAAAACTTACGTACCTTCTTCGAAAGTGGAGAATAAGGAGATTTCTATTGAGACGACTGAGCCTTTATTTGCGTATTGTAGTCGTAAACCCATTTTTCATCTCCGATTATGACCTTTCTAAGAAAATATCCCGTTAAAATTTTACACATTTTAGTTTTTGGAATCTTCAGCTTATTTTTTATTTCAGTCATCGATGCTCTCCGACTGTAATCCGGATAATTTTTAATAGATTCCTGGCCATCTCTAAATTGTTTTTGCCATGTTTTTATTTGTGCTGTACTTATTGTTCCCAAAAGCCGTTTTTGTGGACAAATGAGCCACCTTTGCTTACTCGCTCAGTAATTGCAAATGCAACGATTACAGATCACATGTGCTCACTCGCCGGTGTCTAACTCCCAAATGATGGAACCAGTCAAGTTGTACTCATTCACGCATGCGGATTAAGCCCATATTTATCGGCTACTGGATGACATAGTCTGTTTCCGTTATTTTAACATTGACTCGATATTTTTGGAACAAAAGTAGTATTACGGGTACAATGAAAATCACTCCATCCTCTATCACGTAGTCTACTAAGTCTAATTTTTTTAAACATTTTAATAGAGGCGGAGACTACGATGGCTTCCTACAGGCTGAAATGCAATGGAAATTGACAAACCGGCTCAGATCCTCGTTATCCCAAGATAAAAGAAATTATTAGTGATATCATGGTAACCAGACAAAACTGTGACAAACCCTTAAAATCAAGCTTGACTGAAAAGAAATGACATTGGTGGGTAGAACAATTAATCTATCACATGGATATATTCAACATTGATAGTGGCAATGGTGCTGGAATAATTGGGAAATTTCCATATTAAGATGAAAGTGTCCTAACAACCTTATAAACCAACAACAACAGATTTATTCCCATGTGGGTGTAGGAGTACTACGGCGTACTAGGAAATGAAAAGTTGATGTATTAGAAAAAAGGTGATTAGAAAATATTTTTACTGTTTGAAGTAATCAACACTGTAGTTTGCAATTTGGTTAAGTGATGGGATTTGCAAATGTCAGTGTGTGGAAAAATAAAAGATTAAACAGACAGCAAGTTAGGTTAGTGAGTGGGCTAATTTTCGGTCACTGTAACTTGTAATGAAGAGAATGAAGTAACTTAACACTTCTAAGGGGAGCTAGTCTTTGATTTTAATTCAAGAAGGCGAAAAGAATAATTAGTTTGTTGGGTTGCAAACCTCCTCTACAAATAAATGAACAGATAAGTGCAGTAAGTCTCCGGGCTTACATGTTAGTTGTTCCTAATTTCTTCTCATCTTTCACTCCTCTTCCCCCAAAAGAATTATAAAAACACTAGCAAGCTCTTTTTAGCTAGAATATTATTCGTAGTTTGGCCAAATCCAATCTCCTAACATTCTTTTAAGAGATTAAATATGGCGATCACTTTCCACTTGCTATTTTATTCCCCAATGATTTCACCGATACCTTTCTTCTTTTTTTTTTGAAGAACTAATATTTGCCAAATATACAATAAAAGTGGGAAGTGAAAAAACAAAAAACAAAAAACAAACAAAAACAAAAATTTAAAAAAATTGAAAAGTAGAAAATAGTAAGAATAGCGTAGTTCTACTGAATCAAGGACAGGACTCAAGGTCAACTGTTTATTATTACTAGATCGCAGTATATTTTTGGGGCAACTCTAACATTTCAGACCTATCTTGGCATACTTCATCTGTGTCTTTTCTTTACGATCTGTGCCATCTCGCCAGCATATTACTGTTACTTGAAAGTTAGCTCTACTTGTTCTACTTCTTTTTATTGATTTTATTGAATCCTTTTTGGAGTATTTGTGTAAATTAGTATTGCCCAATTTTTATATATTTTTTGATTCTTAATCTTTCGGTAGCTGTAATTTTGCACCTTCTGGCGATTTTGACCGTGAGCTACCTTCTTCACTTTTGAACAAAATAGGCCACTCTATAAGTCTTAATTGTTAGAAGTAAGAAATGCTACTCTAATTTATAAAAAAACCGAGATAAGAAAGCATATGCATCTCAACATCTAGTGGTTCTACGAAAGGCAACAACTAAAGCAATATGTACATTTCTTTTTGATAAATAATTTCTTCAATCACCTCTACACCTTGAGAGTTTTGATAATTCTCCTACATCTTCCCTATAAACTTATATTTTATACGAATTCTTTCTATTTATGTTATATTTGTTAACTCCTTTTTTGTCTTAAATACCTTTATCAAACCCTTCCTTCTTTCGTCCTCGCTATTCCTTCTGTTTTCAGCTTCCGTCTTCTCTTATCTTCCCCCTTCCTTCTCTCCCTCCTAATTCCCACCCCATTTTTTCTTCCATCACCTTTCTTGTTTGCCTTTTCTTCTCCCACCTACTGCTATATTAGATGATATTCATTCTTTTTTGCAAGAGTTGATTCTTGCCCTTTGCCATCTGATATCCTCAATAAAATTTATCTGTTTACATATATTCTAATCGCTCACAGATATCCCTTTCTTCAGGAATTTATTTAGTTTTTAATAGTAGATTAAACATAAAAATAAAATAATTTTTTAATTTACAGTAGTTATCAGGGAACAAAAATTAATAAAAGTAATCTTTATAACAAAACGCATTGCTTGTCCCTAAATTACCGTCCACAACAAACCAATCTCAGTCCAAATTGAAGTTAGATACCTTGGTCTAAACCAGAGGTTTATCTGGAAAAACATTTAAAGACTAAACGCCCGTAGCTCAATCTAAAATTTCGATAACTGTACTGGTTGATGGGGAGAAATTCTCAGCTACTCTTAAAGAAAAAAAATTTAAAATACAAACGTCCCCTCAAATCGATATGAATTTACGGTATACAACTGTGAGGATGTACAAAATGGACGAATTCCAAAATAATTCAGCTATTCCGGTCGCAGGTACTACGAATAATAACATACCCACCCTGGTATGATTTGAACCATGTACAACATAAGAATTCCTCTTGTATCAGAAGAAATCCAGAGATGACGCACCACCAAAACTTATTAAGTTTAGAGAAAACATCACCAAACTAGCCAGTCCTCCAAATGTAGTGCGAAGATGAAACAGACAGTTACCAAACCACATATCTCAGTTTGACAACCTCAACTGAATCTCTTATCATCACCCAACATTCAAATAGATGTTTATCGATGGATAGTTTTCTGTACAAGTGTATCAGTCACGTGGCAGTTACTTATTTCTCTGCACAAATGAGTACATTGTAAATTAGAATTTAAATTAATTCTGGGGTTTTCAGTTTTTACACGCCATACTCAGATAGAAGATAGAAGGTGTGCTTTATTCCTTATATAATGGTGTGTTACATGTTTTGGGTTTCTGGGTTGCAATGCCTCACTCCCACTTCACCCTTTTAAAAGATGAATCGAGCGAGGGAACTTTAAACAACGAAAACAAACATGTTGCTCTATTTTCTATCTAGTCGTTCGATAGGTTTCTCCGATTTAGGGTTTTTTATTCCCTTGGTGCTATTACCCTAACAATCACCAAACACAGAAATAAAAAATTTATTCTGTTTTTATTCAATGATGTGCCATGACTAGCACTTCTGGATTTTAATATTGCATTTTCATTTTCCCTTCTTAGAAAATGAGTTTTGAGAATTAAAAAATGCAATTTTTTCAATATTTAAATAAAATTCAAATCCCAAAAATTAATGTCTTGAGTCTTTGGAGGCATAGATAAAAAATTTTAAGTTTAACCCTTGCTATGCTTTTTTATTAGTTTTACTCTATCGGACGTCTAAAATTAAAAAAATGGCGAAACGCAAGTCTACCACATTCTGTGATCAATTTACCCCTTTAAGGACCAAATTTTAAAAATCCCCCTGAGCACAGCCTAATATAAAGAGGCGAACCTATGCTTTCCTGTGCCAAATTCGGAGATTTTCTGATGCTGCCTCGTACAACGCTGCATTAATAAATATTTTGATTATTTTGGAAAACTTTTTGTCTCCTTCTCCACATAAATAATATGAGTTACTATTTATAGCTTTTAGTTTGACTAAAAACATTTTTGTCTTTCAGTACGGACAGAAATGGGAATATCAAATAATTAAATTTTGTTTTATGTAATTGTCCAGCATAAACAGCTGTGACCTTAAATTATCAGAAATTTCCCCAAAGTAAATTTTGTTCCGGAAGTTAACTCCCTCTTTATTGGCCTAACTGCGTCAGTTCACTGACGACTTCAGAGTCCAATAAGATTGGTCCACTGCCTCAGCTATTGCTTAATGGCCAATTAGCTTTCACGGGACGTCAGCAAATCTACCAACCTGTGGACGATGCGCTTCGATTGCAGGTAGTCGAGAGCGAGCGCCAGCTCGCAAACTGTCAGCTTCACGGCCTCTTCGGAGAAGTGGACCTCTTGTTGGATGTGATAGCGCAGGTCGCCCCCAAGGAGCAGGTCCGTCACCATGAAGAGGTCTTCCTCGTCTGAAAGCAATTCGCGCGCAATTAGCAGCCAGGTCATTAAAAATCGCCGTCGCACCTAGTTGCTAGCGTGGCGTGTTATTTCAGTTTGGCATTGCGAGACGCGGGCTGCCACTCGAGGTTTTAATTAAAGCAGAATGTGGAAGCGGGCAAATAAAAAGCATCGAATGGGGTCAGGCGGGGCGAGGTATGAATTGCTGCAGCCCGACGGGAGGAACCGACTGGGCCGTTTTTATTTTCCGAACAGCGCGCGGTCTCAGCGCCGGATAAATATTTGATGCCTTAATTAGGACAACACATATGCGCAGCACTAGCTCGCAGACATGCCAAAACAATAAAAAGTAATCACACCGGGAAATTCATTATTACTGATGTGCCCTCGTAGAATGAAAATTTAAAATTTTTTTGTACAGGCGCAGAAAATATAAAAATGTGATTGCATAGTTATTTATTGTGTGAAAATGTGGTTTAGCACGGCTGGTTTCTTACTTCAGTCCAACATACATGGGCGAATCAAATAAAAATTGAAATTATTTTTTTAAACTTTTATTGAAGCTATTGAACGCTTCGACAGTAACGTCGTGGTCAAATCTTAGCCTCCCAATGCTTTTTTAGTGGTGTTGAGCCGGACAATTATCTAGCGAAGAGATTTTACAATAAAACGCGAGTTGTAGTATATAGCGCCAGATTAAAAGTACAGCTATTTCATATTTTTCTCCTCATAATCCAGCAAAAGTGTCTTTTGTGTGTATATCTCTTTCTGAAGATCATTTTTCAGGTGGCGATGTCCTGTCAGAAGTCTTAATCAAATCCGTTCTAAATAAAAATATATCAATACTTAATCTGTTAGGAAGGCTTTCCAATGACTTTCTTCCTTATTGTTAGTCTGTACCCCCTCTGTCGCTTATTGTGGGGTTACATTGACCCAAAAATCCTCGTTTTCTCACCTATTTATCATAAATTGAACGAGACTATTATGTATTATAGGTAGCAGATAGACGCACTCCGTGATCCCGATGGAGTCAAGTCTACTTCAGGGATGCGCCCCTGCCTTATGCGAGCCATGACTAACCCCCATCCTTAAATACCGGGAGAAATCATGTCCTAATCTGCAATCCCAACAAACCCATAAATTATGTACTAGTATGTCAAGTATTTTTTTTACATATAGAGGATAAATGGAGGAACAGTTTCAGTAGAAAATTTAAATAATCCCCTGTATAAATTTTTTAAAATCAAGAACGAAGTTATAAGGCGTTGGGTGACTTTGGCTCACACCTGATTTTATCTCTAAATTACATGTAAACGTGTCTTGGGCCAATAACACGACAAAATGTGTACTGAGAAACTGAAAACGCGTAGAATTTTCTTCAAAATTATTAAATTTGCTATAATGTTGGTGTTTTGAGATTACAAAAGGCCAATAAATTACAAATACGATAGACAATATTCTTTTATTTATAATTTTACTAAGACTATACAGAATTGTCGATCTCATGCAAGGAAAATTGATTTCGTTTAAGCAGTTTACGAGGATTTATCTTGCACAATACTTTATTCGAATAATAAGGAATCGAATCCTTCTTTAAACCATCTTAAAAATTTGAGATCTCTCTCCATGCATTCAACAGTACATCCTCCCTCCGAGATGATGATAATTCTTCCAGAGAGCTCTTCACCATTGAACATAACGATAACAAAATCATCGACGACTACATAATCAAGAGTTTGCGGTTCTTGTGGTGGTTGTGACGGTACAATAGGGGTAGTTTTAGCACTTTCTTCTAAATTAGAAACGCTTTCACCTTCCTGATCAGATTCTAATGGCACATCAACCAACGTCTTCCTTGTTGGACTCTTCTTTTGAGGAAAGAGGTGAAAGCCTTCTTCTTTTTGATGGGGCGTTTTTCGGGAACTTTGACATCCTGACGATTAATACTTTTACCAGATGCTATTTGCAACTTTTTTCTTTTCGTAGTATCTTCTGACCCTAGGAAATCGAACCGTTTTTTCTCTAACTGCTGCAAAAAGGCTTTTCCGACCAGACTTTTGATCGACTCATTTAGATTTTGAGGCAAACTTCTAGCAGCATGTTTCTATTAATCGGATAGATTCCACAGTTTTTAAAACCAGATTTTAAATTTTGTCCTATGTTTGGTTCCAACTGCTTCTTAAATTCTTTTAACAGCGTAGAAAAGACATCCTTAGGAATTGTGACGATTTTTAAATCGTTCTTTGACTCCTTCTACTTTGTTAGGATTTCACGCCATATTCTCTTCATGGGAGCAAAGGTTGTGTGAGATGTGTAATGTTAGGTGGTAAAAGTTTTCAAAAGATATTGCATCGAACTATCCATTTTTAGTAAGATTGTAACGGGTATCTTTTGGGCCGTTTTCAGTCCACGTACGGTAGAAGGCACTTGCCATCAGCGTTCCCGCAGAACATCAATGAAGTAGAGCTCTTACTGAAGTTGCAAATTTTCTCGACCTACTTTGTGTCTCGCTTGCAAATTACCTTTCGATTGCCAGGGTCATCGCTAAGATTGATTTTATCATAGTTCCAAATACAGGATGGTAGAAAAGTCTTTAGATCGACATTCAAATTGTCCATGTACTCGTTAAGTTGAGTTTCACCAACAATACCAAGCACTTTCTTAATATTAGCCCTGGTTCTGATTGAAAGGACAGGGTGGCTTTTCAAGAAACCCCGCGCCCACTCGTAACCAGGATAATTCTGCTTAAATTTGACAATTGTAGCTCCTCTTTTATCGAGATACTGCTTAACTATCATTTGCAAATCTGAAGCGACAACTGGAAACCCATAGTCCGACAATTTAATCAGATGTAGAACAAACGCAGCTTCTTCGACATTGAACACGCGAGAGCCACCCACCGGTTTTCTGTACAGAAAAAAATTTAATTGCAAGAGTAGTGGTGAATTTGTCCACGAATAAAAAAGAAGCCACTCAGAAATCACCTCAGAACGCCTGTGGCGAGATTAATAATCAGTTTGGCAACGCATAAAAACGTATATTGCGACTTTTTATCCCAAGGAACCGCCAATTGTTAACTGAACAGAAGGATGTAGACAAAAATATGAAGGTCTAACTGTTGTTGCACTAAATAAAACAAAGTGGTTTTCTGAGATCTTGCTTAGAAACAATAAAAGTTAACGGTTTCAAAAACGAAAAGGTGGGACGCAAATTTAATCGTTAGATCAGTCAGGATACATCTGATATAAGAATGTCACAGTGCTGCATTCCTTCGGGAAAAGCCTAAAAATGGCCACCAATAGCCACGTTAACGTTTTAGAGACCAATATAAAGCTCTGAATAGAAATAGTGACCAGTGCATGCAAGTAGGTTTCAGCTAAACTCCAGTCTAACTTACAGACGTAACTCTACAACAATCTGCATTATCACTAGACTTCTAAATTATAACCCTTAGGGCAATTCCTTTAACTGTTACTCTTTTAATTTTGTCAGGGCGAGAAATGTTGCAAGACAAAGGATGTTCTGAAAGCTTCTATTATAGCATAGAGCTGATTCAACCCCACGTTTAAGTTGTGGCAGTTGGCAGAGACTACGAAATAATTTGATTTTCCGCGCTTATTGCTTACCTTGGTCGAGGTGTTACACCAATAAAATTATTTTTATACTTCATTTTTCCTTTTTTTAGTCGCTTTTTTAGCTTTTCTTTACCGCGTGTATATCGCCTTTTTTTCCAAAAGAGGAAGTAGATAGAAATTTGAGAAACTGTTTGGAACCACGTGGCTATTTCTTAGGTTGGGTGAAATCAACTATCAAATTTATCCAGTTAGGTACTTTGATACCCACTGAAATTAACCACAAATTGAGTGAGACATGTAGTTAAGGGTTATGGATGAATAGAAACTGTTACCGAGAAAATGGCCGTGAATGGCGTGATATTCACCCAAGCGTGAGACATATGTTGCAAAATAAATTTTTTTACACACGACAACTTTGAAGTGGTTTACCATGTTGCGTATTCAAGTAATTTTTGGGTTTGCCATCGCTGAAAGAAAGTTGCGCCGCTCTTGCAACAGCGGCTTTTTATTAGTTGCACATTAATTTTGCTTCATACTACCGAATGAATTTGTTTGATAACCACCTTTCCTTTTTTTTCCTTTTACATCTGACAACCCAGAACAGCATGTTAAAAATAAATTTATGATAGAAAGTTGTACCACCTAGGGAGCAGAGATATGGCTTTAAACCAAAATGCAAAAAGCTAACTCAGTTCAACAGAGATGACTGTAGGAGATGCTGTAAATTCCATTGTAAGATCAGATAAGGAACAATACAATTAAATAAATTATGCGAGTAGAAATATTACTGATAGATCAAATAGAGATTAAACAATAAAATGGCACGGCCGCATGAAGCAAATGAGTGAAGGAAGACTGCCATTAAAAATTTGATGAAAGCTTCCATAAAAGAGAAAGAAAGGAAGACAAAGGAGGAGCTGGAATTTTGGCATAAAGGACAACATGCAGAGGCAAAAATTGGAGTGTTTACTGCACCAAATAAGCTGTTGAAGAGTTGGAAAATGTATCACAAATAATAATGTGTAGGAGAGATTAAACTACTCTATCATTACTAAACTTTTGTCAATAGTACAAATGTCTGACTACTGATGGAAGTTATTTTTGACATTAAAATATTTTTTTTATTATTTATATTTTTAAGCCTCAAACAACATGAAAATATAAAATAAAATCATAATAATCAGAAGATCTGACATCAAATTACAAAGAATTGTGTATGGCTAAACCCCGATAGAGGGATAAAAGGGATAGATCGAACGAAGAAGGAAACATATGGAAAGAAAGATTGAAAGAGGGGGAGAGGAAAAGAAAGAGAGAGGGGAGGGCGGAGAGAGTGAGAGAGAAGGGGAAGAAAAGAAGAAAAAAGGGGAGAACTGAGGAGAGAAAGAGAGGGAGAGAAAGAAGAGAGAGAGAGAGGGAGAGAAAGAGGAGGAGAGGGAGAGAGGAAAAAGAGAATGATAAATAAAAAGAGGGAAAGCTAGAAAGAGTGTTATCATGGTGTATGTTTCATAACTGCAATGTGAGATCGCACAAATTATTCCATCGTCCTTTAGACGTGGTATAAAGTATGCCAACGAGTTGCCCTTTAATCGAGATAAAAATAAAATAACCAAAACTTCTCCAACAACAGTAAACTTCTTCCACAACAACAGGGTCGCGAAGATATAATTTAATTCTGGTATGAAGGAAAACCTTCTCAAATAAAGCACCTGTATCAGAGAACATTCCACTGTCTAATAGATATAGCCGATCCAAAAAAAATAACCCAAGACCTCCCCGATCTTTGTATATGGAATAGTTAACTACTCAGAAGTGACCAAAAAGTTTGCGGAAGCTGTCGAGGTAGAACAGTACACTACTAAAGGTACGACCAATGATACTGTAAATTGCAATACACCAGGTTCGTACCAAAAACTCTAAATTTATGAAAAAAAAACACTAGCTAAAAGAGAAAAGAGTTTATGGAGTTGTAATTCAATACTTACACCATTCAATAGACACTTAAGACATCACAGATGAACTTACAAACCTGGGGTACAAAGTTAGGAAGATTGTTATTGTACTAAATAGAAAGGACAAAACACCCTTAAACATATTTTTTATTAATTTGGAGTTAGCCCAGAACAATAAAAATATGTTTAACATTAACACACTACAACATTGTGTTGTGCATATTGAACCTCCCAGGAAATCGAAAATTGTAATCCAGTGCAAAGGATGTCAACTGTATGGATATACCCAGACGTACTGTAATAGACCTTTTGTGTGTTCTAAATGTAGTGGACCACGAAGCATAGCAATTTATAAGAAAAGTAAGAACATACCAGCCACGTGTGTTTTGTGTAAGAAATTACACCTAGTAAATTACAGGGGTTGAGCTTACTATAATCAATTATACAAAAGCAACAATAACACTAAAAACATTTCCAACCTACAATCCATCAGCCACCAGCAGCCCCTCCAACTTCATCACTCCATAAATACAAGTACACTAATTCATTTAATAACAATAAGAACGATGTGTTAGAATCACATAACAACAATAGTGAAAACAATATCAGACAGCTGCTCAATAAATTGTTTAAAAAAGCATGTTTAACCAACTTCCTCAACAGAACAACACGGTGCTACAAAAATAATGGCCAAGCTCCTCCGAACAGCATTATAGACTGTCAATGGCATTACCCAACATAAAGAAGAAATAAAAATTTTCCTTTAGTATAACTATATCGACACCCTATTAATCAGCGAAACTCATCTCATCGATCATACTTTAAAAACCTGGATATCGATTTTGTTACACTAACCACCCTGATAATAAAGCCCGTAGGGAAAGTGCAATATTAATAAAGAATACAATAGATCATTATGAACTACTTCAAGCCATATCAATCAAGATGAAGACATTACCCTACGATATAACTTTATCAGCTGTCTATTGTCCACCTCGACATAACCTGAAACAAAAAACCTTTGAAGAACTATTCGTAACCTTTGGTCCAAAATTTATAGTAGGAGGTAATTAAAACTATAAGAACACTCTTTGGGTTCTCGGCTTACTACCATCAAGGGCAGAAAACTTTCTGGTTTCTGGTTCTACATGTGAAAAATGACATTTTCTTATTAACAGACACACCCACTTATTGACCGACCTATAAGGACAAAGTACCAGATCTCCTAAATTCCTTTGTTACCTGTAGCAACCTTAACTTCTATCTGGATATAAAACACAACTTTGAGCTCTCATCTGATTACTCACTAATAATAGCAACATTAAGCATCACTGTAATAAACATCAAATCTGAAGCTAAACTGCATAACTCGTAACTGACTGAAATGAGTATCAAAACGTAATCAGTGAAACCACAAAGCTCAAAGTAAAGTTCACTACCCCTCTTTAGATAAACGAAGCTGTGAGTTATTTAGCATCAGTCCCCATACATGTAACCTGCCAATCTGCGCCTCACCTGGACGCCTAAGCTAAAATCATAAATCTTCCATTAGATATAAAAGAACTAACAATGGACAAAGAAAAGTTTGAGAAATACGGCTGATATTTTTGTTCATCACCTCATTGAAGTGTTTACACCGAATGACGTACCACACTAAGTAATCCAAGACTTTTTCGACATTTGCTCGTCTCTAGCAGATCCTTTTTAGCCCATTTACCTCTAAAGATCTCAAACATAAAATAATTTGCTTAAATAACAAAAAATCACCTGGTCCCGATAAAACTACGTCAAAAATGTTGAAAAAACTTCCTAGAAATAGGTATTGTGATGCTCACATTCATCTTTAACGCCGTCTTACGACTATAGCAGCTAAAGTTGGCGCAGATAATTGATTTCCAAGCCTGGTAAAGATCTAAATGGCGTCTCATCGTATCGACCCATAAGTGTACTATCAACCATCTCCAAATTACTGGAGAAGTTACTGTTCTACAGAATTAGACCACTTCTGGATAAAATTCCTGATCACCAGTTCGAATTCCGGTACCATCACTCTATGACAAAAGTGCCACCGTATCGTCCATGAAATAAATACTTCACTGAAAAACAAAAAATACTTGGTGTTTCTGGATATAACAGGTCAAGATTTCCGCACACTGGCCTCCTAAAGAAGATAAAGCTTTTTCTGTCATCGTACTTCAATTTATTCGTTGTTCATATTTAAGTGATTGTCAGTTTCAAACTAAAATCAATGGTGGAGCCTTAGATTTCTTCCTAAAAAAATCCGGAGTACTACAAGGAAGTGTATTCGGACCCATATTTTATCTTTTGTACATCGCATACCATACCAATTACCCTAATCGGAACCTTTGCGAACGATACACTGATTCCTGCTATCCATGAAAATATTGAAATAGCATCTTCATACGTACAAGATCATCTGAATGTTCTACAAAACTGGACTACTAAGTGGAAAATAAAAATTAATTATTCCAAATCAACACAAGTGACTTTCACTTTAAGAAAATGTCACTGTCCACCAGTATCTGTAAATAATGCCGTTATTCCACAAGCCTTTTTAGTTCGCTATTTAGGACTACATCTTGATAACCAACTCACATGGAAGACCCACATCATAAAAAAGAGAAAACAAATTGACCTGGGATTTAAAGAGTTATACTGGCTACTTGGTAGCATTTGCCACTGGAAGACAAATTTCTCTTATACATCGAATTGTGGGGTTGTGCCAACAAACTCAATACAGGCATTCTTCAACGAGGTTAGTCCAAAATCCTTCGTGAACTAGTAAATGCTCCATGGTATGTCTCCAATCAAACGATCTATACTGACCTCAGCATTCCATTCATTTCCGAGGTCATTCAGGACCGTAATAACAAACATCATGACCGGCTTACAGTCCGCAGCAATCCTTTCTTACAACCGCTTGTACACCATCGCAACAACAGAAGACTGAAGAGATATTGGCCAATCGGCTTCAGGTGACAAGTACGAGAACTCCTCCTTGGTCAAGTCCTTCTCACGGCTTAAATAGACATTTATTATTAAGGTCCTGTGCTAGCTCATTAATTTATAGAATATTTATATCCCGATTGATAATTTCTGCAAATATTTTTTTTATTAATTTCTGTGGTGCGTTTTGTTCGGAAATAGCTTGTGGCAGCATCTCATGACAGAACGTTTGATTTATAGTTTGTCCAAAGAATAAAAATTATTTTTCTGCAATCTTGGGGCAATCCAAACCATGATAAAGCGTAGATTTTATCAAGGCCTTTATAGTGGAGGTGGAGCGTACTACATACAGTTTTGTTGTTTTGTTTTAAATCTCCTGTGGAAAAAGACTTTCATAGGTGTTATGAGGGCTCACTTTGAAGGAGATCACCAGAACATATGCATGTTAATAAACAGCTCCTATTAGGACAAGTAATTTTGTTTTAACATTTAGATCTTGTCATCTCTATATCTTCTGGTTTACCATTAATCACGCTTCTAAAAGCGCATCCAAAAGCAACACTTATGTATCTATACTAAAAGCACCCTATTGCATCTCCAACTCTCGTCAAATTACGTTGCACTACCACAAAGGAATCGCTTCATTAGCGAATTTTTAACGTTACCCCTGAAAGAAATTGAGAAAAGAGACATAAAACATCGTTGTATCAGCTTTGTTATGGTACCGTAAATGAATTGGTGCTTAGGGTTTTCAACTTTGCCGCAACAGGCAAAGTAATATGGAGTAGTGTTATCTCCGAGGGGTTGGCCGCAAAGAGATATTTTTGGCGTCCTAGGCTGAACATTTTTCACCCGCATTCTCTCAAATTTTTCCAAGGTGGGAACGTGAAACAATTTATTTACAAAAGATAACGATGGGATAAGTCGGCGCGGCGACCTTACGAAAGTAAGATATGCAAAACGATCTTGAAGATAGGCAACCACACGCACCCTTAGAGATCAGCTACGCCACATTTTATATTAGCTAACTTTGTTGCTTTCTGTTCAAATATAAAATAGATTAGTGTTGCATGGTCTTCCAAGGAAACAACTAATAAAATTACAAGACTTACTATTAAATTATATATAGAGTTAATTAAATTAAACAATTATGTTGTCTAGTATCTTTCCCAGATTTTTGTTTGTTTTGGAAATTCCCCCATTGTCAACACCGAGCTACGTATTCTAATAGCAGCTCCAAACCAAGTATTTGCTTACAGTCGACATAAATTATGAGTAATAAACCCTGCTGTTGTTGTTTTATTAGACCCCTGCCGCCTATTGGCGCACTGTGCATTTGAGTTGCGGCCTGGTCGCAGCCGCATTAATTCGGCAGCAAAGGGCGAAACGGCGCGCCGGCATTCCGGACTTATTAATCAGCTTAAAGCCACTAGAATTCCCCTTGCGCCCTTTGATGCCGCCCGAGCAAAGCAATGTGGAAGAGTTACCTTGAAACGAAAACCATATGTTCACGAGAAACGGGTGCTCCAGCCTCGTCAGGATCTCGACCTCCCGCAAGACGTTCTTGAGCGCGTCCCTCTCCATACACTGGTGTTTGTTCATGTATTTCATCGCGAACATCTGCTTCGAGTCCTTCTTCTGCACGATGCAGACCTGCAAACACGAAGAAAGCGCGTCTTAAATTTGAATGTAGATTTACGACGAATTTTTGGGGCTGAGTTTCAACTTCGGGACCTAGCCTTTCCATTGAGATGCTAATTTATTTTATTACTTCGCTGTTTGATAACTTTGTCGGCACGATTCTAAGCTGAATGGGCTAGGAGGGAACTAGGGCAGAAGGACTACCTCCAAGTATTTATTTGAAAAGTTTAATAATTCATTTAACGTAAATAGAACCCAATAAATACAAAATTTTGATATCTTGTACCATTACAAGGGGTTGGCCGCCAAAAGGTATTTTTGGCGTCCTAAGCTGATAATTTTTCACCCCCTTCCCTTAAATTTTTGCAAGGTGGAAACGCATAAGTATTTAATTGGATCGGAAACATAGAACAATTTAATTTAGCGCCAATTAAAAATGGACATAAGCATAAGCCGCCCATAAGAAATACGTAAAACGTAAAGTTGAACCAATACAAAGCATTTTTATCATTTTATTGGAGTTTGCGCTTTACTTTCGAACCGCAAGGACGTGCGAGCGTTCACTCCGCGACCCGAAAGTGCGAGTACGAATTATCAACATTTGGTGCCTGCGATAACCAGCAACCGTTTATTTATTTCTGGTAACAAACTTTATTTATATTTAGCAGTAAATTCGTCAGCTTTTAACTATCACCCCTACGGGGGTGAATTGAGTGTGCTATCATGTCTGTTCACAAAAGAAATTCCGATCACCTTTCTCCGCCTATCACCGATTTACAAAAGAAATACCAATGGAATCCTGAATCATTACTCGGAAGAAATAAATATTACTTACCCGAACATCTCGAGCCGTCTGCCTCAAAAGAAGCAGAGGTCAATGTATCACCTCAAATTAAAATACCACCTATCTTTCTTCACGGCCCAGTCAACCATAAAGAAGTTGTAAATGATATCAAAACTATTATCGAGGGTGAGTTTTCGACGGCTCTCAATTCATCATCACTGAAAATCACATTATCAAGCGACAGCGATTATAGAAAATTAGCGAAACATTACTTAACAAATAAGATCGAATTTCATACTTACCAAAATCCCAACAACAAACCCCTATCGGTAGTTATAAAGAATGTTCCTCCTTCGCTAACCGAAGAAGACATTCATGCTGAGCTAGCGCCTCTCAACCTCCCTATAACACGAATTACAAGGCTTTTAAATAAAGATAAAACGCCTATGCCCGTTTGTGCAGTACTCCTCACCGCAAATGCAAAGGCAAACGAAATTTTCAACGTCAAAAATCTATATCACACCGTAGTAACTGTAGAGCCACGAACAATTAATCGTAAAACATCCCAGTGTCACAGATGTCAACGCATAGGGCACACCAAAAATTACTGTAGATTAGAACCACGATGTGTACGATGCCAAGGAAATCACTTGTACACTAACTGTGATAAACCTCGAAGTGATACACCAATATGCATTAATTGCGGAGAAAACCACCCCGCTAATTTCAGGGGATGCAAATACTTCCATGAATCAATAAATCACCAAGGCAAACGACCTCAGAACGCAACTCCTACAACAAGAAAATTAGATAACAAGCCAGCACCTGCTAACAATATGAGAAACTTTCCTCCCCTTTCAAACAATACAAACAACACATCCTTACCTAATCCATCCTGGTTACCAAAAAATAATTCTGCATCACCCGAAACTTCCCCCATAATCAACACTATTCTATCAACCCTCCTAAATCTCATCCATCCCTACATAGAACAAATCAAACAATTCATATTATCAAATCTCCTTCCTTCCCTTTTCAATGGACAACAAAACTAAAACTCTCTCTCAATTAAAACTCCTTAACTGGAATGCCAATGCATTACAAAACAAATAACCTTATTTAAGTCATTCCTTATGAGACATTCCATTGACATAGCGTGCGTTTCAGAAACTCATCTAACTAATTTAGACAAACTCAAAATTTCTGGATATCTGATCTACCGAACTGACAGAGAGGCTACATTTGCATCTGGCGGAGTAGCCATAATCATAAAACGCAATATAATTCATCATGAATGCCAAAAAATTAATACCACTAACCTCGAGACTATCGGAGCCAAAATCAAACTTAACAATGGTACTAATATAACCGTAGTATGTGTTTATAAACAACCAAAGAAACAACTTCTTGAAAAAGACATCTCCATCATATTCAATACTAGTGAACCCACATTCCTTATAGGAGACTTGAACGCCAAAAATACGATATGGGGATGTAGAACAACAAACCCAGCTGGAAATAAACTTTATGACTTAGCATCTACACACGCTTTCCAAATAGAAGCCCCAGATGGACCTACATACTACCCATATAGAAGCGACCATGAACCAGACATATTGGACATCGTCACCCACAAAAACTTCAACAAACAAATCTTTCAAGAAGCGCTCTCCGAACTCGATTCAGACCACATACCCGTTATAATCTCGTTTATACTATCGCCTGCTAAACACATTCCAGAGCCGAGATTAATAAATGGTCCAGTAAACTGGGACATCTTTAGTGCTACACTCGATCAACAGCTTAAGTATCCCAACGATCTTCAATTCTCAAACCAAATCGATGAAACGATCACACACATAACCGAAACCATCTCCGACAGTGTAAACGCGGCGACCATAGCTACCCAGAAACACAAAGTAAATATCGATCACTATTCACCCAAACATATAGTGAGCCTAATTAAACAAAAAGCACTCTGCGAAAGAGTGGCAGAGAACAAGGAATCCCTCAACCAAAAACATGGTGAACAATCTATCACATCGTATTAAAAAGGAACTTGACACCTACCGAATCGAGACATATCAAAGACATATCAGCAATCTTGAACCAAGCGACCCGGGCTTGTGGAACACAACCAAACGCATTCTGCGCCAACCAAACGAGATACCTCCAATCTCTTTAGGAACACAAATATACAACTCGGATGAAGAAAAATGTGAAGCCTTCGCAAACTATTTAGACCAAACATTCACTTCTGCAAATCACGCAGACCCAGTATTTAAAAATATAGTGATAAATTATATAGAAACACATCAACCAATTGCTGAAGCTAACTTTAAACCAACGTCACCTAGGGAACTTGCGTCTATAATTAAAACTCTCCCGATAAATAAATCACCTGGATGCGACAAAATACCAAATATAATACTGAAGAAGCTGTCTAAAAAAGCGCTAGCATACCTAGCAAGTACTTTTAATGCCTGCCTAAGAATAGGATACTTTCCGAATGTATGGAAACATGCAATTATTCTAATGTTTCCCAAACCAGGCCAAAAAAAAGAAAGAAATCACCAGTTATCGACCAATCAGTTTATTAACAACAACCTCGAAGCTCTTCGAGAAGATCATTTATCTCCGACTCAACGAGAAAATCACAAAACTGAGTATTCTTCCCACTTTTCAATTTGGATTTAAAGAAGGCCACTCCACCTGCCACCAACTTCAGCGTATGACCGAGACCATTGAACGAGGTTTTGAAAGCAAACAATACGTTACCACCCTGTTTTTAGATATAGCACAAGCTTTCGACCGCGTTTGGACAGAAGGCTTAAAATACAAAATAACACATCTACAATTACCCGAGTATATCAAGCCTGTATTATTTTCGTTCCTTGAAGATCGCACATTTGCGGTCAAAATACACACTAGATTATCGGCTACCAGAACTATACACGCAGGGGTCCCGCAAGGCAGTATACTGGGTCCCATTCTATTCAACATCTACATGTACGATATTCCAGTTCCCAGCACAAACCTTGCAATGTTCGCGGACGACACGGTCGTGTTAACTATGAATGAACATTTAGAACAAGCTATTGCTGAACTTCAAGTTGCCACCAATATTCTAGGCAGATGGTTCAAACAGTGGAATTTATCAATTAATTATTCTAAATGTGTCACTAAAATATTCTCTCTTCGAAAAATCAAAAATTCATCTCTTATTTTAATTAACGACCATCCCATCCAGTGGAATGCTAATGATGAGTCCGTAAAATATCTTGGTATCTACCTCGACACTCGACTTACATGGAAATATCACATACTAAAAAAATTGAACGAGGGACACACACGACTAATCCAACTTTATCCACTCATCAATAGGAATTCTTCTATGAGAATCGACTGTATGACTCTTCTCTATAAATCATTAATACGTCCTTTAGTTCTTTACGGATGTGTGGTATGGGCTAACACCTCAAAAACCAATTTAAATCGAATCCAGGTCCTACAAAATAAAATCCTTCAAATGACAGTCAACGCTCCCTGGTTTATTACAAATCAGCAGCTCCACCATGAACTAGCTCTACCCAAAATTCAAGAACACATCGCGAAGTTGACCAAAACTTTTCATAAGAACCTTACCAACTTGCAGCGGTGCCACCTCTTACAAACTAGGTCAAAGAAATATCCATACACGTCTAAAACGCAAGCTACCGCAAGACATATATGAAAGTGATAGTGGTGAAAACTAAGTGCCAAACAACAATCAAACCGAAGTGAATGTGAACTTTTTCTATTTCAAGTGGATATCAATTTCCACTCATATTATTTCATTCTGTTAAGTATTATTTGTTAGAAATACCTTGTATAACAATGTATATTGTTGAGCAGGTACAAGTTCTATTTAAAAAAAAAAAATCATTTTATTGGTTCAATTTTATGCATTTCTTACATTTATTTGCAGTAATTTTTAATTTTTAATTTTTCCCTAGATTAATGTTGGCAGCAGTAATAGAATGTTTGTTTTGATTCTGAAATTGCATAATCTAACTTTAATATTGTCGACATTTTGGCTTTGTTTTTACAACGGATAAGGAACTATTAATTAAAATAGTAAATATGCATCTGTCTCTACACCATAAAAGAGATAACAAGTATAAAGGCAGCCGCAGCCGCCCGGTAGAACGAGAGCGGCCTCAACGTGCGTACATGAACGCACGGACCTTGTGTAAAGTAAGCGCTCAGAGCGCGGCAGCCGTCTTTGTTTACCTTTCGTTCAAATGTATAGGCCGGTTTTGTTTCCTACCCACGGATCTCCTCGTGTAAATTAAAGAGCGTAGGGCAACGCCATATTACGTTTGTTTACTTTCTGTTCAAATGTATAGGTAGATTTAGTGCGATAAACAAAGAAATTTTGCAATACATAAAGCAATTAAAAGTACATTATTTTAATCTGTATATGACAAACAACATAAAAAATGGAGAGATTGTACGCAATCACTAATCTGCGCTTTATGGATTAAACTAAAGCTTTTAAGCGAATTTAGCAGATTACGCGCTGCTTCACGTTAACTGAACTGGTAAATCTCGTTAATTCTATTATCTCTTTTTCATGAACGTAGGCCTGGCAAAACAAATCTCAACGTTAAATTTATTTGACGCGGAGTGAACCACAGTTAATTTTAAGTTTCATGGGATCGATATTAAATAGCGCTGATGCGTAAAATGGTAACATCCGGTTTGATTGACGAACGGAAATGATTATTAATTGCAATGTAAAGCAACGAGAGGGAAGCGAAACATAAAAAATTAAAATCCACACCCAGCTCAGAAAGGCAGTCTCAGCACACATCGGCTTCCAACCCATCTGATTGAAAAGTTCTAAAGAGAGAAAAGTACGGCCGTAGATTACCTTTGAATAATTAGAGGAAGATTTTTGTAGAATGTAGATGGCATGCACAGCGTAAATCGGATAAAACTAAAAATTACGAATGAACGAACATAGAATGATGCGCCAAGATGTTTAACATTTAGAGAAGTAAGTGGTACCTTCAGAAACGGCAAAATTAATTCAAGATGGAAACATTCACGTGGCCTAAACTTGAAAAAATGATCTTCAACATTAATTGATGACATCTTTTTTATTTTACCTACATTATCAAAAAATCGGTAATATTGGAACGATAGATATTTCTAATAAAGAAAAAAAAATTAGGGGTATGTTCTTGGCCTTTATTAAATGCAGGGAGTTTCTAAGGACTTCTGTTTAGATTTTGTAAGACCAAGTCAGTTGAAACAGCATTGTATAAGGATATTAATACTTCCGTCAAAATAAAAGGGTTGAAATAAAGAAAGTGTGGATCAATAAAACAAGCCCCTATGTCAAAGAGTGAACAATAAGCTTAAAGCCAGAAAAAAATACTACAGAAAAAATATAAGACTTTACGACCAAATCTTGGAAATAACTAGTCCAATAAAAAAATTTCAGATATAATCCTTCTGGAGAAAGAAAACATTTCTATAGTGTTGCTGTTAGAAGTAGATTTTTGTAGGTAACAATACCAACTAATTAACAATACAACAAAAATTGATAACTCCAACAAATAAATTTTTTTGCTAAAACCTACAGATTACGACTCCAAGCGGCACTCTCCAGAGCTAACCCTTTCTCCTAGATGGATCAAGATGTTATATTTTAAGCGTAATGGAGCGCCATTGGATACTTATGATTTGACACAAAATAGGAGAAGGGTTCATTTCGCTTTCAATGATCCAGATTATTCGGTCCTCCCTCTTCGGCCGGAGGTTGGAGGTTGGAGATCAAGTTTGGAGACGTAAAGTTATCTAAGAGCCATCGTTTTCTAAGACACCGTATTATCACCGGCGATACAGACGGCACAATGGTACTGCTACTACCTCCCTGGTAATTAAGCGTGTTTAGAAGGAACTGGGCAAGTTTGAAGAATGGGTTATCACATGAACACGAGAAAAATGCCTCCGTTCTAATCTCTTTCAGGAATTAACTTTTCGGCGACGAGACCTGATGAATTTGAAAATCTTTGGTCGAAAGGAAAAAAGCACGTTACCTTGGAGTGAGCCGTATCAGAAAGTTCACCTCAAAGCCTCTCACAGAACGAGTAGTTAATAAAGAATTCTAGAATCCGACTGTCCTTCACAACAATATGACATTTTATTCAATGATTATTCGGCCAATAATGATGTATATCTGCCCTGCTTGGAGTTACACTTTCAAAACTTATGCGAACAAGCTTCCGGTGGTATCGAAATTGGGCCTTCAAGACCATCTTTGTACGATTCTTTATCAGGAGGGTAAAATTTCAATAATTACGAACTTTATTTTTTAAAGCGCTAACCAGGTCTTCTTCAGCGTAAAAGGCTATGGAAATTCCATCATTCGTAGATTCTCCAACTATGAGCTGGATAGAGACACCTGCCATAAACGCCAGAAGATTCTGATTCCTCCGTAAAGTGGTACGGAGGCGACCAAATACAGGCCAATCAACGTACATGGCGATTTATCAAAGAAAGGGGAGGTTGGGGGTTGGACTAAGGGACTCCCAAGTCCAGCAAAGTGAACGTCAACATCAAAACAAAAAGGAAGCAGATTAACAGTAGTAATGCGCTGAATTGGTTCAATCAAAGTAAAGACAACAGCAGACTATGCTCGCCGCCTTCATTAAGCAAAAGAAGCCAAGCTTAGCTACCCCAGCTAACGCCTGTGCTTAGCGGTCGCCTTCACCTCCTTTGTACAATAGAAGCACAAGAAGTCGCAAGTCTCAGTGAGTAGAAAAATATTAAACGCAAGATTTACCGCGTTTGTTGTCGAGTGAAGGTGGCAATAATGGCATCTCCGCCTGTGGCATGGACTTCCAACGATTTCGACATTTTCAGTGATAGAGAAGAGAACGTCAAAATTCTTAATTCACACACAGAAAGAAGGTTGGCCTGTTGTCAGAAAGTCCTTGTATCTAAATAAAGTAGCCTTTCTCAATTCAAAAAACGTATGGGATGGCAATATCTATCTATACTTAGGATTATCTGTGGCTAATTTGTTTCTCAAATCCAATTACTGAAAGCAGACAAGTCTCTCTCTTATTTTCCACCCTGCATCGTAAATTTTAGCGCACCGGAGGACGCACCCTAGACGAAAAGTTGAATGGCGAACTCATCAATTACATTATCGCCCTGACGGGTAAGGAAGGGCCCCACCGATGATTAATGTCACTCAGGTTCTTGAAACTTGCGTAAAACGAAAAGAGAAAGAAGATCTTGGAACTGTGCAGTGTCTTCGACTTTGCTGTTATGCTCGAACAAACAAGAAGAGGGAAGTCGTCAGCCTATGGCATCGCTGCCAGCGCTTCAAGCATGCACAGCGCTGCTGTAGAGCTGATCACCATTTCGAGGACTGTAAGAAGGACTGGAGTGAGCCCGCCGCCGGCGCCAACTGTCAGGGTCATCATCTGATCAGTTTTCGGGCACGTCCAACCTTTTTCAAACTGACAATCGGCAAAGCTTCACAGAACCTTTCAGTTCACCTCAACCATCAGAACTGGGCCGTCACTGTTTTTTTTTAGAATGCAGACGCCCCCGTATCCTTGTTAATCATCTACGACATCGTGGATCTACGCCATTAACTTTCTCAAACGCGTTGCAAAACTCAAATTGCCGCGGAAGAGGTCTGTACCATCCTTGGCCTGTTGAAAACAGCTTAAGGGCACATCAAAATTCCAAGAGTAGGGGGTTAGTCTAACGAAGTTTGTAAGCCAAGGGATGCCAGTATCAACGTCAAATCAAGGCAGACTCTTACTCTTTCTTTGGCGTGAGACCCTTTTAGGGTACTTCGAAAAAGTATTCTGAATACCCCAGTGATTTAGATACCGTTTGGGTTTAGGTATCATATCTAGTATTTCAAAGCGTATTTCAGACAACACTTCTTTTAGACATTGCCTTTATTGCAAAGTATTATAATGCAATCGTGCTGATGCTTTCGTTCGTTTGTGACGCCTCTGCTTTGGTATTCTCCACTTCTCGAAACTATCATGTGGTAACACCCCAGAGAGCTACATCGTTGGTACATAGAATTTATCTTGTTGTCCTCATCAGATGGCAAGAACAACTTTCCAAGGTTAAAGAAAATGTGGACAACGTCTACCCGTCGGCACCCACTTCGTAGACCTCTGATGCGTTATAATTCACACACCCCAGATCAGCATTTGGCTGATTTTGTATAAAACGGGAGTGTTTAACATTAAAACTGCCATTATATTTAAAACTCTTCTGTAGAGTCCCGATGAATATTTTGAACATTTCAACGACCTTGTGTGTAATGTAAAGTGATATGGACACTATTTCGGTTCAGGTTATTGTATTTAGTATCATAATTATCTGCGATTACCCCAAGGAGTATATTGGATACCCCAGCTTTTAGCGTACTCCAAAAAGATTTTTTGGACACCACCGCCGATTCCAGGGTAACTCTGATATGGTAACTTTAGTTAGTAACTAGTTAAGTTTATTTTTGCAAATACTTCTTTGCGAAATAAAAAAATAAAACTCTATGATAATACAGAATGTATCTTCTTCGCCTTCCTCAAGTTTTGGGGCTGAATGTCATCGTTATTGATTTAAATGATATAGTGCAGGTTAATTTGACCAAATCGTTTATATTACCAGGATTCTAATAAGCTGTAAGAGTTTAGTTTCTAGCAATGTATGAAAGAAATAAAGAATGTCTTTTGTATAATTATAGTTTTCTTAATGTTTGGGGAAAGAAGTCTGGTTTAGGCTAAGTTATGACTATTTATCCACGACTCTTGCAAATAAAAATGGTGATCCCCATCATTAGGAGATGAAACACTAAGAAAGAAGGAGGAATATGATCTCTTGTAAAAACGTACGGTTGTTACATCTCTTATAAGCTCACGATATTGACTTATAGAAAAGTGTGCAAAATTTTTAACGCATCTCTATAAAGTCAAAAGTGATATGTGTGTATATCAGGCAAGCATAAAAAAATGAACAATATAACGCTGATCAGACTTAAACATTAAAAAATCTAGGGTTGCGCATTTATTTTTGTACAATTCATGGAGTGGTTGCTTCATTCTTTTATAGGGAATGGCAAAAACGACGCCGGAAACAAAGAAGAAAGCTGGTTGGTGCGACAAGAAAAAGTATCAGTAAAGTTTTTAGCGAAGCTGATGCAGACGAAAGTGCTCTCCATTATTTGACCGATGATCCAGTAATTTTGATGTATCATTAGGCAGTTTTCACAAAACCCCAATCGGTAAAGTGGGATTATCTGGTCGAGGTCTAGTGTTTCCTTAATTGTTTTTAGTAACAGCCTTTTAAATTGACATTCGAAGTAGGAGACTTATTGGTCTATAGGCTGAGGACTGGCTGGGTGGTGTTTCCAAGCTTGGTAATCATAATCTGAACTATTGCACTAGAAAATAAGTCAATCTGAAATGTGGTGGTAAGAAGCACCAGCGCCTTTCTTGGAAGTTGCCTACTATCAAGGTATAATTGGGGGTTTTCGAATATTTGTGTTTGTCTGTTAACGAACTTCAGCTGGAGAGATTAGTGTGATTGGTAGATGTAGCTGATACGGAACATTCAGATATGATTTGATTTTGTTGTCAGCGTTATTTTTTGGGGGAGGAGGACGCGGACAACCGTGAAAATATTAGAAAGATGTTTTCCAAAAGTATCTGCTTTATCCTTATATGTTCTGGTTTAGCTGTTGTTGATATTCTTCCATATAGTGTAGTCATCAGGAGAAAATCATGATACATAGTATCTGAAAAATTCATTGTGTGCTTCTACATCTCGCCTGTTTCTTAATATTCTTAAACAATGAAATCTCATATATGGTAAGAAACTTTAATAACTTCAGGAATGTTATTGTACAGGTAGCTGCGGGTTGTTAAGCAGCTTCTTGGACTATTGGTGTCAAGTATAGAGTAGCAGCATCGAGATAGTGATTATCTTTGATTCTAATAGCTAGGCTAGGGTTTATATTCAAGTAGTTTCTGAAGTGATCCTAATCCGTATGTTTAGTACAAAGTGTAAGAGGCAGCTCTTTAGTGACTATTTCCAGATAAGTCGTGGTTTGGTTTTGCTTTAATATAAATATTTGCTATACCGCTGGCAACTGTGTAGTCCAGTAACTTTGGTAGTTTGTTTTGGTCACTGGACTAATAAGTGAGTTATCCGGTGGAGAGATAGCCGAAGTTGTTTCTTTGTATTGCTCTTGGCAAGTTGGGTATTTTGGGCTAATAAGTTTTGACCATCAGCCTGCGCCTTTCGCATCTCAGTAACTTCTTTTTATGAATTTGAGCCCTAGAAACCTGAGAAATGCTTCGTATTCGTCAGTCAATATGGCATGCTTCTGTGAGGTGCTACAACTACAAGTGCGCATGGAAATGTTTGAACTGTTATGTTTGCACTTTAGATTTTTTTGTTTAATACTGTTATAATTCGTAACGGGCAATTGTATTTTAACTATCACAGCTATGGGCTGTTCCTTCTTGATGCTTAGCATAGTGGTATTTTTAGTGCTGCCCCGTTTGGTGCATGAGTTTCAGAGTTGTTCGTTCTTGCTCATTTTTGGGGGAAATTAGATGCTTTTTGGGATCCTTGATATTCGTTTTTGGGGTTTATTATCTTGATTCTAGAGAGAAGGAAAGTCATTCATATTGGGATGTGCTTGTTCCGGGCGAGTTTTATTTGTTATTCTTCTAAAAGATGCGTCTATAGCTCTCTGAATGTCCTAATAAACTGCTTTTGACGCAGGTTAAAGGTTTGTTACAGTATGTTTTCGTATGCTCGTAGTCTCGACATCTCAGGCATTGGGGGATAACTGATACACTTATGTGCTGATGTGCGTCACGTCAAATATTTTTTTATCGTTTTCTTTTAGTATGAAGTCTACCACAAGAGGAAAAGATGCTATATGATGTTGCGAACTTTATAACCATTTTTAGTTAGTTTACTCTTGATGACATCTATTAGGATAAAATGATGTAATTTCCGATAGCTACCTTATATGCTTTTTCTTCTTTAATCTGAATATCATTTTTATCTTTGAGGTGTTACGGTATTTTTCTGCGGAAATCTACAATTAGGAGGTTGATTTTTATTGTATCGTTAGATGTTATCAATGTATATTATTGTCATCTTTTAAAAACCTGAGTAAGATGTTCATTTTCTCACAATTAGTGACATCATAGATGTAAATTAGTTAGGGTTTCCAAGTTCTGCTTGTTTGTGATGTGATGTTTTAGGTGCTTCGTTAGTTTGGATGGTTTATATTAGAATCTAGTCGGTGTCTGTTCTTTTCTTTTCCTTTTTTAACTGTCTGCCATTCGTGTTTGCTGTGTGTGGGATGTTAGGATGAAATACTAAAAGGGGTGACGTTAATGTATGATTAAGGGGAGCAGTTGAGAATTAAATATTTATGTAGAGTTTATATTTAGCAAATAGAATAAATTGTATGTACGTACGATTTTGATGTAATTTTGTAAATACAGAGAAAACTATCGAATTCACTATCCGCGTATGACATTTTTAGAGCTTCAAGCGTAAATTTACCCCAAGAAAGCCAGACGCAAACTTGATCAAAATTTAAATTGCTTCCTATTTTGGATGACGTGCTGCTGATGTTATACAATTATTTTCCTCTGAAGTAGAATTGATTGCCTAACCGCTAGCCATACAAATACGCCATTTTTGCTACATTTAAGTTATGTATTATATAGTTAGATTTATAAAGGAGAAAGAAATTAATTCTTCTAAAACTTTAAGCAGGAAATGCTAAAACCAAAATAGAACGCTCGGATTAAGCTATAAAGAGAGTTATAAAAATATATATAAAACTAATGCACTTTTAATCTTTATTACGACTAATAAACGTATCACATCAATAAAAATTGTAAGCCCTCTTAAGTTATTCCTAGAGGTTAAAACTTATAATTTTTCAAGGAAACTTTTTTTGACAATTTCAGGGATGTGATAACTGTAAAAATATTGCAAAATTATAAAAAAGTAAAGTTAATGTTCCGAATGGTGGTTTTTAGTTTTTCATTTATTTGCACAACAGGGAAGTTTTGAATTAAAAATTTTAATGATCGAAAGAAGCGAACTACGAGTCTGTAAGGAGCTGTAAGCAAACTTCCAGGTCGTTACACGCGCTGACAGACGCGGCGGCACTGGTGCTTTTGAAGGGTGCACCGAGGCGAGAGCAAGAGGCCCAGGTCAACCATTTACGTAACTTGACCAGGGGAGAGGAGTCTTTTGCGACGTCTCCCGTGCGTTGCCCTTGATCTTAGCAATTCGGCCTTAACAAAGTTAGCCCCCGTTTCTCTGTAATTGGAGCGGAAAGTTAGAGACAGCTTCCGATTCCGGCGACCCATCGAGCTTCGGTAAGCAGGCATGTTTTCGAAATTATTCCATGCATCTTAAGTGTTTAGCGCGAAATAGAATGAGCTATGCAAATGCCTGTTTAAAATTAGATTTCTTATAAACTCGCTTTCATGTCATCATAAAATTTAGGCCGTAGATTAAGGTAGTGAGAGAAGCTCTAAGTTTTCACACTTTTGTCATGTTGTTTTACGACGCCGTAGGTTAATTCCTAAGTGCAACAGATAGTAGCACTTGGTACAGGTAGAGTTTCTCCACGCGGAAAAACTGTATCATTAAACAATGAAAATGTGTAAACGCAGCAAGAAGAATATGTTTCAATAGTGTGGGAAGTAGCCGAGTTAAATTCACCAACCATCTCTCAAAGGTTATAGAATGAACATAAAATGTCACAGATGCCAGGATTTTTCCCTTTTTTTGTGCGGTCGATCCTGTAATAGACTTGAGAGGAAAATTTGAGCAGCCGATTTGCCTCAGTTACGTAGCAACAGTCATTTGATTTGGTAGTGTTGCCTTATTTTGCATAATGGTGAAAGTAGAATGCAGAGCTGTAATTAAATTTCTCACTAAAGAAGTTCTTAGTCCCAGTACTATTAAGCAACGTTTGGATGGTGTGCCTTCATATTCCACAATTTTGTTTGTTCCGAGAAAACATCGAAGACCAGCTCGGCCAGTTGAAGTACTTTGGAAGTAAACTCGTCGAGCGTAAGTTTGAAAGTAAAAAATATCATTAAGGATAGGACTTTCCGATATAGTCGTGTGACGCATTCTCTATGATCACCTTCATAGGAATAAGATTAGTTCCAGATGAGTACCCCGATTCCAAAACAACACCGTAAAATTCGAGAACAAAGAAGAAGTTCTTCAATCCATTGTTACAGGGAACGAAACCATGACGTTGTACTGTAATCTCCTAGCAAAATAAAGTTAATGGAATGGCACAGACCGGATACAAAAGGCAAAGGTAGGCAAAGAAAGGCAAAGAAAGGCAAAGAAAGGCAAAGCAAGGCAAAGGAATGCAAAGAAGGGCAAAGGAACGCAAAGGAAGGCAAAGAAAGGTAAAGGAAGGCAAATGTGTCTCAATTGTCGAAAAAGATCAGGGCAACGATCTTTTGAGATTCAAAGAGAATTTGGCTAATTGATTTCAAGAAAAGGAACACAATGGTAAACAAAGAATACTGTACAAAGTGCGGAATGTTAACAAGAAAAAGAGGAGTAACATTGTGAGTCTAACTGCCAGCTTTCTGCACGATAACGCTCCTATCCATAAGGCCGCAATTGGTCGGGTTGCTGTGAAGAACTGTGTTTTTGAGAACTTTTCTTATCCATTCTAGAACTTAAACTTAGTCCCAGTGGCTACTACTTATTTTTAAAATTAATATATGACCTCTGAGATGAAATATTTAATAAAGAAAGAGTTAGAGAAAGCTGTTTTAAGACATGTTTCTGCTAAAACTTCAGAGTATTTTCCGAGGGTGTTGAGTGCGACAATTATTTAGTTTGCATAAAGTCATTTTAAGAAATCTATCGAATAGAGAGAATGTTAAGAGTTCTGAATTTAATTTATTTAATTTTAAAAGTAAAGATTCCAGAGGTAAACGAAAAATAAAGAGCAATTAAATTTTATTTAAATATAAAAACAAAAACTGTTAATTATTTAATTATTATATGTGCGAAATAACCGAAACGTGAGAGAAATGTGTCTGTGTTTCTGTTTGTTTGCTGTGAGACCGAATCGGATGAAAACGAGAGGTGAGATAGCGACATCCTGGCATAAGGTCGCGAAATAGCAGTCGAGTTCAGTCAGCTGTCAAGAGCGGACGTATTAGTGCTGATCATCCGTTATCGCCAGAGAACACCGATGCCACCGCCTCGTACGAGAAGTAACCACTGAAGGTTATCTTCTAAACTGCTCTCCGATGCTAAATACCGCTTGCACCCTTTTCGGAGCATAAGGTAGGTTCCGCCTTAGAATTGCACTGCTATACGTTTGCAAGGTGCCCGCAGCCACCATGTCGCCTTCTTGTGACGTCACTGGCCCACTGGTAAAATATCTTCCGACTACAATTTCAACTACAGTAAATGCAAACTTTTTTGAGCGCCTCAACGTTTTCAACGAACAGTTTTTAAGAAATTTAATAAATATAAACTTGCAATCATCAATTTAATGCAATTTGCCCTTTCCAATTGCGTTTAACCACGCAAGAGGAGAAAACGGAAGATTACAACGTTGTTCTTGAACATTAAACGTCGCCATTTAAAATATACAAAACGATACTCACTGCAATGGCAGTAATTCGACCGGCGTACTAGTGCTGCCGTCTATGTTACAAATTCAGAAATATTTCTCACGTCTATTAAAATTAACCGCATTTTTTTCTTACTCTCACTGTTGTGAAAAAAATTTACAGACCTTAGAACTTGAAGGCACCTCGTGTACCAATTTTACGGTATCTTTGACTAATTCATTAAGTGGTTGTGTTATCTACATTTGATATAAAAATTGGTGGATTATTCAATTTTTCCTACATCCCCTTATATCATATTTTTTTCTGAGAGTGGACCATATTAGTTACTGATTCCAAGCCAATAGTTATTTTTTTTTTGAGGTTGTAGATTTATTATTTACTAAATGCGTGTCTTTTTTTCTTGCTATTTATTGGCACTGATTTCCTGCATTGGGAATGGGTGGGTATTTTGAGTTTCTTTAATTGGAATTCATTTATTACTGGGAGAATGTTGATTGTTTGTTTTATGTTGTTAAATTTTGTAGTTGAGTCATTTAACAAGTTTGTGGATTAGGTGAGGTCCCAGGACACGACGGAGTTACAGCAGACGTGCTGTTGAAGACATCCGAAATTGCACCGGCTATCTTCGAAAGCATCTTCAACACGAATTTAGATCTTGGCATCTTTCCAAGGAGTTGGAAGATCTAAACGGTAAAGTCCATTCTGAAACTGCGAAAAGAGGGAGGACCTGTCTGACTCGGGTAGTTTTTGGTCGATAAACTTGTTATTGGTAGTTAGGAAAGCATTGGACTATATCAACGTTGAGTGTTGAGTACTTGATACGGTAGAAGGGCATGTTTCATAATCGACAATACGGTTTTCGTACCGATAAATCTGTGATGGACGTGATTGCATATGCGGATTTTGAGATCAAACATACAAGGGATAAGAAAGAATATTGTGCGTTAATAGTACTAGATATCGCAGGGACGTTTGATAACGCGTAGTGGCTCGGAATCATTTGGAAACTAGTCGATAGGGATTGCCTACAAAATTTACTTTCGTTAGTAAAATTCTACTTTACCAAGAGGGTAGAGCTAGAGATAGAAAAGGGAGACGGAATTGCAATGCTATAAATGACAAAGGGGTGCCTTCAGGGTTCGTGCTGCGGACTGGTATACTGAAATCTGGTATACGAAAGTATATTTACAGTTCAGTTATAAAGTCGTGGAGTTCGCAGTCTAAATTCCGTTAATAGTTCTGGCAGTGGAGTTTAAAACTTTAAAGGTATACTAAAATAAGGCGCTCAGAGTGCTCTAAACGTAGGCGGATACCACAAAATTGAAACTAAATATAAAAAAGACGGAAGTAGCATTTTTGGAATGCAAGCAGGCAAGAGAGGTTAATTTTCTTATATAATGGCAAACGCGCCTGTTGTAAGGATTACATTCGGTACTTTGCAGTAGAGATCGACGAGCGGTTTGTGCGAAAAGAAAATAAATTTACTATCGAATAAGCGGCTGGGTACGTATTCGAGAGAACCATGAACCATACGGTGATGATGTTGTATGCAGTCGAAATATGTGAATTACAAGCTGTACTGCTATGTGGACAGGTTACGATTGAAGGACGGGGAAACGGAAGCAAAAAAAAAAACAAGAAATTCACCACGAAAAAGCCTAGCTTTCAGACAGGAACACTATCTTTATCTAGAGTATTTGACACCAAGTCAGAGTTATTTGCTCTCATTCTCAGAGGTATGAGGCTGCCGATGGACGCGTAGAGATTTGATTCTATTGGGCCTAGATACATGCTAGAACCCCGAGCAATAAGCATGCGGACCAGCTGGCTAAAGAGGACCAGCACTGTTGATCTTCGAGATGGTTCCAATGGGGTTTGTAAAGAACTGGCTACAGATAACAGCAAAATAGGAGTAAGAATAGTAACAAGCGGAGACGGGACAACATGCGCGGATATTCATCCTCCCTATTTGTTCAAAAAATGTCAATAAAGAACTTATGGAAACAAAGGTTGAGAGCCATAAGTAAATTAGCCTCCACATAGATAAATTGAGGTTCCTAAAACATGTTAAGTATGGATAATGATAAAGAAACTTCAGTAAACATAAGGACAACAGTTGAAAGAATAATAACCACACCACTATAAGCCTCCTCTGTACAACACATCGCATTTTATTGACTATCCTTTAAAATTCTCCATAGCAGCGGCTTTTGTGTTGATAATTTTTTTTATGTATCATTCATTTCACAAACATTTTTTTGTACTGCAAACATTTTTGCGGCTTCTTGCTACTTTTTATCGCTCTTTGTGCCCGCCAGAAGGACGCCGCGCAGATAAATCGTTCAAAATGAATAGCCGGTGTCGCTCTCCGCAAACCAATTTTGTCATCGATTAAGTCGAAGTTTATTGATGGAAATGGGTTCTGCCTGTAATATGAGGCCCCGCGCGAATCATCAAGCCGGCGGAGCACAGATATTTCGTTAGCGTGACATGCTCTTAATAAGATTTACCTGGTTTCAGGGCTTAAAGCGCAGGTCACGGTTTTTCGCCGAAACTTAAACTTAAAATAGTCTGAAGTACATGCTAGCTAATTACTTGGTTAATACAAATTTAAAGCAAATAAAAATGGTATTCAGATGTGCCTTCAAATAAACAACATTTGAAACAATTTACTATCTTACATTTGGTTATAATAACTCGGTAAAGAGTAAACATTAAAGCTATAATAAATTTTAAGCAAAAAATGCAACAAGTTCTGGAAGGCCGAGCAGCACAAAACTTATCGAAAGGATTTAAAATAACCGATTATGACAAGGTTGCATAGTATCTCCTACTCTTTTTAAAATATATGTGGACAACGTACTAGGAATGCAGAGGATAGAAATGGTTGACCATGCTGTATATTCGTTACAATTTGTGAACGACCAAGTTCTTATAGTACGGGATTAAGATAATATAAAATACATTGTACGAAAATTAGTTAAAGAGTACAAAAAGTGGGAACTGGAAGCAAATATGAGTACAATGAAACGGCTATCGGAAGAAAAATTAAAAATATGGAAATAAAAATGAGTAAAAATAAAAGTTGCGACCATTATACATACCTGAGAGTCTGCATAGATGAGAAAGGAATAACCGATGGTACAGCGAAGAATATAATTATAAAAGAGAAACAAGCAATGAAAGTGTACTTAATCCGGTACTATGGTATAGGAACATTAGAGAAAGAAAAAATCAATATGTAACAGTATAGTGAAAAGTACAAGATACGGAAGAATGATCTCCCTTTTACATAGATTCTGTCTAACGCTTTGTTGTACTATCACATAGAGCAATGCTTGCCATTTAGCCATCAACTAGTTTTAAAGATTATATCGTTCAGATGTTTGTCCGCGCGAGCCACACATTTCTCCAGTCACTTCCACCATCCTTTAAATCTTCAATACCCTGTGGTACGTGTTGAAAGATTTCAGCTTTTAAGTGTCCCTACAGAAATAAATTGCAAGGGGGCAGGTCTAGTGACTTAGTCGGCCGTGGGATGTCACCATGTAACGAGATGAGGCGGCTTGGAGACATTTGTCCCAGAAGTTTTCAAGAAATTCTCGCCATGTGTGCGGTGGCGCCATCTTGTTGGAATCATTTCCATTTTGTGGAGTCTGTGCTCTAAGAAATTGTGTAACATCGCAACACTATGATGCCAATTCCACAACAGCACATCAAACAGTTACACGTTGGCTAGGTGGAGAAATCGCTCATAAAGTTGTCGGGGATTTTGTGAAGCAAAGTACCAAAAATTCTGCTTATTGTTCGATAAATATGAAATGAGTTTTGTTACTATTTAGCACAACAGCATCAGCTAGAACATTTGCTAATGTGTCCAGGCGGGCGTACCAGTTCTTTAAGTTTCTGGATCACCATCAGTTTGTATGGATCAACAGAATGCCTCATTGGTCACTACTACAATATTATCGGCTGTCCGAACGCTACCAGTTTATGTTTTAATGTCAAGTTACATCATGGCTTTCTTGATTGGAAATTTCCTACCACAACCTATTTCAAAATGGCTACGAAATAGCTGTTGTCACACAATGACAGGATCACCATCTCTAAAATAAGTCTCCACCACTTCATGCCATGATGAGTATTAAAATGGCATGGCTTGTACATTTCATGGATCTACGACTTGATTCCTTTCTATTAATATATTATTCGTGGCGGTTAATTCACAAATAAGAGATCATTTTGGCAGGCCTTGTAAAACAAAACACGTGCAGCAACTCATGGAAAAGCAAAAAAAGAGTTAAGACACTGAAGCCGTTCAACAGAAATATAATAAGAACATAATGAGGGTAGAGAAACACATAGTGGAAGATGTAAAAAAAATGCAACTGAGGTGGTATTAACATGTTCAGAAGATAGACGAGAGAGCAATACAATGGATATTTTAGAGTGATGGACGGCCACGAAAAAACTGAGGTAGAGTTATAAAAGAAATAATGGAAGAGAAGGGTTTAGAGAAATGAAAAACGAGAAACAAAGAGATATGGTAGAAATTATTGGAAAAATCCGGATAAGGAACGGTTGAACAAGTATGGGAAGTCTTTTAATGCTGTGATCTAACTGTAATTCATAGCATATGACACAATTCTTTTTTGGAAAGGTTCATAGCTGTTTAGATCTTCAAGAAAAAGGAGTTTTACTTCCAGAAACAGTTAAAAAGCACAGCTAGCCTTGAAATTAATTAAATGAGTCAGGACATGATGGAGATGAACAATTGCAGTCCTGAATGTCTTTTAATGCTGTGATCTTAGTGTTAATCATATAAGCAATGTAACAAACTAGAAATTCACTTGGTGTGCTCTCCATATGTTTTTGTTGTCTTTGATTTTAAGGGCATTAAAGACAAAACCTTAACTTTGTGAATTATGGCCGCTTACCAAAACCCATAGATAGATCTAAACCTCAATAAAATTAAAATTAAAACTAAAATGATAATTGGACTTCCAATAAAAATTTACGAATTTTTTGACCGCATTTTAACATTTCTTGTGTTGCTATAAAAAATTCAATTAATAAATTAGCTATCACAAAGTTTCAGTTTCTAAGAAATAAGGACGATAAGCTTGAGCTTACAGGACAATAAGAGGAAAGGCAATAATGGAAATTCCGAATCTGAGACTTTCTTCTTAGGCAGCTCCCGATAAGGGCACTTTAGCCGTAAAGCGTTTTGTTTCACTTATCGAGATCCGCAATAAAATTTGATCTTCGGATTGATTCGCCGCGCTGCTTTCTCTGCTTCTAAACTTTCACTGGTATGTTTGTTCCCGGCATTTCCGCCGGAGCGTCGTCGAAAATTCCTTGCGGAAAAATGCTCAGTTTGAATATTTGATATGCCAACTTCAGTGTTATAGGCACGCGAAATGCGATATGAAGGTAGACCATATGAGTGTTATGGAAAGAACATGTATAGAGTCTAATAACAATAAAAAACTACACTTAATTTAGTTACTTATCTGGCTCCTGGTTGATAATCTCCCAGATCCCTCAGATTTTTCAAATTTTATTCTATTATTACTAAAAAATTAATTCGGCCCCTACAGAGAAGTGATTTAGGAGAGCAACATTAAATGAAGGGAAGAGTTGACACAGATAAGTTGTACATGAGTTAAAGACGCGATGAGATTATGATAAATTGTTAAGATCTTCTAATTCACTAGTCAAAAAGATCGAGATAAATACCCTGCTCAACGTAAATAGAGAAGAAACTTATGGTAGAATAAAACTAGAGCAGTCTAATGGGATCATTCCAAAGAAAGAATATCCCATGTTCTTAGCACCCCAAAGGATGATATAAACTATAAATGAGGCCAAAAAGGAAAGACCTCTTTGGAAGGCTGGGAATTTTTGCAGCAATAACCAGGTACTCCGCTCTTTGGCCAAATGCGTTAGTGTCTTCCTAACAGAAGTACGAGATAAATGCCAAAAGTTTCCGGCTAGATTATGTACCAGTAAGAATAGAAACGAAATAACGTTAGTGTCAGACAGTTTCATCCTTGGTGGAACATTCGTCAAAATACCAGCAGCCGATTTGTCTCAGTCGTGTAGCAACGGTCATTGGAGTTGGCAGTGCCGTGTCATTTTGCACAATTTGAAAATTGAGTACCAAGCGGTGATCAAATTTCTTATTAAAGAAGGTCTTGGTCCCAACAATATTGTATCACGTTTAAATAGTTTTTACAGAGAATCTTCACCCTCATGTTTCAGCGTAAAGAAATGGCCAAAACAATTTCGTTTGGTCTGATCGGTTAGTTGTAGTGTTTTTGGTCGCATTGAGGGCGTGTGGTGCTGCGTTTCAAGGTAAAAAAAATATTAGTAAGATTAGGGATTTTTGATACAGATATACGCCACGTTTTCCATGAGTGGCTCATAAGGTTCAAAAACAGCAACGTGTGACCTATTGCGAACAATTTTTAAACGTATGTAGCAACAATAAAGAAAAAGTTCTTCAATCTATTCTTATAGGGGATGAAGCCTTGATCCTGTACTATGATTTCTTAGCAAACAGGGAGTCAATGGAATGGCGCAGATCAAACGAAAAACTACCAAAGTTGAAAAAGGTCATGGCAATGGTAATTTTGGATTCAAAAAAATTCTGCTAATTGATTTTAAGGAAAAAAACACAGAGGTCAATTGAGAGTATTACTCTAGCTTATTGCATAAATTGGCCAATGTTATCAAGGAAAAGAAGAGTCACATGCGGAGTCAAATTGTCTGTCTTCTATATGATAACGCCCCTAACCATGAATCCTCAATTGTAAAGGATTGTAACCTTGAGGAACTTCACTACCTATCCTACAACCCACACCAAGCCCCTTCTGACTATTATCTATATCTAAAACTAAAAAATACTTTCTAGATGGAAAATTTAAAACGATAAGACTTGTAGGAGACTGTGATGGAGAATTTTGCAGATAAAACATCAGAGTATGCTAATTTAGAGATGTAATAAATGTGTTGAAATACATAAAAACTATAATAAAAATAAATAATAATAATGAACCTTGGAATATGGAATCAAGAAATGTGCTGAACTGAACCTTGACATTACTGTACTGGACGAGATGTTCTTTTTTTGGTACTTAGGTTACAGAAATAGAAGGAAATGATCAATTTATTCGTTTAACAAGAAACGAGCAATTCTTCCTCTGGTACTTTCAGAATTTTTCTGTAGATTTGACCGATACATATTCTAAGGCGTTCTTAGTGGTGAAGGCAAAGAACAACTTTGAAAAGAGTATCCAGATCTAAAAATGCCCACATTTCTTTGCACAAAATATGAAATATATAAAGAGCAGCAGACCCACTCTTAAGACCTTCAGCGAATTCTTAAAAGAACACTTTAAATGAGTTGTAGTGAAGGATAGTGCGTTGTCTAGACTTTGCGAAAAGGTAGAGTAAAATTCAAGACATAGGTGTTCTAATTGATTGTAAAACAGAAATCCAAAAAAATGGAGAATCCTCAGAAAATTCAATACAACCTCGAAGGAGATTTCAATGATTAGATCATGAATTGAATTTTCTCTTTGAAAATTTGATTTAGATAACGATATTGATGCCATCGTTAAACAAGGCTAATGCTGTGCAGATATTCAAAACCTAAATGCCCTCTATATTATATAATGATAAACATGGCCAGCTAACTGAGAGGTTAAGACTTTTACATCTTTATCTTCACAGCTCGGTTGTTACGTATATTCTCTGTTACGGGACGATATGCCAAGTACGCGCCTTAGACAATCGCATCATTATCCTTTGTTCGAAATGGACGCAGGCACTCAATTAATTTTAGTGACTGAGTAGGCCACCCGCCGTGCATCTGCGCCCAAGACCCTTTATATCATAAATCCCCTATTGATCACCGATCGCAGCTACCCACAAACAATTCGTCTCAGCGTTTCAGCCATCGATTCGTCTAGCGACGCCTGTTTACCCCGCATTTCGGCCTCTGGGGATTCACCGGCGATTTGTCTGGCGACTTGGGCTCGTGCTCGTTGGCTTGAAAAACGCGCGGCCGCGCGCCGAAGCGGCCGGGCATCCGTCTCGTCGCCAAACTTCTGAGTCCTGCGAATGACACGGGGCGATGGCTCTGAAACGCGCACGTAAGCATCCGAAGGGTTAAACCGCCGCGGGTCGTCTAATCTGGCGGCCGGCACGTCTGGAGGCTTTTCAGATTTGTTGGGAAAGTTCAGAGAGATCGCCGGCCGAATTATGGGATATTTGCGTTCCAAACTATGCGCTCTATGGACTATCAACTTCTAGTTATGCGCGAGCGAATAAATAAATAAGTGGATCGTTATAGAGCTCAACATCAAAGCAAAGTTCAAAGCTAGGCCGCTCCTGAAAACAGAATTGCGTGGGGGTGTGCGTTGTTGAATGCGTCGCGTCGAATCGAATTGCCTTTTCTTTATGATCATTTTTATTTCTAGTGAGTAAACAAACATTTTTTTAAATCGGACTCGTTTAATTGTTAATTATATAACATTCGTCATATTGAACTAAAACCATTCGAAAAGTGAATAAAATTTTATTGGGATGTTGTTTGCGTATACAATTTTAAATGACTTTACGAGCACCTTCAGTCTTACCCATCAAGTGAACGTTAACTGAGAATTCTAATAACCCTCCTGCACATCTGAATTTCCTATCGTATCTTCTTTTTCATTCTATTTTAGTTTTTTCTTTCTGTATATTTAAATACTCTTCTCAGGCCTTCTCTTCTTCCTTTCTTCTTTCTCTACTCACCCCTATTTCCAACTTCTTGTTTTTTTATTCGCAGTTTCTCTTTATTTTTCTTCTCCCCCATTTTCGCCCCCTAATTCCTATCTCCTCCCTTGTTTACCTCCTCATTCTCCCCTCTTCTCTTTTTTTACCCATTGCTAGTTACATGCTCTTTACTCTTCTTTGCTAGATTGGTCCTGCGGCTTTGTCGCGCGGCAGCTCCGAGCCTCCTTTCATGACACGAAAAAAGGAAACTTTATAAAAGACATCCAAAAATCTCATATTTTACTGAATTTCCTTCAGAATTATATGTCGAATTCTTTATGTAACCCTATTTCGCCCTCTTTAGGGATGTATTTGGATTTAAAGGGTAGACTGAATATTGAAAATGAAAGAGTAATTCGATTTCCCATAGAATGATATGTTGCATGCTGAGGTTTTCACTTTCTACACGATTAAGAAAGTTTCCACCCTAATAATAGATCGATAGACGTAGGTGGAAGATCACAAGTCGTTTGTCTTCAATTTATGGGACTTAATATCTGGCCTTCACTTCATCGAGTGAGGGAAGTTTGAACTACGGCAACAAACACATTGTTCCATGTTCCATTTTCCATTTTTCAAATCGACGTAAAATATTTTACCATTTTTAAAGATGGAATTTCAAGTAATCCCACAGAAACTTTGATGTTTCTATTTCCGGTAGTTTGGGTTGGGCTATGTTAAGTCAGCCAGTTAAGGACACTAGGAATTATATGTTAATTGCTATAAAAACAAAAAAGATAAACAGTGATATTGAAGGCACTGTAGTAATTTATTATATTGGTACACTTTGAAAAATTAATAATTTCAAACGCCGAGCAAGTTTATAGCTATGAAGACCAAAACGCAAATCTGAAACTATAATTTTAGATTTTACAAGATAATTATTATAGATAATTAAGAGTCCGGTGTGGCTAAGTATTTGAGGCGTTTTGTTGCCTCTGGGCGCAGATGCTTGATGGGTGGCCTACTCATGTTAGTATCTGCGTTCACTCTGAACAAGGGGTAATAAAGCAGTGCTTTCCACATCGCCCCATATCAGGGATAGCGCGCGACGACCAGTGAAGGGCAGTGAGGTCTAACATACGAAAGCCTTAACCTTTAATTTCAAATGCGTCTACATGGGATGTTGGAACTTTACCATTACTACCATAGAGTTAATTAGAACAGTCGTTGGTTTGTTGGTGAGAGCAAGAACTATGATTTTTTAAGTACCGCCTTTCTTTACTGGAATTGTAATGCAATTCTTAATTACAGCTCAATTATTGTGTAACATTTCGGGGCTTAAACAAAGAGAGAAAAGTCGCGTATTTTCAGCCGAATGCTTTTATTTCTTTTTCTACAAAGGTGGCGAAGGTTAATCAGCCAGAGAGGATTTTTCCGGAACACGTTCGTGTCACTACGAATGTAACGTATAAGGCTTTTACCAATCATTTTGGTATATTTGACGCTAAAAGTTTGGTTATAGAAAAGTGACTGTTAAAACTTTCCTCATTGAACATTATTGCACTATATTCGGGCACTTTTTTTATTCTAAACATAATTGCAACTTATTAGAACATTTTTCACAGTACCATTTCCAGAATATCCACTACTATAATAGAAAACAAAGCAACTTTAAAGAAAACATTCCTACAATTATAAAATTTCAGTATCTGACATTTGGTAATCCAAATGCAAATTTCTTCTTTAGTTATTGATTGGTTTTGTTCTTATGTTTTAGAAGAGATTATCATAGTTATCAAAGCTACGATAAACAGGTTTGGGGATGATCATAACCCATCTGGTAGTTTCTGGATCTTATTATAAGAAAAGAAAGCTCTCAAGACCATTATAACCATCTTGAGTACCATTTGAATTAATGTCAAGTGAAAAAAGTACATAAAAAGTATATCTTTGCTGATCAGTGAGGCTACTGGTACATAGTTTTTGTGTAGAAGGTTTCACAGCAGAGCTTCACGACTGTAGCAGTAGGAGGTCTGTATTTTTCAGTATCGATTCTGAGTCTTTTCAGGGGCCGAAAATGATCATTTTTCTCATTAATTTTTTATTTTGACAGGGAGTAATTACATTTTACCTTTTTGAATTTTTACCTGCATGACCTTCAAAAAAGTGAGATTTGTGTCCGGATGTGGGGTGAAGTGGAGAAGTTTTTTCTATAATTGAGAAAGTTGAGGGTTTCATTCTGCGATGGTAAGAGGGTGCCGTAATAGTATGAAGTATAAAAAGTTTAAATAATTGGTTTGGGTGCCTTCAAAATCCTGGTGCTAGTAGATTGTCTAAATTTGACTTGTAGACTTCAGTTCTAATATAAAAAATCTATGTTAGTCTATATTACAATTGCATAAATTGTTAACAGATTTAGAGACTAGAAGGATGCTTACTCCCCAATAACTTTAAAAATAACAAAAAACAAACTTGGTGAAGACTCAGTTGAGTGCTAAGGTAGACAATAAAATTATCGAAAGCTAGGTTTACGATATTTTTTGTGAAAAAAGCGGTTAATTCAGTTGGGATATTTAAAAATAAGTAATGGATTTCGGCGTTAATACATCGACTCCTCTACATTTCGAGAGACAAAATTTAAATGGAGAATTTTCAAGAGTCACAAATTGGATAGAAACAGCATGGAATGACGGACGTTCTTTTTATGAACTGCTCTGGTGCGACCCGTACGACAAACCTATAGGCTTAGATGTGTGATTTGTTCATCAAAAATCTCCATATTTTTTTTACAAACTTCAGCGACGTTTCAGAATGATTGTCTTTTACTTTGGATATCGAAATATTTGCGATGAACTCTAAATTTCTTATTTAAAATTTGCAGTAAGTAGACTATTATATCACATGAGATTCTAACGCACCGGGAGATCCCTGGTCTCGTTTTAGGAAATCGTCGTCTGCTGATTAGGCCTGTCTCCCTTTTTTCAAAATCTACAATTTGGGCTGCAAATTATAAATCTGTATTAACTACAACAAATAAGTATAGTGGTTTAGGTTTTAATTACAAAGATGAATTAAAAATAAACCGTGAAACAAAGAGGATTTCCCTCAAGACATCTCGCATTGCCATTATATTAGCCACTATAAAGACGTCAGAACAAGAGTTACCCTCGTCTGTTATGCAACAGACTATTACCAAATTTCTCACGACAAATATCGTAAAATCGTCAAAATTTTAGACTTTTAAGGTTCAGTTTGGAGACTACACCATTAAGAAGACTTAAGTGTACGTGACACATAAATAATTTTTGGAAGCGGAGTAGTTGAAAATGAAGGCTACCAACGTTGATCGAGGGCCGGCGTGACTAAAGAGAATATTCGTATTATTCATCACCTACTTGGGGGTGACCGCCGATTGCCAAAATTGCTTTTAAGGGCAAAAAGTACGCAAGTAATCATCTAAGCTCGACAAAATACTGAAAATTTGTTCTGAATTGTACTAGAATAATCCGCACTAATGGTTTGGACCACTAAAAGTATTTGAAGAACAAAAATTGATGAAAATATTGTTCTTCAAGCATTCGTACGGAATTGGCTGGTGCCAAAAACATTTTTATTTTACGTTAGTGGAATCAAAAAACTACCCACCCGACAGAAAAAAAAAATTTTAAATCAGAAGATTATCTAGAAAAACAACTTTGAACGTTTGCACTTTTATGATACCTTTATAGATTAAAAAAATAATTCCGGTTTACATTTTAATCACTCTCTTACTTGTATATGAGGCTTTCCGTGTAAATGATAAATGACGAATTGATTAGCCTCCACATGGTATATTTCAGACTATGTATTTTAAGTTCAAACATCTCGCCAAAACTTGACAATTTTTCTTTTCCTTCATTATACTCTTCCTCATATAAGTGTGAAAGTAATAGCAATTGGGCAATTTTCTGGTTCCAAATGTTTGAAAGCCACCATAACATTTGGTCCTATTTCTATTATTGTTGTGAAATGTAGTTTGTTATTCGAAACTATCTAGGCCAGTCGTTCATCTATAAAGCTTCTTAGTGTACTTTATATGCTATGTTCTATTTCATTGTCTGTTTCACACCTTCTTCTCACCTTTTCTCTCATCACATTTGCTGATGATTTTACTTAAGGATAGTAAGACCTATACGATTTAACATAAAATGAGAGGGCAGTGCCGGTACAAATTAGGAAAATAGCTAAAAAGGAAACTAGTAGTATTAACTTTATAGTATTTAATAGTTTCATATAGGTGTTACTACCCTTAAGCTGAGCTTTATTATTTATTACTTGCTACTTAGCTTCTCAAATACTCATTTCTAGGATGCTTACTGTTTGTTCAGTTTTGTTGCTAGCGAATAAAAAAATCCAAAACTTAGAAAAATGAATATCGAAATAAAAAAGGTAAAGGCAACAAGTTGACTATGAGATATGGAAATTTGGGACTTGAAAAGCTGAAGAAGTGTGAGGCAAAGAAGGTGAGATAGCAGAAGGATGAGAAAAGTCAAAGCTGAAACTAAAAAAGGGACCGACCGGCAGCTTAATTACGGAAAATGGAATTGAGGAACTGACAAGAGCACATACAGGGGTGGTATGCGTAATCATGAAAGAAATCATAAAGAAGGCGAGAGAATTGAAGTTTATTTATAAAAAAATTTAAAAACAATTCGAGTAAACAAAGCCGCTTTAAAATGATTTTAATTCAAGAGTCGGTATGAGCACACTAAATGAGAGAAAGTAGTTGAATATTATGGAATAAATACAAAAAATAATAATGACAAGGGGCTATTGGAATTTTGTTCAAATAATAGTCTTATAATTATAAACAACTTCTACCAACACAAACAACTATATATGAAACCAGGAGAAGTTTAAAGTAGAAATATATCATATCAAAGACATGACAACATCAAAAATATGAGCGTACCACGTGGATATGAAATTTGCAGTGACAATCACAAGTAGTATAAATATGGCAACAATTAAAACGAAAACGCAAAAGGGAATTGTTGACTAAAAACACGAAAAGGGCATACATATTACGAGTATATAGAGGACATAAAGGAAGAGTTAAAAGCATAAAAATGATTGCGACAACATCGAAAAGTGCTGGGAAAAATTCAAAGAAGTGTTAGAGACACCGACAGAAAAAGTTTGTGAAACAAATAGAATAAGAAAAAATAAAAAGCACAGCACTATAGAACGATCAGGTTACGAAGGACTAAAAGAAAGAAGAAGCTTTGAAAAAATTACCTAGAAAATTGAAGTGAGAAGACTTAGAAAACCTATAAAACATGGAGAACTGCAGAAAAAGAATCCGTTATTGGAGCAAAGGAGAAGAGTTTGGAAGAGAGCTAAGAAAGAGTAACAGAAGCAAACAAACTGTTTTATAAAGTCTTAAAATCTCTCAAGAACAACAAAGAGGTATAATCTAAAGAAAGGAAATGTAACAGTTGAAGAAAATAAAATACTCAACAGATGAAAAGAATACAATATTTAACACACTGTAGATCAAACTGACAACTAAATTATAGAATAAGCAAATACCAGAGCAGCAAAATCTGTGGAAAAGCAAGTAACGCTAGCAGAAGTAACGGAATTTGGGCCTACAATCAAATTCGGGAAAGCAGGTGGATGCGATGAAGTATCGCCATATTTAATTAAGTTTATAGGTATAAGCAGAATACAAGAATTACATAAACCATTCAATTTAACTTTGAAAGCTCAAAAGAATGGTGCAATAATTCTATCCATACATAAAAAGCGAACACAAAAGAATGCTCCAATTACAGAGAAATTCTCTTATTGTATGTGTCAGCACAAGTCTGTGAAGGCATTTTAGGAAGAAACTGAGGTCATCTATAAAAGGACAACTTTATGTTGTGTAAAGTGATTTCTTTGCTAGATATATCTGCTACCATTCGCTTACCTTAAAGCTATTCTTTAATTGAAAACTAGATTTTCACAAAAGCCAAGAAGCAAATACTACAAGCTGCACAAATAAAGATTTTTAAGAAAGTTCTAAGAGATTACAAGATCAGACCGAATAAAAAACGAAGACATCAAAAATGTGCCAAATATAAGAGCGTTAAAGGATAAAATTGAAACACAAAAGTTATGATGGTTTGGTCACTTAGTTCGTGCGGGTCAAGGGGACATGGCAAGTTAAACCAGTAGGCAAAATAGAAGAGAAAGACCAAAAAAATTTTGGAATGACATCATTCTAGAAATTTCTACAACACAGATAGTTATGGGCAGGAATAACTGCAGAACAATAAAAGAAACTTATCATCTCGACTCCTACTGGTACAAAAGGCTTGGAGTATGTATGTATGTAAGGTTTATAATACATTTTTTTGCTGTACATCATTACTGGCTTAATGCTTATTTTGTTCTTTCAGTCTGTTTGTTTAAGGTGCCCCAAAACGACAGCTGTTTTATTAGTTTGTCCGACTTTTCAAGGTACCTAAAACGCATAACTTGCTTAATGACAGTATTTTCCAATAGTAATATTCAATTTGCAGCTAGGAAATTCCAATACAAATTGTTATTATTTAAATGTAAAAATTTGATCAAATTTCACAATATTATAAAATATATTAGTCTAAGCAAACGGCTTGCAATTACATAGAGTGAATCTCCTTAGTTACTATATAGAAAGGTATTCAAACCAGGGTAATATAAATAAAAAAATAAATCAAAAAGCAAGTTTTAACACTGATGTTGGTATTGCTTGTAAATTCATTCTTTCTTTGGTCGTTATTACTTAAAAATTCTGTATTATAAACTAAATATATTCAAATTACGCATTATACCCCTAAAAGCGCTATGATGTGCATGTGGGCGTATTTGCGCCAGAACAGAAAGCAAAAACTAAAATTTATCGTTAAATATAATGCCCCTGGATTAAACTTTCACCAGAAGGATATGGAATGACATGGAAAAGCTTAAATGCGGGCGCTGTGGCTAATGGATAAAACATGTAAAGATATCAATAAAAAGTATATTCAGAAAATATATTCTAATTCTAATGTGTTTTTTACGACTTTGCGGATTTTGCCAGAAATAACGATGAGCAAACAAAATGAAAATATATGGATGCAGCACTACGCAATAACTTTAATAAGTTTTTCTACTGTCTTTTATGAAAATATTAAAATATCCACGATTATTTTATTCGTTACAAGTTATATTTTTGAAAAATAACTACACTCTGCAATTTAGATTATAATTATATTTTTGTAGGCAGTAAACTAGATTAATCTGGAAGGGCCGCGAGGAAAAGCTCAACAAACTAACACGGAGCCGCGAATGTTCTAGAATCTAATGCGTAGGTATTTAAGTATGTACGAGGAGCAGTGAAAATGAGTTCGCGTTCTGATCTTGTATTCAAGGGAACACATTGGTTTGTGGAAATAAATTAGTGATACAATCAGTAGGGTTAATTAATTAGTTGTTAACTAACTGTACAGATGAATAGTGGTTGTAAAAGAAACCAATAGCTGAGTTTATTACAACTGGTACCAGCAGTAGGATTCGTAGACTAGAAGAATTTAAAGAAATTACCATACCGATGTAATTTAAGTTGCACAAACTAAAAAGTGAACAAGAGCAGTGAGATTAAGAGATGACAAGGAAGAAACTGAGCTACAGAAAAGATTGCGACAGGAATTGATCGATCAGGGTATAAATATAGATACGTGTCTGTTCAAAACCACGGGTTGAAATGCGTTGGTACAGAGTCTTCGCAGAAAATTAGAACATTACAGAACCCTCAGAAAAACATTAAAGAGGAGTTTCAGAAGTTTGAGAGAATCGATAATAAATACCATTAGACTGTTTAGAACCTTAAGAGAACAATTAGAAGAACAGAGCGAACAGACCAGAATTTTAGTAAAAAAGTTAGAGCAAAATCTGAAAAAAAACCTGAAGCAAATGCAGAAAAACACATCGGAGGAATTCAAAATAGTGTTTGAGAAGTTTAAAAGCGGATGCTTTGTTAATAAAGTTGTGCAGAAAACATTTGCAACAAAAGAAAAAAGTCTGTGTGTTGCTAGGAATTGCCATGTTTAGCCATTGGTTTTCACAAGATCTAGAGAATGCAGGATGCAAAATGACAGAAAATCAGGGCACTGAACCTAGATGAGGATCTTGGAGAACGTCCATGGTGTTAAATCAAAAAGCTGAGCATAGGAAGTCCTACACGATTTGTATGATGGGGCGTCAGGAGGACACTTTTAAATGAAGAAGACGGTATAGAAGGTTCAAGAACAGTTAAATAAAACGTGAAGAATTAGCGTCGGAAGCGCGAATCGTAAATGTCGAGAAACAGTCCCCTTTGGGAAGGCGGGTGACAAAAATACCTTCGTTGCTGTGGGTTATTTTACCAGCGGCCTTAAAGCGTACGCAATATCAAATAAAATCATCTACAGTTCGCCGAGCTTTCACAATACATACAAATTCGGGATATGGCGATTCATCCATAATCCTCTTCACGGGTGTAAGTAACAATAACTCCAGAAAAAAGCCTTTCTGAAAAAGTCGCCGACAAGCACGCTGAAAGCAGATCTGTCGAGAGTTTTCAACAATTCTTGAGAGTTCAATGTGGTCGCAAAGGAAGATTTCTGCAATCAAGTGTTTTTTGCCATAATTTAAAAATATATATAATTTAAAAGTTTAGAAGGGGTTGCAACATATTTTATTGGTTTATTTGATGTATCGCCCACGATAAAAAAATTTTGGAGAAAGGTTTTAATATTCATTTATTGTGCAGTAAATCAAGTCACATACGGTTTGCTGACAGTTTTAATATATGCAACTATAAGGTAAATATGAATATTTTTGCTAGAGAATGGTATTTAAGGAATAATGTAGAGAAGGTTAATTGGAGAAAATCGAGAGCCTTTTAGAAAGTGCTGTGGGCAAGTACGGATAATCGAGAATAGAAGGTTTACGATGATTCTAGGGAGTTTTGTGTGATGTCAAAAAGATTGCAGTAATTCGCTCTGCGCGCTAACATGGAGCCGCGAATATTCCAGAATCAAGTGTGTAGGTATTGAAGCGTGTACATGTAACGGCTAGGAGGAGTTGGAAACAGTTGTGATGAGATACAGTTTGCTTGGTGTTTGTTTTAAGTGAACCAGGTCGGCCTGTAGCAATAAATAATTAGTGATAGTGTTAATGTGTACCTCTACACCGTAAGGCAGAAGAGGATCAGATTATGCATGTATATGTATATATGTATGTAGTATTAATGTGTTAATTTTGGCTGTATATTGTTAAATAATTGTCAGTAGAATAAATAATAAAATCCTTAAACTGAATTTGTTATAGAAACTGACTTTTTTTCCATGTTTTACCATTCTATTTAGAAAAAGTCAGCACCTATTTTAATGTTTAATCAGATATGTACGGTCTTGGCAAAAGGCGAGAATTGATTGGTTAAGTGTGCTGTAGAATAATTTAAATTTCCAAAGTGAAAATACGATTTTTAAAATTGACATGGAAGGTCAAAAGAGCTTTTAAAACTACAACTTGGATATACTAATAGAACAACAATAACAGTCTAGTATTTTATACATATAAATATTTGTAGCTACAAACAACAACAGAAGCTGCACCTATACCGGGTGAGCGAAAGGATAAAAATGAGCTTTTAGTTTACCAGAGATTACTCAATATTATTTTACAAAACAGTTACAACACAATATAGAATTCATCAAATTTTATTAATTAGAGAAGAATAGAAATAAAATAAAATTTAAAAGTTGCACCGATGTAGAGGCCAAAGTCCGCCGGGTCGACCAGCCTCTGATTCTTATCGCGGTACGATATATATAGGAAACAGAGTCAGACTCAAAATTTTTAATACATATAAAACACACCAACGTATCTACAAATCAGAAGAAAATGGAAGAGATCGGTCGTAAAACTGGGAGAAAGAAATAAAAATAGAACGAAGGACAGATACAATACAAGTAGAATTAGTAAAACTTAAAAATAAAATCCAAGAAAGGAAGCGAGGGAACGAACAATTCAAAGAGAAAATACACACACAAGACAAGAAAAGAAAACTACTAGAAAGGGAATCAAGAAAGAAAAACTTAATATTCTTTGGCATAAATGAAACTGAAAACGAGAGCCTAGAAAGTCAGCAACATAAGATAAAAAGAAGTAGTAAATAAAATGGAAGTCAAAATTGTACCAATGAAAGACATGACGGGTATTAGAAGAATAGGAAAAAAGGAGGACAATAATGATAGAATTATTAAAAGGAAATAAAGAAGTCGAAATACTAAACTTAACTAAAAATCTGAAAAATAGTAGTCTTGGAAGACTAGAATGCTTGAGTGGAAAGCTATATGAGTAAAGAAATGGGATGCTTAGGAAGATACAGGGAAAAAGAAATTAATAGAAATAAACAGAATTTTGTTATTGCAAATAATTTAAAAATAGGAAATTTCTTTTGACACCAACCTATTGAAGACCAGTATAGTGAATTGCAGGAGAAAGAAGAGCAAAAAGTGTAATAGATTATATTGCATACAGTTAAGAAATGAAAAATAACTTTGAGAAAAGGTTATATAATACAAAAGGAGGGAGAACTCAACACAAACTGCAGTAATCTAGTTATAGTTAAAATACATGAACCTATAGAGGTGAAAGAAGTATTTAACGAAGTTATGATAATAAATATAAGTCGCCTCAAGAAGATGGGAATATGTAAGAACTAATTAATAATATATTAATCTAGAAAATAGACGGAAAATATTCAAAGAAACTATCTTAAGAACGGCACCTGTAATATGCAGAACAAGAAATAGAGAAAAGAAGTAAACATACCAGATGGTAGAATGAAGACGTGGGATTTGTGGTTAAATAGAGGAAATAAAACGATACTAATAATCAAAAAGAAATAAAGCCAACATAAACTATGACGGACTAAACAAACAAGAGAAGAAAGATAAAAAGAAAATATGAGAAAAATTTAGAGAAGAATTAAACGAAGCATTCAAGAGCAGCAACAGGAACTTCTGAAACAAAATCAAGGGCCTGAGAGAAAAAGGAAAAATTAAAGACGCAAACAATAAACTTTTAACAAAGATGGCAAAAAGATGGAGACAACTCTTCTCTGAAAAATTCGATACGAATGAATAACATGGAGACGAAAACAGAGGAATAATAAAATAAATTAAAAAAAATAATAATAAAAGCAAAAACCAAAATCAAAAGAATCAAAGATGATTAAGTGGCTAGGAGATACTGGAATAGATTAAATCTGAAAATGTACATGGAAGCATATAAGACAAATAGAATACCTGAAGACTCGGATAATAACTTAAGGGGTAACGTCACTCTCGCCACTGAAAAAGGCCTATTGTTGATAATTTATTGTTGAAATATGGGAATTGGAATGAAATTTCTTTTTTGACAGTTCATTTACTATGTATTGAAGTATAAACAAAACTTTATTATTATCATTTTTCGAAATCGCTTTTTTAAAAGACTTGGTGGGAGAACGGTTCTCTCGCGACTTATGAGACCTCGAACAAAAAACCAAAAATTTTCTTATTCTACATTCTATTGCCTACAAATGTACGTAGGATTTTTTTAAATCCATTTTTGTAAAAATGGTGCGCTTTTGAAAAATCCCTCGATTTTTGGCCAAAAAATACGTCTTAAATTGTTTATAAAAAAAATTACATCAAATACTTCTATAGAGAATGTAATTGAGAAGCTATCGTCGAAATTTCAAATAGATCCATGCAATAGTATTCGAGTAATCTTTTCTCTCAGCCTGAAAAAAGTGATTTTGAGAAAAACGCTTTTAAAGTTTTACGACACTTGAATCCTTAACATGTGTGTTCGGCGTCAGTTTCGCAGCTACACTGATTCACACATACATGTTTTTTATACAATTACGCACCCTGGTAGACTCCTGAGGAACTCTAAAAAACCTTTGCTCTGTAAGTAATGTGGTCACTTACTATATTAACAGTTAAAAGCAGTATAAAAGCGAGCGCGCCGCCTGGACGTCCCATCGTGTCAACGCATGTTCCGAGGCGCTGCGGTAAAATCAAGAATTAAGCTATTTAAAATTTTGTTTTTCTATAAGACTAAGTGAATATCATTTTTGAGACCCTAAAGTATTGTTTAAAAAAAAACTAGATTGCATAAAGAATGAAGACGTCAGAGCTACGCTATAACAGGAGACAATTTGGAAGAAAATAGAAAGAGGGCACGTAGAATGGTACAGCCATCTCTATAGAATAGCTAGTGAAAGACTACCAAGGAAAATTACGGAAACTAGAAGTAATAGGAAAAGAAAAAGAGAAAGACTGAAACAAACTTGGATAGATAAAATTACCAAAATGGGACAACTTAGAGGGAAAACGCAAAACCAAATAAAAATATGTACCAAAAACCAAAAGAACTGAAAAGCTGGATAAATGAGTCATCAAAGAACCACTCGACATCCGTATGGCTTAGTAGGGGATACGGTGAAGAATAACAATATGAACTATGTGATATATTGAAAATATGTTCAAGAACATTTTTATACTTATTTATTATCCACTAACTCTTATCTATTTTTTGTAATTCTTTAAAAAAAAGGTAGATGACTTGTAGTCTAACAAATACTTTTTTGTTTCAAAATGCTTTCTATTGAAAGCTTGACACGAAACTTATGGTAGGACTATAATGTTTAATCATAAAGATGATATAGAAGATATATTTGAAAATTTTGTTTCGTCCAATGAAAAACAGATAAAATCGATAAGATCTGGCAGGGCCAGTAGAACCACCGTTACCTTCTAGAAGAATGCCAAGCAGGGATAGATGGAGATGTTTGCATCTGAAAGCGCTAATTTGCCTTCTAAATTATTTCGTCGAACGAAATTATTGTAACAATGACGGGAACACATTCCAAGAATTTCCAAGTACCTCCTGTATTATTATGTTATTACGTTTTTCAATTTCATTGTGATGTTTGATTCCTGTAGCATTCCTTAAGAGCAATATTCGTAAGCCATCGCAATTTTTTATTGAAAACCACCCCACCGCGACAAAAAAGCGAGATCCTCGCTGACGTTGGGCCACACAAAAAATAGCAACTTCGGTTGTGCTGAATTCGGAAGCGCGCGGCCATGTCAGAAAATATGACGGGCGCTTTTATGAATTTAACGGCGAAACAAAGCTGTCCATTAAAAGCGCGGGCGCTTTCTAGGGTAATGGCGCTTTCAAATATTTAAAGCCCACTCGCGCGGTGAACAGGGGGTTTATGAACCCCATGATTTATTGCGTCTTACCTGCAGGGGACGTTCCGCTCAGCGGCAACTCTTTTCAGAGGTGCCAGTTTTCAGCGGCAGAATAGCTGATGTGGTTGTTGTAACGCGCTACTTGTATAAATATAATAAGAAAAAAATTCAGAACATTTTTTTATTGATTGGCCTCTATCTGACTACAGTAGTTAGGCAACCAAAGTTACATAAATATAAAATAATATTGACATAGTACTGATTATATTTATGGTATGGCTCTAACGCTTTGCGTGGGAGCACAGCCTAGAAACTGAGAAGTTAAGGCTCTCATACGTTTGCTTTCTCTGTTCAGTCGTTGCGCACCGTTTCTGATGTGGCAAGCACGGCGCCTTAGACGACTGCCATTATTACCCCTTGTTTGAGTAAACGCATACTCAATTATTATTAGTGACTGAGTAGCCACTAGGCTACTATTTTTTAGATTTTTTATCTAAGATGGTACATCGTAGTTTTACCCATAAGTTTTCACGTCGTACTACATCTTGGAGCCGCCTTTAGACCATATAGAGTTCATATCAACATTTTGATTTGTAGGTTCTTTTAAAATTTCTATTTGGAAGTTATTATTCAATTTTCATGTTTCTTAGGATAGTTATATCTCTATATATTACTTTTTAGATGTATTGTTTTTAGCACAAGGTATATAAGCAAGTATGTAGTCTGTCCCAAAAGCATAGATTCATATAATGTAAAAATTACTACTACAATAATGAAAAACTTACTAATTCAGTATGAATAGCACCAGATATAAGAAACTCGATTTCCTTGAAGAACCACATAGAGCTATGGACATTTGAGCCAGATGGTGTCTTTTTTGAACAAAGAGCTTTTGGCGTTTTTTTTTATTCTTTAGCAGCATTCGCTATAAAAGTGTATCTTGTATTACAACTATAGCCAAAATTATAAGAATAGAAAATATTCAGGTCTATTCCAAAAGGTCTTACAAAATTCATCACTCTACCATTGATTACTCGCAAGACGGAATAAACACTTTAAAAGTTTCAATTTTAGGATCTCCTACGGAGACGAGTACTAAGCAATGAAGCTAAATTGGAAGAACATCGAATACCTCAGTGTCAGTTTTGAACTTTTTTAAGACTTGACCGAAATTTATGGTTTATATGTTATTTTCCAAAGAAAAGTGTACGACTGCATGCTGTCTTTAGAAAGATAATTGGGTATCATTTTCATAACCTTGTCTTCTGAAGTTGGCCATGGTTACAGAAATGAATACCGGATTAGTTGTACTTCAAGAATGGAACTATAACTAATATGTTCTAAAGGATATTAAATTTTCTTTAAACGCCACGTTTAACAGCAGCATTATCACCAATAGTAGCTAATTACTGAAGAGCAATTTGCAAACCACACAGTATCAAGTTAATAATATGAAAAAGAGAAGACATTACAGACCCTAATAATTGCAACAGCTTACGCTTATTGTTGACAGGTGATGTCATTCTTTGGGGAAATAGAGCACAGAGTGTCGTCCTTATATAGTCCGTTGTTACCAATCTTCTACGACAAACCTTTGCACAACAGGGGTAAAAGCTTCAAATTTTTGAGACAGAAGAGATCTGACAGATTGACATAATCATGGGCTTTTTCTATCTGCGCTGAGATAAAAATTACCAATACAGTTCAATGATGGAATATATGGGCTATGTTCTTCACAAATTATCAATGAGATCATGAAACTTATAGATTATATTTAGACTAAGACTGACTCCACTACAGATGATTTGTCGATCAGCATCCAGTTCACCTCCAAGCAACTACAAGACGAAAAATATAACAAAGAAATTGCTCTTTTATCCTGTATAATAATTTGTATGCCGAGGATGGTTCATACCATACCGTACATCAAGCACCGAATTCAGATTGGACTTTAACGCCACTATGTTGATTTGCGCCCTTAGAAACCAGCGACCTTCCAAGCAGATTTTCACCAGCTCACGACTAGAAGACTTGCTACAGTCCACCAGCACAATTGTTTGTATTAGTACCACAGCAATACAAATTCACCGAACTGCTATGACTGTTGAATATCTTCTCTAGCTATGAATAGCTATTTGAATAGATGAGATCACATAAATTATAAATGAAACGAAAAAAGTGTTTTTTCAAAAGTCAAAACTTTGGCCATTGCATCTCTGCCAGTAGTATCATTCCCAATCTCGAGAAATTACTTGTATTTAACAACTAGTCTACTTTGGACAAACTTTTTTGATAGTATGACATATATTACCCATGTTAGTGATCAAACTGAGGATGCAAAGGATATATGCGATATTAGTATGCTTCTGGAACAAAGTTCTTGTAAAGCCTGAGGAAGTAAGTAAAAGGCTTGAAGAAGAAGATGCGGGCACAACAAAGGTCATTGCTTTAGAAGCTTCTATATTCTTTGAAATGAAGATGAGTATTCAAGCAAAATTGATGTGGAAAAGTGATGTCTAAAAAGCAGTCATTACAAAAAAGAGGAAGCCAAAGTTCTTTTTTATGAAAACAAAGATGGAAATTGCGATTTTTCTGGAGGCAGTCTTCCGTGATAGAAACATATGCTACAATTGATTCTCTAAAGCTCAACGAAAAAGAACAATCTAGAAATACATAAGAATTTCGGCTTTCTAAGAAAATTCAAATGAAAAATGGCAAAATACGACTGAAGGCAAATCAGCCATTGGAAAACTGTGTTTCTGATTTAGATAAAACATCCTCTGAAGAACAGCATTTTGGAAATTAATAAAAGTATTGATAAAGAGATAAGAATTCCAAGCCAAAAACACAATTAGCACTAGAAAAACTCTTAGTATTATGGTAGTCATAGGATGTAAGACATAGTCTACTTTTCTTAATACTACCATCGTTCTAAGAATTCTTCTAAGTATGGTAGTTATAATACTAACTAACTAGTGAACTATTTTTTTCAGCTCTTAAGAGAGTGAAAAACTTTTTGAGATTAATATTAAGACAAGAAAAAATTAGGAAACGACTTTCGAAGGCGAGTTTTTATAGTCTTTCTTTTGATGATTCTAAAACCAGTAAAAATGCTTTTTAAGTAAGTTTTAAGATAAAATAGACATTCATTTTTTTTCATCTTGTGTGAACGTATATAAAGAGTATATTAAATTAAGTTTTTTTTAATTCATTGGTAACGTTTCAACCATGGAAAAATTTGGAGAAAAACTAAAAATTGTCAGCTTAAACAACCCAAACTTTAATCAAGTCCTGGTTGTGGAATTTGTTCTATTTGTGGTATTTGACGTGTTAGAATTTAGATGACAAACAGTTGCAATAAATTAAGAGAAACAACTTAAAAATGATCAGAATAAATAATTAAAAGTACATCAAAACGTCTCACATACAAAGAAATGTGGACGAGAATTGTTGAAGTTACTAAACCCTCAAAATACCCCCAATAATTTTTTAGGTACATAAAACTACAACCCAAATATAATCTGCGACTATTACAGTAGTATTTTTTTATTTTGTCACATGGACGTCAAGCTGCAATATTAATGTTAGCTTGACATAATAAGGCCACCGGACAGTACGTAATGCCTCAAGTTTAATATATCACTTTGCGAAGTCACGGTGGACGGCAAGATAAATCCCTTTTGTAACACGAAGGCAGCAAAACTTACCGTACCTAAATAAAATCCCAAACGGATCGTATCGGGCTAGAAAATTAAAAGCGTAAAATGTATAAAGATTGTCCATAAATTATAATAGTAAAAAACTAAAAGCTTAAAATAAAAGGTTTTGTAAATCAATAACGAGTGGCCTAAATTGAAAGCCGAATTTACATTTTAAATTAAGGGGCTTTTGAATTGCTTTTATGATTAGTCTTTTATTGAACATTAAAGCATAAAATCTTCCATTAAATATAGAAATTGGTGTCTCACAAGTGACCGTAAGGTTTCGGCTGTAAATCTTGGTTCTCTTCATAAAACTTTCAATTTCGCGCATGTTATGATCAATTTCATCAATAACACGTCGAATTTCGTTGTTGAGGTCGTCAACTGTTTATAGATTTCAGGTAACTCTACGAAATAATCGTACAGTGAGATCATACAGGCCAGTTAATGTCAGAAATGATTGGTGCAGTAAATTGGCTGCTGTTCGAGCTGCATGGCAGGTGGCACCATTTTGCTGGAACCACATTTGTTCCAGATCCACATTGTCCAGTTCATGTCAAAACATGGGGTACCATGTAACGACAACGGCCGCCATTTACAGTCATAGCACTTCTAACATTATCTTGGAAGAAGTATGGGCGTATCACGCCACCTACCCAAAATCCACACCAAACAGTAAATCATTAAGGGTGCACTTGCTTTTCGTGAGTTACGGGACTATTTTAAAAACCACAAAGAGAATAGTTAGCTCTACTATTACTTGAATTTTATACTCATGAAGGTACAGGTCTTTAGTTTTATTTTTAGTTATGTGGCAAAATTCTCACTGAACCTTACCCTATGTTAATATTCACAAGGTCTTGCATTCATTACCTTTTCAGTTTTATCAAATTTTGTAATCAATTTTGAAGCAGTTAATTAATTTGGTGCACTATTTCGACCAAAAATTCCACGTAGTTCCAATACAGTTTCTACAAAACTTTTTACTGAACTTGCAATGTGTTTTAACAATAACAACTTGTTCTTTTGCATGACGTTCCACATTTACTAATCGGAGGTATTGTAGATATATATGTGAAAGCATCAGGGATGCGGACAGAAAAACGAAAAAGTTTAAGTCCGGCGTTCAATTTGGGCACCTTTTATTAATAAAAATTCCTAATACATATAAGCCATAACTAGACAACGGAAAATATTCTATTAAAAGCCGAAAAATGTATAGAACACCACCAGTATACAAGACAATAATAAAGACTAACGCCCCGCATGGAAGAACGGCCTATAAACTGAGAAAGTTGTGGCTCTCATATGTTCGTCCACTGTGCCCGGTCGTCGCGCACCATCTCTGATCTTTAGTGCCTGAGTAGGTCACTTGCCAGGCATTAGAGAGCTCCAGGAATAAACCCGGATCCGTCCGCACCGCAGCCCGCGCCTGATCGCGCGGCCATGCTTGTGATTGTACAAGACAATATGTGTCTAAAAATTATGATATAACTATATGGCATAAAATAGGCGAAAAGAACGAAGAAACTACGAAGAGAAAAAGACAAACAAGAACGCAAATTCTCTAGATCTCCACTTAAAAAGACTAGTATGTAAGCTCTTAAAACAATGAGCCAAACATTAATTAAGAGAATAAGCGAATTAAGAAAGGTAAAGAATTATATATAAAAGATTAAAGAGTTCAAAATAAAAATAAAAAACTACAAGAGCGAGTCGATTTTTCAAAAGAAATTTTAGAAAGCACCAAGAGAGAAAATGACATTATGGTTAAGGTAATCTAAATACGCGAAGATATGGAAAAAGAAGAAGTTTAATATTGTTTAAAATCATAACTAGAAGTGGAAGCTAAAATAATAAAAACTAAATACACGTATTTGATGACAATTTTAAAAGTCGATGAGTGGAAATAAAAATGATAATTATTAAAATCTCGGCAGAACTAAGCAGTCAATCAGTTTGAATGATAAATATGCAATTTTGCCAAAATTGAAAAGAACAAAAAAGACAGGCAAAACAAGTTTTGGAATCCAAAGACAGTCGAAGTAATATGCACAAGGATCCAAGTAAAGAGAAAAATAGCATAGGAAACATTCAAGATGATATTGACAAAAATAGGGCTAGAATAAGAACGAACCAAACCAGAAAAAATAAAGCGAAAAATAAATGCTAAAAGTCGGTGATAAGATGGATAGATATCACATAAATACTTTAGAAATAAATGAATGCAATGGTGAATTACTTAGAAGGTAGTGAGTACCAATATGGGATTGGTATCATTTCCTGTAGAAGAATACGATGGCTGTTGATAGAATAAAAAACCATTTAATGAAAAGATTATTATAGTAAAGACAGATCTTAGTGAGAAGAAAATGACAGATTATGAGTGAAAGAGGCTTTTTACACTGCACTAAGTAAAGTAGTGAATAGTGTACAAAATGGTAACGTAATAGTATTGATGGGTGGGATCCAACAATAAGGATGTGGAGGAAATTATTGGTGAAGAAGTATCAGATAGACAGGGATTCGTTTAAAATAAAATGAAGAGAAGGGTCACAGTATTCAAATACAAAATTTGCTAAAAATCGCTTGGGTTGTGTCAACTCAGAAAAAGAAAAACCAAATTGATCGTTTAACTCAAAAATATATTAGGCTACTGCTAGATACCAAAAATAGAAGAGGCGCTGAAGTTGAAAATGATCATCTACTAATGAAAAAACTGAAATTAGTATAGTGAAACGAACGGAAAAATAAATAGAATAAAAATAAAGAGAGCAACGTATGGCGTATAGTACAGTTTTGATAGAAATAATTCACAAAAGTTTAAGGAAACTATAGTAATCGTGTTGAAGACATATAAAACTATTGTAAATAATCCTTTGAGTACAATATCAAGGGACATATGGGTCAATAAGAAAGTGAATGAGAGATAACACCTGAAAATTAATTAAAATATGTAGGGATCTTATAAAAACAATCCTAAAAATAAAAAAACGACAAAATTATAAAAGAATCAGTAAAGACTTAAAAAAGGCGCAAATCTATTGAGCACGTTATTGAGAAGACACAGGAAGCTGTTTATAAAGGAGACAACAATGTAAAGAAGTTAAGCAATAATCCAAACAAGCTTTGATCATCAAAAGCAAAGATGGTGAACTATTATGTACCGAATAAGAGCAGGGGTCAAGATGGGTGGAATACGTCAACAGTCCAGAATAGGACGATACCAAGGAAAGAAGAATAGAGGTTCACTCTTAATGAAGGAAAAATCATAGAACTCCGTGTACTAGATAGTAAATATAATCAAGGCAGTTAAAATATTGAAGCCACTATTGGAAGAAATATAAGAAAAAAAGTGGTGATTATCTAAATATCAAAGAAGAGCGATCTGACAAAATATGAACTTTGGGGAAGTATTATGCTATTCAGTGGTATCAACAAAGTATTCTATAAAATCTTACAACACTGGATATAAAACTAAGGAATAAGAAATGTAGTTTCAGAGTAAACGGATAACAGAGCAGCCTTATACAACATAATAGAGCAATTCGCTATTATATTTGGTCTTTATTGTCTACCAATAAGGTCTTGATACCCTAACCAGAAAAAATATACAGAACATACTACGAAATAACAGACTACCATCTAAGATGATTAACTGAATAAAAGATACAACATATGTGAGTGGAGAGTTGATCATGAAGTACTGTCACCAGTTTTTAGAGTATGAAGTAAGGTGCGTACTCTCGCTACTGCTACTTAGATTATTCTTCAGTAAAGAGCTACAGAATACTAGAAGAAAGCAACAAGGTAAAATAAGATAGAATATGGCAGAAACGTTACATTATTTGGATTTTGCTGATTATATTTGTCTTATCATAAGCAACAGCAATAATATACAAGAAAAATGAAATAACTCGACCAAGGTATCAGCAAAAACATAAATATCGAGAAAATCCATCGAAAAACTTAATAATAATTGATGTAGTATTAGAAAGAGTGCATCATTATTATCACAAATGCCATTATTATTGCACACGGTTATTACTATATCGTAAAAAACTTTTTCAACATATGCAAAAACATTTAACTTTTATGTACTAATTAATGCCAAAATATAGACTATTATTACCAATGGATATTTGTCAGTACTCCACCGATTTCTAAACAAAGAATGCATGCTCCTTCAACTTAATCAAACGATTTAAAACGGCGGCAGCGCAAAAAGTGTGTCATAGATCGGAACAAGCCATAATCAGAAGGTGCAAAACCGAGGCTGTAAGTTGGATGCGGCATGATCTTAGTTCTACTAAGTCCAACAATTTTGCCTGTGGTCTTTCTGCCACGACAAGCGAGAGCGATATCTTGTTTGAGGTTCAAAGTCGTTTTATTTTGCTTTAAGGCTTCGTAAACACGTCCCAATTTCGCCAAACCAAGATCTTCTTATAAAACGAACCTGTCGAGTATCTGGCAGCGGATTTCGTTCCTAAAACTTAGTGTTTGAAATAACCACGATTACCAAAGTGAATTTTCAAGTAGTCGAAGGCAAATCTCAACTCGCTCGCCCCCTTGTGCTTCAGTCACTTTGCGAAGATCTTGTCTGGGCTTGTGTACAAAGTCAAATTGACGTAAGTGATTCTGGACAGCCACGCGCGAGGCGCTAAGTTTCACCGACAAATTGTGTATGGTAAAGGTTTCGCATCCAAAGCAGCTTGCAAGTTTTCTTTAGCTAAAGTTGATTCATATTCAAGGCTAAAATCATGAGAATTGAGCTTGTACCATTTGCAAATAGACTACGGACGTTGTATGTTTTTACAGTTGCAGCTCGTTAGACATTTTTGTACCTTCATCAGAATTTCTCAGACTTTCACCATTATTAGAACTTATAGTTTAGCGTTCTTCCGATACCGACTTTGTAGAAGGTTTCTTCGATCCAAAGAAATGTTCACTGATGGGTATGTTAATTCGTTCGTATAAAGCCTAATAGATAGATTAAACTAGAAGACGAATTAAAATAGAAGATGATATATGTGGACAGGACATAGCCAGACAGGAAGAAAGGAAGTGGGCAAGACCTGTTTTTAGATTAAGACAAAGATTGCACAAATGTAACGTTGACAGACCACCCAGAAGGTGGGTAGACGATATTGAGGAGAAAGAACAAAGAGAAAAAGAAAAGAGGGGGCATACCGTTCAGGAGTAGTCAATTAAATCCTAAAAAATTAGCAGAACATTAAAGATGTTTGAAGTATCACAAAATGGCACGAGATTATGGCATTGATTATGAGTCGCTTTAATACCAAAATAGGTCAGCAAGCATCGCTAAGCAATCCTAGGCAGTATAACTTTAATAGTAAAAATCCTAGAGGTAAGCGTCTAATTCAATTTTTTTAGAAAAAATAATTTGTAGTAACGAATGCCTACTCTAGTTACCTAAAAATTGCCCTTGAATAGACACCAAAATAAAATTGCGCGCAATCAAACGTCATCTCGACTAACCATCCTTTTCCTAACAGTGTGAAGACATACTTTGAAGTGGACATCAAATATATTACTACTCTGTTCTATAATAACAACAAAAAATACTATGAAACTAAATATTAATAAACTTTAAATGCACCTAGCACTTTCAAAAGAAGCGAAAAGTAAAACAAAAGCATCTGAGGAATTAAACGAGGAACTATGTAAAATAGAAATAACATTTTAAACCACCTGTTCTCAATTAAACTTTAATATGATCTTAGGACTAATAAATTTAGTGGAATAACGGGACAAACATAAAAACTTAGACCTTCATCGTACTATTCGTAATAAAATTAAGAATACGAAAGAAACGTGTCTTGAAGAAAAATGTCGAAATTTAAAAAACCAAAGCAGATGAGCTTACTGAAGGGCTCTAATGGAATTTTACTTGCTGATGTGGAACAACCCTACTGAGAATCATCATCATCACACAGCCATTGGAGTCCACTGTAGAACATAGGCCTTTATTGAATTCAAGGGGGATTTGGTAATTAAACGCCACGCTTGCCGGGCGGTTGACGATTGGATAGGGTATATGGAAGATAAGAGTATGTAGATTGTAGGTAGGATTAAGGTTGGGACACGACTTTCCCCCGGTGTTAGGAGATGGGGAAGAGTCGAAGCTCGCGAGGGCAGGGTCGCTTCCCTGAAGTAGATCTATCCTCTATCGGGATCACAGAGGAGTATCTACCCGCTACCCATGTTACCGAGAATAGGAACAATATAATTCAACACTCTTTGATAAAGTTGGTAATAGTGTGGGCCAAGAATATTTTCTAGACCATTAACTGAACAGAGACTTAACTAAAAAGCTTTTGATCTTGAAGACAAGCCTTGTTTATGACAGTCGAATAACAAAGATTTATTGGCAGTGTTGGTCATCGGTTCTTAATGGTTCATCCCATTAAAACTGTGTTCAACTATTTAGATCAACTTGACTTTGTTCACGAAAAGCCCCGGTAGGGTGCGCACCAAAACAGGCTAAGAAGAAAGTTAAAATCTGCCGTCAATTGCTCAACCAAGGAGTAGTTTGAGAAACTGGATGCCGTCGAGGTTCTGCCGCATCCAACCTACAGTCCAGATGCTGCTCCATTCTTCTGACCAATGGAGCACTTTTTGTATAGTCATCGACTTGAGTCTTGATGAAATTGAATAAGCATGTCAAGAATTCTTTGATTCAAAGGATCTTTGATCAGATCAGACAACTTGCAAAACGGCGGAAAAATCTCGTGAAGGATGATTTTGAAGACCAGGAGAATCTTTGTGGAAGGATGAACACAATTCAGTTGGTTGAGTTACTCGAGATGTGGTGGGTTTTCATAAACTGAGTAGCCGTTAGGTATCACAAAACGTAGTGTTCTAGCGCAGCTCTTGAATTATTAACGTGTTTTTAAAATCTTGTGCCCGCAGATGAGACTTGGGTTGCACTCATTACTTTGCCCCTAAGAATAAAAGAGAGAGTATGCATTTTTGATTGAAAAAATTATAGCAGTAGTCTTTTTGGATTGTCGTAGTATTCTGTTAGTATTGTTCGCCCATTAATTCGTACTGTTAAATATTGGGGGATGTCCGGCCTGCTATTCGTTGGAAATAAAACTAAACCTTTTTTCCTTATCAACAAGTTAAAAAAGCAAGAATTTCTACAGCCTTCGAATACTCTTCATATTCTTCTGCCTTGGAACCGAACGACTTCCTCTATAATAATATATATAACAATAACGAACTTTTATTTATTTATTTGCATATTTACAATCTACTTATTTAACAAGTAATTCGTAAATGGTATGTGGTTTTACATGGCATGTAGGGTGTCATAGTTATTTCCATTTTCCCCAATAATGTTACTCTAATATTTATTGATGACTTGTGATAAAGTCGTGTGGCCATTGGCGTTTTAACCTTCTGATGACATTTAGTTGGTTGGACAGCTGCTCTATTAGTTGTTTCCGTGACCTGTTTAAGTTGTTGTCGTATGTTCTTGCAAGCCTTTGAATCTCGTTTGCTACGTATGGGATTTATAGGTACTTATGGAGAGTTTCGTTTGTTATATATCATGGAGCATCTGTTATTGTTCTAAGAATTTACAACTGACATCTCTGAAGAATGTTGGTATAGGAAGCCTTTGCACAACCCTATAGTTGGATCCCATAGGTCCATATGGATTTTAATATGGGTTTATACAGAAATATTTTGTTCATTAGAGAAAGCTGGGATCGTCTGCCAATTAGCCAGTTCTTTCGTTTAGTTTTAATGTCAATCTGTTTTCGCTTATCCTTAATGTGTGTATTACAGTTAAACTTTTGATCTAGATGAAGGCCTAGATATTTCATTTCAATTTTCTGGGGTATTAGAGCTTACTCGTCTGTTGGTAAATGTGACTTGTGCTGTTTTGTCAGGATTAACTGTGATGCGCCATTTGTTGAACCAACCATGGAGGTTATCGAGGTGAGTTTGTAGGCGTTTCGCTGCTTTTTTAGGTATTTCGTTCACCGTATCATCTGCCAATATAGCCATTCTGGTATAATATGAAGTTGGAGTGTTGGAGGTGTAGAGTAGAGATAACAATGGCTCCAGTACACTATCCTGCGGCACACCGGAAGTAATTTGGGGGTAGTCAGACACTGTGTTAATCTTAACTTGAAAGAGCCTTTCAGATAGATAATATTTTGGCACAAAGTACAATTGGCTTGGAAAGTTTTAACTTTATTTTGAATAACAGGCCCTTTGCCACACTTTGTCAAAAGCTTGTCGTATGTCCGCAATGCATACGCGATTTGACTATAAATTCTCCACAATATTGTTAACAATTCGATGACCCTGATGTATTGTTGAGTAGTATTGTCGCAAACCGAATTGATGGGATGGAATTATGCTTTCCAAATCTACTGTTTCGTGAATTCGTTTGAGCAATAGCCTTTTAAAAATTTTAGACATTAAGGGCAGGAGACTAGTCTTTTGGTAAAGAGGTTTGAGAGGGTGTGATTTAGTTATCATAATGATCTGGGCGAACTTTCATTGGGCAGGGAAGTGGTCAAATCTTAGGATACTAGTAGAAATGGTAGCAAAGAGCACTGGAATTTTCCAAAGAAGATTTTGTAGAATCTCTCCTACTACTAAATCGTAACCTAGGGCCTTAGGGGTATTGGTAAGTTGGATTTTTTTGCGTATTTCGGCCGGCGAAAAGGGTTTCATTGGAAATGACAATTAGCATGAGGTATCAAGAAATGTTTTAGGGTTAGCGAATAAATCCCCTTCTTTTTCTGCTCTAGTCCAGTTATCGACATGTTTCTTAATTGGAAGTGCTATTGCGATTGGGTTTTTGATTTTTTTTGTTGTTTTCCATGTTGTGTGACCATCAGGCGAAAGTTTAGTAATGAACTGTTTTAATGTGTCATCCCGAGCTTTCAGTAATGCGTTGTGCAACTGATGAGAAGGTTTTTGTCTTATCTGTTTTTGGAACGACGAACCAAAGCTCAAAACAAGAAGTGGAGTTTAGTAGTTGCTTAGAAAATATTGCAATAAATGTCTATATTTAATGGTTTTTCCTCTTCCAAATGTCTAAACAGACAGTTTCTGAATGCAAAACTGACCCTATATTATGTATAGCTGAAAAAGCTGCATAATAATGCCACTCATGGTAGCTTAACTAGAAATTGACATGAAACGCAAAACAATTAAAAATGCATTTATTTTAATTGGGCGTAATCACAAAAGCGCACTATGCAGTTTAAATAATCCATAACAACATAGTGCGATTCGTAGTAAACGCTCCAATTAAATAACCACGAATCACTGGATTCTTTTTGCCAGGCCCGGAATATAGCGGGAAGCGGCGTCGACGTTTTCATTGCATTTTCGTGAAATCGAGTTACTTGCTCTGCACTCGCAGAAACAGGATTTGACGTGGGAGGCGGTGACGTCCGAGATGGAAATCTAATAAGAAAGCCGTTCGATCAATTTGTGCCGAGCGAAGGAGTTGCATAATTCGTCTCAGTTTACTGCTGAAAAATTCATGCGAATGCATTTCGGCCGATTTTGCGGCGCCGGTTGTTGCTGCCGCACGTATTGACATGCTAACGACTTTTATTCGATTGAAACGCGTATTGCGGAAGGAGATAAAGCTCCTACGGCGCCGGGATGATGATGAGATGATTTATTTACCCAAAGCGGCTGTTGTGAGCAAAAGCAGATCGAGTAAAGTTCTATTGAAATGTAAAAATGCAATTTGCTTTTGCTTCTTGTCTGGAAACACCACAAGATTGTGTACGTGGGGAGTTTGATAAGTGATTTGGTTCTCGTAAAGTTAGTAATAACTGTACGTGTGGTCACCCAAAAAAGTTCCTTTTTACAGAAGAATATTTTATGATTAAGAATCATTCTGAATGAGGTTTTGATGACCGAGCATTGGACAAGTTAGTTGCCGCTTTGCAGATTCTTGGGTATCCGCGTTATCTCATGATTTATATTCGCCGGATCTTGCACAAAGCGACTGTTTGACATAATAAATGATGCAATTTTTTTTAAATATAAATTTATTGCTTATTTACAATCTACAATTGTCAACATTGTAATAAGTAAATTTGATACAAGAATATATCATGAGTAGAGTAATCGTCCACTGACCATTCTTTAAAATACCTCAAATAGGTTAGGTTTGACTAATTTACATCGTGCATTTCTTGTCTCAGGTCTGTTGGCCATGTTCTTCTGAGCCTTCTCTCTATCGTTGGAGGATTTATTATGTCTACTACTAGGTAATTTTCGTGTCCTTCAGTTCTTTCAAAGTATATATCGTCGAAAGTCTCTCGATTTCCTCAGTGACAAATGGTATGTTCAAGTCATTATGTAGGGTAAAGTTCGATAGATATCATGGTGCATGGTGATAGAACGTAGACTGGATTATTTGAATTATATTTTGGTTTGAAGGTTTAGTGCATCCCCATAATTGGATCCCATAAGTCCATATGGGTTTAAGGATACATTTATATAATAATAATTTGTTATTTAGTGATAGTTCGGACCTCTTGCCATTAACCATGACATCGTTTTAAATTTTAAGTGGATTTGTTGACGTTTTGTTTTGGCATGTTTTTTCCAAGTAAGTTTTTGATCTAGATATAACCCTAAGCATTTAACTTTATTTGTTACAGGAATTTGAGTATTGTTTAGGAAAACTGGCGGGCATACCATTCGTCTCGTAGTAAATGTGACTTGCGCTGATTTTCTCCCATTTATCTTAATTTTCCATTTATCAATCCAGTTTTGTAGTAGATCCAAGTGATTTTGAAGGTTCCGTGTTGCAACTGCTTTGTCTCTGTTAACTGACAGCAAGGAGGTATCATCCGCGATTGTAGCTATGATGGTGTTGGGTGTTGTTGGTAAATCTGAAGTATAGATCAAGAAAAGCAGTGGCCCCAATATGCTGCCCTGAGGCATCCCCGATTGAACATGCTGATAGCTGGAATAACTGGAGTTGTATTTTATTTGAAAGTATATTTCTGATATGTAGGACTTTAACAGATGGTAATACGGGGTAGTGAAAACTTTTTTGATTTTATGTAAGAGGCAGATGTGCCAGACTTTGTCAAAAGCCTGGGCAACATCTAGAAAAACAGCAGCGCATAATGTTTTTTCCTCGAGGCTTTTGATTATATTGTTTACAATCCTATGTGTTTGCTGTACTTTTGAGTGACTTTCTCGGAAGCCAAATTAATAGTCTGGAATAATTGTTGATAGGTCTAAATCAGATTTAATTTTGATCGGCAGTTTTTCAAAAATCTTAGATAAACTAGAGAGTAGGCTAATTGGCCGATATGAGTTAGTTTCATTAGCAGGTTTTCTTGGTTTGGGTACCATTATGATTTCGGCAAATTTCCAGCTTATGGGATAATATGATAGTCTTAGCATACTATTGTATATGGTTGCTAGTAGTACTATCGCCTTTCTTGGTAGGTGTTCAATAATTTTACCCGTGATGATATCGTGCCCGGGTGCTTTATGTGCATTAATTTTTTTGATTTCTTCAAGTGTTTCTCGGGGTGAAAAAGCTTTAATTGGGAGTGATATTTGGCAAGGTATGTTGAGGAACTTTTCAATATCACTATCATCGTTGTTAATGTTGGCGAGGTAAGAAATTTTTCCCAAACGACAAGTTTTAATTAGCTGTCTGGAGTGGTAAAGAAGTACACCCAAAAAATGGACTGCATTAGCTTTCTAAAAACTCTTAAAGGAATAGTGAAAGTGCAGAAACAATGAAAGGAAATAATTTTAATAAAATTCGTACTAAATTCTTCCCAATAGAAGAGGAAACAATTACATTACCAATTATTTTTGCATACTTGCAGTAAATATAACGAAAATGGACTTTCTTCTTTAGTTATTTGCGAATTCAAACATCTTCAATGCTTCCGATTCTCTTGTGCTAAGTCAAAATAAGACTTCAGCATCCCAAAACGCACAAAATAAAAAAAAAATCGCTGATCGTTGTCGAGTAAACCGGAGTGAGGCGCGTGAAACGAGCGTTAAACTTTGACTAACATTACCATAACGTCAGGACTGTCAAGTGGAAGCCAAGCAGCGAAGCTGCGCAAAAAGTGTAAATCAACCAGAAAAAAGTGTCGCGCGCCATTTCAATCTGGCGTAGGGAATAGGCAGGACAAAAAACTGACAGCCAAAAAGCCCCTAATTGCAGACATCGCAATAACGTTTGCGGCGCAAAAAATGCGCGTATGAAAGCGGCAACAATCAACTTACTTACGGTTTGTTTTGCAATCTTTCTCTATTAAGTGCGGAAAAACTCGTCCCCGATGGCGCTTTCGGACTCTTGTCATCGAATTTTTTTTGTCCTTCCAGACTTGCAGTTTGATTGCTCGTTACACGCGCAGAATGGCGCAGAATTGCTATTAAGAAAGGATGAATGCAACAAGTTGCTGTTAAAATATGCGTAAGTGACAGTTGAAATAATAAATCAATTCAATTGTGCACAAATTTTAAATGACGAAAAAAGCATAGCATCCACGATGTATAAATTGGAAAACTGAAAGAAGTAACAAAAAAGTATTTTATCAAATACTCGTGAATAATGTAGTCAGAAATTTATAATAAAGCGGATAATCCTTTATAATTAAGAGAAGATTAAGCTTTGCAAAAAAAAAATTTACATATACTATTATGGTGTGAGAGATGTTAGAGTTTCGACATGTAGCCCTAAGATCCTCGCTCGTCTTGCCACAGGAAAGGGTGGGCTAATGACACATTTCCAAGAGGTTTGCAGCTACCGTTTAGACAACACCTGGGTCCGCCGTATGACTCCGATGCCCTCGGCGCGCTCAGGGGTCAGCGACCGCCACAATGGTATAGTATAAACCTTCAAGTGAGTTGGAATCTAGTCGAGACTCTTGCATATAAAGACATTTTGCTTTTGTAGTTTTGTTTGACATTGAGGGTACTTCAGCAGTTAAGGAAAAAAAGTTGTTCTGTCGATTTGTTTCGTTTGGTCAAAAGTTTTTTTTCCATAGACATCCATCAAAGTACTTTTTCGTGAACAGATTAAATTCTCCCCCAAGCAGATTGCTTGTGGATCCGGACTAAACCCACCTTTAGAGTGAAATTCTCAGATGTAGTTTGCTTTGTTAACTTAATTTTGGTAATTAGGGGCTTAATGGTAATAAGGTAAAACTGTTAGTGTTTGAATTAAAGTATCTGAAATCGGTTCTTGATTTATTAGAAGACCTAATGCTACTTCTATATGTAAATGTGAGATGTGAGGATAAAAGCATATTCGTGCCACTACAAGGGTTTAGAGAGTTGCTTAGAGTCTGCAATCTACTCAGGAGTAATTTTACCATTCTTTGCAAATGGGTAGATTTTTTTGTTGAATAATGAACAACTGACAAAAGATATATAATAAGTGTAATACCTAATGCTTCTACAAATAATTAAGGGATATACGATATACGATAATTTGTTATAAGGCAGTTTTTTAATTTAGCTATGGTAAAATGGTAAAAAGGTGATTGTAATACCAACAAATCGCGCATGAACACTTTAATAGCAACATCATAGTCAAATGTTGGTCTCTTAAGTGATTTTGTTTGTGGTCTGAATAAATAAAAATGCAGGACAATAACTTAAAGTGTAGGAAATATATTTTAGTGTAGTCCAGAGCAAACCCTCAATTTTTTTCGAGTTTGGACAATTACATGAGGCTAGGGGTTGTCATGATACACAATGTTTAGGATTAGAAATTTGTCTTTTCTAACGATACATACGTTCAAAAGTTGACAGCAACAGTTAATCGGCGGCCACCGTCAAGAAAGTGACGAACAATGCAAACATTCTTCTCAGATGCTGGTTTTCGGGCGACGTTGATTTTGATTTTCAACTGTTTCTCCCCCTCTCTCTCTCTCTCTCTATATATATATATATATATATATATATATACCATGGGTACACTTGAGTTTTCTCAAGGGCGTTACCCTTAAATTGTGCCTTAAATATTTTCAAATTTCAAACTTTTAGGAAACTTTACGTCCTCTATCGTGAAAAACATGTTAATCATTTGCAATGCACGGAAGGTACTTCTTGTTCTGACATGGTAATATTAATTTTCAGGCATTCTGACCTACAGTGTTTGAAAGCCGTACGCCTCCATCTTTTATCCATGTGGAGTAAGTATATCAGCTAAGTGAAAATGAGGTCTATATTAGTGGTACTGAAATGGATTAAATTATATGTAACGGAAGTGTAAAGGGCAAAACATAGAAACAAAACACTTGTGCAAGTTTGACTCCTGACACTGATGTGATCGGTTCCTGCAAGATCCTCAAAGACGTCATGTGTGAAGCTTGGAGTCTTTCATTGGCACTAACGTAAGGTCTATTCAAAGTTATTTAGGTTGTTCAAGCCATGAAAAAATCGTTAGAAAGAAGGAATGGGTTTCTGTACAAAATTTCCGCTACTATTGATTGAAGGTCATTATCTCGGTTCAATGGGTAATTGATAGTTACCTTGTAAAATCTTTAGATTATGCTATTTGTCGTTGAATAATAGATTTTGACCCTAAATTAAGTCATTCGTGTTAGATAATCCAGCTATCTAAAACTATCTTCTCTGGTGATGGTAGATTGTTTAAAGGTAAGATGGTATATTCTTTGATCAGCGAGAAAAGAGATTGGAGCAATTTAGAGAACATCTGCAACCTTTAGAGTTCAGCATGATCCCGACTTCGACGTGAACGATTTTCAACCTTCTCAATAGTTGCGCAAAGATTGCTAGTCTGGTTAATATGCGCCTAGTCACTTTTGTTTGTTGGTATTGCAGACTGTTAAAAGCCAAACGTTGGTTAAACATAAACTTGCGTTAAAAGTTTGAGCTTCCGAATAAACGAGTTGATGAACGCTCTCGAATGCAATGAATCTGTAGACTAAACTGCGGATGCAGATAGTGTCCTGGGCTAACGACACGTCTTTCTCGGGATCAGTTTTAGCTATAGTGATAATTTTTTTGTTTTTAATCTTTCTCGTTGTTTATCGCCTTTCTTTTCAGCCACCACATTTTCGGCTCAATTTCCTCGATTCGAGAGAAGGTGTAGGTCAAAATGTTGTCCTCTCGGGAGGTGTGACAAATGTCTGTATAAATTAGCTAATGGAGACCCGATATTTAAACTAGACTGTGAACTGGTTTTTCTTTTATATTACAGATGTGTGTTCGGCAAAAATGCTCGTACTCTACCAATTACCAAGAAGCTTGCTAACTCTCTTTAATAAATCAACGTTAGTTTTTGAAGTCGCATTAGAAGATGCAATAGTGGCTTTGCAAAATAATCTTATAGTGTATTCTGCCAGTTTAGCAAATTTTTTCAAACTCCCAGTAAATTAGGAGAATGGATGATGGCCAATAGGCCACCATGCTGGGTGGTATTTGATATTGATACGCCTGCGGCGAGTCTTCTGATCTTCTGTTAGCTTGGTCTTGAGCGAACTAAAGTTAGGGGATTGAAGAGCGAAATTTTTATACCACCTTGGTTGACTAGACTCAAGTTGAATCTTATTAATTATTATTATGATTTGATCGTTGGTACACAAATGTTCTTCTTCTTCTTTTTTTGCCTGTATTCATTTATCCTGGATGTCACCACTCAATATCTTTCTTAAATATTCCAATATTCCTACGTTCCACTGGTGATTTGTTTACTGTTATTGTAACAATTTTTTCATCGATCATACAATCTATATGCAGTACTCATTTACTGATGTTACCTATTCTACATTTTCATTTAAGGTCTTCTCTTTCCTCCTTGTCGATTCATTTTTTACTAGCTATCTTGTGTATTGTTGAATTATAATAATGGGCTTTTGCTGCATACATCAAAATGAGTCTAATAGCAGTGTCATTTTGTATGATTCGACTGGAATTGACTGAGCAGACTACCTTCTCTTTTACCGTAGCACAAACATTTCTAGGGCTTAAAATCGTTCCACTTTCAACTGATAAAGCGATTAATCGCATTGGGTCACCATAGTAGAGTAGAAAGTAGCCTACTCAGTCAGTTCTAGTTCAATCAACAACATTGTAACATTTTGTTTTTTCCACTTGTCTCCCTATTTAACTAATGCAAGGTATTTTAATCTAACAAGTAGCTAAATGATCAAAAGTTTTTATAGATGGGAAGAATAACTTTACGGTAGTAAAGATATTAGTATTTTAATTTGTGATTTTTATTTTGCTACCTTAGAGAAGGCGATAATAGACAGAAGACAATGAATTAAGTTGAAATCCAAAATTTTCTGCATCTACCAAGTGTTTCTGTCACTGTTTCTGCTTGTATTTTTCTCACTTAGGTTGCTTCCTGCTTTTATTTTGTGTCTTCACCGCTGGCAGTTTAAGGAAGCAATTGCCCTTTAACGAATGCTCCAATTATTATCCCCATTTAAGAGGTAAGGGTAGTTGTTTTGCTTGTGTGAGATAGATCCACTTTACAGATTTAGAAACAGCGAATTTTCTTGTATTTTTATTTTTAAAGATTTATTTTTCTTACGAATATTTTTGATATTTTTGTGTAGCATGTGTTCCATCCACGTATAAAATTGTTGGAGTAGTTTGTAATCTACAGTTTATCAAGTGCAGCAACGCTCTGTTTCTGCTTCTATTTTTTCATTCGGGTTACTTCCTATTTTTATTTGTGCTGACTCCGTTGATTTTCATCGCTAGCCGTCTGAGGAAGCAATCGGTTTTCAACTAGCGCACCAATTATTACCCTTCATTTAAGAGATAAGAGTTGTTGTTTTGCTTGCACGAGATGGATCCGCTTTACAGATTTAGAAACAATAAAATTGTTCTTCCGAACAGATGAGTTCCTGATAATTTCGATTTATAAATACCATATAAACGGCTCTATTCTAGAATTATTGGCTGAAGAACAAACATCTATTGGTTAAGTTAATTTTATGATTTCTACAAGCTTTTGCCAATAATACACTCATTTGTGCTTCTAAATCCAAAGATATTTTGACAGTTTTTCTAATAATAATGAGTTGCCATTTTTTATTAGGTTCTGAAGACCTTTTGATTATAAAACCCCATGCACAGTTAAGTTGAAGCTACTTAGTTTGAAAAAAGCTAATATAAACACGACATTGATAGTATTGCCATGTGGGCCAAGAAAAATTGTTAGTTATGATTTATAATAAAGTATTACTGATGAAGATGATAAAGACTTAACAACCTTTGTCCGAAAAGTTCTGTAACTGGAGTCATAAAAAATAAATTATTTAACTACCAACTAACAGTCTTAAGTCTTGCTAATGTAGTCTACTTGGCTATCTATGTACAGCTACCAACATTTCTGGAAGCAATCAGAGAAAGCTTTATCCGAGGTGCGGCACGTCTGTCAAAGCAGTATTTTCATGATGCTTTCCTTTTAGTTATATTTCATATGGAGAATCAAGAAACTATACAGCGGATAGGATTTTTGACCAAATATTTTTGGACTGGAATCTTGTATTGTTGCATAAAAAGCATCTCCTAGATTCCCACAAATCAGTTCACCCCCGCCAAATTGCTTAACGTAAGAGTTTCATGTCGTTATAAAAGTTTTGGTTTACCCTTCAGCCAGATATTCATGATGGATCAAACTTTTAGCATCAAAAATGCAATTAACATTGTCTTTGTTTTCGAAGCTTGTCTCTTCACTTTTTTGGAGGCTGGTAATTCATAACCTTATTATTTGGCCTTTTGGCGCTTCGTTTGAGGGTTATACTGGTAGCTTCAACTTCCAACAGTAACAGTTGTTCGTCATTGTGTAAGAGACTATCTTTGTATTAATCTTTTGTTTTCTTAAATCGGTACATCAAATTTGGTGGCCCATTCCTATTAAATTTCAGCTCTTTTGATATTGTACGCGCAGTAACACGGCGATTTTCTTGCAGTGGTATGGGATGTTGATTAGTGGTCGACTCTGGGATTGTCTTGCATTGGATCTTTGCCCTAGCGAAACCTCTTGGCTATTCAAAGACAGGGCTTTTCGATAATGATTTGTCAGAATATGCTTCCTCTATCATATTCCATATCTCACTAGCTTATCGCAGAACTTAATGTTAATTCTCTGCTAAAAAGCCGAACAGTGGGTTCCTAAGCATAGCCCTACCACCTAGTGAGTTGAATTAATGTTGTTTTGATTTTTTCAAAATTTATTTTTGTGGCTATTAAATCAAAACACTGTTTATGTTTTTTTTGTTATTTATAGCTCGCCGACAATTCCTTAGCTTACAAACAGAAGTTCCATTAAAGCGAATCTGTATCTTACTGCTAAAGCTAACATCCCGGCTAAATGTAGCGAAAAAGCTCTGCCGCTAACATTTGAAAAATACACTCGCGAGTGTCAAGTGTTATGGGTGGCGCAGAGGAAGCACTCGCGAATTCGTTTGGAGCGAAGCGTTTTTTCAGTCGCGCCTTTGTGAGCAGCGGCTCAAAGGAGCGCCGTATGCGCGCGAGGCGCAACTTGCCTCTAAATATTTATTTAAAAATCGCGGATTTGCATGAAGCGGCCGGGCTTTCATATTAATCGAATCCGGGCGCCCCAGAAGTACCAGTCGTCCCTATATAAATAATTTGGGCTGCCGCCCACAGAAATAAAGAAAATGCGCGCCGCCCGCACGAATTTCTCGTCTCTTAATTGTGAGCGACGGCCGAGCCGGCAACGAATGGCGCGGCCCAGAAACCGCAAAAGAAAAGATAGAACTGAAACTCAATTTTCAGGCAATGACAGAAAAGAGGAAATGTTCGGGAAGCGTTTAGGGCGCTCGTTATGTGCGCGGCGGAGCGCTTCGAGGGCTCAGAATGGGGCGGGAAATTCGCCGTGATTTGTCCGAGGTGGTTTTTTTTAATAATAACGCTTTTCAGCTATCTCATGAAAGTGAAATTAATCAAATACTTTAAATGCTGCGCTTTCACTTGTAATTTTAGTCGTATCCGCGGGCTGTTATTTTTCATTAAGTTTCACTTGCACGGCTGCTCCGCTGTGTTGCAAAGGGTTCGCTTTGATCGGCTGCAATAGTGGCAACTCTCCTTAGAGTAAAAAGCTCTAAGCAAACGGCAGCCCGACAAAGGGAATTGCTCCAAGCAAATGCGTTTCCACGTCGCAGCGCGCACCAGGAAACCTCAAACACCAGACGCGGTTTTATTATTTGACTACGGGAACGCACAACAAAGCAAAAATATTTTCTACACGAATTACGAATGCAGGGCGGTTGTAAGGGGTGCGAAAGTGGTTTGTGTCGAGACCACACGGAGCGCGACGAATGCTTGACGGTTTTCAGAATTTTTCTTATCTTTCATTATTCGCCATGCTTGTAATCGCATTATTTTGATTTGCAAATTCACATCAATGTCAGACTCATAATTGAAAAAAGATGGAACTAAAACAAAATGATCGAACATTATAAATAATAAAAAAGCCGACAGTTGTCTTGTCTATCATATCTTACTTTGTGCGGTGAGAAGATAAATCCATAAGCTTTGAGTCAATGACATTTTTGATGTCTCTACTGAAAAGGAAAATTTCTAGTGACAGTAAATATAGATGACACATCCAAAATGTATCTGTGCTGCGTATAAAGACAAATTTATTAATATTATGTTACTATTTTCGTTAAATCTGATCGGAAAATGTGAAATCATAACAAATACTAAACCACAAACACCTAAAAATAAGGAAAACTAAACATAAAAAATAATTTAAAAACTTTATGCCCATCACACTACTGTAAAACGATGGCTGCCGAGTGCAAACGATACAAGCCAAAGCGTGCCGACTCTATATGCAAGCCTTTCAAATTTTTGAATATAAAGACAAGGTGATTTATTACTCAGAAAAGTAGACACAAAGGATTATTAAAGATTTTTGGTAAAATAAAAAAAAACGAGAAAATAAAATCAAGCTAAGGAGCCATCGTTAAAAAAAAATCGTACTAAGCCCAGAACTGGGGTAGCAATATGATGGACTAAATGTAAATCCCCGAGAAGAATACAGTGGTAATTTGCAAGACACAAATTTTGCTCGTTTCCAAAAAAAAAAAAAATTATGGGGGAAAATATCTATTTTATTGGCAATAGAAGGAGCAGAGAGAAGGTGTCTATTCAAATTAAAAAGATACAGAGGTCCTCAACGGAATTACAATTGGACGAGGAAGAAGAATTAGATGTTTGGTTGTTTGGGTGGATACGGCTTTAAGTTGGTATGGAACTCGGTATGGTTCACATTTAGATAGATGAGACAATATGTTCCATGTCTAAATTGAAAAGACAGATGCCATAGCCTAGTTGTAAATCGTGAAATCGCAGTCAAAGGGTCACAAAGTAGTGTGGATCATCAGATGCAATTGTATAGTTTCGCAACAACGGCTGATACCTGAGGAGCGGGTAGATGGCAAAATCCGACTTACATTTCTTTCCCTAACCCAAAACTAGAAACAGTACCCCCTCTAAAAGAATGGAAGATCAAGAAGCTTAACAGTCCCGTGCATTAATTGGCCATACCGAAACGACGATTTCTTTTCCATTTAAGCCATGTCCTCGAGTATAGTTGTTTACTACATCTTATTTGTTGGTGATAAGCTGTTCAGGATTGAAAAGTTTACTACAGTGAGTTCAAAGCCAACCAAAACCATCTTAGCGACATCCTTGCCGGCTTCAGTTTCGCCGAAGAAGGTATTGAAGACGTCATCACCTCTTTGAACGGTCTTCCCCGATGGAATTTGAGCATCAGGTTAGATACTACGCTGAAGGCGGTGCAATTATCAGCAGGCATTCCTGATATGGGCACCAGCTTGAACAACGTAGAAAGAAACACATTCACGAATTTTGTTAGTGAATTTGTACGAATAGAGAAGAAGATGAAGTACTTGGAGCTAGTAATGTAGCTTTCTAAACAAATTTACTGTTGTACCAACGAAAACCGTTGAGGTGGTGATTTCAATGTGATCAATCGCGATATTAGTGGTTAGTGGTTAGTGGTAAGACATTAGCTTGTCCATGCGCTACAAATAACAGTATGATGTATTCAATCGACAACTGTGTCTACTCTATCCAATTCTACAAATTCTGACACTGCATTCCCAAGACAAATACCCACACAGAGAGAAATTCTCAATTCCAGCAATTTGCCCACCCGCTGCTCTGCTGGTTTGCCATTTACCATCTTTTCTTCTTCAACGTTTAACAGACAGTTTTTTCAACTATTTTCAATTCTATAAAACCTGACAGTAGATTCTTAACTCACACTCCCACAGGGAGAAGTTTCAGAGTCTAATCATTTGTCTGTCTGTATCTCTAGTGGTCATACGCAATAAACGACGAGATTACAAGTATCATGTTTATTTTTAGAACTTGTCATTCCACGCAATCCGTTAAATATGCAATATTAAATACGAAAACGAGAAAGTATAAGTAGGGACTATCAGCAACTTTTTCGTTACCTGTTGAAATAAAAAATATGGACAATTAAAAGTAAATAAATAAAATTACATAATAAAAAACACAACAAATTTGTCGAAAATCAAAATCAAACAATCAAACAACTGGAAATCTACAGTCAAAAAACAGGTAAAAATAGAGAAAAAAAGGGTATTTGAAACTGCAATATTATGATAATAAATGTACTTTTAATAAATAAACCAAATAAATAGATTGACAAAAATAAGATAATAATTCTAAAAGTAAACTGAACACAAAAGTGAGAGTGTAACTCACTAAATATAAAAATACTGGAAACCAGTTAGTAAAAAAGTGTGGAAGAAAATACAAATAGAAGATGGATAATGCACATACTAGGAAACGACATATGTGGATTAAGGATGTCAGAAAATTTAATGGCACAAAAAATGCCATCATTGTATAAAAAATATCAGATATTTACTTAACACAGTACCTGTATGATTAAGATGATGGGAATAGCAAGATCTGTGGCTACAAGAAAGATTACTTTTGATGATAGCATTATAGAGTACAAAACTAATAATCCTAGATGCAATGTTTAGTGGAATACTTCATCCTGACAACCAAAATAGTTGCCTTAGCTAAAAAGTCCGCACGTTAACATCATTGCTAATCAGTTGATTATTCCTAATGCTAAATAATTATTCAATCAATAGCCTCAAAAGAATGACCAAGAAGTTTTCTAAATATAAATCCATTGTTAAGATTAAAATCAGCAGAAGAAACCATTCGAGAGTGCTTGAGATTCATTGAACAATCAGACCAAGATGAGCTGTGATATATTACAGCAAGTCTGCGCTACTTGCTCTCAGCAGGAACACGTCGGGACCCGGAACAGCATGCAAACCAGCTGGCCAAAGAGGCAGCTGCAAGAGCAAAATTGTAAATTGTCAAGACGGTTTTAATGGGCCTCGCAAAAAACCAACTATGAGCTAGAATAAGAGCAAAATGGGAGTGCGACATGTGCGGAAGTTCATTCTCATGGTCGACACGCCGTGTCCGATCCTAGTTTGTAAACATCCGGAAGCTAACGGAGGACCAAAATAAATGCGAGTGATGCCATGCACTACTAACCTGCAACGCAAAAAAGGAGACCAAGACGAGAGTAGAGAGGGTCCTCGTCACGAGCGGATGGAGATGGGATTTCGAGAGTGTGCGAGTGGTGGGTAGTTCTTGTAGTATTTGAGGAACGGTGTACGAGATTACGGGTAGATAACAATTTGTGAGAGACACGCGGGAGTTAGGCAAATTAGTGATCCAAGATAACTGGACTAAACAGATACGTTAAGATAGATTAGTCTGTTCTATCAGGAAGACTCAGAGCCATCGATGGTTTTCAGTTGCTTGCCCCGACTCGAGTTTTCGCGGCTTTTCCGAATCCTACACTAAGGCAGATGAAAGAGATTTTTATAGATCATACTAAATAAAAATTTGCACTTAAAACGGTATAGTTAACTTAGAAACGCCAAATATATTGTAATGTAATATTAGTATATATATATAACATAGTATCGAAGATGAGCGTTTTGTAACTCAATACTCAGTGATGAGAAAATTTATTTTGGTATGTTAATAAGCAAAGATAACATATGAGAGGTAATACGTTTACGTTGTGTGTAAGTTGTGTTGTAAGTAACAATAAATGAGAAGAAAATAATACATGAGAAGTAAATATTAATATTCGAAAAGGGTAAGAGATGAAACAAGCAACAAAGTATACATAAAATTTAAAACACAAAATTTAAAACACAAAATTTGGAAAGCTGATTGAGAAAAATGGAATCATAAAAATATCCAAAGACATAAGTTGCTGGGGTAGCCCCACTCTGTAAGGTTAATAATATATTATCATATGCGATACACAACAAACTGTATAAAGAGGTAATGCAGGGTAGCCAAATAACTTTCTCCAAATTTTAAAGAAATGTTTTAAAGCGAAGGGTGGTCCGAAAGTGAGGGAAGTAAATAATTTTTAATATATTTAAAAGTTTTGTCTAGAGGAGTTTTTAGTAGTCAACATGCTGTGGACGAGTAAACAGAGAGATTTTGTTGTTGAAGCTTACAAATGATTTTGTTAATAAGCAAAACTTTTGTTATTGTAGTGATGACAATCCATGGAATATTCATGAGACACATCTTTTTACAAATTCCTTCAGTTTATTACGCCATGAGTAAAATTGAAATCACTTGCCCTTTTATTAAGCAGGCACGGCTATGTATTACTAGATAGATTTCGCACTGAATTTTGATGCACTCCACCTGGAAAACGTTTGGTTTCAACAGGATGGAGTCAAAATCCGCACAGTAAGAGCTCCGCTTCAGGTGCCATGTAAGATGTTTTCTAGCCGCTTAATTTCCCAATGCTCGTCAGATCTTTCTCTGCAATTTCTTTTTACGGGAACTGAAGGCGGAGGCTTACAAATAGGACCTTCTATATACTACGATACGTCAAGGCGTCAGACGTATTCCTCAATATGAGTTTGAAAGAATACTGAAAAACTTAGGAACAGCGTATCGAAAATGAGGGACATCAGTTGGCCGATGTCCTCAGGGAAATACGTCTAAATAAAACTTTCAGTTCTGCAGTTTTAGTCTCTAAAAATAAATTTTATATACTTTCTTGCTTCCTTTTTCGGAGGAGCCTTAACACTAGAGAACGCGTTCCCAGGTGACGGATAGGGGAAAGCTCGCCAATCGCTGCGCAAGTAGCATTGGAGGGGAGGAGCGAAATAAAATAGCTCCAGTGGACTAAAAAGACCGGAGAAGGTTACTCCGTTATAAAACCCCTGCTGTGAGCTCACCATAATATGAATATAGAGGGTGCAGACAGAGTTGCGCGTTTATGTTGGAGCGTGCAGAAGGGATGACGGTGGAAGAACTCATGTTGAGTCAACGTGGGCACCCACATCCCCCAAGAGGATGATAACCAGCCGTAAAAATTATATAGCTAACAATTATTTTCCTCAAAACATGAATAAGCAAAGTAAAAGAATTGGCGTAAATGCTAGGGCGTCCCCCGAAGCTACGAGCACCTGGACAAGAACACATGTTTGCAGGATAGGCTAAAACTATCTACTTGGAACTTGGGATTCTTGACAGGCAGAGGTCAGGAATTTAGTGACATTTTAAAACTATGTGACATCCAAATATACTGTATCTAAGAGATAAAATGGCGAGGGTCTTGATCCAAAAACTTGGGCAACGGATATCAGCTAATATACTACGGAACGACCGCTAAGCGCAATGGGGTGGGCATAATCTTAGACAGAAACTACAAAACCAGAGTTATAAACATTACTAGAACCAGTGATCGCCTCATGGGTGTTAAGCTCACAATGGACAAGAAAAATATCCTAAATGTAATAACTGCTTATACTCCTCAAACTGGATGCTCAAGTGAGGAAAAGGGGGAGTTTTGGAACAATTTGAATAATCTTTTTCTCACAGTACCGCCTGGCGAGACTAAAATAAATGCAGGAGGCCTTAACGGACATGTAGGTAGAACAAATACATTACAAACAAATGCCCACAGTGGATATGAATATGGTAAAATAAACAGACAAGGAAAAGAAATTTGCAAACCGTCATACCTTGTCTGTCATAAATACAAATTTCAAAAAGAAACATGATCATCTTGCTACCTATAGTTATGCAGGCAATAAATCTCAAATAGATTTTGTGCTCTCAGATCAAACAAATACAAATTTAAGGACTGCAAAGTCATACCCGGAGAAGCTCTCACTTCACAGCAAAGATTTCTCGTTGCTGTTTACAAATTGCCCAAACCTATCAAAATTGCTGTAAAAAGGGCAACGGCTATTAAATGGAATAAATTGGGCGACCTAAAAGGGGAGATTTTGATAAACACCTTAAGAAGCGACATAGAAAATAACCTAGATAAAACATCTGATAACGCAGATGATATGTGGTCTAAGTTTGAGAAGTACGCCAAAGAGGCAGCAAAGAACATTTTGGGTGTAACTAAAGGTAGACATTCAAACGACAAAGACCCTTCATGGTGGAGTGATGAACTTAAGGACATCATCGGCATTAAGAAAACTATTTTCAAAATATAGCAGCAAACTTAAAACGAAGAAGACTACGTTAAATACAAAGAGGTCAAAAACGCGGCAAAAAAGGCAGTAGACAAAGAGCAAGCCAAACCTAATGAATGTTTTTATGATAAACTTGAGAAAGCCACAATGGATGCTGACATTTTCAAGATTGCAAAACAAAGAAATTGGTCCACGATTGACATAAAAGTCAATAAATATATCAAGGATAAAAATAACATCTTATTAACATCTGATCAACAAATATGTACGCGATGGTGTGAGTACTATAAAGAGCTTGTAAACGAAGAATTCTCACATAGGCATTTATATCATTAGCACCCGTCGCTGGTCCTATTCCCAGAGTAAGTCACGAAGAACTAAAAATCGCCCTATCAAAGATGAAGAACCATAAAGCAATGGGTCCTGATGAGATCCAAATCGAGTTATGGAAAGTTTTAGGCCCTGTGGCAGTTGAATAGCTTATGCGACTCTTTAACACCGTTCTTGAAACAAAAAGAATTGGAAAGAAAGCATTTTAGTCCCGTTTAACAAAAACAAGGGAGATATTGCTCAATGCGGAAACTGCAGAGGCATAAAATTGACTTTTCATACACTCCCCGGGAACTAGTGTGGCAAGCATTGCGTGCTAAATTTATTTCAGAACATTATGACAGTCTAATACAAGATATGTAGAGAGAGACACATGTACTAGAGTCAAGAGCCTGGCAGGTATAAGTGATACATTTGAAGTGAAGGTGGAAGTTCACCAGCGCTCGGTCCTGGGCCTACTTTTCTTTAAGGTGTCGATAGACTATTTTACCAGAGACTTTCAGGGTCTACTCCCATGGTGCATATTATATGCTGATGACATAGTACTATCTGCCAGAAGTGCCGAAGATCTGCAAAGTACACTGAATACCTGGGTGGCTGCTCTTGAAAAATTTGGCTTACGGGTAAGCAGAAATAAAACCAAATATCGCTACATTAACGTACAAAAATAATAAAAAAGCGTGCAGGTCTCGGCCAGGAAAAGAAGTAGATGGAATTTATGAGGGTTGGGATTTTAGAAACAATTAGTTATTTACTAAAAAAAATTTTTGATCGTGAACATGCTCTATTTGACGTCCCTTATTTATAACTATTTTTCTGCATCGGTGCTTTCATCTTCGAAAAACTTTTAGGGTCATACCACGAGAATCAGGCCTTTACAGTGTATTCCTAGATCTTGTTAAACATCGCTTTCTCTTCTCCAGGATAAAGTTATAAAATTATTTCTTTCACTAAAGGCTTCAACATTTCTACGACATAGTGCTATACATTAATTTTAATTTTTAAATAATTCGGATGAGTCCTAAGAGTTCTCTTGCCAAATAAAATCAACCACCATGAGATGGAAACCAAATCTCCTGTTTGCTTTGTAAATTTCTGTTTGGGCATAGTTTCACTGTCTTCGACATAACAAATCTGTTTCTCATTGCAATAGTGCTATTTGAACCAAACTTTATCAAGTGACTTTTTGTCACTCGTGTATCTTTTTTGCATTTGTTGTTTCCTCGAATGTTTGTAGATGACTTTTCTGGTGTATTTTTATTTGAGTTTCCAAGTTGCCTTTCTAGGTTTCCATTTTAAGGTTGAAAGAGGCTGGAATTGATGCAGTAGATCTTCACAGTGTTTTAATTGAACTTGAATGACTCTTTGGAAATAAAACTTTGCCTAAAAAGAATTTTCACGATTCGCTCTGTCTCCAGCAATAACAAGTTTGAAATTTTGTGCGTGATAATTTAACAAAATTGACAGAAGGTCGAAAGTATGAATAATTAATTATTGGCATTGGTCTTTAGCCGCCAATCTATTTGATATTGCTATATCTTAAAGGTATTTATTTCTTAACCCTTTGCCATTTGGATATATAAGTATAAAATGGAAATGAAACCGACTTTAATAATAAAGAAACAGAAAGAAGTATCAGATTTTTGCCTCTGGTAGCAGATGAACGTTAGCAGATTTCTTTGTAACTACAAATTTATTTAATTTTTTTTAATTCTCTTTTCTCCATTAATGAACAAGTCGTTCTCCCATTTCGTTTTTGCTCTGTCATGTACATTAAAGCCATTTTTATTTTACATCTTCAATCCAATTCTAGTAAATATTTATATATCGCATAATTACTCTCATTGTTTTCAGTAGGTATTTATTTGTGTTTTATACTAAAAGTATAGAGCTATATGCATGGTGGTCTAAATATGACCGAGACTAATTTGTGTGTCAACAAGGGAGAGTGGAGCCACAACCTCCACCCTCCCTCTTGCTCGGGTCAGAACCTGTTCAGGAGTTGCTAGAATGAAGAATCAACAGAAGGTACCGGGGAGCGTGGAATAACGCATTGAGATCAAATTCCTCGTTGGAGAAAACGTGCCGTCCGTTAAAATTCACCACAGACTCCAACAACAATATGGTGAAGAGTGTCTCTCACAGATCCATGTCTTTGAGTGCTGTAAGTGCTTCAGATAGGGCAGAGAACGCGCGGAGAATGAACTGCATGATCGTCGACCGCCAATATCCGTCACCGAGCCAAACATTGATCGTGCAGACGCTCTTATTCGTGAAAACAGGCGCAGCTCTAGCAAGAAAATTGGAGCAACGCTGTCCATCAGTGTTGGTCGTGTAGAAGATATTGGAAAAAAACACCTGCACTATCGCAAGGTGAATGCACAGTAGGTACCATACACTTTGACGGATGTGAACAAAATGGGGCGCATATAAGTTGCTAGTCGTCTCCTAGAATACAGGGTGAGGAAAAAAGATGTTAACATTAAATGGGTGTGTAATCACTTTAAATTAAAAGGCAGGTTTTCATCTTTGTCCAGGGAGCGATAGTAGCCAGCCTAACCAAGTCCACGCGCAGACTTTCTCTAGAAACTAACATTTCGCAAAGGTCTCTGGTTAGAATTTTGCATCGTGATTTAGGAATAAAGCTATTTAAAACATTCACCAAAGCCCTGTGTTAGAATGTCTTATCGTATTGGCCTAAATATTGTCGACGGTTTGGACTCTCTTATTTTTGAAAGATACGATTCAGGATGTTCGTCTTGCTTGGAGATAATAGTTCTAGAACAAATTTTTTACGTCTCATGTCAGGACCTTCCTCCAAAATTTTACATTTTAGATTTTAGAGCCCTTAGCTCATCTTTTAGGTCTAAAACTGTTAGGTGTGACTGTTGTTGATTATAGCCCGTATACGTCCGAAATATTGAAGTATTCTGCTCGTTGATAATCTGGTAGAACATAATAAGTTTTCATATTTTCGACTGCCTCCGAGTTGTTTGTACACGGTCACAAAAGTCTTATCAATCATTAGAATAGTTTCTGCAGATGAATGTTCCAATTTTGCGACGCTCATTAGTACACATAACCTGGTCATTGCTGTCTAGTGTAATCGGCTGCCAGGTTACAGTCCACCGTACAAACTCTTTATTATATTAACATTGGCTCAGTACTGGCAGGACGAGACCACGAATTTTTACTAGGTGTCCCTACTGAAAAATTCGACCACAGGCCGTTTTTGTTCTGAAAAATTCAACTCTTTAAAACAACCCACTGAGCGCCTAAGGGTCCCGCCCAAGTCGACTCCTCGGGGCGGCAAACAATTAATTTCGCTTATTTTTCAGGTTCGCTCGTTAAAGCAGCTCCAGAGCACTTATTGCATACATTAGCAACCAAATAATTGCGAAGCCCGCGAACTGCGACTCTAAGCTCGAGTTTCGCCTTTTGTTTTGTAATGAATATTGGTTTAATTATTATCAATCATCCGAATTTCGCAACTCAACACTATTAGGCGGATTTGAAACGCCCCCGCCCGAAATTATCTGGAATGCTTTTGTAGCGGCAAATCGAATTAAAACTTCAAAACAGTTTATTTTGCTTCACAAAGCAAACGAGCAGAGCGAATTTAATTGGAATTGCAAATATTCGAGGCAATACCTTGTAGGCCGGGACGTAATGCAAACAAAAGCCGAATTCGCGTCCATTATTAGCGGATATATCGCAACAAAAAATGTAGTAGATCAAATTAGTTGTAATTATGTGATTATAGCTGATAAATTTTAGGCAGAAATAGAACCGAAGATGCCACTCTTTGCTTGATGGGGATAAATTTTCATGTGAGAAATAAAATTATAATTGTCCCGATCTTGTTCTGGTAGGCGTTTTTCTGATCGATGCACTTTTTTGAGATCCTTAATAGTGTAACAAAAAAGTTGTTGTGCGTTGTAATTGCAGAACTAACGGAGAATTCAGTGATTACAGAGCAAGCTTAGAATCTAAGCTAGGAAAAATAGAGAAAAAAAGATAATTGGTGTCACGTGGAGAGAATAATTTAAGAGGTCGCAGAATAAATAATACCTTAACATGAGCAGAAGAGACAAAATGATTGGCACGACGAGGAGTGAAAGGTATCATCAAGTTAGCCAGAAGAAAAGAAAAAATATATAGGGCGCGTTCAAGTTCTAAGGTCTCCAATTTTTTTTCTCAGCAGTGAGAGTGGGTATGAAAGATGTAGTAATTTTAAAAGACCCGGGAAATATTTCTGAATTTGTGATATAGATGACAGCACCATATAATCTACACAGGTTAAATTACCGCAATTGCAGCGAGTGTTGTTTTGTATACTTTAAATGGCGACGTTTAGTGTTCAAGAACAAAGTGTAATCATACGTGTTCTTCCTCTTGTGCGGTGAAACGCCCACCGAAATTTATCGCCGATGAGTGAGACATGCGGTGAAGATGTTATGGATGTTAAAAGTGTGAGTTAGTGGATGCGAAAGTTTAAAGAAGGTCCGGAGTTGCGCGACCATTAATCGAAGCAGCCTAGGTCACGAACCAACCGGATCAAAACATGATCACGCAAGTGGATCAAGTTATTATGGAAAAACGTCTGTTAGGTGTGCGTGGCATCGCCTCTAAATTTGACATTTTTGTAAGATCTGTGTAGTTCATTTTGCATGATGACCTAAAAATGCGGAAAGTTTCTTCAAGGTGGGTCTCACCAATTCACTCTCCGTGACAACTCATTTTCAAATCAAGCCGCTGTTACATCAGCAATTTTCCAGTGGACAAAACACACCTCTACAGAAGTGTTCTGAGCAACCATGGAACCGTGGCGACAACGTAAAAAATGTATACGTCTAGACGGAGATTACGTTGAAAAGTAACAGAAGTTTCAACTTTTTTGGGACTCTTTTTCTGAGAAACATTTAGAGACCTCAGAACTTGAACGCACTTTATGTATAGAAAAAAGAAAAGACTATACATTGAGGAGAAACTAAGAAAATGGAGGAGTATATTTACCAATAAGTTAGGAATTAACGAAATGTATATTATAAATATAATAAATGATAAAAATGAAGATGAAAATCTAGTGGGAGGAATTGAGAAAAAATTAAAACTATCAAAGAAACACTTTCATGATATACATAATTTGGGGGATTAGAACCAGACAACCCAGGAAGTTATAGATGAAGAGTGTATACAAGCAACAACAAAATAAATACCAAGTAAAGAAAAGATATTGGATGTAATAAACAAACAAAAAATCAATAAATCAAAGGAGAATGGTGTCACTTGGGGCTGCTGGAAGAAGTTTGGAGAAAGGAACAAAAACCTAAACAGTAGTCGAAAGCTATTTTGTGCCCTGTCTCTAAGAAGGGTAATATAAATGAGAAGTTACAGGGGAATTGCACTGGAAAACACAGCATATAAGATCTTAGCTGTATTAATTAGAGAGTGAATTAAGTAGTCGGAAAGCATTTTGGGGATTATCAGACGAGTTTTAAATAAATTAGATCGGTAATTGATCAAATTTTTGCACTGAAAGAGCTACTGGAGAGCTTTTATGAATATAACCTGTTGTGGTATGTATTATTTATTGACCTTAAATAAGCTTATGATTAAAAAAAACAAATTCTAAGAAATTTTGGAATACTTTAGTTTTCCTAAGAAAATCGACAACTTATGTAAAGCCATATAAAATAATACAGACTGTAAGATATCATTGGAAGCAGGGCTTTAGATAATTTTAAGGTCGACAAAGTTAGTGACCCACTACTGCTTCTAACCCGTATATCTGGTAAGTTTTCAGACACTGGAAACGACCGCAATGGAAATAAATAAAGAAAAAAATAATACATGGAAATGAGAGGCAATAAAGATCTAGTTGGTTAAGAATACAAGATAATACGCATCGAAGGAAAAGAATACAGTAAAGAATGGAGGAAATTGATGAAAGATTGGCCAAAGAGAGCAAGAGGGCGGGCGCAGTAAGAATAATCGAAAGTGGTAATGAGAAACGCAAGCTGTTTTGGGGCATAAAGAGGCCAAAGTAAGGAGAAGACGTATAAACTACGAAATTATGGGAATTTCTTTTGATCAAGCAAATAAAACAACAATTGCTGGGATACAATGTCTGTGTTGGTTTGGAGATGCAGGAAGATTGTCTAAAGGGGGAGTAACGAAGATCATGTTGGAACATGAAGCTGACGACATAGTCATAAAAAGGACGACCAAAAAGGAAGTGGATAGAATCAGTGAAAGTGAATCTACAGAAATGCAAGATCCGAGAGTGGAAAATGGGCGGAGGAAAATGGGAGAAGATAATAGAAGCCTTAGGATTCTATAGCAAGACTGAATAGAATATAAATTTCTGTTTGCCTTTCGAATAAGACTTATAGCAAGACTGAACAGAATATAAATTCCTGTTTGCTTTTCGAATAAACTGCGAATGTTGTGAAGAGCAAACTAACACTTTGTTATAAGAAAATACATAAACAGAAAACATTTGTGTTTTGCACAGGCACACCCTATAGATACGTTGCTGTCTAAAAACCTATAAAAGTGGCCAGAAATCACAATTCGTTAGTCCACTTGGCCATTGTATGTCGCAAAGAAAATTTTACTTCCAGATTAGAATACGACGCCGAATTACACAAAGGGCAGTTTTACGCTTATAAATCTCACTTACATGTTTTCAGCTGGCAAAATTTAATGAGCTCAAAACTTGCTCAGCCAAGCGAGGTGGAACTAGAGCGCGCAAAATCGTGATGCCATGTAAAACCGATGTCGGCAAAAGTTTGCCGGGAACAGCCGGAAAGTTTCTCGCCAAGAAATAATTAACTTAAAACGCGTGCTTGCGCCAGGTGTATCATGACTACATTTTGCCGTCAATCATAAGTTTTGCACGTGCTTAACTGAGTTAACTTTAAACGCGTGTCTGGGATAGCGAGACTGAATTAGATTGCCCATGTGATGTACAGGGTCGATCCATAATTTCGACGCAATAAGCTTTTTTAGGGTTGCAACCGCGACCACTAACGCCGCCTTTGCTGCACTTACACCGTCAACCACGTGATCAGCTAACACAATAGTAGCGGTGAGATTTAGCCCAGGGTTGCTACTCTGGTGGTCTCAACATTCAATCGGTTCCCCATAAACGATACGGATCGGGCTGCGCTCATTCTACGCACCGTTGACGCCTTGCGTGAGCCTAAACCACACAACGTTATCGCGTCGATGCACACTAACCAGGATGTTTTCTCTTTATACGCTACTCCTGGTCTTCTATAAAATGCAACCACCACACAAAGAGCCGTATAAAGTAATTTAATAGAGTAGAAAAATTATGCAATAAATTGTATGAGGCTAACTAACGATTTTAATCTATAGACTTAAGTCCACTTTTATTTTAATTGAAGACAACGATAGCACAGTCAAGATCAGTAAAATAAATTAGTTTAAGTAGATTTGCACGTGTTATTCACCACCGTGGAGGCAGAAACTTTACATTATGTTGATGTACGTGTTCGTAACGTTTTTTCCCGGCATGGTAACACTGCGCTATTGGGAGTTTGTTTATCGCTTGTCGTATGTTATTTAGAACGATAATATTTTGTTCATAAACACGCCCTGTAATTTGCAGATTTGTGGCTTAAACAAGATGGAGTACTAATTTGCAAAAATTGACATGTCCGATATACTTTCTTGATTGAATTTAACAAAAAAGACGGAATTGCAGATCCCTAAAAGAAAACGGGTGCTGATTTTTCGTAAGCTCAAATCTAGCTTAAAGGACGTTATTTTGGAACCGTTAAGAGTGATTTGAAAGAGATTCCAATGTAAGACTTTCAAGCAAGCTACGACGCGTAGCAGAACCACTGGTACCGTATTAAATATATATAAACGAATTTTGAATCAGTCTTATTAGTTTCTGAACATACCTTGTAAATTTATACGGTTAAATACAGGAAGCGCTGTAATTGCCTTTACATTAAAAGAAATCTACTAAGGGATACACAAAAGAATAAAAAAAAATATCTTATTATATTTTTCTAATTAGCCGCAGGCAATTCATTCTGCCAATTGTGCGTTGTTACGTTGTTATTTGACATAAGATGCTACCAACAAGTTAAAAATTTTTTTAGTAGATTACCTTGATAATCTTTACATCGACGGGGCTTCATCTTCTTCCCTTAAGTTCCGCACGCAGCTCACTTCAAGTTTATTTCGCACGCCACGAAGTCACTTCACCGACCCGCACTACAAACTAACTAATGGAGGCTTATTTCAACACCTTGCAGCCCAAATTTACCAATGCGCACTGCTTATCTGTGGTTTGCACACGTGCGTTCTTAATGCAGGTACCTAAATCGGGCAAAACAACAACTGCGAGCTAACTGATTATGGAGGCATATAAGTAAAAAATACTTCGAGGAAGTCTAAATTTGACATTATAAAAAGAAGTGAGATATGCAACGAACTAACAAAAAAAAAAAAAAAAATTGGACAAAATATATATTTTATCAGCACTACAGGCCAAGTTGGCCCATGGCTTTATTACAAATTTTCCTGCAGTCTTTCTTGTTTTGTGTTATTTCTCGCCACCCACCTCTTTCGACTGCTTCCAACCATTTTGTGCGTGGCCTCCCTCTCTTTCTTCTTCTCATTATACCTCGTGTTAGCACTTGTTTTGTTGGTCTTTCTTCTGGCAATCTTGACACATGTCCCAGCCATCGCATTCTTTGTGCTCTTATAACATTTGTTATTACTGGTTGCCCGTATAATAGTACTAACTCCATATTTGTTCTTCTAACCCACTGTTCTTCTTCTTTTCTTCCTCCATAGATTTTTCGTAGCACTTTTCTCTCCCAGATCTCCAGCATGTCTCTCTCTTTTTTATTTAACTTCCACAGTTCACATCCATAGGTAACTATTGGTCGGATAATTGTTGTATAAATTCTAATTTTTGTGCTTCTCGAAATATTCTTTGATTTGAAAACAGCTCTTAACCCACCTAAACACTTTAAACCTTTTGCTATCCTTTCTTGAATTTCGCATCTTTCTTCATTCTTGCAGTTTATTGTTACTCCTAAATAAGTAAACATTTCCACTTTTTCGAAATTATATTGAGCTCCACCTTCTGCTTTAAATTCCAGTTTTTCTTTTTGTGCACTATTTCGCCTTTCATTTACCACCATATATTTAGTTTTCTTTTCATTGATTTTTAGTCCCGCCTTTTTTGCTTTGTTTTCAAGTCTTCTTATTGCCTCTATTAAATTCTTCTCAGTTCTAGCCAGTATCACAATATCATCTGCATACGCCATTATCTGTATACTTTGATTGTATATTGTGCCTTTGGTTTTTAGTTCACTCTCTCTGATAATTTTATCCAGAACCACATTAAACAAGGTCGTTGACAGCGGGTCTCCTTGCCTTAATCCTCTATGTACTCTAAATATCTCTGACACGTGTCCATTGATTAGTATCTTATAATCTGTTTCAGTTAAGGTCATTCTTACTAGTGTTATAATTTTTTCAGAGATACCCATTTCCTCCATAGCTGTGTATAGTTGCTCCCTTTCTATCGTGTCATAGGCCTGTTTAAAGTCGATGAATACCATATATAGGTTTAACCTTTGGTCTATACTGTTATCTATAATTTGTTTTACGATGAAAACCTGATCCATAGTTGATCTATTCTGCCGGAATCCACATTGGTATTGACCTATTTTTTCTTCCACAGTTTCATTTATTCTATTCTTTATTGCCGATGCTAGAATTTTATATGTTGTATCCGCGAGAGCTGTGCCCCTGTAGTTTTCGCAGCATGTTACATCTCCTTTTTTGTGTATGGGACATATCAGGGCTTCCCTCCACCTTTCCATACATGTTCAATGATTTTATGTATATTTATTACCAATTTTTCTCCACCTGCTTTTAGAATCTCAGCTGTTATCCCATTTTTCCCTGGTGATTTGTGGTTCCTAAACAATTTTATTATATTGTTTATTTCCTCTACACTTGGGGGTAGTTATCTACTACATTTGCTTCCTCTGTATATTCTTCTACTTTATAAACATCCTTAAAATATTCCACCCATCTGTTTAGACTTTCTCTTAAACCACCTACTAAATTTCCTTGTTTATCTTTACAAAATAGCAATTTTGCTTTGGATTTTCCACTTTGTTTCTTTACATTTTGGTAAAATTCTCTGGCCTGTTTTTTAACATAGTTGTTTTCCATCTGTTCTATTTGCTTTTCTAGGTGTTCTCTCTTCTTGTTCCTACATGCTTTCTTTGCTTCTTTTCTACATTGTTCATAACACTTTTTGTTCCCTGCCGTGTTCTGCTTCAGTATTTCTATTCTTGCTTGTTCCCTTCTTTTTATTGCTTTTCTACATTCATTATCGTACCACATTTTGGTTTTCTGTTTTGTCTTCTCTTAGTATCTGCACTCTTTCTTTTAATATTTTTTCAAATTCATTCCATTTTTCTTCTATATTCTATTCTATATCTTTTAACGCTTTATTTATACTTTCTTGGAAGTCTGCTCTTTTATTTTCGTCACTCAAATTACTTATATTGTATTTAACTTAGTTTTTCCTTCTTTCCCGCTTTTGGTGGTCTTCTGTATTTTATTTTTACTCTAACTAACATATGATCACTATCTGCATCCGCCCCACGATAACTTCTCACATCCGTTATGTAACGTATATGCTTACTTTCTATAAGCAGATGGTCTATTTGGTTTGTCGATTTTTTATCTGGTGAAATTCAGGTTCCTTTGTGTACTTCTCGATGTTCAAAATAAGTTGTCATTACTCTAAGGTCTTTTTCTATCGCCAATTCTATCATTCTTCTTCCGTTTTCCTTACTTTCTTGATGTTTACTGTGTATTCCAATATATGGTCTATATATTTCTTCTTTTCCCATCTTTGCATTATAGTCCCCAATAATTATTTTCACATCGTAATTTGCTATCTTGTGTATCAATTTCTCAATTTCCTCATAGAAGCTTTCTTTCTCTTCCATTTCTTTTTCCTCGCTTGGGCAGTGCACATTAATAATGCTAATTTTTCTGTACTTACTTTTAACTCTCAGCATACTGATTCTTTTTGATAGTGGGCAAAAATTTACTATTTCTTCCTTAACCTTTTTGTGTACCAGAAACCCTGTACCCAACATTCTGTCTTTACTTCCTCTATTGAAAAATATATAATCCTCTAGTTGGTTAGTGCTATTTCCAGCCTGTTTTGTTTCCTGCAGGCCATGATCTCTATTTTATACTTCTCCATTGTGTTAATTAGTCCAATTAGCGCTCCTTCTACATATGTTCCCCTAACATTCCAAGTTGCTATGTACATTTGATCAGTTTTGTTTTCTTTTACTCATCTATCCCATTTTTTTTTGGTTTTTAGCTTTTTATGTATTATATTTTTCCTACAACCGTTAGCCTTTTCTCTTGCCGTTTTCATCTTCCATTTTCCATCCTTTTGTGCTGCTGCATTTAGTTTTTGAAGGTTGAAGTTGCTGTTCACTTTTGTTCCATTTACATACCGTATCATTAATTATTAGCTTCTGGTACCCTATTTTAACCCTGTTTCCCGTCATTTTTTCTTCTTTGGCATTTTCTTTTATTTTTGCTTGAATTTGTCTTTCTTCCAAAGTTAGATCACTGCCTATAAAAATCTTGCTTCCACGCAGTCTGCCTTTCCGCTTCATTATTTCGTCTTTCTATTCCTAGATTTCTAATTTTGCTATTATGCATTTTCTTGGCTCTTCTTTCCCCACTACATATGCTTCTTTAACTTTCACTTCTATTCCTATCTTGTCTCGTATTAAATTTTCGACTCCTTCTTCCAATTTGTGATTATTAATTTGCGAACCCATAATTACTATGTTATTACTTCTTTTTCCTTTCTCCTGCTTTTCTATATAGTCTTCTAACTTTTCAACTCTCGTTTCTAACACTTTTCGTTCTCTTATCCATTGTTCTTCCTTCTGCTGTAATAGTAGCTTTAAATGTTTAACTTCCTCTTGATTCTTCTTAAACTCCGCTTTTAAGTCTTCTTGTCATTGTTTCAGCTCTTCCTTCATACTTCCTATCAATTTTATTATTTCATCCATATTTTCTTCAATTTCTGTGTTCTGGCTATCAATATCTGTTCTTTTTTCTTCGGTATAACTGGCTTTGGTATTTTTCATAAGTTCTCCGGGATCTTTAAGTTTCGCTTCCGAGTTAGATTCTCTTTTGTCGCACTGCTCGTTCTCTATTGTTGACACTGTTTGAATCTGCTGTGTTGTATTTTTTCTTGGGTTCCTTGTTAGTTTTCTACTTTTCTGGAATGCCTTTAATTCTTCTTCTACTTTCTCTTCTGTGAGTACACCTTCTCGTTTTCGCTTTAAAAACTCTTTTATTGATGTCAAACTGTTCGCCCTATCTCTTTTTAGCATTCTCTCGTTTATTTGGTTTATAAATATTAACTTCTGATTTTTACGTGTGTGGAGTGTTTTAGCTTGCTTACACTTTCTAAAATGCACGGCGGGCTTGACTGTTATCACAGCAGCTGCGTCGCGGAGCGCGGCCACGATTATCACCTTTACTGCCGAAAATTTTCCGTTCGTTTTTGATGGATTTGCATTTTAACCTTTGTTTTGATGCGATCGATCTTTTTCACTTGTATGCCGCTTCACTTTATTTATCTCACTATACACTTTTCCCAATTTTAACTTAACTTTATGTTTAATTTGAACTTAATTTTTCACTAAGAGTCAGGGCCGCTTATTTGACAGCTGACTGATATTATAGATCATCTGGACAAAATACCGATTATAAACAATTTCTGAATAACATCAATACCAATGTCGGCGAAATGACAAACGAATCTCAGTACTCTCACGCACTGTTCTCTCTAGCAGAAAAGGGAACAAAGTGTTGTAATGGTGAAAAGATCAAGTTGCTTTCCCTTCAGCCGATGCATCAAAGATTGGAAGAACTTCTGATCACCTGGAAAAGGAATCGTTCCGGTCGAATATCGGAAAGTACAACAGTCGATTTAATTTTGTTCCGATCGGGTGCAAAGAAGACAATCCTTTCGATAACTTATTTAAATTATGACTACTTATTTTCAATAAATTGTGTATTATTCCAACAATCCGAACACGCCTGAAGCTAGCTCTTCAAACATACTTCCAGGGTCATTTTTCAGATTTCAAGTCAGTTATCATCTCTCAAGATATCGAGATCTCTATGAAAGTGTAATGACAACACTGACAAGTTTGATGAATTAAGTCAACCAATTGGTGGTCCAGATGAATGTAAAGATAATTGGTGTTTTCCATGCAATCTTGAAGAAACGAAGGCATCATCAAATAAATACTACAGATATCGTCTCCATATCAAGCGGAATCTGAAGAAGATACATTTGATGCGCCAACTTTTTCAACAGTGTTGACGCCTTCGTTAAACAAGTTTGAATATTATCCGGTTTAATTAATCTAAATTGAGAACAGAATTGTATCAAGGTCTGTGCGACGCCATTAAAGCTGGCGATGACCTTCAAAATTTTGAAAAAAATTCCGCCCAGTGATTATGCTGGCAATCCCAGAGATATGACTGAGAAATTTTAAAAACAGTGACAATAGTCAGCCAATCCGAAAATCCCGATCATCATAACGATGACTTGCAATAAAGACTGGCCTGAAATCAAAAATAATCTTTTGCCAGGCCAAACCACCTTTGACCGACCAGGTTTAGTGTCACGAGTTTTCGAAATTAAAAGAACGAACCGAAGGAAATGATCATTAAGAAGCATATATTCGGAAGAGTCAAAACAATTTTGGATGTGATAGAATTCCAGAAGAGATGATTACTCCACATGCATATGCTTGTGATTCTCGAAGACGAAGACAAACTAAGAACACCCAAAGGTGACAATTCCATAGTTTGTGTCGATATTCCAGATCCTCAAGAACAACCTGAAATCTATGAAACTTATGATCTACGGCTCATGTGGTAGCAACAGCCGATTTCCGTGTATGGCCGAAAAAGAAGACAGAACAAATTAAAGTACTTTTTTTTTCCCAAATAAAGAGACCACTACCAATGAAAACGGTTATCCGATGATATATCGGAGAAGTCATGGAAGAACTTTGACAAGAATAAAACTAAAATTAGCGATAAGTGAGTTGTGTCATACAACCCATTCTTGGTTTCAATTTCCAATTGCCACATCAATGCTGAAGTTTGTTCATTACTCAGAGCTGTAAAGTATTTATACATATATGTGTACAAAAGACACAACAACAGATTAGCCAATGTTGTCGACAAAATCCGAAGCCAGATCTGTATCGACAATAAAATTTGAATTGAACTCCAACAATTCAGTCATTTACCGCCTTCAAATTTATCTTTAACGAATTAAATCAAGAAAGGAGAATTCCAGAAAATGTTCAGACAATGTCGACGACTTGGATGAAGTACAACAAAGGACCAAAAAAAAAACGATCCTCAGCCGGAAGATAAAGCAAAAGAAAAAGACGGAAAAGATTACAATTTCCAAAATATACTTTATTCAAATTTCCCAAAATGCCACGTGCATGAGAAGACTCTAAGAATGTGGAAGAAGATAAAATACAATCAGACATTCCCCACAATCGGTTAAATCTATGCTGTGGGTCCTTAGCAGAAAGAGAAGTTTTACCTTCAATTTATCCGGTTTCACATTCCTGTAGTGAAATAATTCAAAGATACTAGGACAATTGATAGCAACATCTGTGAGACATATAAAGAAACCCGGCGTTTGGATATCACAGAAGAAGTTTGGGAGAACCGCTTAAAAGAAGCTTCGTGGTTCTGCTCTCCCATTAAGCATTTCTTTTTATAGCAATTTTTCGAATTATTTTATTGAAGACTTCACAACTGTCAAATACCGTCATTTTACACAAAAGAGCAAAGTATTCAGAAGACCCTTCGAGAATTGAACTAATTTCTGACAGTTCGTAGAAAAGAATTGTCAGATTTTCCAAGCCTTGGCGTTCTCATTAATTTAGACATAATTTTTAAAGAACTTGAAGAATGCACTGGAGTGCGAAGAACCATTAGAGACGAATTGTTTGCCGAAGAAGAGCGAGCAGCAAATGCTCAGTATCAACATTTGAACAACACGTAGAAGACAATATGTGAACAAATAATCCGATCACTTTAAGACGAGAATAATATTCACCAAAAACATTTCTACAGCGGTGGATCTGGAGGAACCGGGAAGATTCCTTTACCAATATTTGCTAAATTACATTAATATCGCTGCTGTATTGTTACCAAATAGAAGAATAGCTCACTTAAGATTTGGAATACTTTTAAAAGTTTTTCCAGACAGCATTTCCTTAGTAAAAAATCAATCAGATTAATCCGAACTAATACGTCAGGCAAAACCAATCATTTGGGACGAAGCACCAATAATAAAGAGAGCCGCATTCGAATTGGGTCAACAGACTTCTGCAAGACTTGATGAAGAACTATTTGGGGGAAAATAGTAGCCTTAGGTGGCAAATGCTCTTTGTTATTCTGAAGTCAAGAAGTCATAAAGCTAGCCAAGATTGCGCCAATTCAAGCTCACAGATAACATGCGCTTTATCAATAATCCTCAAGCCGAAATCTTTCTCGTTTCTTACTTCAACTTGGCGAAGGTCTCTGTCTAGCTGAAAACGAATATGCCAGTACAATAAACAAAAACCAAAGTCAAGCTTTGAATAATGTGCCCCCTTTATCTGAAGAACAAATGCTTCACTCAGCTAACTTTACTTTGCCTTATCAAGAGCTCGATCTCAAGACTTTCTAACTAGGAACATTGTATACCAAGAAATATTTGAAGGTTAAAAACTCGGAAGAAATATGGTTGGAGATTGAGGGTTAGATGGTGGACATACTAAAAAAACTTAAAACTTAGAAGATAAATGAATGGTGAGTATCGTAATTACCAATTAATATTTGCACACCTACTATTTCTTCAAATTATTTTGTTTTTCTAAGTATTACTACTTGCAACGATTAAACTTAACAGTGTTAATTTGATTAAGCCATTTTGATCAAATTAATTCTGGTAAAGTGAGCAAACTAGCAAAATATATTTCTTACTTGATGAAATAAAACATACAATCGTCCATTTAACGGCCTTTTTCTAGTTTAATTAAATTTAATTTGCCTAAACTACAAAGCAAATTGCTATGGGTGGGTCTGTAACCCTATCGGGAGCGCCTTCAGGTGGCGATTGGTGGAATACTCGGTAGATATATCGGATAGGAGGAAAATAAAGTACCTTCCTCGTATCAACAAACCCCAATAGCGTCTGATCCAGAATGGGCGGTTGCAAATACTGACTGCTCCTATAAAAAGCATGAATATTTAAGTCAAAGAATCCCTAAAGAAGGAGAATAATATAAGGTTCTTAAAGCAAAATTACCACAGGTGAATAGCGCCACAAACCCGCAATTCTACGTCGGTTACCGGGTCTCCCCACAAATTCGGAGGGAAAACCAGATTAAATGAGGTAACACACAGTATACGTGCGATAAGAACAGACGATATAGTAGATGAATGAAAAAGAAGGAAATTGAGGTATAATTGGACTATCGGAAATATCAGGAAACATCCTGTACTATTAAGGACAAAATAAAGAAGAAGATAAGAAAAGAGGGTTTGGATTCATGGTAATAAAAGAAAAATTATTCGAGTATACGCCTCAACATCAACAGACACTAAACAAAAGTAATTAGAAAACAATTAAGGAATAATAGGGAATAGTATCAACAAGAGTTGGAGAAAATAAAGAAATAACTAATCCAACAAAATAATGACCAAATCAGACCACAAGGTAGCAATAATTTCGAAAAAAGAGAAAAAAGTGAGAAAGCATTCAAGTTTTTTAGAGAGGGAAGAAAACTCTTAAAAAAAAAAAAGAAAGTATTAATAAATTCCTAAAGATATCTATTAAAGAAAGTAACAGAGAACAAAAACATAAAAGTTGTAAGATCATTACAAAGGAAGCAAATAAATGAACTTAAAGATAACAACAATACCAAAGTTAAAGATACCAGTAGGGTTCTATACAGATTTGTATAAACAAAAACAAAAATTATAAAAGTAAATAGAAAAAAATAAAACTTACAAACTTAGAAAATATACTGCAAACAAATGAAGAGATACCGGCAGCCTTAAAAAATATTAAGGCAACAGGAAAAAGGGGTCATAACCGAATTGTTACAGGAAAAAGGAGAAACACTACTCAAGATATTGAAAATACTGTCAAATAAATATCTAAAAAGGCAGTATATTAAAAGAGTGGTATACCTCATAACCGTGCAGTTATACGATAAAGGCGATAAAACAGATTGAAAAATTATGTTATGAATTTTTTAATTCCATTAAGTTAGGGTGGATTTTTCTTCTTCTTGTTTTTATAGATTATTCTGTCTGTTATTTCGTCTTCGATTGATAATCTTAGGTCTATGTCTGTCAGAACTATCCTTACTTTCTCTTTTAGTATTAGGCCACTTTCCTCTTTTTCTTCTTCAATTTCACGTTTCTTAATTCTCCTCCCAGCATCTCCTATTTTTTTTTTGGTGTTCTATTTTGTTCTGTATTGGTGGTTGTCTCTTTTTAATATAGTGTTTTTATTTTTGAATTTGTCTAATTCCAGTTGCATTGTATCTAATTTTATTTCTATCCCTTCGTCTCTACTTTCTATTCTATCTAATTTCCTTATTTCTCCCACTATTTTCTCTATTTTGTAATTTTCTTCTCCCATGTTTATTGATTTTTATACATATTTTGCCTTTACTGCAGTTAATAGCACATTAAATCTTGGGGAGTGTCGTTGTTGATAGCACGATTGAACGTCTACGTTTAAAATTCAAGTATGGATATTGGTAATCGAGACCTTCCGCCAGCTGTTTCCTTCCTGACTGCGCAAAGAGAGTCTTCGGTCGACCCGTCGGAGGTCGCCCTCTTATTAATGTTTATTAGCGTTATTTCCGATTTATTCATTATTTCTTAAGCCTACCTTAATTTTTTAATATATAGTTCTCTTTTATTTTTTCACCATCATACGTAACCTCTCTTTTTATTTTACTAATTCCTTGCATTTTTCGTATTACTTGAAACAGTAAAATCAACGCGCCTGCTCGTTTTTAATCTTTCATATTCAAACATTTCTTAATAAATTTCAGTACCAAGAAAACGACTATCTATATGATAATATAGTGATATAAGAAGAAAAGAGGTTCAAATTTGGAAAACGATTTTCGGAAAAATTATGCATTTCCGTGAGCGTTGTAGGTGTGGTGTATCAAAATCATATGTGGTTACAATTCGTGCAAGTCTACCTTCCTATCGTGCTCAAGTTGTACCAAATTTAGATGAGCAACAAAAAGGTGGAAAGACCCCATACATTGAAGTTGTATGATCAAGAAATCCGGCCAATTCACAACACACGCAGGAAGGTCGGTTTGTTTTACAAAACAATATAAGTCGGCTTTAAATAAAAGAATAATTAGGGAGCGATTAGTATATATAGAGGGCAAATACAAGTTAAGGAAAATATAGAATGGAAAGGTTACTTATGTATCAGTAGCGTTAAGATTATAAAATACGAGGTGGTTGAAATATGACCGGCACATTTAATATACGACCCTACAGAGTTAACACATTTTTTCTAACATTCTGATAGTATCCTGATGTCTTTTTTAAAAAAAAAAGCTTTTGGTTGGCAACGTATCCACACCCAAACAGTCTGGATATCGGCATCATTGTTGGCAAACCGCATGCCTTGCAAGTCTGATTTGCGCTTTTCGAACAGTTAGAAATCATTTGGGATGTGACAGAAGATTCCATTTTAATTTCCGGAAGGTTTTCATTATTGTTTTGGCGGTATGGGGGCGTGTATTGTTTTGAAGAAAGGTTATCCGCTTGGGTCGGATTTTTTCCTTCACGTCTGTTGCTGTAACAAGCTGCTGCATTGACTGTCTTAGCATCAGTCAGAAAGTTTCCATGGATAACCCTCTGCCAGTCCCAGAAGAACGTTGGCATCACTTTTTTTTCTGAACGGCTTCTCCACGCTCTTTTGGGTTTGGGAGAACTGGCACGCCACCACTCGCATAATGATTGATAAGACTCGGTAATCAAGTAGTACATCTACGTTTCATCGTTGGTCACTATAGACTTCAAAAATTTCTCGCCTTGCATGAACACCATTTTGTTCACGTTTCTTAAAGTGCGTGGTACCCACCATGCATTCACGTTGTGATAGTTCAGATGGTTTTTCACGATGTCTTCTACACTACCAATACTAATTTACAGCATTGCTCCAAGTTCCATGATAGTGCTGCGCCTATTCTCATGAATAAGCGCACCGGCACGATCAATGTTTGGCTCGGTGACGGATGTTCGCGGCTGACGATCATGCGGTTCATTCTCAAATCGCTCTCTGTCCTCTCTGAAGCACTTATATCACTCAAACACCGCGAGAGACATTCTTTCCCATACTGTTGTCGGAGTGTGTGGTGAATTTTAGCGGACGGGATGTTTTCTCCAACGAGGAATTTCATCCCAATGCGTTGTTTCACGCTCCGCGGTATCTTTTGTTCACTCATCACTCTAGCAACTCCCAAATAGGACTGAAGAGTTCTAACCATAGCAGGAGCACTCCCTTAAGGTCGCACAGCTGCTGGCAGTGCGGCTTTTTTGGACACAAATAAGTCCCGGTTATATTTGAACCACCTTGTACCTAGAACTTAGAACTTTATCGATGATAAGGAGGTACTGCAGCGTCATAAATGTGCCCCTATCAAATGAGACTCTAGTAGTAGTCACTGTTCAGCGTTCAAGCTGACGCCAACGATGCAGTTCATAAGTACCAATTGGATTTCAATTCTAGTTTTGGTCAACATATTAAAATTTTGTATTGGCAGTTTAAGTATGATTATGATCAAGTGCTAGTCCGAGTGAGAAACTAATTAAAGTCTAATTACACCCTAAAACATTATTGTTATCGTGTGTTCTCAAATAAAATTTTAGACAGGAATATGACCCATACAGTTCCATAAAATATTACATCAACGTGTTAAAAACTTTTGTCATGACTTAGTACAGAATGAAATATCCATAGACCAATGGTTCGTCTTAAAACAATTAAGCTGCTTAACTTTTTCCAGCCGTGCGTCGAAGAACGAGATCTGATTAAACCTCAATTTAATATCGGCTACATCGAAGCGCATTGATTTCTCCCCGCCTCCACACCCTTAGGAGCGGCGCCACAGCCTGCGGCGAAGATTTCGCTGCACGGTCACGGAGAACGAAAAGAAAGCCCAATTAGACTCGGAGTAAGTTATATTCGATTCAGCTCAAATCGTCGGGCTGTTCTTCCGCTGCACGGTCGGCGGATCAGAAAAGCTTGACCTGGCGCTTTTCCGAGTATGCACTTCATCGATTCGCCGAGTTAACGAACCCTATTCATCAACAGCCGCGAGCGAAGCAGCAGACCGCAAAATCGTGTTGCTGCTCAATTTGGTGTTTCGCTATTTACCGTCTCTCTGTACAAGTTACTTATTCTGCAATGTTTTCCAGTGTCAATATCAGTGGGAGCTAATTGGAACGCCATTAAAAATTTTATTTGAAGTCGGCTCGTTTAGATTTTCAGATACTCAAAGGTAAGAGAACAAGAAAATTCTGTTTGTGTAGTTGTTCCACAATTGAAATACTGGTCGATCTATAAATAATGTTGGTTATTTGCGACTGCTACCTAATAATGCGAGAGGGGGAGTCTAAGGTATTTTTGGCATCCTAGGCTGATAGTTGTTCACTCTCCTTCTCTCAAATTTCTGCAAGGTGGGAACGTAGAACAGTTTATTTACAAATGATAACAGCCGAATAAGGTGACCTTACGAAAGTAAGACATGCAAAACGATCCTGAAGATAGGCAACCAAACTTACGCTCAGAGCTCAGCCAGACCACATTTTATATTAGCTATCTTTGTTTACTTTCTGTTCAAGTGTATAGTAGATAGATATTTCTAAATGGAAATACAACGGTGGCAACTATGAGTAAAATTGTTGAAAAATCATAATAAGTCAGCTTTGGTTCGACATATTCCAATTTGGAAAATGTAGTATTCAAGATGAATAGCAATGTAGACGACCAAATCAATTTGATAGAAACGTGATATGGGTGAAGGAAAGTCATAATGTAGCAGTGCAGGGATTGGCCGAATAACTCCATTCTATGTCTGCAGCAGTTTACAGATATTTTAAAACATTATATTGATGTTTAAACTAGATACGTGGAGATGCTGTTTGTCTAACATTAGTCATTGGAATAGAGAACCATTTCGTATAGACTCGGCCTTATACGTGAGCATTAAACGATGTCGTCAATGGATGAATGAGGAAAGAACACTTCAACCTAGATCAAAGCAAGGCCTCCATCCATACAAACTTCTATTTGGTGCTTGGTCGAACATAAATCTCATAATTCATTTTTAAATTTTCAATTTCATCAATTATTCAGGGTGTCTATTGTCAACTAGCATTGAAAGAAAAGCGGTCATCTTTGGTCAATAGACATGGCACACTGTCCTATTACAGAAAAGTCGAATAGCTTAAAGATAGACAAACGGTAAACAAATTAGAAGACCTAAGGTACCCTCCATATTTATCTGGTGTTGCATTTTCCATTTACCACTTGTTTCAATGTTCAAAAACATGAGTTCTAAATTAATTTACTTAATATTAAAAGTACAAATTCTTGAGGTAAACAAAAAACAAAGGCCAATTCAATTCTTTTTAAATATAAAAGAAAAATCACTCATGTGATCAATCATGTGATTGTGCGTGTGAAATAATCCGATAAGAGAGAGAAAAGTGTCTCTGTTCGTGTCTTTTTTACTTTGAGATCAAAATGGATGAGATCTTTGATCGGAAAGTAACGATATCACGGATAAGATCTCGAGAAGAGAGTCGAGCTTCATCAGATGTCAAGAGCAGACCTATTAGCGCTGATCGCCCGTTATCGTCAGACGACACCGGAGCCATCGCTTTGTACGAGGAGTAACTACTGGAGGTTACCTTCCGAACCGCTCTCCGCCGCTAAGTACCGCTTGCACCCCTTTTAGGTGCACAGGGTAAACTCCGTCTTAGAGCTCTACCATTATATACCCAAAAGGCCTCAATCGAGTACCGCAGCCGCCACGTCGCCCTCTTGTGACGTCACTGACTTACTGGTAATGTGCCTTCCGACTTCGATAAATACCGATTTTTTAAGCGCTCCAGCGTTTTTTAAAGAGCAGTTTAAAAACATGTAATGAATATAAATTTGTAGCCGTCAATTTCATGTCCCTTTTCTTTTTTTAATTACTCAGAAAACTTATAAATTTTAAAGCTCAAATAATTTTTCTAATTTATTTAATTACATTTTTTCTGTTTAAAATTTAGTTTCTATTAATTGGATTTAATTCGCTGACCTGGCATGCTTGTACCCATTTTCTCCTGAAATAATATACAGGTCTTCTGAGATTACTGTTTTGGTCAATCAAAATGCGAAGCCGCAAGGAGGAAGAAACTATCGGTAACTATGATACCATCGCCGTGTTCTCAACACATATGACAATAGAAAAGACCATTTAGGCTAACAGTATTGAATATAATTAAATAATATCAATAGTATAAAGTTTGTACATAAAATAATTCAAAAAATCTTTTGAAAATCTTAAAATACTTCTTTTATTTACATCAAAATAGTAAGCAATGGTCTTCCCATAAAATTTTTAATTAATTATAAGGCCAAAATTCCATACATTCACCAAGCTTCCTATATATTGTGCTTCTCTTAAGGTGCAAAAAATATAATTATTATAAAAAACTGAGGCTGGGGTTATTTTGAACAACAGAAATTGATTTAGGGACATGTGAAGCTGAAATAGAGCATACAATTGTCGTACGCTAAATTAAACTTATGTATAATGTTTAGAAAAATTACAAATTATATCTATTTTTATTATTGTGAGTATTGTGCTCCCTAAACAATAATTAACAATAAGAAAATATGATGTGCATATTAATACTAGAGCTTAAGCGACGCGAAGGTCACCTCAGTTATTAGCTCTCATTTAAAATAAGCGGGAGCCAGTAGATTTTGTTGGTACTCTGTAAGATAACATTCGGAATCATTTCAAATTTTAATAGCAACATCAATAAGGTTAAACCACTACATCATTCTAAAGACTTATGAGCGAGGTCGCCATCATTGTTATTCTGATAGTTATTTTGGACAAGTTATTTATGAAAATACTGAAGAAACTTAAAGAATCGCTCTACATCTTATCTTAAGGAAAGATATGATGAACTGTGCCATCATAAGAAGAATATTGGTCTTGAATATATTACAAAATTGGCAATCTCGAATAATGATGTTTGATACCGCTAAAATCTTCAAGCTAACCGAAACTGCTTACCTTAAATGGTATTATATTTTCCAGTGGTCTTTTGAATCTTGTTAAGCACGTTACCTTCACTAAGAGGTCGATATGGTGGAAATTGTACGAAAGTAATGCTGGCTCAGGGGAACTCGGAGTGCTGAGGACTCAAATTCTTTGTCATTTAGGAAGGGCGTATTTGACCATAATTTGCCACGCTGACCAGACGGGTTGACAAGTGCCTGTTGGTCCGCAGGAGGTATTTTATTTCTTTACTACGCACCGGCATGCAGGGTCGGGAATTTTCTTACCTGCCACCTGGGGACGCGCCTTCTAGGAGTTACAGGATCTCCCGAGAAATTACAAACAACAAAAGATCAATGAAAAAAAGACTACCGGGAGAAGACTATCACTGCAAGACAAAAACAAGAACAAAGCTAATGGAAAAGTTGCATCTGGGATGGGGATTTAGTAAGAACCGAAGAGAGATGGACGTGTAAACTTTTAAACTGGTAGTCTAGACTAAGAAAGAGAAATGTAGGCAGACCATTTAAATGTTGGAAAGACGACATAAAAACCATAGCAGAAAAATGATAGAGAAGGCTAGCAAAACATTGAGAAAGATGGAAAGAAGAAGGGGATGACTATATCTACTAAAATAACATTTGCTTCTAGACAAAAAATTATTCAAAAAAGATTGAATATTACTTGTAGAGCTGACTACAAAGTAATTAAATAAATAACAGCTTTTGGAATAGGGAATGTATATAGATAACTGAAAATGAAAACACAAAGCTGATGTACATTATATGCCTACATTAACTTGAGCTGTAAAAAGTCTACGAAGGCTATAAACCAATGGTATTCAAAAATAATTATTTTCTTTTTCAAAACTTCAGTTATATTGTTATAATTTCACTAGATAGCGTTGGCTCAACACACAGAAAATACTGCGAGTATAGTTGCGGACGAAGCGAAAAATCATTGATAAAGACAAACAGACAAATTACATTCCACGCATCGGTGAATGCAAAAAATCTGTCTCGCAAAACATTACATACAATCATAAACGAGGACTTCAAAATAAGAGTCTATGTAGAATGGGCTGTTCATACTCTCGCCGTTTAGAAGAAGCAGAATCGTATGGAGATATGTCAACAATTGCTCGAGCTTTTGGGTGTCTGGTTATAGTAGATGAATCAATGTTCTGGCACAAGACCCCGAAAAGGAAACGCTAGTCTATGTCGTAGCAGAACAATGGAAGCAAAAAAGTCACAACCAAAATTATTTATACCAAAGCAAATGACAATTGAGATTTTGAATCAAAAGCAGGTTCTTCTGGTGGATCGGTAGCTTTTCGTGACAGCATTGCTAGTGAGACAGTAGAAGTAACTCCGCCGACGGTGGTATGATTTAACATCATCAATGCGCGGACACACCGTTGCTGCCCTAAAATATCCCGGGTACATCGTGCTGGATCTTACGCCGAACGACTAGGTTCGGTTCAATGCAATGAAAGGGCCGACGCGCAGTTTGAAGTTCTTGTTAAATGTCGAGGTTCAGTCAGCAGTTCACAATTGGTGAATAATTTGCAGCAGCTTTACAAAAACTGCTGGAACGATGATAAAGCTACATGCATACAGAAGGAAAGTACCTCTAATAAGATATGTACTACCTTTTTCCAAATAAAATATCAACGAGGAGCTAACAATTGTAGTACCAATTATTTAAAAACGCCTTGAGTATAGTTATTTTACAACAAAATTGTTGGGATAGATGTAGAAGGAGAAACAACTATAAAATTTGCAATAAAATATGTAAAACCAAAATTAATGGAAATAATAGAACAGAAAAAACATAAACATGGTAAATTGTCAGAACAAGAGACAACTTTCAGTATCAGGTATAGGTCTACAAGACTATAGATAATATCTAGCGTTAGTTAAGTTTCTGACACCTTGAATCATCAGGGGCAGTCTTGTATGTGTATTAGTAGATCGTAAAGTTTTTCATATATTGCTAAAATGGAGAACACCATATAGAGCCTTAAAAAGGATCGTCAGTTAAAGTTTGAAATTGTACAAATGGAAGATGAACTCATCTAATTAGAAAAACCATTGACATCCAATTCTGCTTAATTCTCTTTTTCGCAAATCTAGGAAGAGTAACAGGAACGGTCTACTTATTTCGTACAACCTTCAAGAATTAGAGAAATCTTACCGTTGTTGACTTACAAACTCTATTATTGGTAACGCCTAATAAAATCAAACAAACCATGATTTTCTAGCTGTGTCAACTTTATGATAAGGCATACCTCTATCATATAAAAAGTTCTTATATAAATTGGAATTAAGTGGCCATAATATTATCTACTCAACTGGAGATTTCCATTGGGGAGATAAAATACCCTGAGAAAAAAAACTAACTTTGGCAAATGGCAGATTGTTTCTAATAAGTAGTAACAGGCACAGATCCAACTGTTATATAAGCACCGAAGGATAAAGTGATAACTACGTAAACTGTGCTTGTTGAGTGGAAAAGAAAGCAACGAAAAATCATTACATTGGAATCAAAATCGAATATTTTGAACAGCAATTGCAAAGTATTTGAAAAACGTGGTCGTAACAGAAGAATTCAAGATGGACGGTGAAAATAGTTATAGTCAACATAATCGCCAAAGGTCGGTAATTAGATATGGCACATAAAAAAGAAAGAATAAGAAGTATCTAACCGTTTCCCCATCAAGCTAATGGAAGGCTCCATTATTTCGGCCTACAGAAGCAATCACCGCTAAAGAAGTCCACTAAAGGTATCATTCGTTTAAGGAGTAAGAAAACTGTTTCTAAAGGATAAGTACCTCATTTATTATCATTGTTTTTTTATATATTTTATATCTTACTATGCCCACACCAGAAAATTTTTATTTCAGAACATAACTCAGGCGATGATGTCGGAAAATAATTTTTTTCTACCGGTAAAGAACTTAGCACTTATTTCTAAAATTAATATGTGTTATGGTTTTAATTCTTTCTATGTGAACGAAAGGCAAAAAACCATATAAAAAAGTTATAATGATCAAACAAGAATAACAGTAATAATAACAGGTTAAAAGCCATTAAACGTAGCATAAAATGTTTTAAGGAGGAATATTTTTAATTAATTAAGGAAATGATTTATGCAAGCAAATGACAGCAAAAAAAGTTTATCTGCATAGTACAGAAACAAAGTCTTCAAAGAGATACAAAATTAATTTCACAAATTATTTTGTTGTTTACATTCCAAATACACCTCGTATAATAACATTAAACTTAAATATTTTAAATATTGTATTTTTTTCTAACAAATGCAACGTTTATGTAATTAGAATCCACTTATAATGTAAATCAAACACTCTTTTTCTTTAGAAATACGTGGATACTGCAAATATAAACCTGGAAATATATTTTTAATTTATTGAAAATGTATTTAAAATATAAAATACTCCCAGACATTTTGGACAAGTAGTTTTTTGATCCCGCTGTGGTAAAATGCGAGATCCGCCAATCGCATACAACATCGTCATTAATATCTGTCCATCAAGTTTTAGTGGTTACAAAAAATGATAATCTGAAGATGATAGGTTGGGAGAGTGTTTCAATGTAGTCCAAAACAAATTTCTATTTTTTTGTTGAGTTTAGAAAGATTGAACACTGCCCTATCTTATTCTAACCTCGGAAACAATTTAGCAAGCCTTAATCGTCGGTCATCCTCGACGAAGCGGTGAACACCGGGAAGATAGGGTACGTCTGGAAGGTAATGGGACTTATTTTGTTGGTGCAAGCAGAAAAGTTTTGACATGGATGGTTTGTGGGGGATGTCAGGTCTGACGGTTGTATTGATCAGCGATATGCAATAAAATTGTAATACGAGGTGCTTTCAAGTTATAACACCTCCAATTTTTTTTCTCAAGACTGAAAACAGATAGAAACATGCGGTTTGTTTCAAAATACGCGCGTGTCTTTGTGAATGCGTGACAGAGATGGCAGCACTGCACGGCACACAGGACTCTAGCGGCAGCTGCGAGAGTGAGGACTGTTTTTGATATTTAAAATGGCTATGTTTTCATTACAAGAACACCGTAATAGTTCGTTTTCTCCATTTGCGTGATGTGACACCGATTGAAATTCATCCCCAGTTGAGTGAGACATGTGGTGATGGTGTTGTGGATGTGTCTAATGTGCGTTTGTGGGGACGCGGTCGCTCAGATGGTTCAACCAGTTGGGTCTGTCCTTTAGCCGACGCGCGCGTGTTCGAGTCTCGCTCAACCCATGGGTGTATATGAATGTCCTAGCATTTAGGTGCATATTAGTGGGCACAATAAGCCCTTGAGGCCCCGGTGCCTGTAAGTGCGCCAAAGAAATGTGCGTTTGTGGGTGTGACAATTCAAAGAAAGCAGGACGTCGTGTGACAACAAACCAAGACAATCTCGGCTTCGTAGCAGCCGATCTGACGACATGATCAAGCCATTAAAGAAACTTGTTTTGGAGGATCGCCGAACGAGTGTGGAACACATCACCTCCAAAGTTGGCATTTCCGTGGGATCTGTCCACACAATCCTGCATGACAACTTTGAAGTGATTTCTTATGCTCTCTACTCACTTGACTTGTCTCCTAGAGACTTTTGGCTGTTTCCAACGATGAAAGACACTGTCCGCGGTCGCAAATTCGCTAGTCGTGCCGCTATTACATCGGCGCTTTTCCAGTGGTCAAAGGAGACTCCTAAAGAAGTGCTCGTAGCGACTATGGAATCATGACTTCGATGTTGTGATTACGTTGAGAAGTGTTTTCATGTGATTAGTTTGTGAGAAAAAAATCGGAGGTGTTGAATGCACCTCGTATAGAAAGCCCACTAGAATGATGGTTATCAAAAACCCAAATGTTTAGGTGTCACAAAGCTTTTAGAGTAAAAGGAGAGACTTCGAGAATAAACAACACGCAGGACGCTTATCACTTTGGACAATATGGCTGAGGTGAAAGAAGTTTCAGACTCTGACCAACATCTGAGTAATAGATAAATTGGAGGAATTACACATACGAATAGTGCTAAATTGGTTTCAAAGATTTGGAACAATCAGCAGAAGAAGAACTATTTAAAGATGCCATTTTGGGTTATTAAAAATGTCCAGTCTGCTGTGACGGGTGCTCTGAGAGCGATTCGCGACCAAAACTTTCAGACGAGCTACGATGCATGACAGAACCTTTGGGGGTATATTGATGCTCAAGGATGTCATTTTGAAGAATGAAGAATTAACTCTATGTAATAAATATTTTCAGTTAAAGGAATTTTCTAGAATCTTCATTTTCAGTTGCCTCTAATAAATTGTTTATGGTTAAGGTTTTACGTTCACTTCCGGTTTATGCTTGATTAACTCACCTAATTGAAAGTTATCTTTTTGATTCACTGAAAAAATTTAAGCCAATCTTTCACTAGACTTTCAGGTATCTTACGTGTTTCAATCATAAATTTAAAGAAAGATGAAAACTTGTCGAATAAAACTATGTAAACTTGATATCCCTTCTGTAAACCGACACTTACAACTAGCAAAGAGAGCTATCAAAAATGTGTTCTTTGAAAATTGAGTTAGGTTGTCGGCTTGAGTTACAAAAAGGCATATAACAGCTTTTCTCCAAAATGTGCTGCTTACATACAGGCGTAGTCAATGAAAACTCTGTTATAGAATACGAGCTATTACGGAAAAGTAAATGAACTGTTTAGATTAGTTTAGTTCTCTTTACATACTAGTATCAGAACGTAGTAATATGAAGCAAAATTTCGGTTTTTACTAGTTAAAGAATTTTGATTTGGAAGATCCTTCCTGATGTACAAAATTCAGGGACGCTCAACAAAATACGAAATTGAAAAGGAAGAAGAGGAAAGAAGAGGATACATACAGGGCCTTCATTATGTTACGCAAAAGAGTTTTTTATTACCATGGTCAACTTTTTCAGCCAATTATATGTTTGGCATTACTTATAGCTGGGTCAATGTTTGCAGTTTTGTTTATACTCTAGGTAAACTCCGAATATGGCGTCAGCTCAGACCAGTTACTCAAACAAAAAAGGGCCTTTATTATGACCGCTTTTTACGAGAAGAGCCGAAGTGCTAGTGGAGTGCTAACTACTTTCAAGGTCAAGTTTGACAAGCACATTACCTTGTCTGTCTTTACAATAGTAATGTAAAAAATACCATGATAAAATTTGCTCTATAATCAAAGTGTCTATTTTACCATGTTATAATAGGCTGATTGAAAATTTAAGAAAATCAAAGTGTACTGGATGACAATTTGTCAAGAACGGGCAGACCAGTAACTGTGACTACTCCCGGTATCGTAGAACAAGCTCGGGAGCTTTATGGACAAGAGGCTACAACTTCGGTCTCTAAAGGCGCAGCTCAATTGGGTGTGAGTGTGGGCTCCATGCACACAATCTTCACCAAGAAATTGAATCTATTTTCGTATAAGACTTCATGTCTCATCTATGGACAAATATTGCAAATCGTGAATCGAAGAAGTTGGTTATAAAATCCATCCATTTAACGGATGAGCCTTATCTTCAACTAGATGGCTATGTCACCAAACAAAATTACCGACAGTCAACCCACATTTGAAGTTCGTTGATTTCAAGTATGGAATTATCGGCCACTGTTTATCTGACTCAGGGTTTATCTGAATTCTCGAGAAATTCATCCAATTGGAGACAAGACAAGTCAATTAGATATTGGCTTCAGCAAGATGGAGCCACAATATCGACTCGGTATCTTTGACATCCTCACAGAAGTCTTTGAAAAGATGAGTGGCCGCATGATTTCTTCTTAAATAGTCTTCTTAAGGATAGAGTTTATTCGAACAAACCCTAAGAATCGCATGCCAGAAAAGGTTCTGGCCATTTCTGGAGACATAAGAAAAGCCGCAATTGAGAGTTTCGGGAAAAGTGTTGTAATGACCATCTCTAGTGAAGGCAGTCATTTTGAAAACTCCATTTATTCATCATCATAATAAAAATTGGAATTTTTTCGTTTCCGTCACATAATGAAGGTTCCGATTGTTTGCTTTGCCCACTAATCTAAACTAGTTTCTGTCTGGCAAACGTTGTCATAAAATGTTGGACATGTGCAAAAACAGAGATCGGTTTTCTACATGTGTCAGGTTTTCATAGCATCCAATATGTCAAAAGACCCATTTCTTTATTTATTATGTGTTTTATTCGGTCTTGTAAATAGAAAAATCTATTTGAAGTGGAGTTGAGATCATTACCTCTAAATTAATAATGCAACGTACTGTTTTCAAGTGAGTTCAAGTTAAATTTAAAAATCTAATTATCGTCTTATCTGCAGAAAACAAAAAATCCTTGCAGTCTTATAAACCTTGTTAAGAGGGATTAATTTGACGATAGTGGTATTATACTGAGTGATGCAAAAATGTATGTTCTTGAAATGAATAGAATGAATAGAACGTAAAGCATCGTGTTTTTGCCGTTGATCAGTTTTTGTAGAAGTTGAAAATTGGTGTTTAGTCTGCCCTGTCCAGGCGTATGAATAGATCACGAATTAATCAAAAGCTGTTTTGCCGTTGATCGAGTTTTGTCTAAGTTGCAAACTGTGTTTATGAGACAATGCCCTTGATCCAGGTGTATAAGGTCACAATTAATCAAAGCTGCTTCAAGACGTTAGGTCAATAATGCAAAATGATTGATTATGAGACAATGCTTGATGATATGTGATAAGGTACATATCTATTTAGATGGTTAGGTCAATAAACAAAATGATTGATTCTGGTCAGCAGAAAATCCACGAATATTACACCGGAGACTTTTATAGCGTTTTAAAAGTAGGAAACGTTATATCCAATTCTTTTGAAGAAGAATGTTCTATAGTAGCAGTAACTTCAAAGCAGCATATCGATATGCTATGCAATTTTTTGCGTCCACAACTTTACGTTTACAGATTAACATAGAAAAGCCAAAGCCAACGCGTAATTTTACGATTTGACGATGCTCCTTGGCCCTCATATTTACCAAATTTGCCTATTTACGATTTATTTCTTTGGAGTTACCAAAAACCAACAGTCTACGTTTGAAATCCTTGCACAGTAGATGATCTAAAGTACAATTGTCCCAGAAGAAATGATGGTAAGTGCGTTGCAAACTTTAAAGAGCTTCCAAATGTGTTTACATCACCATCAATATGTTTTTTGTCGACTACAGAGATTTAGCGTCATAGTGCGCGGAGCACTGATAGAATAAAATAATTTTAACTCATCTGAATGATTTCTTCAAATGTAAAAATAATAGTAATTATACACCCCGTATCAAATGAATATGAGAATTGTTCCGCAATTTTCCAATGGTACATATGCAACAAAACAGTCAAGGCTTCTGTCATATGATAAGAAGCGTTACGGTTATGGCCGAATCGCGCCTTTTCCATTTTAGTTTAAGTTGGGGCTTTACCCGCTCTGCTGTTTAAAAATGATGGAATAAAATAACTTTTAAATCCAGTCCTATAATATGTGATGTGCGTCCAGCCCGCACCTGCGTTATCATACGAAACAGGCGTGAAAGCTGACATGTTCCTTGCTTCGCGAAATTAATATCGAACTCCGCATTCGACTTTTAAACATTTAAGTGTACCACTCTACAGAATCTATCAACCCGCTGTAAAACTTCCAGGACGAACGCTTTCACGAATCGCTTCCAGGTCTTCCCATTTACCGGTAAAAAATGCAAGCAACAGATGTGTGTCCTACCTTTTTATTAACGATTTCGTTTATGAGAAAATGGGGTACCATTAAGAAAACTTGTGTCCGGAGGCCACGAAGACTGAGAACAACGTTGCTGTCCTGCCCTGCCCCCAACTTCGTCTCCCGACCGTCTACATCAGCATCGTCGCCCGGCCTCTTATCCAGCCGTCTGCATTAGACTTATTCTCTATCTATTTTTTAACGCATTTAATATCGCTTTCTGCAACCAATGCCTATTACGCGTTCCTTACGAGCCGGATTTTTGATGTGTATTCTTGCATAATGCTAGATGGATTGTCTCTCAGAAAATGTAGACATTATCAATTTCAGGTCCGATATGGTAAAGTATTTTTACTACAAACTACCTGGATCTCTGTTCAAATTATGTAAACACACTTGAAGGCGGTACACAATTGTACTGACTGCTTTCAGTACTTCACGCATTCACGTTGGCTCAAAATTACATCATCCATTGCTTACTAGCGCATGCGCATGCCCTCGATCTTTCGACAATGTCGCCACCATTTTACAATCTCTGTAGTATGGGTAGTTCATATAGGGCTTCATATTATTCTTAAAGGTACTATTAATACTCCAAGGTGCAGAAATGAGGCACTGAAATAAAACTTGAGGCTTCTCAGAGATTTAGTGGATTCCAAATTTATAACAATGGACGATAATGTACGTCATTGTAAGAAAAAACTGGCAAAGGAGTATCTGGAAAAATTTTTGGACAAAAAGTAATCTGGTAAAACAAATTTTCTATCTTAGTGCTCTTTTCCATGAGGGATAGAATTTTTTATGGTTTCAGTGAATTGTTTCAGAGGTTAATTTTTTGTATTAAGCCATGGCTTCATCAGTATGAGGCAATAATTATTTAAACAGACTATTCGAGATTCCTTTTTGGTGATCTACAATATTCGCTTGTTCATTTCTTTAGAGTAATAATAATAATAGTTCCCCGTAATAGGCTACGAAAGCCCTTTGGGGTCGTAACAGGATAGGTCTGCTACAATCTAGAGTCTACGGTACACAAGGGTAGTAACGTGGCTAGCGCTACGTACCGACCGCCTATTATTACCCCAGAGTTTGACCTCCAGGTACTCATCTATTGGAACCTGAATCGAGCTGGACCGTAAAAATGGCAGTGATCGAATTGGCGAGAGCAGGGTTAGAACCCGCAACTCTTGGCTTAGCAGTCTAGCGACCTCTCCATTTTATTCTTTATAGTAGTAATTTTTATTATATTTTTATTTGTTCACGTAAAATATATTTCAACAAAACAGACTATTTTTGAGAATTCTTTCCACCCCTCTAACCCTAAAATGAGGTCTACAGTCACTAGGGGGTAGTAAGTAGCGACCACAGCTTGGTATCCCGTTGTAATGTACTTAAAAAATTCTCAACGCGGACCAACCCCGTGCATAAACCGAAAGTTTAGAGTGACCATAACAGTATCGAGTTTCTTTATGAGAACACACTGTCGAATTGCTTGTGATGAACAAACTAGACAGTTTTTTGAAATAAAACAAACCTGAAAAGTTAGAGGTTACATTGCAATCATAAAATAAAGTTTTAGAAGAGCAAACTGAGTTTACTAGAGAAAGATTTTATAACTAAAAGAAATGAAATACAACAAGTTGTAGATATAATAATTCTGAACTAGTGTAACTCAGCTATTATGTGTTTATATTTAGACATATTTTGAATACAACGCATATTTGTGCTATTATACATATATTAATAATAATGATGTTTACATTGTATTATCTTGATTAGCCAATTAAGTGTAATTAAGTAATCATAGTAAGGTTTTGGAAATCGTCAAAGTTATGATAACAAACACCAGCAAGCAGCAAACGTCGTAGCGTTAACTAAACTATAACTGTGCAACTCAAACATTCATTCATCAATAAAACCTTGGCCGAACTTGCCCTCAAATTTTGCGCCCCCGCCGATGATTTGGCGCTGAATGGTAATTGGAGAAAGTTAAAACTAGGCGCCGTTAATCACTGTCCCTCCAGATTGACCCAGATCTCGCCGAGTTTACACAGCGCTGAAACGTGGGCTATCGTGAAGAAGTTAGTTCACCGTTTCGGCTTGCAACTTCGCGAAGTTTGTCATTCGAACGAATTCAAGGTTTTAGAGCGATTCATAATGCTGCACGGCCTCAAAACGAATTTGCTTTGAAAAACGGCAGCCGTTTAATTAAACTTGCATTGCGGATATAACTGGTCATTCCTTTGCCTGCTTTGGGCACCTCTAATTCATGTCATTTGCGTTGCGTTCAGCAGAGCTTTATTAAAAAGTGCGTCCGGCACTCTGCGACAATCCCAGTCGCCGAATATTTTCGGGCAAAATATTTTTTGCAAAAATTCGCTTTTTGTTAAGTTTGAGTCGTGAAGCGATGCTAATTGGGGAATTAAATTGAATTGGTACGTTAAACATTAAATTAATATAAAAAACTACAAGTTGCTGTATTTTTGTCTCAACTGAACTAAGCCTGTATAGAAAATATGTATAAGCAAAGTAATGCGTGAACTGGTTTAACAACACTATTGCTAGTTTAGTCTAATTTACTTTTCTATTCCAGTTAAATCTATTCTAATCTAATTAAGTCTAAGTTAGTTACGTTTAGTCTAGCCTAGTCTGATTTATACTTGAGAGCAAAACAATCAACTCACTAGCTGCAGCCGCATTTTCGTCTTCTATTTCAGTTTAAGGAAAATTAAAATAAAAATATTAAAGTGCAAGAAGTATATTTATTATTAAGCTTAAAAAACGTGTGCTATTGCATTAATTGTATGACGCATTCAAAAAAATATGCATCACAAACGGGGTTTTACGAATCATGCTAACTGTGATTGCTTGCAATCGGGTACTTTATCTCAGTCACTTATCCGAAGTTGAAATAGGTAAGTGACGTAAATGGATAATACAGCCGCCGAAGCAGCCCAGACAGTTGTATTGTTAAGAGAGAACTCAATTAGAGGGCCGTAGCAAATCGACTAAATCTGAGTTAATCAGCTGTGTCGAAAGTGTGTCGTCGGTACCGGGAAACCAGTGGTTACGTCCACCGGCAAGGAAGTGGCCGTAGGCGCGTGACAAGCGAGAGAGACGATTGATTTCTTGTCTCAATATCCCTCAGAAATTGACATATGACTGGTGTTTACGTCAAGAGCTGACTGCGGTCAGAGGTATGGTTGCCAGTGCTTGAACAGTGAGAAGAAAACTGAAGGTAGCCAACCTGACCCCAAAAAAGGCAGCTATAGGTCCCAAGCTGATTGTAGTCCAAAAGTAAAAACGACTGGAATTTGCTCGCGAACATTGGACTCAGATATTATTCACCGACCAGTCCAGGATGTGACTACATGTATATAGAAGGCCAGAGGAGCGAATTTCTCATTGCTGTATTCAAGAAACTGTTGTATATGTAGGTGGTTCTTGCATGTTCTGGACAAGTATTTTCATAAAGGAAAAATTGAGTTGGAATTTGTGCCTAAAAAAAAGAGGTTTATCAGCGGACCGCTACATCACGGAGCTTCTAGAGGAACATATTATTCCGTTTGCGGGATTTGTTGGTGAGGACTTCATGCTAATGATAATGCGCGAGTGACCATTACCTACGTCGGTACACCAAAAAATGGCCTCCCTGTAGTCCAGATTTAAATATAATTGAGCATGTTTGGAATGAGCTTAAGCAAAGAATTCGGACCAGAAATCTTGTACCAGGGAGCGTGAGAAAACTGAGAGCAGCGTTAATTGAAGAGTGGGAGGCCATTCCTCAAAACAGCATAGGAAAAGTCATCAGATCTATGCATAATCGCTTGGAAAGTGTAATTAGAAATAGAGGTGGCAGCACCATGTATTGAAAAAATCATTAAATTAATTTCAACTGAGGATTTCATTTTTTTTAAATTTTTTAATTACCTTTTCCCTTTCAACTCTTTTGTGTTACACATATTCTTAGGACCATAGCTTTGTCAGAACAGGTCCGATTCTAATAAAAGTGGTATTATTTGAAACCACAGTTCTAAGCTTTCAAATAGTACACCGAAGTCTTATTTAGTTTAGTTTAGTAAGTCTAAGTTTAATTTAAGCAACCAGATCTTAATTTTCTTCATATTTCTCAATTGATAAAATGTTTGTATAGTAAATTGGTTTCACTAAAAGCTTAAAATAAATTGATCTAGTGGCCACAACAAAATTTCTAGTCAAAAGCCATATTTATTGCAATAAAGGGATCAAGTTGTTTTCTAATTAATTAAATTTGATGCGAGTAAGTCAGCCCATATAAGCCAAATCAAGTATTTTGTGTAAATTCTTGACTTAAACAAGTAAAATATATAATATCTGTGATAAGTTTCCTCGCAAGATCACTAAAAAATAATAAAATAAGGCGAAGCCCATAAATGCAAGGCACTTATCTGCTAATTCCGCCCAACTCCGTTTGCAAGCAGGCCGCAACTCGCCAATAAAAACGCGGCTTCGGGGAAAAGTTCCGCCGAAAAGGTTTCATTTGATTTGCTCCGTAACTAGGTTTTAATGCAATTTGCAAGGCTAAAGCCTTTCGCAGGGCGATTGGAGCTGCGCGTGACTAATGAGGTGTTCTAACGAAGGCGCCGAAATTTCTTCGAGGCCCTCGATATTTCGTGGGCGAGGTTCTAAATTAATTATCTATATTAATTATTATAATATATTAGTTTGCAGCTAATTAAGGGCAAAAGCCGTTAGTTTCGCTGCGGAATGCAGCGGAACGCCAAAACATCTTCAAAAGTTTGGTAAGAAAATGACAAGCTACAACTTAGTACATATAATATACATAACATGGTTTTTCTAAACGTTTATCTATTCTAGAAACTAAACCGCGATTAAAATGTAAATCCTTGGTATAGGAAAGTACTTAAACAAAATAAATTTATGATCCCTATAGAAATAGGTCTATTTCAACCAACTTTTCCAAATATCTCTCTGAAAAAATCGGGATGGGCTGGAAAGGACCTCCAGTTAAAAGCAGATAAGCAGAGTAGATAAAAATAAAGTAAATATTGCACTCTTATTGTTAGCTAAAAAAAACTTTTCACGAACTAGAAGCGAACTAGAACATACATGATAGGTGGTTCCAGAGAAATAAGAAGTAGAGCAGAAATATGTCTAAAATTGCTTTCTCTCTTCATTGTATACATCAAAGAGATAAAAGCTTTATAAAGCTGAATTTTTAACTAATAAAAACATTTGTGATACAGCTATTTTAAAAATAATAACAATGCTAATAGTAGATTATAATGGAAGAGTTTTATGTACAGTCCGTACATTTTCAACATACATGGGTACGTTGGCTGTATTCCATTAGAACAAAGATGCTATTGTATCAATAATGTGTCCAGTTACCACTGGCGTCGATAATTTCCTGGCATTTATCCAGCAAGAACCTCCAAATGCGATAGATTTCTCATGTTAATTGCTTCAAAGTGAACACTTTTCTTCCACGAAGCCTGTGCTTGGTGTACGCCGACACATTCTTAATTGGATTTGCATCGGGCGACTGCGACGGCCAATCAAGTGTAACGATGCCAAGCTGCTTTTTCCACTAGATGCAAAACTTACCGCGGTGTTTGGGATCGTTGTCCCCTTGTACGATCCAGTCCTCGTTTTTTTCGATGAACTAACGTTCGGCAGTCGGCAACGTAAACAGATGCAACGTTCCAAAACCCACTTTTGAGAAGCAGCTCCAAAGATCCACTTTTGCTGGGGGTAACAGTCCGCTGTTCCAACCTGTTAGTTGAGGTTGACCAGGCTCGTTGGACGATAACATATCCACAAACAGAAGCTCCGTCCATAAAAATTACATTGTTCTAATCTCGGTCGATATTGTTCTTTGACCAAGCGAGTCGTTTCGTCACATAATTTTCACTTAACAAAGGTTTCTTCATTGAACTACAGCATTTGATATCATGGGCACGGAGATGGGTTCGGATAGCTACGTACAATATATCACAAACTTTACGATGTCTTTCAACTTTAGGGGACACTTTACCTATCGAGCCACATTCCGGCAAGTCATTGACCGTTTTTGTCTCTTTATATCGCTGCACCGTCTTGCTGACGAATGTTTTTGACTGATTCATGTACTTAGCAGCAATTGCATAAGATATTTTCGGGTCTTTCGGGTGGATACAATAAACACAGCCTCGTAGCGCGACGCGTACGCAGCACTCATGGTGCTTTAAGCGTTTCTCTAGTAAGAATTCGATGCCAACTGAATTTTTTTGTGACAAAGCATCGGGGACAAAGGTTTCCTCTATCGACTCACGAAAGAATTACGACGATACCTTTTACTAACTGCTAATTATGCCGAACACGCTTTTACTTAACTAACTGTAGTAAGAATAAAAAGTGAAATAAACGTCTTTATTAAATTTCATTTCATTAATTTATATTTATTTTCAAAAATCCTGAAGAAGTGCAAAACTGTAGATTGTACCCTATCTTAAAAGTTCTAGAAATAATTAAAGAACTAAAAATAACTCCTACATAATATATTACAATCAAAACATAACGTTGTACCGTACTATTTAAAAAATATGCTAAAACTTAAACGGTTTCCTTAACAGACAACTGAAAATTAGATCCGGATTTTTTGCTGTCATGAATGGATCAAATATTTGTTTCGTTGCCCACAATCATGTTTTCTAAATATAAAAATATGTAATATATATAAATAAAAATAAAAATAAAATATATAAATACCTTCTATATGATATTTTATATTTTATATTTTCCAGCGAAAATTTTTCTTCAACAGCTTTCATATTTAAATACTTTAAATCACACTAAAAGCATTCCCTAACTCATGATGAACTTATAGAAGAAAACTTTTGATTTACTTCAGCTTTATTTGTGAGGAATGAAAACATCAGAGCCATTTAGCTGTAATTCAGTCTTTAGGACAACATAAATAACTAATTTATACACATATGGTACTAGAAAAATTTTGGAACATGACTCAAGTTATGGTCACATTGTACTGTTAAGGCAGGTTCAAAACTACAGTATAGTAATAGAACGCCTTTTAGGTGTTAGTTCCTCTTGAAATGTAGCGGTGCACTACAAGTTTGCACGAAGACTGTGTGTTGTTCACTAAAAACAAAGAAATTAGCAACCCCAGAACGAAAATATCAATTTGGAAGTTAAGATAAGGTAGCTATCAGCATTGAAGGCAAAGACGAATAACGACAACTTTGAAAAAAATTATTAACTGCTGCAAAATATTAAGATGGCCAGGCTCTACGCCTCGTGTGGGAAGATCGACTTCAAATTGAGAGGTCAAGGCTCCCGTATGTTCTCCCTCACTACCCGGCCTTAGAAGACTGCTGAGTGGGCTATTTGACAGGAATCTAAGCTCAGGATTAAACCCCAATCGTCCTCACTGCAACCAAGCTTACATTGGGGCTACCATAAAATATTAAAACTTTAGTAAAAAGATATCTAGATATATAAAACTTGGTAGTGCTATTTAGCTGCTTTCATCATTAAGATTTGCTTGATAAAAATTGATTATCTTATACCTCAAGAAAGGCCAACAAAATAAAAATCTTCTAAGAAGTACCAATAAACATAATATAAAAAATAATTAGCAAAAATAACAAGTGTCCAATATGTTTCTGAAAAAACAAGACCAATTGTGAATAAACATCTTAAGGCACGTATACATCTCCACTACTCATCATCAAGGAAAAAATTGCTTTTCCAAATTTCTTATCAACTTTAGCACTACAACAATGAAAGTTATCTATTTTTAATAAGCTCTAACGCACAGGATATCTTGAGTTGAGTATTTTTAAATATTGAGATTTAGAAGCAGTGATTAGCTGGAAAGTTTCAAACCATAATAAACGGACAGGATACACCCACAGAATTGAAAACGGCATACATAACTTCAATCTTTAAGGGTGATCGACAAGCCTGTGAAATTTACAGAGATATAAGTGTAATAGCCACAATGGGAAGAATTTATGTAAGGGTAGTAAAGAACAAAATTGAAGATCGAACACAACATGGTCTCAAGGAGTTAGTTAAGGAAGGCGATGCAGAAGACAGGAGTACACCAGAAACTAATAGCGACAATGAGAAATTTTCACAAGGGCAATATGGTATCCATAAGAGTCGGAAAAAACCTAACCGATAGCTTTTAAACATTTAAAGGTCTACTACAGGAATGTTTTACATCCTGTTTACCACCCTGTTTAAGATATTTCTAGAGTACGCACTAAAGAACTAGAAAATAAAATTCGAAGGAATGAGGATCCAGTTTAGAAACGGACATTTTTATATTCTCAGTTTTGCTAATGATCAGGTGACATTAGCACAGGATGAAGAAGACTTAAGCTATATGGTCCGAAAGTTAAGAGAAAAATATACAAAGGCAGGATTGGAAATAAATTTTAGCAAAACGAAATACTTAACAACGGAAGAACAATTGAATAATTTAGAAATAAAAGAGAACTTAGAGGCAGCTGGAGTCAGAAAATTCAAGTACCTTGGGTCATTCATCACGAAAAACGCGAACACAAAAACAATATAAAAACTAGGCTGGGACAAACACGAGCGTGCATAAAACAACTGCATCCAATTATCTGGAATACACACATCACCAAGAAGACTAAAACAATGATTTACAATACAATGGTTTGAAGTATTTTGCCGTATGGTGCTGAAAATTGGGCCATAAATAAGAAAAATGGGAAAATAACAGCAGTAAAGATGGAGTACCGGCGGAGGTGTTGTAGAGTGACAAGACTAGACAGAATAATAAATGATGAGATACGGAGAAGAGTGGAAGTGCATCAAACTATATATGAACATGTAAGAAGAGCACCAAATGGTCACCGATCGAAGCCCTATAAGGAGAAGGAAAAAGGGAAGGCCCAGACGACCCTGGCGGAACGAAGTGGATGAGACGATGGAGAAGCAAATGGTTTTCTTCAAGTTAAACATTAAGTTGTGATTTTGAGTTTTGAAGATAGTTAAGCAAACAAATGGAGGAACTAAAGAATGAACGGATAGACAGGCGGGCGGGTTATTTGCAAAAAATGGTACCTTTGGCCATTCAACAATAATACTCATACAAAACTTGCTTTTTCCTTTTTGCACTAGTCCCAGGCTTCACTATCATAGAAGTATATATTGTAATTATCTAATAATTTTCAGAAAACTTAACTAATTAAAAATGTTACTACAGTTCCTCTAAAATTTTTCAATTCCAAAAGTAAGTTTTTGATGTGGCTAATTTCACGATTCAAATGTGGTGTACCAATGGATTTCCGCTAATATACTCAGTCATATAATAAACAAATTAATATTCAAAGAAAACTCACAACTAAAATTAACGAGTGATAAAGAGAGGCAGAGTATATTAGCAACGATGTTATTGAAAATAAAACTTTGAACACCTTGGCGCTACTTGAACATATTCTTAATAAACAAAAAGTTAGAAACATCAAAACCAACTCATCAGAAGATCTGAGATTCTATTCACCGCTTTCGGGACTGATAAAAAATAAATTACACACATCCAACTATTCCTGACCTACAATCAATAATGCAATAAAGACTATTACATTGATAAACAAAATGAACAAGCGTCGTATGACAGGTGGCGCCGTCTTGCTGAAACAATGTCATCCAAGTCTATGGCATCCAAATGAGGCAAAAAATCCATTAACATCTCATGATAACGTTCACCATCGATAGTTACTATTTTCCGGTCGTATTTTTAAAAAATAACGGACCAGCAGTATGAAGTCCACACCAAACTGTTACTCTTTGGGTATGCATAGGCTATTAGTGAATGATCCATGGATTTTTTATGCCCAAAACGCGATAATTAGTTTACTAATATACCACTAAAATAGATTTTTTTGCTAAAAATGACACAAATATAAAAAAATATGATAAACTTGTGTATTGATATCAGCTACCTTCTAGAATTTACATGTAATCAAATAGTAACCTATTAGAGCAGTCTTAAAAAAAGCCTGTAAAATGCTTCTAAGGATTATGGGGTTGGAAAATTTTACCCCCTCTCTCATTTGCTTATGATCACCACTGTGTGTATTATTATTCCCAGACATCCACCTTACTCATCCGATGTGGACCTTGCGATTATTTTCTGAGCCCGGCATTGAAAATTCTCACAAACACACAATGCAAAAAGATTGAGATGTCCGTACCAGTAGCACTGTACGAAGAAGCTGAAAAGGCCATTTAAAATGTTGATCACTCATTTTGATCATTATGTGGTGTTAGTGAGAGTTTATTTTAAATAAGTTAAACACTATAGGAATACGTTTTGTAATTTCTTTTCATTAAGTAAAAGTTTAACATTCTAGACAACTTCAGTTGAGCTTTAATAATTCAGAACGCTCATAAAAATCTTCTTCTTCCAGTGCGTGCCCTCTAGGAGGTTCGCTGTTATCACAGCTAGCCGCACTTTACTGACTGCCGCTAGAAATAATTGTTACAGCCAAACCAGTGTCTTAGGTTTTTGAGCCAAGATACATGTCTACCAATATTCCTCTTTCCACTAATTTTCGCCTGCATTATCAATTGTAAAAGGGTATATTTAGGGTCTTTCATTACATGGCCTAGATATTGAAGCTTTCTCTTTTTTTTATGATGTTAATAATTTAACATTATTTTTGCATTTTGTTTAGGAGTTTGGTATTAGCAATCCTACTTGTCCAGGGGATCAGCTAAATTCTGCGGTAACACCACATTTTCGAGGCTTGTCTACGTGAACTTTCTTTAGAGTCCAAGCTTCAGCTCCGTACATAAGCACCGAGAATATGTAACAAAGTAGCATACTTATCCTAAGTCCAATATTGATGGCTTTTCCATTTTCATAAATGTTGATCTGACTTTTTCTATTCTTGTTCTTATTTTTTTTTGTTTGTTCACCCGACTGTTCTGTCCACGTTCCTAGATATCTACGACTGTATATTTTCTGTTTCGATTTTGATTTTGTGGGGACTTTGGAATTACCATTAGTTTGGTTTTATTAAAGTTTATTTTGCGACCATAGTCGTTACATAGATCATTTAGTTTCTCTAAAAAGCGTTGCACGTCATTGATATTGTTTGTTAGCAGGACGGTGTCATCCACATAACTCATATTTTAATAGTTTCACAATTTATAACTATTTCAATTGATTCTTCCTCCCTACTTCCTTAAAAATAGCTTCACTGTAAAGGTTGAAGAGGATTGGCGATAGGATGCATTCTTGTCTTACTCCACGGTAAATCTCCATTTCTTCCGTTAGTTGGTTTTTCAACTTTTGCATTTGCTTTTTGGTCCCACTATAGGTTAATCTTAAAAAAATTAAATAGAACTGTACTTTGAAAACAAAACTACAGTAACTCTTCCCCTATGGAAATCGAGCAATGGGCAAAAAGTGATAATGAGAAAGTAAATTTAAATGATGAAGAAATCAGAATTTCTAGCCACTCACGCCAGCAACCTAAGAAATTAATATCGTTACACCTAAAGAAATAAAAGACAAAATAAAATTTTTGAAAGAAAGAAAAGTCTTGATCTAGTAACAGTAAAAATTAAAAAAAACTGTCTAGGAAAGGTATAGTGTTACTGACCTATATCTTTAATGCAATTTTTCAAATTTAACATTGACCCCAAAAATTAAATTAATTAATTATCATGTTTTAGTCTGATAAAGATCCAATAGTACAAGATCATATCGTTCCATAAATCAGTTGCCAGCTGTTTCAAAATTAGCTGAAAAACTAATACTTAAGAGAATTGTCTCAGAATAGATACTCAATTACCAATTTGATTTGCTCAGGCCCATGCCACCATTCAGCAAGGTAATCGCATTTTACAAAACATCCTCACCAGTCTAAACAACAAGAAATAATGGACATCAGTATTTGTAGATGTAAGCTAAGTTTTTGACAGGGTCTGGTATTCAGGATTATTGTATAAATTCAAAACTACACACCAGCATTCTTTACATTGCTTAAATCATAATTATGTGATCGGCATTTTAAAACAAAAGTAACACAGGTAGTACCAACTATGCTCTCAATCAACTCCGGGGTATCTTAGGGTAGTGTATTGGGTACTCTACTTTATTTCTTATTTACCATAGATCTTCCACTTTTACCAAACATCATCATAGGCAGATTATACTGTCATGCTGACAAATCATAATGGAGTTCGCCGAGAATCTAGATTACAGGTATAAAAAGGGGAGTATAAAAAGAAATGAGGCAAAATCTGCTCATGTAACATCTATCTTAAGAAAACATCTATGTCCATCCATATATCTAAAGAACATCTAAATACTACAAATTGGAACAATAAAATACCTGAGACTGCACTTAAACATTAAATTAAATTGGAGAGAACACATCAACAAAAAATGAAAGTAAATTAAACTAAAACAGAGAGAATCATATTGGTCGATCGGAAGAAGGTCTCCACTATTTATTGGCATAGAGCTCTGGTTCTGTGCCAGCAAATCCATCCATGAAAACCACTAAAAATAGAAACACAAATCCATTAATGTAAAATGTATTAGAAAATAATATATTAAGAAGAATAAAGACAACTGCCAGCTGATTTATAAAATCGACTGAGATCTCTTCACTGGAAGGCATCTTATATTTTTATAGATCTACATACTTAATATTTAGATTGTAGGCTAGCAGAATACTTTGTGTTTTGATTGTTACTAAATAAAATTAATTTTGTTTGTGGTGCATGTTTATAGTTGTAGCTTTTTAAATTATATTTCTTTGAAGTCGGAAAATTTAGTTCTGGCAGTCACTGCCTTAAATTATCCAAAAATTCAATTTTACCAAATAATTGAGGTTAGGAAAATAGCCCCTTTAAAGTTTTTGTTTAGTTATTATGCCTTTGACGATTAGTCTTTAGGCTTTAGCGTTTTATTTCATACTTAGCAATAAAGTGCCTTATGATTATGCTAAAATAAACAGATCATAAAATATTGAAATAACTTTTTGCTGAGATTCGGTTTCGGGTACTGTTAGATGTCTTTAATAATCTCTGTTGGCTTTCGTCCATAATTAACCAGTTTAGACCCTTCTCAAATGGCATAACGTGGCGTAAAACGGATACCTCGTTTCCCTGACAGAAATCAATTTTAATTTAGCGCCGAAAAAAGTGTTTTTAGAACGTGTAGAATTATGCTCGGCGATTGTCCTCAATTTATTGGGAAATTACGAGTAACTAATTTGTAAGAAGCGAAGCAAAGCAAAATGCTAAGATAAAAGCAGAGGGTAAGAGTTTAAATTTCGTTACAGAAGCACTCCGAATATTAAAAAAGCTGATAAAGGCCAAGAATTCGACAAGTCGACCGAATCTTGACCTTTTACGCATACTCATGCGACGGAGTGTGAATACTGATAAGTGGTTAAAAAAAAAACAAAATTGAAAGCCCCGACTTGAGCGAGATGTTTAATTTATTTTTAAATTTGAAATGAATATTTTCGATGAGGTGAAAGATTTTATTAAAGAAATCAGGAAAATATTCAAAAACATAGAAGAGGGTGATAAAAGAAAGCAAAAAATAACAAAACAGAACAAAAGTTAAACAACATAAAGTAGGAACTAGAGGAACTGAGAAGAAAATCTAATAATTTTTGGAATAAAGGAAACCGAAAATAAAAATCTAGAAATACAACAAATAAACGTAAAAGAAGCGAGAAATAAAACAGAGGTACAAACATTACAGAACAAGAAATAACGAATACAAGAAGAGTAGGAAAAAAGTAAAAACAGGCCCTACTAATAGGGTTAGCAAGTGAAAATAAAAACAAAGAAATTTCTGAAAGTAACATACAACCTCAAAAAATACGTATCAGTGAAGTCTAGCCACAGAGAAAACAACCGATAAAGCATATGAAAATAGCTAGAGAAAAAGCACTTGTGGCTACAGTAAAATATAATAATGTATCATAAACGGACCGGTAAAATGAACAAAACGTCAATGTAAAAGGAAGGCAAATACAAACACCAAGTGGAAGAGAAATAACAAGAACTGTTAGCGAAAGAACGCCAGCATAGGAAGACTAATAGAGGGAATAAATAGCTACAAATAACAAAAACAACAAGATACCAAAAAAAAACTAGAGAAGAATATTTGAAAAAAAATATGGAGAAAAATAATAAGAAACTAATGCTAAATAAATGAGAAATATTTAAAAGCGTGTAAAAAATCATAAGGAAAACAAAAATAAACACACAATAACAATTAAAAATAGAATACCTAAAAGTACAACATTCGAAAACATAAAGTTGGAACATTAACGCACTAAATGAAAAAGAAAATATAAAAGAACAAACATAAAGCTATCAGGTGAAACCAAAAAGCAGAAAAAAGCAGATTTGAAGTAACAAATGAATACATAATATACTACTCAGGGATAAAAAAGAATAAAGAACAAAGAAGAGAGTTGGATTAATAATCAATCAAAAAATGGTCTATTATATAGTAATAAGCTCCAGAATAATAACGCTAAGTATATTATTACAGGAAACTACCAATTTTATATAAATATATGCACCAGTGGAAGACGAAGATGAAGATATAATAAGAATTGAGTTTTATATAAAACTAGAAGAAGAAACAAATAAATTTAAAGAGAAAAATAAAAATGTAGTTATCATAGGGGATTGGAACACAAGAATTGGAAAAATAAAAATCAGGGCTAGGCTATATGAGAGAATGTAGTGAAAAAATTGAAAATAAAAACAAAAAGATGTAAGAATTCAGCAATGCACAGAATCGTCAAAGAGAAAAATAAAAGGAAGAAACGAGCTTGGAGAAATACATAAAAACTAGTCTCTGAACAAAAATGAATATTACATTATAAGAAACGAAGCAAAAAGGCAGTCAAAGAGAACACCGAATAAGTTGACAAAACTACAGGAAGACTATAATAGTAGTAATAGGAAATTTTGAAGCAGAATCAGATATATGAATAAATAAAGAATAAAGACAGAATTATCAGAAATAAAAACAATAAATAAAATAGAAATGATTGAAATAGAAGAAAGCATTAAGAAACATAGAAGCAGGAAAGGCTGTAGGAGAAGATCAAACTGATCCGTAGATGATTAAATGGCTAAGTGAGGAAGAAAAATATAGTTACACGAAATTTGCAAGAAAACATGAGTAGAGGAAAAAATCAAAACCATGGGAGAAAAATTTTATTTCTCCAATACACAAAAAGGACAACATACAAAATGCGATAATTATAGAGCATTATGTATACTAAGATAATCGAAAAAAAAATCCGTAAACTTATAGAAGAAAAATTGGATGACGAATAAGCTGTACATAGAACAAACAAAAAGATCTGTCATGTGGAAATACCTAAAAGATCTGAAGATAAATAAAAGACTAATTAAAATAATACAAGGTGTATATAAAAACGTGAGAGCATGAGTTTTAAATGAGGGACAAAATGGGAATTCGAAATGAAAATAAAAGTAAAACAAGGAGAGCCTGCGTCAACTATTATTTATAATTGAAATGAATAAACTAATAAAAATCACAAATAACAGAACTAACAATCATTATATGTCAAAAGCGTGCATCAACAAAAATACAGAGTCTGTTGAATGCAGACGACGTAGTCCTGATCGCAAAAAGCCAAAGACTTAGTAAACATCTGAACTCGAGAGATTCAAACCCTTAAAATGGAAAGAAACATAAATAAAAATAAATCTGTGATAATAAATGAAGCAAGAATATAAGGGAATAAAAGAATAACACGTAAAAATCAAAACCCAAAACTAGTAAGCACGTATGAATATCAAGGAAGTGTGCTATCTAATATAGAAGCTTGGATTTAGAAATTGAAAAAAGCAAGCCAAAGGCCCTAAACATATTCTATGCCATAAACAAAACAGTTCTGGGAAACAAAGAAATAGACATATAGACTAAATCACATGTTTATAGTGCAGTAGAAGTATCATCTATACTGCATGCAAGCGAAACCTGGGTGATACTAAATAAGCATGAGGTGAAAATAATAACGTAATAACGTATCTAAGAAAAATGGCGGAAAACAGAATAAAAAATGAATAAATTAGAAAACAACTAAACTAGTAAGGTCGCATCCGAATAAAATCAGAAAATATAGTTAAGAAAATATTAGAATCAGACAAGGAAAAGGAAGAAAAGAGGAAGATGAAAGAAATCGTGGCTAGGGATAGGAAAGAAGAAAGGAAACAAATATATGAGATGAAAATAATGGCACACGACCATAGTAGATGGAAGAAATGAATAAAAGAATATAAAGTCACCTAACAAATCCAATGCTACAGGGGGCATAAGGATTATCGCGAAAAAGAAGAAGAAGGTGTCCTTACATTTCTTACTAACGCTAGTGTAGTAGAGACTATGGCGTTTGGCTGCAGTACGGATGAACTCAGGTTCAATTCTGAACTTAGATGTTTGGCGGATGACATAATCACTAAAAATAAATGAGGGGCAGTAATGCGGTTGCCTGCCATATGTGCCATAAGATAGTACGCGACTACCGGATAGTAAAAGCGAACATATGGGAACCCTAACCTTTCAGTTCGCAGGTCACGCGGAGCGTTAGAACCTAACCAGCTTTATTACTAAAGTACAAATCATTTTTTCAATAATTTTCTTAACAGAACTACATATTTTGTTTACGTTATAGTAAGTGATCAAAGTTTACACATTTTTTGAATTTAGTCAACCTGTGAAGTAAAAATTTTGGTGACAATAGACAGCCATTTTTGAATTTTGTTGATGTTTTATGGAAAAATTTGTGTAGTCTTGTTTTAAACTTATAGCCAGTGCATTGTCTGAAATTCAGAAATTCGTAATTACTTTTTTAGTCTTGTATTAAATTTAAAAATATTATTTTCATATTCTATATGTTCAATTACAAAGCACAATTTTGCTCTTTCTCATATTATAACAAGAACAAAGTGGAAAACATGCACACAAACGTGTGTTTGTAGTTTAAATACCTGCTGATGTATGAAATAGTAGCAGAGCATAAAAGCTTGGCTCGTAATTCAATAGGAACTGTTTGCAGTGCTTAGTAAACCTACAACGCGCTGCGGTTGCGTCAATGGCATTAAACACTAAAGGCGGAAAACTTGCAAACGATAATTTAATTTACAATTGGTATACATTAGTTAAGTTATAGAATTCATTGATTTATTCGTATTCCACTAAGCAGTTAGAACAATTTATGTTACATTAACTCATTTGGCTTTTGTTGAGTAAATGCTAGATTCCGTGGCTACAAAATGGCAAGTAGCTTTATGTTGGTTGGTTTTTTGCTATCCTTTTTACGATCTTGCCATATCTTGAAGCACGCTTATAGTTGTGTAGCTTCGGGAATGATTACTAGACAGATTGCTACATTATTCTGCGAAAATGTTTTTAAGTAAATGCCTAGCGACAAAAACATGTTTGCTATTCAACCAAGAAGAGAATTGAAAATGAAACTTCGTTTTAAGTTTTTTTAATTCGTTTGTGATAGCTGTAAACGTATTTATACACTGCCGTATAATTTTATATTCATGAATTTCAAGAAGGCAGGTTGGCCCAACAATTAATAAAATGGAAACCAAGAAATTCAGGGATGATGTACATCGACCTATGCTTAAATCAAAACAAATGAACTAAGAAAGCCAAAAGTAGCGCAGGAACACAAAGACAGCCTAGACGCGGCTCTCCAAGAAAAAGAGAGGAGCGTTGAGAAAGAGAAAATTAGAGTTTGGAAAAGAAATAGACCGAAATGAAGAAAGCTATATTAAAACAGTCGGAAAAAGCATGTAGGAAGATAATAATAAAAGAAAACCAGAAGAAAACAAGATGATAGAATGCTAAAGTAGAAGCAAAGGAGAAAATCTGGAAGAACCCCATCCAGAGAAGGACTGAAACTAACCGACAACAATATGTACAAATAATAAATAGAGCAAAAAAAAGCTGCGCTCAAAACAGGAAAGCTGGAAAGACTTAGGAAAAGATCTAAAGCGACAGTGGAAGAAGTTTCTGGAAGGTTGTTAAAAGTCTCCAAGGTAAACTTGGGAAACCAATGCAGAACATAAGAAATAACCGAGGAATAATAGAAACTAAAGAAAAAAATTCTGCAGGCATGGAAGGGGCATTACGGACAAAAATTTAAGAAAGACAACTCACTAGGAGGAGATAGAAGAAGACTAAGAATAAGTGCGTTACAAACCAAAGAAGATCTAGAACATGAAATTGAAGCTGAAGAAAACATTGAAATAAAAGAAGTAAGAGAAGCAATAAACCCGATCAAACTGGGCAAGGCTTCCGAGAAAGATGGCATAACCCCTGAAATAATTAGGCACGGAGGAGACAGCTGTGCAATCGGATAAAAAACTTATGCTTGGGAAGTGAACAGAATACCAGATGATTGGGAAGTGAAAAAAATAGTCTCAATTCACAAGAAAAAAAAACTCTAATTATTGCAACAATTATTCTCTACCACAAAAAAATATGTTCAATGATTCTAGAAAGAAGATTAAGGAAAGGCATTGAAGTATTATTGGTGGGAGAACAAGCCTACTACAAACCGCAAAGACAGACCCAAGACCATATATTTACACTAAACATTATGATAGAGAAAATAATAGAAAGAGACAAACTGCTATTTCTAGCATTCATAGATATTGAATCGGCTTTTAACAGAATTCCCAGGGATGATAGCTTATGGAAAGCCTTATCAGAATTAAAAGTAACACAACTAGTATAGGCTAGTATCTGGCAAAACCAGAAGAGACAGAATTCAGAACGTGACCACCAGAGAAGAACCACAAGTAAAAACACTAGTAGAAGAAGTTGAAAATAAGCAATTGTAATTGTATGGGCACCTGACTAGAATGAGTAACCGAAGATATCTCAAGAATGTTAAAAGCGAGACCAGAGGAAAGACGACGTAGAGGCAGGCCGAGGAAGGAATGGAAAAAGAACGTAGAACAGAACACAATGAAACGAGGGACAAACTTAAGAGAAATACGGCCGTTGATCGAGACCAGTACCGAAAATGTATAGAGGGGAATCCGACGCCGTAGCAGCTCATGAGGATTGGAAAAGAAGAAGAAGAATTTTAAGAAATCTGAACATTGATCTGCCACCGACACTTTTTCCCATGCGTGGGAGAAATTACAAATACTGAATTATAGTTAGTTCTTGTTCGCGGTAACACTGAAGAAATTGGTTCTGTTGTAGTAGTGGATTTCTACCAGTTGGGTTTAGAGTACTCCTTGAAAATCCGGTCGGGTCCCAACTCAGTAAAGATAAGACTATATTACCATATAAGGATACCAGATAGTGTTGCTAGAACGCACAGAAGGAAAGGTAGCAAATAATTCATGCACCAGTGCGAGTGCAGTTGTGCAAGTAGGCAATCGTGGTCAGAGATAGACAGCGTGGTTTCTTTGGAGAGCAGGGTATTTATACGAGGTTAGGAGTTGTATTTGAATTGATAATGGCAAACAGCCATTTCTGTACTGATGTACATAACATGCATATCTTGCGGAACATTGCACACTGTCGTCTACGAGGAGTTGAAGATAATAAAGGTCTGTGTACAACGGGCTCTTTATATTTTCGTCGTTTAGCAGAAGCAAAAGCGTATGGAGGTACACCAACAGTTACTTTAACTATTAAAAACAAATTCTGATTACGGGTCAATTGACAGCATTATCAATGAGTGGTGATGCAAGTCGCCAAAGCGACTCTGCTACTTATTTAGCTAAGCCGCCACGGAAAATGGAGGCGCAGTAAGTTGCTTCAACAGGACAATGCGTGGTTACATGTCAAATTGTTATCTCACGTCACAAATTCGCCAGATTTTGTGACTACTACAATGAAACAGGCAATGCGCGATAAGAAGCTCTCCTCTAACTACGAGTTCCAATTGGCTACCCACAAGTGAGGCCGTGTAATATTTAGAGAGTGGTGTGCAGCATCTGTACGGAAATTACCGGAGCAATGATAAAGGTGCACAGACATTGAAGGGAAATACCTCTAATAAAGTTGTTTTTTAATAAAGTATTTGTAGTGTTAATTATTTTTGAATGTCCAAAGTCAAATAATTTTTTTATCAATAAAAAAAACTTTAATAAACCAACAGAAAAGAACAGGAGAAGAAACGATAAAAGCGACAAATGTAGAAATTAAAAAGAATACGGAAGAGAACACGAAACTACGAGGGGAACTGTTAAAGAAAAGCAAAATTGATAGTGATTAAGGGGGTGAAATTTGAGATCAAAAGGAAGAAGCAGCGAAACTTCTCTCAGATAAGCTGGGAGTTGAAGGATCTGTGAAGAAAGTGACTGCTATAAAGGCAAAATTGGAATGGTCGTCAATATTCTCGAGATGGAAGAGATAGAAGCAAGAGGTATTGCCAAACAAGTTAAAAGAAGAGACAATAAAAGGAAGTGATTAAGTTAGTCTATACAAATATTGCAATCAACTGAGTAGAATACAGATAGGATAAAGTAGAAAAAAGAGTTATAAAAGAAAAAAACTATTAATCAAGAATCTTAACGTGACCAAGGACAATGAGTAAAAAAATAAAGTAGTAGGGAATAAAAACGGTTCACGGATGTAACGAAAGAGAAAGAAAAATATAGCAAAGTGCGAACATGGAACGTAAAAACCACAACTGAAAAAGAGAAAGAATTAACTAATAAAATAGGTAACATAAACATTGATTACTTAAGGATAACAGAAATAAAAAAGAAACAGAATTATCAAGCAGATAGAAGGTAATTTGGTCGGGTGTTAACAAAGAAATTTTGCAAGGATCACTATAGTAATGATAATAAGAGGAGTAAATCAAATTTGTTAAAAGTGAGAAATTTGTCAGTGAAAGAATATTAAAAGCAAACATAAAAGAAGGAAGAAATGGGTATACGTATCAAATAATAGTTGCATATGGGTTAAAGAGGGGCGCGGAAAGGAAGAAAATGACTAATTATTCCAGAAGCTACAACAATTAGATGAAAGTAAATGAAATGTTATTACAATGGAATACCTATCTAAATGGCAGCTAAGAAAATATGACAAAGAAATAAAAAATACAAACAAAAAAGAATTATTCATGCCTTCTGTATAAAAATGAATTATACGTGGTTAACTCGCATTTTCAACATAAATAAATTCACAAGATTAAGAGAAAGGTAAAGAGCAGACGTGATGGAGACTAGAGACTACTAATGGGTGCATAAGAAACGCGAACAGAAGAAATTTAAAAAGCGGTTAAAAGAAAGAAGCAAATATGACAAAATCTAAAGACAAAAAGCCAAATAGATTATGAGAAACATAAATCTGAAAGTCAAAAGTCAAGAAACTAGGGAAAGAAGAAATATAACAGACTTTGGTGGACAAAACTCTTCTTTGGGACAATAAGAAAAAAAATAAGGCATAATAATACTATGCTAAGAAACATTAAAGACGAAGATAATGAAGTTACAATAGACAAAGAAGAGATAATAGAGCAAAGGAACAGATATTTCAAATATTTATTGGAAGAGACAAACCTAGAAGGAGAAGAGATTGGAAAGGAAACCCCTAATAGCCTGGCGAGTGTGGAAGATCAACAACCGGATGATATAACCATAGAAGAAATTCAGGAAAATAAAATCGGAAAAGTCTCTAGGACATGTTCAAATAACGGCCGATATGTTAAAAGCAGGAAATGAGAAAATAGTAGATATATTAAAGATAATGAATAAGCTGCTAAATACCAATTTACAAACAATGTAAAGGACAGCGATAACTACAGCGAAATTGTATTATTACGCGTAATATTATTTTAGACCTAAGAGAAAAGTGGCAGACGCAATTTTTATTATCTGACAAATAAGTGAAAAGCAATTGTGGAAAACTGAGAGATACATCTATGCTTTATCGACCTACAAAAGACTTTAAATAAAATGAAGAATATTTAAAAAAATAAGTGTAAGGGAAAAGATGATCTATGATGTATAATCACTATACAAATCAACCAAGAACTTCGCTAAAATGAAACATAAACAATCAAGGATGTTTTAAACAAAAAATGAGTTAGACAAGGCTGAATTTTGTGTTCGTTGTAGCTTTAGATTAGGGAATTAAAGTAGCAAAAAGAACAATAAAATAATACAAATTAGATTACTGCAAAATAAAGGATGTAAAGTTACAGAACTAATAGGTGCAGACGATTTGGTGCTGATCACTAAGGAAAAAATATTAAATAAACACCCAAGAAAAGACAAAAACAATGGCCATTAGTAAAACAAAAGAAACATCAAATAAAATTAAGAAACACCTTAAAGCAAGTCAGTAAGTTTAAATACTTGAGAACACAAATAACACAAGACAGCAGATTGGAAGAGAATATGAACGAAAGAAATGAGGATGGAAGAAGATGAGACTGTAAGAAGACTATTTGAAGCACAAATGTATTAAAAAAATAAAAGAAATATCGAGGAAAATGTGGAGTGGAGAAGTTGGAAATGCAACCTTTAAGAGAAACATAGAATGGGGTAAAATAAGGTGTAAAACTCAAAACAGGGATGAATGGAAACAGACGCCAAAAACATAACTTACAGGTCCTAAGTCACATACGGACGGTTTGTGATAAGCGAAAACAAATTTTCCACCGGATCAGGCAACAGCGCGACTTATATGAGGTTTTCGTAGCAGAGTGGTAACACGCGCCTTTGAGAAACTTACAGCTGAAAACTTACGCGGCTGAAATATGAACGGAAAGATGCAAAGTCAAAGAGACTAAAGACTTTCTAAGTATACAACGTACAGCATTCTATTGCACTTTATTTAGAACTTTAAATGGAGTTGGGGTTACAGCCAGTCGAGATCGAGCCAAAGCGATTCGTAAAGAAAACAAGATATTCGACTGAACGGCATGGAATTCCAGTCTGGACAAACGACAAAAAGCAGGAGCCACTTTTTCGATCATACGAGGAAAGCAGGACATGTACCATGAACTAGCTGAACCTACAGACTGGAGTATAATTTTCCAGAACGAACTGATAGCCATTCGACAAGCACGGAGCGGTCACCCCAAGATGCGTTGTAATATCTAACAGCAAGTAACTATTGGATCAAGATGCTTGAGGAACTCTAGGAAACAAATGTGCGGATCAGTGGGCAGCGGATAGGAGCAGGACCACTAGTTTTTGAATGATTCTATGGGGCTCGTGAGAAACCGGTTATGAGATAAAGTAAGAGCAAGATGCGAGTGGAATTAACTATCTGCGGAGATGGGGCGACATACGCGGATATTCATCCCCACAGTCGGCACGAGGCGACAAGCGACGGAGTATCTTAACCGGCACACCATCCAGATCATCACTGGGCATGGCAACTTTTGGTTCTCATTAGAATCTGAAAACTGGCAGAAAACGAAGCCAAATGTGTATTTGGAAAAGTCACAACGCGGTGCATGTTTTACTAACTAGCAACGCAGTGGAGAAGACTAAGGTCAGGTTCAAGAAGGATATCATCACCAGCGAGATGGCCACGAAGCCGTTAGAAGATCGAGAGACTTTTGGAAGAACTCGAATCCTGGACTACGGAAAACACCAGAGCAGCCGTTATCGGTTTTAAGAAAGCATTATAAGAGTTAAGTTTAGTGAGTAAACGATAGGCAATTAGCCAAAATATTGTAAAATATAACCTTAAAGTTTGTAGATATTTTGATCAATCAATTGCATTGTCGCTGGTAATGAAAATGACAACTTAGAGCAAAAGAAAGTCAAACATTCATCCGAGTAAGATCATGATGTGTATTTGGTGGAGTTGAAGAAGTGAAATTCGCTACAAACTGCTTAAAAACAACAAAGTTGTCAATGGAGATCCTTACGTTCAGTGAACGAGGCAATTCAGTAGAGACAATTCGATTATGCTTCTTCAACATCTTCACATAGTTAATTTGATCAAAAATGCAATTTAAGAGTTTGGTTGGAAGGTTTACCGTGTACCCATCGTATTCTCTTGATCCAGCCCCTTCAGCGGTCATTCTTCAATAGATTGAGAAATGGTTTGTTCAATAATAGTTCAGAGCTAAAACAGTCTTATAGAGTTCTTCAAGTCAAGCTTTAACGAGTTGTGCCCTCTAGGCGTTGGCAAATTGTGTACAGCAAAAATTGAATATTAAGATTCGTCCCCTTTGTTCAACAAGATTCCAGTTTTGTTGCTGCTGACAAAAAAGTCTCTTTCTGCAAAGAGAAACTACAAATTAATTAAAAAAAAGCTAATAAGGATTATTAGGGACATATAGTAGGGATTAAGGACATATTACCGATCGTGTGTCTAATTTGAGTATTTAGTCATGGGCAATTGTCTTCTAAGATTAGAAGAGGATTCTGCCCTCTCATGAAAGTCTTACCCATAAGCAGTACTGCACGACACTAACGCGACTCCGTTCACATACTCAGCAATACCTCTATAAAAAATAAACAATATGCGATCGCTCTCTCACGTTCTAAATTTTTCCGAGTTTCACTCCGAACGACTACGCTCCGTTTAACGTAATGAAACAAGAAATGCGCGGAAACAAGTTCTTTCTTAACGGCGAGCTTCAGTTGGCTGTGCACAAGTGGTGCTGTGCTACATTCAAAGAATGGTTTGCAGCAGCTTTACGGAAACTGTTGAAAGGGTCGAAAAAGTGCACAGACGTCTAGAGTATCTCTAATGAAATGTGTAGCAATTTCTTCCAATAAAAGAGCACAACGATAGTTCCATTCATTTTTGAATTCTCCAACTAAATTTTTTTTGCCTTAATAGCATATTGGTAGAGATTTGCAAAAATTGTCATTCAAAAAATTCAAAACCCCCCAAAAAAAGTCAGGCGTTTAAAGAGTTGAAGAGGTTGGAAGGGAAAAAGAAGAAGAGACTAAAGAACTACGTTAATTCCGTTGAAAATAAGATCACCGCTGTAAAACCACAAAGTTGAGAACCTGATTAAAAATTAACCGAAACAGAAGTAAAAAGAACTTGACGTTTAATGATCTTTCTCTCCTCAAAGCAAAGAAGCCAGTCTTCCATGTAATGAGTCACTAAACAAGTTTTTTTTTATGTTTTTAACGTTATTTGCGTTAATACAGAAAATATTTTTATCTTCGTGTTTTTAGTCATGTGAAGTATCAAGTAGATGAAAATGACACCTATTTACTTTTCAAAACTGCTAAAACTTCATTCGAAGAAAAGTCTATTACTGAAAGAACTGCAAAATGCAAAATTTGACCTCACAGACTATACACGTTTCGGCCAACATTTTCAGTTCAATAAGCGTTGTTTGAATTTATAAGAATTTGCGCCAAACATCCAGCGATTTGGTCCAGTAGACCGGATGTTCTCATAATACCACCTCCGTCATTGTAATTTGATGGGTAAGATCAGAAAACTTGATAATGCGTCCCACATATTACGAACAAGAAACAAATTGTTTGTCCAGTATTAAACTACTCGTAGACATAAACAGAAAAAGTGGAAATGAGGCCTGCGAAACGCCCAAAAGGTGGTCGGATAGTGCAAAATTGGGATTTTACACGAAAAAGATGGAAGCAGTATTTTTCGGAGTACGATCACAACTGGTGACAATGGAATTCCGTGGAAGAATCACATATGTCCAATTTATGACAAGAGGAAGCAAATTTCCTGCCGTATCAAGGCGACAGCGCCATTAATATAAGGCGCGAGCATTCGAAGGTACTGTACAGCTAGCGATATTGTATGCAGCCGAAATATAAAGGAAATACGAAGGCCGCAAAGTCAGAGAGATTAGAGCCTTGCTAAGTGTACAAAGGATACTCACGGTTAAGGTGGCAGGTGCTTCCAACGCCTTAGCTACCCAAAACGACATTAGTATTGAGCCAGAAATGGGGCACCCGGACGAGCGAGATCCTATTCCATTCGACAAGGAGGAATTTAATGCGCAACAACTGTACTGCTGAACGAATCGTAGGCAGACTATAAGAGAACAGGAGCTGCGTTTACGATCATATGAGAAGGACGTTTGGTCCTCCATAGATGAGCCGAGCTAGCAAATTGGAGCACCACTTTCCAGAGCGAGCTGATGACCACCGGAGAGTCTCTGAGATATATCAATTCTGACATCGGACAGCAAGTCAGCGTTACTTACTCTTAGAAGCATAAAAGCGCGGGCGGATTTGCAAGTTAAAGTTTGAACCCTTTCAAAGGCGCTGTTGGTTAAGATTGAAATCAACTTCTACATTGGACCAAAGCACACGTCGGGACTCTGGGTAACGAGCGTATAAATTAGCTGGTTAAAAAAGCAGCGGCAGAAGCAAGACCGTTGATTTCAAAGCCGTTCCATTGGGGCTCTTAAGAAACCGGTTGTGAGCCAGGACGAGAGTAAATTGGAAGCAGAGATGGCTAGCAGGGAAATGAAGCAACATGCGCGGATATTCATCCCCATAGTTAATACGGCACGACAAGCGGCGTAATACTTTAACCGGCATACTGTCCAGCTCATCATTGATATGGTAACTTCTCGCCCTAATCAGAATTTGGAAACTAACAGAGATTCAAAACAAATGTGAATGTGAAAAAGTCGATGATGCTATGCACGTCCTGCTGGACAGCAACACAGTGGAGAAGACCAGGGTTAGAGTGAAGAGGACTCTTATCATCAGCAAAATGGCTACGAACGCGGGAGGGAGTCGAGAAATTTTTAAAAGTGCGCGAATGGTGGACAGCGCTCTAGCAGTATTTAGAGAGCAAGACTATATGTAGATGGGTACGCGAGGGTGGGGTAAATTAAGGCGTATTAGTTTATTTCTTTGCTTAGCATTAACAGGAAGCAAAGGAAAGTTAAAGATTTTTTACGCAGGGCCACGATTTGCAAATGGTGGAATTAGACGGTCTAATCCATTACAAATTGTTTAAAAACAACAAAAACTATGTTTTGACATTTTCATTTCTGCCTAATGGAGATTACCAGCTTTATGGTAAAGTAACAAGGTTCCTAGTTTGTATTAAATTAGGGGGTTGTTATTATAATGCAACAACAAAGCAGGAACTTATAGTTATTTTAATTTTCATATAAATTGCTCCTGGCAAAAATAGAAACTAGAAACGAATTCAAAATAAAGAGCTCTGACGTGCTCCCACTAAATAATGAAAGTTAGGATGGCAAATGACACCACAAATTGAGTGGCGCACTGAAAATTTAACGGCGTAGCTAGCGATACTCCCGTGAAATATTCAAGGCATTAAAGGAACGACATGAATATATACATAGAGCGCCGCTGTTTTTCATCGGTTATCAATACAACAGCTCTCAGAAGCAATCGCGAGTGGCTATAAAGCAAACAAATTGTTTCACTACGATGCAATTTATGTTTCGTATGGTAAATGTAAGTAAAATAGGACTCACCTTCCCGAAGCTGCCCTTTCCGATGGCTCTTAATATTTGGAAGTGATCAAAATTGACTGAAACAAAAAAGTAAATTAAAATTTTATAAAACTTGTGTTAAGGCGCTGCGCTCGTTCTTGGTTCAAATCTCCGTACTATTAAACATTTTTCCCCGATTTATTATCATATCATTTACTATATGTTATTTTTTACTCAATAGTTGGTTTTTACCTAAAACTATTGTCTTGTAAGCTAACTGATTTGTTAACTAAATAATAGCGCCGGCACTACTTAGTGAATAGCTATGGCGGTACGGACAATGCCATTTTTTTTAGTTGCATAGAGATGAGGAAGTGTATAGTCCTGTCTGCTTAAAACCCTAGAGTGTCGAGGTTGAAAACTTCTTCCAGTCTTTCCTATCTCTTGCCATTTCCATCGTTGTGTTCCAATCTTTTTCTTCTTCTTGAAGATCTCAATATCGCTGTTCCATTTCTGACTCAGTCTCCCTTTCTTGTTTTTCCCTATCAGCTTCGCTTCCCAGATTTTATTTACTTGTCTTCCTTCTTTCATCTTTACTAGATGCCCGAACCATTCTAGTTTTTCTCTTCCATTAGTTGCTTTGTCTATTTTACTGCTAATTCTTTTCTCATGTCTTTATTCCTTCTTTTTTTGATTCTTCTCACTTTTAGTACTTCTATGGTATTTCATTTCTATTGCCTGCAATATTCGCTCTAGTTTCTCTGTTGAGAAATTTCCCCCCACGTGTAAGAGTACTGGCAGGTCTGACCGCTGTTTTTCGTTTTCTAGATATTTGTTTATGTACTAGGAATTTCTTTTGGAGAGCATGGTAGACCTTGTTAGCGGGCTGGATTTTTTAATTTAACTCATCGTCTACTATGTTTCCCTTACTATTGATTGTACATCCTAAATATTTGTATTTGCTAACTTGTTCTATATTTTTCCTTCTATTGTTACCCTTATTTTTACATTTCTTGGTTGTTTATGACCATGCATTTGGTTTTATCTATGTTCAATTTAAGGTTTAGCGTTTCTAGAGACGTTTTCCAGCCATTAAGCTTTTTAGGTTTTTCTGCAAAGGCACACGCCCCTATATGGATACGCTGTACATTTTTGTAGTCTACTACTAGCTGCTCTATGTTTTGTTGGTTTTCTTTAGCAGCAGTATACATTGTACATATAAATAATAATAGGTTTAGCACACTGCCTTGTCTCCCCCCCCCCCCAGTTGTGTAGAAACTTTCTGATAATCTATTACTTGTTCTTCCTCTGTTTCCAGTACTATCATACAAACTTTTAATAGCTTGTATTAGCTGTTCATCTACGTTTTTCTTTTCTAGGATATTCCATATTTTCTTTCTAGTTATTGTATCGAAAGCTTTCTTTATATACTATATATTATTAGTTGATTTTTTTATAACTTTTTGCACCATGCAAATATGGTCTTGTATACTGCGGTTTGGGAGAAATCCACATTGTATACCCTCTCTTCTATACACACTCTCTCAATTTGTTTTCGAGGATTTTTTGGTAAATCTTGAGCGTTGTACACAGTAATGTGATCCTCTGTAGTTTCCGCAGCCCTTAGTGTCTGCCTTTTTATCTATTGGTACTATTACACCTGTTTTCCATTCATCCGGAATTCCCTTCTTCTTCCAACATTGGTTTTTAATTTTCTTATTCTTCTTTTCCTTTTTCCCCTGTCATCTTAGGTGCTACTTCGTTTATTCCTGCCGCTTTCGCGATTTTTATACGCCTTAGAGCTACTTCGATTTCCTCTCTTAATTTAATTTTTTATTTCGTCTTCTATCGTTTTGTTACTTTCAGTCTCTACTATTCTTTCCTCATCTTTTCTTTCTATCTCATTTCCTGTGTTTAGTAATTCTTTAAAATATTTCTCTCATCTAGCTAATATTTGGTTCTCGTCTGGCAATATCTCCTCCTTTTTTATTTTACTTGTTGTAATACGTACTTTGGTTAGTTCCTTAGGGTTTTTATTACTCGGTAGAACATCTTTTGATTCTCCATTGTATTACTTTTCTTGCTCCCTCGTCTCCTCGTATCCTTATACTCCTTCCCTATTTTCACTATTCGTGATTGTTTATCGCGTCTATCCTGCTTTTCCTTCAAGCAGCAGCACTTTCCCCCTTTTAAAAAGTCCCATTGCACGTAAATACTCCCTCAACCATCCAAAATTGACAATTTGATTGCGTTATTATCTTGATCACCGCTGATTGCCCACCCGTATCAGTCTGGGACACCGCTCCGTAGGCTGCAACGCGATACGCTTTAACCTCGAATGCTCTACTTATATAACTTAATAGAAGATTATTGTTCTATGCACAATTTAATGATAGCAAATATTCCCTACCAACACAGAAATTTCTAGGTATATAACAGAGGAGCCAAATAGAAAAGAAGAATCTGAAACATCTATTTAATCATTTGAAGAGAAAGTAAACAAAGGTGGCTGATATGAAATTTGACGTGCTGTACTCTGAGAGCTTAATTTACACAAAGAGGTTCGTGCGTTCGTGCGCACACGTCAAGGCTGCTTTCGCTCCTTGCCGAACGGTCGGGCAGCCGCGACTATCGGGCCACTACATTGCTGAACGCAAAAAGCCGCGACCATTTTGTTTGATTCCGCCGAGAAGAGTTTTGATTGTAAGTTAAATTGTTCCACGTTTTCGATCCAGTTAAAAATTTATACGTTCTTCACCTTGCAAAAATTTATATAATATCAAAAAGAGAACACAAAGTATCAATACTAAAGTAATAAACAACGACCAGTACCTTTTGGTAACAGTAAGGAAAGAAGAAAATGATAAATGCATTAACAGTATCGAAAAGAAAAGACAAGCAAATTGCAAACCCATAAAAATGCATGACCTGAAACGCAGAGAACTAGTTATAGTAAAAAAAAAACTATGAAATCCCTCTAAGTAACAGTGCTAAAACCATCAATTTGCTACTGTATAGAATAATTTCAAGAAACAGGTAAAAAAAGAAACAAAACTCAGAAAAGTTTGGAGTAAAGTCAAAAGCAGGCAGAGCACATAAAACCAAAAGCTGTTCAATAAAGGCTCAAAAACTTCAAAAATAATAAAAGAGATAACAAGGATCGCTACTACAAATGCTCATTGCAAGATATTGACAGAAAAAGGATTATGGTACGATGGAAGAATACTTTGAAAATTTATTAAAAAGAGAAAATATAACAGAATAGCAAGACTGAAATAGGAAAGTAAACGATGGTGAGAAAAGAAGTGACAAAGATGAGGTTTAATTCAAAGGCTAAAAAATAAAAAAGCATCAGGGTTTAATAAAATATCTATCGAAATGGATAGTTTGGATTGTTCTTCAGAGAGATTCAAAGAAGGTGTTTTGTTGGACAAAGGCCTAATATTTAATATTGGATACTAATAAAATTCTGAACTTAACTGAAAAGTCTAAGTGATAATAAGTACAAACAATTTAATACGTGGCCAGCTGAATCGGAATTGTTGCAAGTTAACACTCTGGAGTTGAAATTCAAGAAAGTGAGTTGTACGCTAAGGGTAGAGGTGTTCGCATTGTTGCTACTGGAAAGTTTAGCAACTGCCGGAGTGTTAAGTGAAGAAATGCGCCGAAATTTTGGAAAAGTTTGGAAGTTTGAGAATTTTGGAAAGAAAAACCTATCAGTGGAACTAGGAGGTGGTATTATTTGCATCAAGACACAAAGAAACGAAGTTTTCTGACATCTTGAATATTAAACATCCGTGGATAAAGCTCCTGATTGGATTTAAGGCCATCTTGGTGTAAAGCTTATATACAACGAGTTATGGCAGTGGTACTGGATAATGTATATAAATAGAGTTGCGACTAATTGCCCAGAACACCTGAGATATGGTCGTGATGTATAATATGTAGTCTTGAAAGAATCAAAATGTTGATATAGTTTTTTTTTATTTTGTTCGATTCATTACTAATTATAGCTTCGCATCTATTTTCTATGCTTTCGACGAGGTTTTCTGCATAATCATTCGGCAAAGACCGCCACAATTCCTTAATTTGAAATGAAAGCTGTTTCACCGTAAATACTGGCTTCTTTTTGATCTTCATTTTCATGTATGACCATGCATTTTACATGGGATTAACATTTAGGAACATTCCATCGTACTGGCGTTATTTTGTTGCTTACTGCAGTTTGCTGCGATGTTCAGGGCCGTTGTCTTCTTGCAGCACCCAACTTGTTCTGTTAGAGTCAAAAAAACTTTCAGCAAGTATTTTTGGTATTTGCAAACAATCCATAAGAATCCTATTGCTTTTCGCTGACCACGCTTTCGATAATGAAGACCATACCCAGAAAGAAAACTAGGGCTAAAAGATAACATTGTCCCAATCTTGATCAAAATTTTTATTTGCTCACGTACATTTCTGATAATAAAAGAAATATATTTTTCACGCCACATTTGGCTATAGCGCGGTGACAGACCTAGCTTGTCTTCAAAAAGACGGAAGATCGCTTTACCCTATTTTTGTTGTAACGCGAGCTGTTCTCTCTCCAGCAGATCGTATACATTCCCAATCTCCAAATATCGCTTTACCCACTTCTTAACGAATGCCTTCGACTTCCGCATATGTTTTGCAGTCGCTTTATACGACAGTTTCGGTCCTTTCGCATCTTTCACTAAAAAAGTGCCTCTTATTGGTTAAGGAATTTTGTTCTCATCATTAAGATAACGAATTCATTGACATTAGCAACGCAATGTGCTTGGAAAACTATATAATGTGCAAAAGATTGCAAAATAAAGATTCCAACGAATCAACATAGATGGCGCTGTGTTGCCTCCTTACCAAATGACGACGCTCACTTTGTAGTCATATAGCCTGTAAGAGGTATTTTTTGCTATTCTTCCATTAATTTAGCTTTACGGTCTTTTGGCCATATTATGTTAAATAATGTACCACAGGTTTTTGTCAAGTTCATGTCCACAAATTGTCCTCGGCCATGGCAACAGTTGTACGCACTCAATGACAAAATACGCCATCTTTTATGAAAACAGCATACTCATTAAGGAAGACGTTATTATGGAACAGAGACAGGAATCACTCAGCATTTTACTGTAGTTCTTGGCATTTAAGATGTCACTATAGAATAGTAAACGTGATTGTACCAAATAGAACCCTACTTACTCTCCCAAATTTTACAGTCTGGCGAAGAAATTTATTATCCAACTTATTAGATAAACGTATCCATATTCAAGTTCGGCTGCTGTTACTAAATTGGCACTATCGCATTTCGTCAGAAAAATATTGGATCTCCAAATATTATCCGGTCGAGAACGCATCTCTCTTACCCAATTTTGTTGGCTCTTTCCGAGCAAGAGTTTTTCTTGGTGACGCGTATGCACTGAGTTTTTCTTGGTGACGCGTATGCATTGTCCCACAACATGCAGATATTGTTGAATAATGTTCCTGCTTTTTTGTACACCTGCGCCAGTTCGACCACTCAAGGGTCCTTAACATTTTTTTTACCACGGGTAGTTTTGTTTATTTCGATGAGCATTAATTGTTTATTGTTTTTTTAATTGATTAATAACTCAATATTTTGACACACGAATTTACATTACCGCTCATAAGTTTTAGGACACTTGGTTTTTTGCCAATAAATCCGTAATTTTACGGTTTTGTTCATTTTTGATACTAGAATTTGTAACTTTTCTAACCATTGGCATAATGTGCATTTTTTAACCGACAATTTAACATTATGGGCTTTGAAGTTCAATACTCTACTGAAAATAGAGCACAAATGTGGGCTCTTTATAAAGACGTTTCAATCGGCGAAATCAGCTAAAAATTGCAGATGTCCAAGTTTGCAGAAACCGATCAAAATCGCTATCGTAATAGGTGTGGAAGGCCAAGAAAGGGAATAACACTTCGTGGTTATGTTAAGCAAGCGATTTTGGACCAAAATCATAACAGATATTCTACTATACTACTATGAAGCGTTGGTTGTTAGAAGCAGGTCTAAAAGGATGTGTCGCAGCAGAAAAATCCTTTATAAGATTACAAAACAAGCAGAACCTGCCGTGGGTGCTTGAACATCAAAATTAAGACCTTGCAGATTGGCAAGTTCTATTGGTAGTTGGCAAGACAAATAAAAGTTTGAAATATTCTCGTATAAACGGCAGACTTCCGTTAAAATATTTCGTGACAAAAAGAGGACTGAGACGTGTGGTACCTATAAACAAGCATGGTAGATGTTCCATCATGCTGTGGAGTTGCTTTGGTGGCGGAAAGGTTAGAGAAGGGGATAGATTAGTTAGACTCAAATTTGTATTACAACAAGTTAATGATTCCACAAAAGTGTGCAGGGAATTTGGCGAGAATGGAGGGCTGCAGGAAGTTGAAAATATGGTGTGGCCACCGCAAAGCTTCGATTGCAACCCAGTCGGGTCACTCTTGGATGAGTTAGATCGGGACATCTATAAATGGTACCCATCATCAGCGAGAGAGTTGTTGAGAGCAGCACAGGACGTCTGGAAGCAGATGGGTGCCAATATCTTCGAAAAAATCACACAAAGAATGCCACGTTAAGGGTGGATAATTCGATGAGTCGAAAATTTAATGAGAAATGCAGTTTGTCGTGTTGATATTCTTATGTGAGTGCTGTAGACGTATGGAATAAACATTTTTAACGATGATTTGTTTTAAGAAAATTTAACATTTCGTGGGCCTGCTAAAAGTTATCATCTAGGTCTTTGCGTTCAAACAATACCAAACTGTTCACAGATGTTTGCAAATGTTATTTAGTAGCAAATAGTTATGTCATGTTTGTTTTGCTCCGACACTTTAGGTTGAAAATAGCTGGTCTTATTTACGCTATACAATTTTTGTAAGTATAGATTTGTTTGAAAATACCAAAGAATTTAATGATAAAACTAACCACGCTGTAGCAATTTACAGAATTAAAAATCAGTATGGCTGTAGCACTAAAATTAAATAATCATTCAAAGTAAAATGCTGCTCAGTTTGCATAAAAATTATAAATTTTGTAATTTTTAGTGGATTATCTGAAGGCCATAATTTGAGCATTCAAAGGATATTTAAATCCGTAGCTAAAGTTGGGTCACTGCCCATTGCATATTAATCAAAATATTCATTATTCAGCATTCGCTAAATGTAATAACTGTACAAGGTGCAGCTTTTAAATTTTTTTTATTAGCAAATCGAAGAAACGTTTATGAAGTCATAATGGCTCGAGTAGTTTTATTCAACTTAAACTGTTTTAACAGAAAAGTTCCATTAAAAAAGAATAAAAACGGATATTCTAAAAATTGTAAAAATTAAAGTATTGGTCAGATTTTTATAAGAGTACAATATATCTTCAGAAAGTAATTAGACAGCTACTATGTTAAACAATTGTCACCACAATTTATTACTCATTATCTTTTACTAAACTCCAATAAAGAGAACTATGAAACATTTAAGTGAATAAGAAAAGACGCAACGAAAATAATAAATTAAAAGTAGAGAAGAATAAACAAAATAATAGGTAAGATAGAAAAAAAGAATACGAAATTACATGAGCAAATTAAAGAACAAAAAAGAAAAACAACTGCCTGCGCTAACGTAGTAAGAAATAATGGAAAAAGTATTGTAAAAAAAGGGACAAAAAGAGAAAAGTACAAAAATAAAAATAGAAAAAGAAGTACAATTGAAGGAGGGATCAAAAGAGGGAATCAACAAAGTAATCCAAATTCTAACAAAAGAAACTTGTAAGATATTAACAGTACTGATATTCTCAAAATTAAAAAAATCAGAGAAAACGATATACCAAAAGTGTGGTTGCAAGTAATTACCATGAAAAGCTCGAAAGAGGCAGTACTTTCAAATAAATGATTAACACAAGGAATTGATGTAAATAAGAAAATACGACATGGAAACCTAAAGAAAGAGGGTCAGAAATAAATCAAATCCTAGCACAAAAAATGAACAGTAAGGTGAAAATAAATAACACCAAAATCATAGAAATAAACAAACACAAAATGAAAGAAGTGAAAAATTTTAAACATCTAGAGAACATAATAAAATAGAAAAATGCTAGAAACGAAGGGGTAGATCAAAAAGACAATCTGGACATAAAATAAAAATCTAACAAAATATTAAGAAAATAATCAAAATAAAGATTATATAAAATAATAATAAAACCAGTAACCACATGTCCGGCAGAAAATATACGGGAGACAAAAAACCTAATAACTAAAGGAAACTTGGAGGAAAGATCAATATAGAAGATTAAAAAAACACGAGATGGGGCAAATACTAAAATATGAGAATATAGTCAGAGTAATTAAAGCAACAAGAATGAGATAGTGCGGCCATATAGCTAGAATCAGTGAAGATTTAGTAGTCAAGAATGTAACAAAATGGAAACCACAGATAAAACCAAGAGGAAGATCATAGCTGCGATACAAAAAACAAGTAACTAAAGATATGAAGAACATGGAAATTGCTAGATAGAACAAGAAGGTGAAGGACACAAAGCGCGGAGGAAAATAGTTAACGAAGTAAAAAAACACATCAAACTATAAAGCAAGAAACACTAACACTTGCATAGTCTATAAATTAAAGCCTTAGAAGAAGAAAAAGTAAAAGAAGAAAAAGAAGAAAGAGAAACTGTACAAAATTGTATGTATATGATATGATGTATGTATAAGGAGAAATAGTTTGCTTAAAAATACCCTTGCCATCTTAGAATGGGGTTATATAAATGCATTATTAAGAGAAAACCATTGTTAATACCTCAGAAAAGATTATTCTTAGTGACCTACTATTTTTTCTGACAAAAGTAAAAATATGGGTACGGAAGAGCTAATTCAACCAATTAAATGATAATTTTTTACCATACTGCAAGATATAGAAGAGTTAACAAAATGGAGAGAGTTTTTATTTCGTATGGTGGCAGATCAGATCTAATTTTTTATCAGATCAGGCAGCTTGACAGATGCCACTAAATACGTTGAAATTTTAAGTTACAGATTCTACTTGTCTTCAATGATAACATTCTCGCTAAGAAAAATATTTTACGCAGGATGGCCCTTCTTGTCATTGAACACATACAACTATAGTACGGAAAAAGGAGCAACAAATTTGATTTTTGATGTGACCAGGACAATTTTCGGACATGAACCCGAAAAAAATATACGACTCGTTATTTAACAAAACGCGGCTAAAATATGACAAGTCAAAGGAGAGTGAAAACTTTATTCTTTGACTCATAGTTCTCCTTGGTGAGTAAGCAGATTAAGACCTTCAGTAAAGAACTAACTCCAATCCCTCGATAAAGGCATTAAAGTGGATGCCACAACGTGGAAAATTTTTCAAAAATCCACGCGGTTAACTCGTGAACTTATTCGTTCATTTATCTTTGACAGCGGAAATCTGTCTGAACATGACTGCTAATGTTCACTCTTATACCATCTTATACTTCTTGCTTTAATTGTTCTCATCGTTTTTCAATCTTGTGGTTTTCTAATCTTCTATATTGATTTTAATTTGTTTACTTTCCTTCAAATACCTTATTATTTTCTTTCAAGTTCTTAGCTTTTATTTTATCTCTTCTTGTAAAGCACATATTTTCTGCTGAATATAGAACAAAGTTATTGCTTATGATATTTGTTCTTTTAGCCATATTTTCTTTAGCAGTGATTGTACTTTCTTATGTTCTCCAATTTTCGCCAGCTCTGCTGGTATTTTATCGCTTGGTGGACTTTTATTGTTCTTTAGTTTTTCTATAACCCCTACCACTTCTTTTCATTCTGGTGAATCTATTTGTTCTTCTGCCTGTCCCGCTTCTTCCTTTTGTAGATAATATTCTCCGATGTTAAATTCCTCCATAAAATATTCTTTTCATGTTTCTACTATTTCTTTTTCTTTCCCAATTATGTTTTCTTGTTTATCCCTCCATAAATATAGCGGTAGTAAATTTCTCACTTCTTTATTATTGTAAGTTATCTTTTATTTTCTCCGCCTTTCTTGCATAGTAGTCTCTCTTTTTTCGTTTGCACATCCTATTTAACTAGTTTCGCTTTTGCCCTACTCGCCAGTGCACCTATCTTACACTTTTTTCCTCTTTTTTCTTTCCTAGTACACTTTAGGTTTTTTTTTGGTTTGAGCTTTACTCTTACCAGATAGTGTGAGAGTATGGTAAGACTCTAACGCCCCGCGTGGGAGCATAGCCTGCAAACTGAGAGAGAGGTTAAGGCTCTCATACGTTCGCTCTCTCTGCCCGGTCGTGATGTGACAACTACCTCGCCTTAGACGACTGCCATTATTACCCCTTGTTCGAGTGAAGGCAGGTACTCAATTATTTTTAGTGACTGAGTAGGCCACCCGCCAAGCATCAGAGAGCTCCGAGAATGGAACCCGGGTCCGTCCGCATCGCAGTCAGCGCCTCAACCGCTTGGGCGTAGCAAATTTGCATTTAATGAACAAAAAAAAATTATTAATGGGAGTAAATAAAAATTAAAATATACTAAAGCTGCTCAAGATGGCTTCTTCTAATTTCTGAACATAAAATAATGTGACGGCGTAGATCCCCATGTCAGTTGATGCTTTCCATTGATTCACAACTAGTATCGAAAGTTTCCCGAATACTTGCAATAAGAATTACTTCTACCACATGCAAGTGATGTATCAAGTAAATTGATGACCGGTCCTAAGAGAGAAAGAAAAGCTAGAACGACCAAGCACCCCAAAAACCCTTAACTTGCTTCATTGATATCTCAAAAACAGTTAAAAATTCGACCAATGTTTATTGGCACTTTTTTGCTTGAAATGTTTTAAAGAACCTATACACGGAGTACATGAACAGCCTTGTGGGGCACCTTGTACTTCAATGTCTAAATACTATCGCCCGCTTTTTAATAGTCACGTCTAAATGACAACAAATGACCAAATCTATGATAAAAAAATAATAGAACTCTTTTTTTGTAGATGCTTAAAAAAATGACAATGTTTGTTGTCTCTTTGTTAACTCAAAAGAATTGCATCTTAAAAAAGTAAAAAGCGAAATCCGCTATGTATGATTAGGTATGTCATAAAACGCAAAATTTAAAAGTTTATTATATACAAAGGCGAGTCAAATACAGATATAACCACAAGTAAAATGTTGCAAAATTTTTACAACTTTTTTGGGTGTTACCGAGTAGGTGATTAAGTATAGGACGAGCGAAAGTAACAAGTCTTTACATAAGCAATAGTAAATAAATAGTATTTCATATTTTCCGCGTTGATAGTTCGAGCATAAGCTGCGAGGGGCGTTAAATGAACTTAAATAAAGGTGGACCGACCGCTTGACTATTCAGAACGGAGTTCAGATCGCAGAACGTAATGAAACTTGTCATTCCAATGTTATTGAGTAGAGATAGTGGCATAAAGTAAAAAGAAAGAATGTAATACTTCGTTTGGAGACAATAAAAAGGTTGTCATGCGAAGATGGTCATCATGGGCTCGGTGAACGATGCAAGAAGTGGCCGCTCATCCATATCCCAGTCCACAAAGAACGTAGCAAAGGTACAGGAGATGTTTATCCCCAGTCCGTAAAAATTAACATTTCAGACACCTCATAAAAGTGAACTAACTTGACATTCAATGCATGAAAAGTTAAATTTCCGTTCTTTACGTGCAGGAACTAAAACCTGAAGGCTATGACCCCAGACTGGAATATTATAATGCTGAGTTAGCATGAAGATTGGCTTGGATTTTTTGAGAACACACTTTGGAGTAACGAGGTCGTATTTCATGTTGGCGGTTTCGTCAATTGTCACATTATTGAGCGTTACGTGATAGCGCTCCTGAATAGTAACCAGAAGTGACCCTATGGTGCGAAATGACGGTAACAAGACTCATCGGCCCATAAAGTGTGGGTGACACCACAAATGCAGACAGCTATATTTAGATCCTTAAAGACTACATGCAACCCACGGTGTCTGGCTGGGGTACCATAGGTAATCTTATTTTCATGCAGATGATGCACCATCCAACTATGCAAGCGTGATTAAACCAACATTTTCCAGGATATTGGCTAGAACGACGCATACTTCATAAGTGGCCTCCAAGAACTCCATATCTCACTCTTACCTCTTTCATTTATGAGGCTACGCAAAAGCGAAAGTATACAAGACAAAGCCTCGTCCACTAGAGGACTTGGAGATACGGATTCGGGAGATCCTCAGTAATATTCCGTTTGAGAAAACTAATTGACTCTGCCGGTGCCTTTGTTAAAACTTAAAGACTTGCTTTTATTATTCTATGTAATAAAGTACATGTACAATTTATTTCAATAAATTGGCATTAAAAATATAAACTTTATTACCAATATTTAAAGCTCATTAGCTCTTTACTTGTCCTGTAAATTATTTTTGCAATACCTTCAAGTGGACACTATCCTTGACAAGAGAATAACTCCTTTCTGCGTTATCCGCCGGGCCCATGTTTATTTGACCGAGCCCCATATTTCATTCGAATCAAACAGGTGTCTGTTGAAACAGAATTTTTTAACTCTGTTTGTTTTGTTTTATTTGCAATCCGTAAATTATCACAATCTTGTGCAACAGCGCTAGTTTGCTTACACTACTAGCAGATTAGAAACCTGCATTAAATTAAAATTAAAATTCTTGACAAACTGTGAACGCTTGTTTATTACTAGCAGAAATTATTGCAACATAAATGTATCTCAAATGTTAGTAGGATTTTTAATATTTATGTAAATCGTGTCTCCTTTACACGCGGGGATAATACTTTCGTGAAATGTTGAGGCTTTAGCAGCATGTCGTTTATCATGGAGGCTCAGGCGTACTTTAATTCATACACTGGATTTAAAAACTCCATAACTTTTTGTTGTATTAATGGAAAATTTTTAGCTTTAAGAAGTGTAAATATCCAAGGTTTAGCGTATTTTTAAACAAAATTTTGAAAGTAGTTTATAACAAAGAGACAGCTTAGTGAAAATTGAAGTATTAGACTCCAATTAATTTTTTTGTTTGATAATAACAATAACGTAATTTGTTGACTGCCCCAAAAATATCGATCCAATGTTACTATACTATAGATGTAACTTGGCAGCAGAGGAGACGGGACTGTAATGCGCATGCGTGAATAAGAAAGACTTCACTGGTCGGGTCAATTGGAATGTGTGTGAAATTTATATAAGCTGCAGTTTTTTATAAACCGTTTAAAAAATACACAACAATACGAGGCAAATAAGTCTTTTGCAGAATGTTTTGAACAGTGAAAGTAACGCTGGAAAAAGTGTGTGAAATCTCAAGGTGCTCACTTTGAACAAAAGGCTACGTAGAGTATTTTTTGTATTTTGCACGATTTTTATTAAATAAGTAAATATTTTGTAATTGTAATTGCAATTTTTTGTATACCAAGTGATTTCAGCAAGCTGAATGTATAACTTCACACTGACTTCATTTTGTTAAGCAGGTTTTTTACCATGATCAAACTTTTCAGCCAATTTTATATTTGACGTTAGTTAGAGCTAAATCAATGTTTGGAGTTTTGTTTACACTCTAGGTCAACACTGAATATGTCGTCAGCTAAGACCAGCTATTCAACCGAAGAAATAGTCTCACTGTGGTCGTCTTTTACGACAGGGGCCGAAGTTTAAAATTTGCTCTATAAATAAATTGTCACAAAAGTGATCATGGAGATGATCCGGACTAAAAAGTCATGGATGAGGCCTATTTTCAACTAGATGGCTATGTCAACAAACAAAATTACCAACATTGGGGTACCTAAAACCCACATCTAACCAAATTTCGTCGATCACACACAGAATAAATTAGTGCATGGCGTGCAATTTCCCACTATGGAATTGTCAGCCCGCTGTTTCTAACAAAATATGTGAATAAAGAAGTTTATTTTACAGAAGTTCTCTACAAATTTATTCCAATTGTGAGAGACAAAAGACAAGTCAACGAATACTGGTTTCAGCAAGAAGGAACCGCCGCCCATCGGACTCAGAGCATCTTGACATCCTCACAGAAGTCTTTGGAAAGAAGATTATAAGTCTGGACGCTCCCCGTAAGATAGAAGGTGGCATCGAGTGGTCCCCAAATTTCACCGATTTAAACCCATATAATTTCTTCTTACGGGGTTGTTTTAAGGAAAGGGTTTGTCGGAACAAACCTCAGACGAGGTTCTGACCATTTCTGGCCACATCAGAGAAGCCGCAATTGAGAGTTGAAAAGATGGTTGAAATAGCAATCTCTAGTGAAGGCAGACATTTTAAAAACAATGCACGAACTCCATTGATTCATCAATATAATAAAAAAAAAATGTTTTTTAATGAATTTTTTATTGTTTGCATCACATAATGAAGGCCCTGCACCATGATACTTTCTAAATGGAAGTGAAAGTTTTTCTCTCTTATTTAAACTTCTACATCTGCTATAGATGTGGTAGCTTCAAAACCAATAGTGTAATTTTGTTTTTCTAACAATTTATTCCTTTAAAAAAATTATATTCAAAACCTTTTTGAGCAAATGTAACCATATTGTTAATTTGGTTACCCTTACTTTCATTAGTTTTACATTTTCCTGTGATGTAAGTTTATGTTTTCTTTATTTAAAAATTTTCTTTTTGTTCCAACTTACTATTATTCTTATTTTCGTCTGTATTTGTATGTATCTTCTATTTTAACTTCAGATCTATAGCATTATATTTATTTTTTTATACTATCTGCTCCTCTTTATGACATTTTATTTTTATTTGTACATCAAAAATACTCTTTTCATAAATTAATAGTGGGTAGTGGTCACTTTTTAATTTAAATTTTATTTTACATCGGCATATTTGTATTCTAGTTCTAGGGTCGGCGCTATTTATAGTTTTGCTACCTATCGAAATAACGGATTTGTCGCCTATTTTCACTTTTTCCTCTAATATCCTTTAAAATATTTAGCCTTGCGGCTTGGGAGTTAGCTTTGACACTGTTCAGTCTGGACGTTACCGCTGTTTTCGTAGGTGAGTGGGGTTGCGAGGTACTGCTTGTGAAGACCTCAGGTAGTCTTCAGATGGAAATTGACGGCCACGCCGAGAAAAAATTCTAGTTTAGTGCCCTACATTTTTCGATTGGAACTTTTTGCAATTTTTTGCACCATGAAAGTGCAAAGATCATTGCGCGCATCCTCATACATAATACTTATCTCAAAAGCTCTCTCTTATGTCCCGTGCTGAAGAAGTGGTGGCAAGGCAGATGGATTTTACCAGGTTTTGCTCCAATAAATAGTAAACATAGGGTTGATTCGTTGTAGTCTCCTGGATGGTGATCACTTGTGTAGTTAATAGACTATGGGTTATTATAACGACCCGATCCTTCACAGAGGTAGCACGATTTAATTGTCTTCTTGCTATAAAGTTGAATGGTAAGAAGAGTCAACTTCAGAAAAGTCAGGGTTATTATACTCGTTAATATTTTTTACTCGATTTTTCAAAAACCAGCAACTTGCATCCATTTTTTACATTTGGTAAAATTCTTGGTTCATGTTCTCATTCATTTTCATTTTTATTATTCCTTCCGACCTCCACTACCTTCTTGGTCAGTTGTTTAAATTGGTCTTTTTCTATTTTGTGCATTGGATCTATTATTTTCCTAATATCCTTACTTTGGATGTAGTCCCGACCATGTACACCTAGGACGTCCACATCAAGCAAGTCGCACAGAAAGCGAAAGTAGCAAAAACACCTCTTTGCTTGTTGTGCTGCAAAAACTCGGGTAATCTGGAACCAGGCATTGTAATCCATTTTAGAACATGACTTCTACAAGGGCACACTATTCCAAATCATCACAAAGTTCATGAACAAATTAACGATTAAACTACATAAAACCCCAACCAGGTGATTGAAATGCTTGAAATTAGGACCCGGAAATGCACAGCCACCACAGGTGCCCCAAGCATGTAATTTTCTTGTAGGCAACACAAAATGGCTTATATGGTCAACCACCTTCAAAAGACTACATACGACAGCATGGGCATTGTTATTTCTTTGTATATTTGTTTTTTTTAATCTTAATGTCTATATGTCTTCTTTTGAACACTGCCATGCATAAAGCGTAGCGTGTTATATTTGATTTTCTTACTCTGTTATGCCACTGTCAAACTTTCCTCATACTCTGTCATCGCATCAAATAGTTGTCTTTTGCATGATACTTTCCGGTTTCTTGCTCAATGTCGATCACCAACTTGCTTTCATTAATGCTTATGTTGATTTTTAATTTTTTGTTTTTCATATCAAGTATCTGTGGTATTTTCTTTTTGTGTCTGTATATTTAAGAGTTTAAACAGAAACCGTTATATTCCTTAGCCAGTACCCTTTTTTGAGATAATGGTTGTACCTCAATCTGTAAAACTTTTCGACAAGGTGCCATGAGGCAAAAGGAAAGGATGCAGCTTCCGAGCGTTATAGATAGGCGTGTCTAAAAGGTATTTTCTCAAAGGATACCTCGCACTGCCTCTTCTTTAGACACTATCATGCCAAAGCAAAGAGTACCTCCTGCGATATACGACTGACTATTAATTATTAAAATGGCGTAAAATTATTCAAAATTTTGAGAAGACAAAACTTTTGGAAGAACAAAAGAACTTGAAAATTAAAGTTCGTGGGGTTATCCGACGATCAGTATGACTAAAGAGAATATGCGCATTGTTTGCCGCTTTTTTGAAGATGGCCGCCAATCGATGGGTACTGAAATTGTTTCTGTAAACTTTTGGACGAAGCAAAGTTCATATATTGGCGACAATGACGTCGTTCTAGAATCAGCGTGACCGAGAAGAATATTTGCATTACTTACCGCTGAATGCCTGTAAAGTTTAAATGAGCTACAGCAATGCTCAGACTAACCGAGACATTATTCAGACTGGCCTTATACAGTCTAAACTTGACAATTTGAAAAATTGAGAATGTTTTCTGGACTTATTCTAAATTTATCATTGGTTTGGGCAACTATAAAAATTATTTGTAGGGCAAAAGATGTTAGAGTTAAAACGTTCGTGTGCAGTTGACTGAGGACTCGTCCACTTTCATTTTATGATGGTGGGATCAAAAAACACTCTATTTTTGGGAACAATGTATTTATGTCATGAAATTATGGAAAATAATTTGACATCAAAAATTAAAAAAAAAATCCAGTTTACATTTGATTACCTATTCAATACAAAATTTTCTTTTATACGCTAGGAGATGACACCTTGCGGTAGTAGTTCAAGTGAATAATGCCCAGAAAATACCATCAAACGCAGAACATGACCTTATCCAGTTGTTGATCTCGTTTTGCACTTAATAAAGATGCAACTTCTCATCTCTCATCATGATGTGATGAAAGCAAGTGTTGGTACAATGACAAGACAGCAGTGAAACGGCAGCTTCCTGAGCGGCACTAGCGGTCGTTAATTATTAAAGTGTGAGATATGCCGTGCTTCAATTTTCGAGAACCGTTTTAATCTGGGTGTTCAGATCAAAATTGCCATTGTGGGAATGACTGAACTGAACTGAAGTTGCTACGCATGTGAAGTTAAGGAATAGATCTAAGTGTCCTCACCGCCAAGTATTTCACGTGGATGTGATTAGTGGATTTTACGTGTAGTTGCGACTCAAAGATACATAAAGTTTCAATTTTTTTATGTTACGATATTAGAAGGAGTAGAGAAAAATAAATTTAGGGCGTGATTTATCGCGCTAGCACTAAAAGGCAAAATTAAAATGCCTTCTACTAGTTTTCTAATTCAGCATACATACAGATTTTATTTCAAAGGTTGACTGATGTAGTAGCAAATAAGTTGACATGTACTCCCGTAGCACCTTAACACTTCGACGCTAAATTAGTTTATATCTTTAACATTTGACACCTTTTTTAAAATTTAATAGCTTCAGCTAGCCCGTTCAGCATAAATTTTATCACTCGCAATAAATTTGATTTAGGTTTTTAATTTGCTTGCTGTGTAAAGCAAACTAGCGCGTTATACAACACTGAAAATTTGTGAAAAATATGAGGCCCCATCAAATAAAAGCAAGATAAATTAAACTAAAGTTTTATAGTCTTTTCAAAAATAGTTTTAAATCCATTTGATCGTTCACTTTGCACCATGAAAGAACCCAAACATATAAAATCCACACTCTTTAAAGACTATAGAGGAATCAGATTACAGAGAAAACTCATAAAATATGTGGATAGGGACTTGCTAATTATCAGATGGGATTATGACCAGGGAAGTCTGCAGTAGATGCCTTGCACATTATGTTCCAATTACTAGAAAAATACTACAAACACAGTATTAATAAAGAAGTCACGCTGTTTAATTTGGTGATTGAAGAGTCAATAAGACAAATAAACATACAAGGGAGGATAAAAAACAAATACCTAGATCGTGGAAGAGAATGAGAAGAAAACAATACGTAAAATGCAAGGAAGAAAAAGCTGATGAAATTCAAGCTTTTCATTATCTAGGAGTACAAATAACTTACAATAGCGGTCGAAGTCAAGAAATACAAAATAACAAATAAGAATCTTCGAAAGGAAAGTGTTAAAATCGATAATGGGTTTCAAGATTATGGAAAATGAGGAGAGCAAGAAGTTTATGAAGCCATGGAACGTAAAGATATTATAAAAGTAATGAAAGTTCAAAGGATCAGATGGCTGGGACACGTGATAAGAAAAGAAGACCCAAGCATGTTAAAAGAACTGATATCGCGAAAACCTGAGACAAATAGACAAAGAAGAAGATCAAAGATTAGATGGCATGATATAATAAAGAGGGATTTAAGGAAAATGAACGTCAAGGACTGAAAGAAAAAATCAAAAATAGAACAGAATGAAAAAGCACAATAGAAGAAGCAAAAACTCATCAGACATTCTAAGGAAAAACATAATAAAAGGAAAAGTGGGGAGCCCTTGAAATGGATTATATTACTTCGGGAAGAAGAAGGTTCTTTTCCTCTCTTTCTCTCTCTCTCTCTCTCCCCCCCCTCTCTCTATCTGAGTCTTTTTGGCTTTTATGGATTAACTGTTCTCAACTTCCACATTTGCCTGTGTCTTTGACATCCCTTCCTTGTAAACATTTCATAATCTTCTTAACCCTAGTTTTCCATTTAACTGCTGATCGACTTTAGGACTCGGGAGTACCATCTCTATGTTTTGTTTTCCAATTTTCTTGCAGCAGATGTCTCTACTTCAATCTATCTCCAGTTCACTTCTGTTCTTTTCCTTTTTCATTTCATACAGTCCAGTTCCACTGTTCTAGTTTTATCCCTAATTTTGTTGGTCGTGAGCCGCATTTCTCCTCCATATATTGTAATACTTTCTACTATTGAACTAAAATTTTTCCATAAGCTACTTATTTCAGATTAGGTCATGTAGTGTTTTTGCTGCCTTTTTTCTCTTTTATATATATATATATATATATATTTTTTTTATAATTGATTCCCGTATTTCATATCACAGAGCTTAAACACTTGTATTATGCATAGGCTGTTATTATTATATGTCTTACTGTAAGTTACAACGTCAGAGTGGTCCAAGAGGTTGGGGCGCGGATTGTGATGTGGACGGACCCGGGTTTCATTCCGGGAGTTCTTTGACGTTTTTCGGGTGGCCTACTCAGTCACTGAAAATAATTGAGTACCTGCGTTCACTCGAACAAGGGGCAACAATGGCGGTCGCCCCGCATCAGAAATGATGCGTGACGACCGGGCAGAGAAGGCGAACATATGAGAGCGTTAACCTATCAGTTCGCAGGCTGTGCTCTCATACGGGGAGTTAGAGCCGTGGAAAAACATGTAAGTTACGTAAGATCTTCCCAAACACATTTATTCAGTTTTATTAACATTTATTGCGAGACCCTATATATTATATTCTTTTAATTTTCGTAACATGCATATCTTTCTAGTCTACTGTTATAATTAACTGGTCATCGTCAAACATTAGTAAACGTAATCTTTTGTGTCCTATCAGTATTTTTGTTCTTTCTCATTTTTTATATTATTGTTCGAATGCTTGTTAAGCGTATATACTATATAGAGAAGCAGAGGTGACACCGAGTAGCCTTGATTCAACCTTTTAGGCATTTATATTAATTTTTGTTAGTTTATTCCTTAATCTAATTTGGGCTTCTGTGTTTTGGTATAACGCTTTAGTTACTTTGACGCATTTATCTTTGATTCTTATTTGCTTCATTGTATCTCATAGTTTTTTCTTGGAACACTATCATATGCCGTCTCTAGATTTGCAAAAAAAATAATTTTCAATATTTCGTAGTCCTCAATGCGGTGGATAGTGTCCATACATGATCTTCCCAATTTAGAAATTTGGAACAACTAGACGTTAAATATGGTAAAGTTGGGACAATGTTCAGTGTTAATGGTTCACTCAGGCAGACAAAGTCCACTGTGAAAACATCAAAACCTATTTTCCAAATCGCCTCAGATAGCCGGAAGCTGTCGAATGCCACACATTTTTTATAATCTACAGTTGCTGTCGACTGGGTCGGAACTAAAATTTGCTTAGACAAACACCTACCAGATCTATTTCGAAAACCGAGTTAATGTTAATATAAACAGTTTACAAAGCCAATAAAAGTGGACTGTAACGCGCATGCGTTAACGAGAACGACTTTACTAGGTGGACGTCGGCGAGTCACCACATGTAACGCTGCCTCAAATTATTTTGGTGATTCAGCAGGCTTTTGCAAACCATGGATTGAGTGAAGCAGAAATAAAGGCATACTATAAACAATTCAGAAAGAGCTGGCATTCTGTTGAAAGTGATCCACATTTTGGAAGATCAGCAATGAGCAGAACGCTGGAGAATGGTCAAAGTGTACGGAGTACAATCAACAAGGATGTTCAACTAACAGTTATAGAATTAGAACAAAGGCCGATAATTCAAAAAAATAGCTTGTAAAATTTTGAATTAAAATATTAACATACAACGTGTCACCACAAAAAAATCGAAATTAAGTTAGTACACCATTTAGATGGTTACAAAATATCAAAACTTTTGGTCCTACTTGATGAGGAGGTTCAGAAAGCTGCAACTAGAAAAAAAAGTTGCAGTTTCGGACAAATACTAGTAAGTTACCTACTAGACGAAGAAATCAGGACTTGAAAAAAAGGAAGTTTTTTGCAAGAAAGACTCTATTGGTTACAAACACCTAAAAACATTCGCTGGTCAGATTTTCTACGCCAATTCCAAAGCCGTGAAACTGGATTGGGGTAGAGTTCAAAGAGAAGGTATCAACCTTCTCATTGAACTCTACCCCAATATGTATCAATATAAACACATAAGAAGTAGGATTTACAATTAGAGCAGTTTAAAGAGTTACAGTATTCCAAGACTGAAATCGGTATTGCAGTATTACATCAACTAACTTACACAACTATATTGCTGTATGCATTAACCTTTTTTAGTTGCAAGACTTAATGAAAACATTTGTTGTAAAGATATTAAAACGCAAGGATTTACATAAAACATAAACCACAACAGATCGCACACCAAAGTTCATTGCAGATCAAATCGTTAGTTTGACACCATCATATTTCTTTTGCAAGCAGTCGGTGATTTTTCTTTTTATATGTAATTCATTATGGAAGCTCAAACGAACCTGTAGATGGCCCTGATAACTCGTGTACTTTTACTAGTCTGTTGTCCAATACCATGTCATGGATTCTGTCTATGATGTTCGTTGCGACAGCTGCGACTTTGAAACTTGTTCTGCTTTAATTTTTTTGCATAAAGTCGAAAAGTTTCATAAGAAGGATATGAGTCATCAGTAGTAGGCAAAATCCTTTAAAAGAACTGAATCATTTCACAAATTCCAATTTTACTGTATTTCACTGCTACTTAAAACACTTGTTCTTTCAGCAACTGCCAAATAACGAATTCATATCAGAATGATTTGTAGCCATGGAATATTCATCTAGACGAGGGTAAGGTGAAAAGTTCTTGGCCTGACACAGAGATGGTGTTGCAATTATGCTTCCTGCTTGGGTGCATGTGTCATTAGCTCGTATGACTAGTTTCAACTTGTTCGCTCAAGTCGTTTGTTTACACGAATTTTTTCAGTAGACATGTTGCATGTCTTTTGTTAAAATGGATAAACTTGAATATCGTGCGGGTATAAAATTCTTCGTTTTTGATGGATTAACCCCTAAGGAAATTCATCCGAAGTTGACAAAAGTTTACGGGGACTCTGCTCCTTCCATGTCAACTGTTAAAAAGTGGGCAGCTGAATTTATACGTGGTCGCACATGCTTCGAAGATGACCCACGTGAAGGAAGGCCAAAAACCGCAACCACACCGGAAACCATCGAAAAAGTGCATGATATCGTGTTGGACGATAGGCGAGTGAAGGTGAGTGAAATAGTTGAGGCTGTGGGGATATCGGAAGAAAGAGTGCGAAACATCTTGCACGAAGAATTAGAGACGCGAAAGCTCTGCGCAAGATGGGTGTCGCATTTGCTGAATGCCGATCAAAAGCAAATGCGCAAACGATTTTCGCAGCAACCTTTGTACCGATTCTACAGTGATCCGACCGTTTCTGTGCGGCGATTTGTCACCATAGATGAGACACGGGTCCACCACTACACAGAAACTAAACAGCAATCCAAGCAGTGGGTAGAAGCCGGTGGTTCAGCGCCAAAGAAAGCGAAGTCGATCACATCTGCCGGAAAGGTCATGGCCAGCGTGTTTTGGTATGCGAAAGGGATCTTGTTAATTGATTAGAAGAAGAGGCCTGGCTTGAAGAAGAAAAAAATCATCTTTCACCAGGACCACACAGATCGTAATTATCTCGTGGAAAAATATTTGGGCATTCGGTTTTCCTTCCTCTATATTCACCAAGGTCGAGCGTCGATTCTTACCTTCGACCAATTTAAGAACAAAAATAGTGAGATAGCAGTTAGCCATTGTAAAGCGCACTTCTGCCTACCCACGTTTGTTGATGTATACCTACGACGGATATCGCGTATATTAAAATATAATTCGTACATCGCTTTATTAATCACCATACTAATACCCATATACATAAATTTTCAATGTATTTACCTTAAAAAGGTTTATTTTAAGTTTCTTTGCACTTACAGAACGAAAAGTTTATTGCGCACAGAACATATTTGTTTAATGAATTTACTCTACAAATACCATTTATTATAAGACCTCTCAAATGAAAAAAGGAATAGTTAAGATAACTAAGCTTAGTTTAGCCGAACAAACTGTGAGAAGTGGGGCGCCATGGCATGCCGGAACCGCAGCGGCGGCTTATGCGCGCGAAATGTGAAAGCTATCGAAGTGGGTCATCCCTTTGATCTAATTTAATGAACAACTCTCGGCGCAACAATGGGCTCCCAAAGTAGTTACACAAGTGCACAGATTTCTGTAAGTACACCGGACCAATTTCCCTGCAAATGAAGTTTAAAGTTTCGCCAGCCGGATGATACGCTTTAGTGCTCGTACGTGTTTGCGGGATTGAGTTAACGGAAAGCCGATTGTTAGTCGCGCGCGTTCGATAGAAGAACGGTTATTCTAGTTTTCCCCTTTTAGGCGCGGAGAATCGGCGAGGGAATACATAAGCAGCGCTTAACCTGATCGTAGAAAATGTAAATGCGCAAATGAATTGAAATTCTGAAGTGACAAGAACATGCATAATAATATTTGAGTTACAAAAACTTAACAACCCATGCGTAGCGGTGGAAAAATGTCAATAAATTTCAAACCAGACAGTTCAAATAGAGTAAAAATAAAGTGAATTTCAAAGGATGCGCCTCAAAGAAATTTTAAATAAACAATCAAAATAAACTCGTCGTTTGAAGAGAACTGACTGTCTGAAATAGCTTCCTTGGAGGCGGTTTGATTGTCTCTGAACCTGCAAAGCCGGATCCACTTCACGCAAGTAAAGAAAACGTATTTTACCTTTTGCATCAGGATAATAAAAATCAATAATAATTGCCGCAATAGTAACAATTTATAAATTTACTTCAATTTTTACAATTAGGAGACATTCTAGCTCAAAAGTTTGATCGAAAACAAAAAACTTCACGTTTCATAGATTAAACCATTTTGAAGTGCATCATACACAGGTGGATAGATAAATAGACGATAATGTTGTATTAAAGAGACGGAATGAGCGAGAAGTAGTAATAAATCCATATAGCGCAGAACTAACAACTCGATTATGTCTTTTGCCCCTTGCTCCTCAAGGAGTTCTAGGAAAAAGAAGGGTAAATCTATATATCTAATTTACAAATTTGTGAACATTCAGACCCATAACTTTGTGATCCTTCTCTATCTTTTCTGGCCTTTAGTCTTTGTCTCCCAGTCTTCAGTTCCTTTTTCTGCTAGATTTTTCCAAACTACATCTAATCATTTCCCTCTGGGCTCCTCTTTCCTCCGCGTTTCCCCGCTTCTTTGGAATTTTATTAGTTAGTTGTTTTTCTAAGTAATTCAACTACCTCAGCCTTGTTAGTTAAATTTGGGAAACTAAGTTTTGGTTTGTATAGATTCCTTATTTATTCGCTTGTTCTTCTCACACGTAAATCTAATTTTTTCCTCATCCAAAGGTCCTTCTCAGGATTTTTCTCTTCCGTGTATCTACTCTATCTTTTCCTTTCTTGTTGAGGACCCATACTTCACTTTCCTATATTACGGTTGGCTCTATAACTGTTTTATATAGGTGTACCTTGGTTTTTCTAGACACACTTTGCGATCTTCTCTTCTTCTTCGTCTCCCATTGCCGTTAAGATAGTTCCTATGGATACATACCTCCTAACTCTTTCAAACCTTATGAAGTTTATTGATTCCATTTTTACAGCCAGCTCTTTTTTTATTGTTTTTTCTATTGGCCCCGGTTCCATGTATTTGGATTGGTTTTCCTTTCTATCCCTAGACTAACTGTTTCCGCTGCTGTTATAAATTCCTGACAGATTTGTATTAACTTGTGTTTTGGCCTAGCTAGTATTTGATGTAACCTTTTTAAACTGCCAGCCTTGTTAATGCCACTTCTTGTTGCCCATTCCAATAAAATGTTGAACATTGTTGTTGCTTTAAATCAGCGTCTGTTTGGAAACTTGAAAATCTTGCCTTGAAAATTTTATATCGTTTTTAGTAAATTCTAAAGTTATTATATGATATTTCTTTTCTTAAGGAAATCTCTTCAATACGTGGCTCTAAGTCCTACAATGTGCAAGGGTTTGCCCTGTACACAACTATCTTTGTACAGCCTCACAGATAAAAATCACACAGAGTGAAATCTAGACTTCTTAGAGACCATTCATGAAGTCTGTGTCATCCCAGCAAACATCCTGGCAAATGCTGGTTTAACCATACACACACAGTAAGAGCAAAATGGAGTGGTGCCCCATCCAGCATGAAAATAAAATCGCCAATGTTAGCCCAACCGAATACCTTGGGCCATACGTAACCTTCAAGAATCAGAATGTCAAGGTCTGCATGGTGTTAAGCACAAGATATGTGTGGATGAGTCTTATTACCATTACTTGGCCACTTTTGGTCAAGTTTTGGGATCGCTATTACGTAACGCTCAGTGATGGCAGTTAAGACGATCGACAAAACCGCCGACATGGAGTATGACTTCGTTACTCTAGATAATGTTTTCAAACAATTCAAGCCAATCTTCACGCCAACCCAGCATTAATTTTCCATATTCAATTCTGCGGTCACAGTCTTCAGGTTTTAACTACTGTTTGCAATGGGGTTTCTACCAGCAAAAATTTATTCTTTTATGCAACACCGTAGTTAGCCTTGTTAGTTTGCTTTAGTAAGTCGCTTGACGTGATAATTTTTTGGGTGAACATTTCTGATTTTCAGAGTCTCTGCGAACTGAGATGTGGATGGGCGGCCATTTATTCGAGCTTGTGATGATCATCTTTGCATGACACTACTGAAAGTAGTCTTATCACTTTATAGAGTTTTGTGGTCTTAGACCGTTTCTAAATAGTCAAAAGGTCTGCCATATTTGTTTGCATTATATGCACTGCCTCTCGCGGTAGATGTCTGTACCGATGAGAGAAATATAGATTAAATTACTATAGTTTATTTAGGGACTGTTCTCATAAAGACTCCAGTGATACTATAAATTCTATAGTCAAATTTTTAATGCTTCGTAATTATCCTCTAACTGATTGTACAGTTCACAATCTAACCAGGAAATGTGAGGTATTACTGGCAAAATTGCTATAGTAAATGAGACCAAACATTCAAAAACTTTAATTTGATATTGTTCTTAATAAACTAACATATGCAAAGGCTTTTGAAGGAAGACCCGATTGTGTATGCGTCCAAAATTTAGTTGACCTAAAAATTTAAGGTTATTGACAATGATACTGAGGTGAATTTGGTAATTTTATATTGGAATACACAAAAGTTTATGGAAAATTTGAACCAAAATGACCTTCAGCTGTAAAGCTCATTCATATTTGAGAAACGATGTCAACAAGTAAAATTATCAGTTTTAGGAGGAAAATGTTTTAAGTGTTTAAAAATTACCCCATTATTCGAGAAGCCAGGTGCTCCAAGTTTCATAAGGTGTTTGCTACGGGTGAAGCAAAGTCTAAAAGATAACTTTGTTTAAATGTATAATCTAAAAAGTGACCGAATATGAGTCCAGCTGGATATTAGTTACAGTAGTTGCGTTGCAATTTCAAAAGATGTCCTTAGAATTAGATAAGAATAGGAATTCTAGTTGGCTCTACCAAGAGTCACTGAGAATTACATTAAGCTGTCCTTAACGATAATATGACTAACGGTACATTAGTACGATTCTTGTCTAGTTCGTTCGACTTTCCTAATTAATACATCTTCCTCTTCATCTCTCTTTCCATTTTTCAAAGACATCAACAACGACAATCAGACCAAGAGAAGATTCTGAGATCAGTCATCCGCTCATCCGCTCTGGTAGTTCATGCGCAATAAACGGCAAAACTACAAATATCGTGTTTATTTTTATAACTTGTAGATTCCCCAAACCACTAAAGTGGTAATCCCAATGTGATCTCATTGGTGTCATGTAAATTCATCTTTGGTTCGCAATGTTGAAAGAGAATTTTACTTTGGTTAGAGTGATCAACGACAAAACAAAATTGTAACGAATATCTGGAGCGTTAGGGCATAAGGGTTCAGAGATGTTATAATAAGTCAACCACAAGCAAACGTATATGCGACGCTCAAAGTTGGTAGTGAGTTAGTAAAACGTTTTAAATAGTCAAAAGAGCAAAAGACCAGCCTTATAGAGCTCAGAGAAAAAACCTTACGTTACTTCTAAAGACTTGTAAACTCAAAGATATCAGACACTTCGCTGCGTACTCATCGGTCAAAAGGGCTACTAGACTATGTCTAAACTATCTTTGAAGTTTGTGGCAATGTGAGTCTGAAAAATTCCAAAGCTAGCAGATTTTGTCATAAACTTAACCTCTTCTAAAGTAGGAGTTTTCGAAGCCATAATGCTATTTTGCACAGGAATTAACAAATAAATAACAACTATGTTGCGGCAACTATTATTAAAGTTCAAGTAAAAATTATTAGAAAAGAATTTGCTGGTACAACGGATACGACTGTGTGCGGTGAACATTCCAGATGTTTCGTGACTCTTCTGGTAAATTCGAGATGTTATTCACCACCGTATAGAGCAGAAGCGTTACATTAATTTGTGTTGATATAACTGAATAATACAAGATAAGAGTTTTTTTTTAAATTCCTATTCCTTTCTTAAATCTTCCCTCCTGCTATTCCTTCTCCTATTTATTTTTCTTCTATGAGATTATGTTTCCTATTCGTTTGAATTTTCTGCCATAGTCAAAGCGCTATGTTACCAGTATTTTATTTATTTTGCCACTTGCTCTCTTTGATTTTTCATATTTGTTTTGCATATTTGCTTTGTATATTCATTCTAGGACAAAATTGGTTTTTTATTTATCTTACAAAATATTTTCGAATTTCCTTCTTGGCACTCTTAACTCTTTCTTTAGCTTAATTTCTTGTTAAGATATATTTTCGTCTATTTTGTATTTTCGGTTGTACATACTTTTGCTTTAACTTTTTCATTTCACCATTTTGTCTTTTACAAGCATTATTTTGCGTTTTGCGCAGATTGAAACTGGTGTTTTCATAATTGTTTCTTTGAGACTTATCCAACCTTCCTTTCGAATGCCTAACTTATGTTTTGTTGACGCTTTTGCTCTTCATGTTGCTTTTCATATTTGTTATCTTTTGGAGGTTTTTGGTTTAGTTATCTTTATTTTAATAAATTTCTTTGTTGATGATGCTAAATTTCTGAACTTTCTAGTATAGCGAATCATATCCCTCTATTGTCATTATTTTGTAACCGATTCCTTCCGATTTGAAGATTCTTCCTACCAGATCTGCACTTATTATCATAAATACATCTTCTTTTAGCCTTATTCTCCTTGCTACTAATGCCTACTACTTTCTTTTCTTTTTTATTTCTTATATTTCTGTCTTCACCTTATACTTTTATACCTTTTTTACCAATTCCACTTATTGCTTAGTCCAACTACATTCCACATCCCCAAAATGATTCTTTGTTTCCGCTTGGGGTCGGTTCTATCTTTTCGTTAATTTATCTGTATCTGCTTACCTCATAAACGTAATCAGTTCAACGATAAAGGTCCCGTTACTTTAGGATAACGCTATACGCACAAAACATTGCAAGTGATATAGTACTTACAAAAAAGAATTAGACAATGAAGAAAAATAAAAGCAAAATAACAAAATTTAGAATACAAGAACATAATCATAACATGTGAGAAAAGCTAGCTAGTAGTGAATGCGTAGGAGTTATTATAAGTCAGAATTTAATGATAGATATACACTATAGTAATCAGTAAAAGAGAATTAAGCAAAAAAGTCACCTGTACAAACTAGTCAACGCACTTATATTAAGATAGGAGGCAGAAACCAGAACACTACTAGACAAACATAAGAGTAAACTAACAAAAATGAGAAATACAAGAAAGTGGAAATTAAAACTAGAAGTTCTAGGACGTACTATATAAAACAGATGATACCAAGAAAGGCAAGAAGAAAGAAGAGATGGTTAAAGAGGGTGTGCTAGACCTTACTAAAGTCAAACTGTTTTAAGCTCCAGAAGTAGGAGAACTCGACAGCTTAGGATAAAAGAGAAAGAAGGAAAAGAAAGAAGAAATTGGATGATTTTCACAAGTATCACCTCTGGTGTCAAATGACGTCTTTTAATAAAACTCTTAATAGTTTGTCTTTCTGGAACCAGAATAAGAGAGATGGTCCCATCATAATTTTGGTCTTCCTTTGTCTTCAGTATTTTGAATCCAATAATTGTTTTTATTTATTGCAGACTCTGACTTTCTGGCTGAGACTAATTTCTTTATCATTTTTTTTAAATTTGCCACCTTCATAATTATATTCATAATTCAATATTTGCCAAAAAAGGTTGCATATTTATTCAGAACAATGTCTCGATTAAACAGTTTGTGGCATTAAATCACGTGATGCAAATGCTACTGACTTTTATATATTATAGTACTTCTTTAGGTTTGTCACACTGCTTTTTGTGAATGTATATTTAAAGTTAATACTATTATGGTTACGTTATCGCCACGTTTGACCTTGAGAGCGTCAGTTTTTCTATTTTTTGTGCAGTGATCTAATTCTTTTGGTCAGAACAGTTAAAATTTATAGTAGAAGGAATACATTATAGAGTTCTGCTACATAGAAGTGCGTATAAGTAAAGAGAAATGGGACGCCCGTGATTTCTGCTATTGACAAGAAGGTTTAGTAAGCTGAAAAAATAATATTGGCAAATCTGTCAGTTACTATCGACAGTGTAACGTAATTTGCCATGGTTCTATCTATAAAATCGACCACGAGATTGACACAGGTGCACGGAGAGGAAGACCGTTTAAACCATTATTTGTTTAGGCGTAGAAATGCAGAAACATACTGCCTACAGTTCAGATCTTACCCCTTCCGACTATCATCTCTTTCGACCGCTCAAACATGCTTTAGGAAATCGTAGTTTTTATGGACAAATAAGTGGTTGGACGACCAACCGAAAACCTCCTTGGAAGGAATACGCAAGGCTTGTGGATATTAGAAATTAAATAATCAAAGTGCAGATAATTTTTGATTATCTTCTGGAATGAGGGCATCGTCCTCTAGCACTGAATTTCATTTGAATTATAATTGTCTTACCGAAAATTTCGGTAAATGCGCCCATATACTTTACGAATTAAATTTCTGTGCTTTTTGTAATTCAAAAATTTCAATATCAAATGCTTTATCGGTAGTTATCAAAATCCCCTAAGAATAATTTTAAAGTAACATCAGCCTGATCAATGTTTTTCTAATTTTTAATCGAGGTAATTCCCTGGCTGTTCATTTAGGGAATTTCAGAACATCGCGCCAATTATCGGTTTAGTTGCGCTGCTGAAACGTACCGCGTATTTTTTAGCATGGCGTTCAGGTTCGTCTGCCCCAGTTGACTCACGTACACGACGGCGAGCTAATTTTACGTGCAGCCTAAAATCGATTCGGCCGTACTAAATGAAACGCTCCGAGGAAGAAGCAGGTGCGTGTCGGTGGGACTGGAGAAAATGTAAATTTTCTGGTTAATGCTGAGGTGTCGAACCCGTACAATTTGTAGGAGTACCTAGTCGAACGCTATCGATTTAACTGTTGAATAAGTAAGATTAACTACAAATGACGTTTGTTGTATTTTAAACCAAATCAGCTCCTATGTTTAACAAAGAATGGCGTGTTTGGAAAAATATTTGTTAAATACGCTATTCAAATTCATCAAATACGTCACAAGAGGTGCCTATTTTACAAACAACCAAAAAATCAGTGATAAAATCAACTGCCATGTTGCTTCCTACTAACGATTTAATAAATGAAATTGTGCTCTTCATGATGTTGAATGTTTTGGACAGCCAAAAAAGTCAAAGATGAGAAAAGGACCTGGACGAACTTTTGGAAGGACAAGGATCAATTCAAGGAATATCGGGAACTCTTTCCACATTATATGAGTGTTAAATTGTTTTCAGTAGATTCGATTTCTTGAATGCTCTCCTTACCAACACAAACTCTTATATACTACCAGATCACGTTTTTTCGATTGATGGCTTCAGTTCCATAAACACTTAAGTGGTAGTTTTATGCAATTTGACACATCCATGGTGTACAAAGGTACATTTCATTCCGTAACGCATGAACCAAACATTAATTTTTACTACTGCGTAGCTTAATGATGACACTATGTGATATATGCGTTGATTCAGAGCAACAGAACCAGTCAGCTTTTCAATGAAATCTTGCAAAACTCCTCAAATAAACTTTGCATTTAACTAATCAATGAAAGGTTGACTTCTTAGGTTTTGATTCAAATCAAGACACAGTTTGCGGTGAATCGCAGCTGCCAAAGCTTTTCTGCACATAGAAATTATATTACTGCACGCACTTTACATTTGGCGGAATTTTTAATGGCAAAAACTGAAATACAACCTTCTTTTTCCACTCTGCACTGCCTGTTGAAATATTGTGTACGGCGTCACAGGACGGGCCTCGCTGTCCTTGCTTGTTTCGCAGACTGCGCAAACTGAGTTTTTCCGGATTTCCCTCGTACAATTGTAATTACTACTCTATATAAAACAGTGGTGTGGTGTGCACAATAATATTGAGGGTAACAATGATTTAAACGTCTCCTATTTTGCGTAACATTTTCTGTGTCTATGAGTGGACGACCACAGCCTTTTTTAATTTTTTACCACCATTAGTAAAGTCCATCTAGGATCGTGAGGATGGGGTTTTCCAACTATGTGAAAGTAGAAACAAGGACTTGATAAAAGACAGTATTATGAATAGTAAAGAAAAGAACGCAGGTTCAGGGATCCTCAGCGTTAATCACGAAAAGGATGATGGTACACTTGTCTCTATTAAATAACTATGAGTTGATATAGACTTTATAAAACTAAGAATTTAGAAGGATATCAGTTGGTCCAAATAAAAAAACACAGAAGCCTAAATTAAAAGAAATAGAAACTCTTCACATTTATTCTTTTAAGATTTCGTTCGCAGAAAGCTATAGCCCAGTATTTTTAAAAAATTTCTCTATAAAGCCAAAAATGAAGAAAAGGTTTATAAAATACCTAGTGCATCTTACGTAATGGCAGCAATTATTAGAACAAAAAGGTACATATTAACATTGTACTGTACTTCTATTATAAAACAATGGACTATACCTAAGTGAATTTACATCCCACAAAAACGGCTAGTCATATCTTAAAATACTTCATTTGAGTATCTTTAAACATGTAGTAAAATTTGACTCCAATAAAGATAAAAGTGCTTTCTGAATTAAGATAAGCAAAATGCAAAAACATCCCACTACAGATCTGGGGGAAATGCATTTTTGTACTCTTATCGTTCAACAGATATGGAAATGGAAATGTGGAAGTATGCCAATAATTGCTACAACTATACATGGTAGGTCTGAAGATTTTTTTCGAGAAACATCAGCTTATAAAAAATCCAAAACAAATGGCAATTTTGCTGATGGATTGGCTACCCACCGTTGGAGACATGGGGTGTTGCCTCAATATGGCAATGGGCAGCCACAAGTCAGTCGCTACACCACTGCCATTCTGCAGAATTTTGGGTACACCGTGCTGCTTCACGTTTTATATTTTCTACATCTACACTTTGTTTAACGTGGTCAGAAATTTTCCTCCAACAAACTTCAATCGGCTGTCCACATGTGGTGCCGTACTACATCCAAAGGTGGCAAATGTCCATGGACATTGAAGAAGAATACCTCTAATGAAATGTGTACTCATTTCTTCGTCTTGGGGGATTAGTGAGGGCAAAAAAATTATAGTGCCAATTATTTTTGAATGCCCCAAGTAGCAAAATAATAAGGAAATAAAACCGCCTTTAATGATTAAAGTCGAATAAAATAATTTAAACTTTACGTTAGCTAGTCCGTTTATGTGCAAATAAAACGCAGAGAAGACGAAAAAGTTGTTTGTTTCTAATGCAAACTTCACAACAAAAAGTTTATATGAAATATAAAAACAAACTGGACTTTGCATGTACTTAGAAAACTTCAAATCGGGGGGCGGACGCTTCTGTAAACTCCTGTGAGGTTATAAATAAACTTGCATTTTGGAGAAAAAATAAAATTATCCTTAGAAGCTACTTCCATTACTTCTCAAACGAAAATCAATACAAACAAGTTAGGATATAAATACACTTTACAGTCGGTAAACAAGAAACGAGATAGTTAACAGGTTTGCGCATTGAGCATTAAAGCAGGTAGCTCCTAAAAAACAGTTGAAAAACCTTTCTAAATTCTCGCTTCTTTGCTATTGGGATGGTAACGTCAATAGCATCTCCATAAATTAAGGTTATTGTTTTGTCTTTATTTGGTTCGTTACTGCGAATAAGAGTACATCAAAAATTACGAGTCTACCCTTGTTTTTTGGTTTTTGGACATTTAAAATCAACAAGCTTGGGGAACAAAAAGCTCGATTTGATAGTTGCTAACGTCAAAGCAATCTTGCAGTGACAATTGCTGCCGTGTAGCTCTGAGTGTTGCTTATCAGGTATTATATACACTGCGCTACAAAATGAGTTAATTATAAAATAAATGCGATTGAATGTTGTGCTTAGATTTTCCCTGTTTGGCTGCGTCTAAAGTTGGCCGAATCTGCGGTGCTACAAAGTAGAAATTATATACAGAGTATTCCAAAATGATTTTATGCTTTCCGCTAGTATTATTTTTTAGTTTCTTGGCCTGCTTTCTTTTATATGTATTTCTTTGTTTTCCCATTTTAGATTTTGTATACGTGTTCCAATACACGGTTGAATATTTTTGGGGATAATGGATCTCCCTTTCTTATTCCTCTCGGTACCTCAAAATATTCTTCTTTAGTTTAAGCTTATCTTTTCTTTGTTATTGTTGTAATATTCTATTGTGAGATATTTTGTTCTGTTATACTAAACTATCCAAAGCTTTCTCGTAATTATTCTGTGTAGTCTTTTATTATATTCTTTATCTGTTTATAGGATTTGGTATAACGTCTGTGTATAAACTAAGGTCGAAAATGTGCTCCTAAAATCCGTTTTGTTGGCTGCTTTTTGTTTAGTCATTTCTTTAATTGTTGAAAATACCTTATATTGTTGCTAATAGGTCTATAGTTCGTGATTTTATTTCATTCCTTTTCTTGTATTTTAATATTTGTGTTACAATTCTTTCGACCTCTTTTTTAATTAATTATTTTACTTCGAATGATAACAGTTCTGTTTGATTATGTATTTCTTCATCTTCTCCCTTTAGCTTTTGCTTTCCTTTTCTTCATTTATTTTATACAAATTTGTGTAATATGTTGTTTTTTCTTTAACTATTAATATCTTTTTCTTTATCAAGTCTCCCTATTGTTTCTTTATTTGTGTTATCCATTTTCTTCTTGGTGTTCACCTTTTTAATTGTTTTTCTACTTTTTCTTTTTCATAATTTCGTGAGTTATTCCTTATTTCTCATTTAATTAATTTATTTAGTTTACTACAGTCAATCAATTTCTCCATTTTCTTTATTAGTCGTTTGGTGTTTTCTGGCGATTCATTTTTACACTTTTTTTATAATAGCGTATATTTATTTTATATCTAACTACTCAATTCTTTCTTTAATTTGCTTCACATATTTTTCCATTGCTTTTTCGCATATAGTTCTTTCTATATTTGTTTTTTGTTTCTTTAATTACGTTTAGTTTCTAAGCTTCTGTTTTTATAATTAATGTTGCTATTACTAATCTGTGATATGTATTGAATTCAAATTGGCTTAGTACTTTTGTGTTTCCATTTGACAGCCTCCAACTCTATTTTCTTCACTTCTTTGTTGTATGACCAAAATTAATTCACGTTTTTTCTCTTTTATTTGTTACTCCCACTTCGATCCTTTTCTTTATAAGTCCCTGTTTTAATCATAAAGTCACTTATAATCAGTAGTTTATTTGATTCTAATTTAGTTTCTTCTATTGCTTCCACTAATGTAAAAATTACCTAATTATTCTTCTGCGGCTTTATCTCTAGATTTTGTTTGTAATTTTAATTTTAATGTTGCTATCCTCGTAGTACAATTGGAAGTAGTGCAATAAGTGGTACGTTTAGGTCAAATTGTACTTTTTCAGGGGAAATGGAAAAAGAAGTATAACGTAGAATAAGTTAAGTCTAGAAGAAAATACTAAAATGTAAGGTATAAATAGAAATAATAAGAAAAGTGTCAACATACGAAACTGAAACTTGGAGTTCAATGAATCATATTCTAAACTTAAAACAAGCCAGGAAAAAATAAAGAGATCAATATTAGGGCTAAAATTAACCGATAAAGTGAGAGGAAATTAGAAGAAGAACGGGAGTGAAACATGTTGGTAAAGAGAGGATAGATGGTATATAGTGTGGCGATAACTGTAGATGCTGAAGGGAACGAGCTCTTGCTCGGCAGTTTTTTCGCGATTTGAGATCAGATACTTGCTGTCGCACCATGGATGATTTTCTGTAGTTGGTGTCTGTAAGAACTGCTGAAGCTGCGCTGTCCTGCGGTTGTCTGTTGCCGAACTAGTCACTGTGGCAGGAATATACGTTTTATAGAAGATAAACTCATAGGATAGCCTAAATATAGCAGCTCTCTCGACTGAAGAGTAGCAATATGGAGTTTAACATCAATAATTGCGAGCTTTTACGACTGATGTAAGTAATGTGAAACATTTTACTAACTTGCACTTAGCTTTCTCTTGCTTTCCTATTATATTTCTTGCCTTTGCTGCGTATCGAGGTAACGCCTTTGTAACGCAGTCAAATTGTATCTTTTCGCCAGTCAGTTTGGCGATAGCACAGCTGTATTCTGACACTACGCGTAAAAGCTCCCAGCCTGGTGGGTTGAACAACGGAATTTTTACGGCGACGCGGCCGACCTCGGTCGCTTTAGTCGCTAAGGACCGCGTCTCGTTATACACAGCCATGCTCTCATTCACTCCATGTAAAGAGAAACACAAAGTTTATTAGAGGTCAGTGTTCGATGCAGAAATTGCCTCCTTCCCTTTTGGGTCAAGCGAGAATCCCTTAAGACAGCAGCACAGCTGTTTGCTTAGCATTAAGGAGCCGCGAAACCATTTCGAAATTTCAGTGCGCCCCCAATCATTGATCGAACACTACTGTGACTAATATTAATTTCAGAAATGTTCGTCCCAGTGTCCCCTTGTGGCAGTGCATGAGCGTTGTATTTTCGACTTCGCTTCGTCCCGCAGCGAAAAACTTATTCTATTTAAATGGCTTCTTCTGTTGGATCATGAAAATACGTTAGGTTAAAATAAATTACAGCAAGAATCAAATTTCTAAGATTATCACGTTTTGGCACCTATAATAGTGTTTTTACTGTACGGGTCAAAATTTTCAAAGAATAAATTTATTTATTAGGTTCGAAGAAGTTGAGACACAGAAAGAGCAATTTAAATTGTACTGGGTCTTGTTTTGTTCTAGCTATAAATAATCAAATCATTAACAGTTATGTTTAAAACAATCTTAAGGTTTTCACAGTGTTATGTGAGAAGTTCTTGGTTTTTTATCTTTCTCTTTTTAAGTGGTCCGTTTTCTTATTTTCAGAACTCTTTATTATCTTGGGTCGGTTATTTGACTTCAGTTATGTTCTTTATTCTTTTTTATACTTCTCTTAAGTATATCCATCCATGTGAACCTAGATCTGCTTTATTCACTTTTATTGTCTCTTTTTGCTTTTAGTAGTTTTGTGTTATCCTCTTCTTCCACGCATCTTACGTGTCCGTACCACTCTACTGGTCTCTTTGGTATAGCACCAACTAGAGTTTCATTCAACTTGAAGTTATATAATGTTCTAATGTTTAATGAAAAGGTGAATTTCTGGTTGAGACCGGAATATTACAACATTTAACAAGCCTCTAGTTTTCTCTTTGATTTTGGAATTATAACCATATATTGTCGATAATAAAACTCTAAGTAGGTAAGGTCGGACACAAGTTATCTCTTCTGATTGTCTGCTTTTATGTTTTCGCTTTATCTACAACTGCACTTGTAGTGCTGCACCAAAGACCTTTTCTTCTGTCTATTTCACTACAAGCATTTTAATTTGCAACACAACCTGAGTTTTAAGAGGGAGTGTCCCTTTTTGTTATTAATTCATGGCATAACTAATATCTTTGCATATTTGAGCTATTCTAGTTGATATGGTATGCATTAATGGCGCAGGATGGCATAAAGTGGATATTTGTCTTTAAATTTTTTTGTAACTTGTTTTACTCTAAGAGGGGTGTGAAATTTTCAGTGTTTCGTAGTATAAGCACAGAACAATGTTAATCTGCACCTTCTTGTTCTGCTAAATGGTGGCATTATAGGATGCAATAGATACTTCATTAACTTATTCTTAATCTTTGGCTTTTTAGAAAAATTTTTTAAAGATCCTAAGCCATAGCTTTCCATAGACGAGATGTTAAAAGGTGGCGATACCCTTTTTCCTTTTCGATTTAAAGAATAGAGATGGGAAGTTCTTTCTTCCTTTAATTTGGACTAACTGATAACCTTGTAAATTATTAGTTTTATAAAATCTGTATCAATTTATGGTTATTTAATAGAGAGAAGTGTGGAGTCATCTTTTCTGCGATCAACGCTGAGGACTATTCTCTCTTCGTCTTCTTATTTGGAAAATAAGTCACCTTAATCTGTGTTATTTTCTTTATTGTTCATAGCCTTTAGCCTTTAATAAGTCCTAACAAGCAAGTCTCTATTTATACTTTCACATAGTTATGGATATCGGGTAATTTTCATGGAGTACACATACAAAACTGTGGTCATCCACTCAAAGGCACAGTGTTAAAAAATTTTAATTTTTAAATAAACATTTAAATCATTATTACCCTTAATAATATAGTACACACCACACAACTGTGTTATATATAGTAGTAATTACAATTGTACGAGAGTAATTCAAAAAAATCTTTATGCGCATGCGTGATAAATAGTCGGGAATAGCGACGCTTATTCTGCAGAGTAGTACGCAGTAGTTTGATAGGCATTGCAGAGTAAAAGTGAAATAGAAAGTTTGTGTTGCAGTTCATCCATCTTTTAGGTCAATTATAAATGAAGGCTCACCAAATATGAAGTGCGTACAGTAATACGATCATGAACAGCATCTTGAAATCAATTCGAAACAAAACCTAAGAAGCCAGCCTCCATTGAATAGTTAAATGCTCTTATTATTGTGGTAGCCGCTTTGTTGATTTATGAAGAATGAATTTCATATTTTTTCTAGCTTGTTTTTTTGAAAAGGAGGCTGATTCTGTCGTTCTGAATCAACGCATCTGTTACACAGCGTCATCACTAAGCTATGAACTACTAAAAATTATTGCCTAGTTCATGCGTTACGACCTTTGTATGGACAACGCCATGGATGCTTCAAGTTGTATAAAACTATCATTGAAATTGTTTATGGCACTGACCCCATAAGTCGCAAAAATGTGACCAAGTAGTTTGCAGATTTTATGCTGATAGGGAGAGTACTGAAGACTGTCTACAATCGTAACTGTTAAAAAACCATACAAAATGTCGCTAATAATCTTAAAATTTTATAAATCCATTATCCCTCACTAATGGCAGAATATTTGAATAAAAGAAAGGTCTGTGCATACTTTATGTCTTGTTTATTGGCGATAAATCAAAAAACCCAGGGCAGAGAACTGTAAAACCGTAAGAACCGCAATTATGGAGTCTAGATTTTTCGCAGACATCGTAACGAAGGATGAAATGTAATATTTCCACTATGAGCTATTGACTAAGCGCCTGAGATCATTCGAAAAAATAAAGTATGACTACAAAAAGCCATCGGGAATACCTTCTTGAAATTTTCTATACAAGCAACGTAAATGTTGTAGACAAGGCTTTTGGTCGTTGTTTCACGATTTAAAATGTCAAAAATATAGAACAATTTTTGACCAAAGCTTTCCTGAAGACCAAAAACTATAAGGGCCTTGTCGCCTTATCATTTTGTTGTGCAATTTAAGAGCTTCTTTTTTTGGTTTTCCCTTGTGCATTTTTTCGTCGACCACCAGTTGAGGATGGTAGGGCTAAAATACTGTATGTAGCGTAATATTTTCTAGTAGCTATGAAGGTTTTCTCTTTGCCTACTTTATTATTTCATTACATGGTAGAATTTGTGGATTGTGCAAGAAGCAGAAACAGTTAACTGATAATTCTGAATTTAAAACTGCGTTGAAACTTAACGGAATAATTCCTGCAATCACACTAAATTTGCAATTATAATCACGAATGGGGCGGAATTTATCTTTATTGCCCTAGTTATCTGAGTTATTAACCTTTTTCACTGAATTGTGATATTGATTTATAAAAAGTCTATTATTTATCTAATTTTTTAAATAATTTGCGTCATCTTTTAGGAAGGTGCCCAATTTCCATTTTGGAAAAAAGAGGGTGTGTTAAAAATGGACCCTTCTCGACGTCTTCGATCAGGTAACGTTGCAAGGATTTGGAAAGATAAAATCTGAAAGAATGGAGTTTGGAGAATACGCTGGGTGTAATAAAATCTTCGATACTACAATAAAATAAATTTCTTTTGCTCTTTGTCGATATAAGGTCTCTTCTAGTCCAGGTCATTAGGTAGAATCAATTGATTTTACCATATCTACAGCAATATCTTTCTGGTGTGGATATTCGGTCTTGTAGACTTTTACTTCTTTGGATTTCTATAGAAAATCCATTTTCGTTTCAGGTCACAATCTGGTACAAGAAATATTTCTTCTTAAATCTGAAGAATAACGACATAGTAATATTATAGCATCTACTCTTGTTCTTTGTTTTGAGTTCATAAAAAATTCAGCAGTTTCCTCGTGAAATCTTTTCAGCCTGTGCAGACGCTTGTAAAAGGCTTGAGCTTCTTTGAGAGCTCTGGTTTTGCGCAACAATAATTCTTTCAAAAGTTGGCCCTGATTCTTTTAGCATCTTTGACTTTCTTTGGCTGTCCATCACGAAGAGCACAATTTCAATTATTAAATCGTTAGAATACCCCACAGAACTTCAACTAAAATTTAGAATTTACTAATAGAAAAAAAACGAAAAGGGAAAAGAAAAATTATATAGCATTCATAGATAAGTTTTCGACAAGGTCGTGGTCTGCTATTACTGCTGTTTAATGCAACGTACAAGACGCGCTGAATCAAATCAGAGAAAGAGTAGACGTAGAAATAAAAATACAAGGAAGGAAAATGGATATGTTGAGGTATGTCAACAATGTAGCAATGCTAACCAAAAAGGAGAAAAGACTACAACAAAAAATGAACATATCAAAGAGTGATATGGATCGTGGAACATATACAAGCCTAAAAAGATTAGCACAGCATAGATAAAATTGAAAGACAACCGTACAACAAACCAATCAAAAAGATGGAAGATCAGAAAAAAGTATTTTAAATTTCTTACTTATCCAGAAGCTAAAATGTATTAAGATCTACCCTTTTTAAGATTTGTTCATATTTGACGTTTAAAGAAAACTTAAAATAGTCTTACAAGCATCGAGCCAATTGACCTAACAATTGATGAGTGGAATATAATGCGCATGCGTGAATGAGGACGACTACACCGTTCGAGTCACTTAATTAGCACTTGTAGTGTGTGATGGCATTTGTAAGGTCTAAGTGAAACTTTTGTGCAAATCTGAAATATTCTTCTTAGGATGATCCAAAAAGCTTTCGAGAACGATACCATGAGTGCAGAACAAATAAAAGCTTGGTACAAATAATGTAGAATTGGCCAAAAATATAAGTGATCCCAGTTCTAGACGATCAGCAACAAGTAGAATGTCAGAAAATGTTGAACATATGCGGGCTGCAAGTAACAACTGAGAACTAAAAGATGAGTTGGGATCCCAAAAATAAAAATATGTTAAATTTTGATAAAAGAAGCTCTTGGCATAAAGCTTGTTGCGGCAAAATTATTGTTACGAGAGTAGCTACAGTTGATTGTGATTCCAATGTAGAATTGTTATTGTAACGCTTTTTATTATACAGCTAGACCACGTATTACGAACAAGATTATTGCGTCAAAATCCGAAACATTAAAATTCCAAAAATCAAAACAGAATATAACATTATTGTAAAATTTTTAGCAAACAAAACCTGTCCGAGTACGTACCTTCGTCTCCGTAGAACGTTTTATCTACTCTTCCGGACTGGTTCGCCCCCATGTTGCTTTCGATCGATTTGAACGTTGGAATCGTTTACTGCGGCTGCATACGAGACTACATGGCCTATTTCCTGGATGCGATTGAATAGCGCTGTGTCGCCACACGTATCACACAACAGGAGCGCCAGCTTTTACTAGCGGGCTTTCCATGTCTGATGTAAACCCAAACGATCCGCCTGAAACAAAGCGACATTGTTAGCGTTCGTTTGTGCCTCACCAAAAAGATGCTGCTTAGCTCTTGAATTATTTTAGCTTAAAATCATTCTTTAGCATACTAATGTATTTTTATAGTTTGCAAATGAATATAATTACCACTATAATAATTAATATAAACGATAAACGAGAAATGCTTTTAAATCGCTCAATTGCTTGGGGAGTTCAAAAATGATTGGCACTAACATTGTTTTCTAATCACTAATTTTTTATTACGAAAAAGTGAGTACTTATTTCATTAGAGATATTTTTCTACAATGTTTATGCTTTCGTAAAGCTTCAGAAGACCATTCTTTGCGGACAGTCAACTGAAGCTCGTTGGAGAAAAGTTTCTTATCGCGCAATGCGTCATTCAGTCAGAAAAAGTATATGCTCTTGCGTATGACGCATCGTGATGTACGTAAAAGCCCGCAGGCTGGCAACTGACATGTGGTCGCCCACTGTCATGATGAAGCAACTAGCCGTGTTTTCATTTCCCGTTGCTGAATATGCCAGTGCGGTTGCTTTAATGAGCTGTAGCACCGCTCACTAGTTATGGTTCTACGAGGGGGCCATCTATTTGTTAGCAGAATTTCTTTTGTTTTGGAAGAAAGAGTCCCGGCCGTGAGTTCGTAGGACGAGGGCTTTCAATGTGCTGCCATTCGATAGACTGGCGTTTTTTAGGCATCTCAAGCCATGACTGTAATTCCTTGACTATAATACAAAATACATCTATCTCTAAATTCACGATGTACAACTGCACTGAAAGTATAAAGAACCTATTTTGCACAGACCTTTGCTATTTTCAAGTTCTTGTGGACGATAATATGTAAATTTCTGTGAGACAGACTGCATTAAATGTTATTCGTATGTTTTCCATTAAAAAACTGAACACTCAATGGATAACGAGTGATATTCGCGCATTTACCGGAACCCCTCTTCTGTTTTCTTTTTCATCTCAATCCCTGTAGCATTTGAACTTTGATATATAAAGAAAGACATCGTCTATCATTATTCATAATTGTCTGCTTCCATCGTTTGTTCAATTGCACTCGCGGCACTCCAATTGCGTCTATGTGCTATAGTAACGTGACACTATAGATTATCTTTACAAACACAACGAGGGCTCATTTTCATCTATTTCACAATTGAAGTTTCGAGGGAAAATGTCAATCATTTTAGAAATCTCCAAATAAATCAACTGGTTTGCCTATTAACTATAGGGATAGAATTAATGACGTAAAATTACACATTATTTATGTTGCATTCGAACAGAACATTTGGGTTCTGGCACTAAACTTGACTTCCTTGGCTGCTTCGCTGTTTAATATTTAAGTCACTTCAAACCAGTTCGCCGCTACGGGAGGCGTTCGGAAATTCGTTACGTTGCCCCCTCTTTAAGAATCAGCGTCTCGGATTATTCTCTTGTAACGTTTGGACGGGTCATGGAGGTATTTGCAGTCTTGACCTTTCTTGCATCGAGATGTGAAATAAAATTTACAATCTATGGTCTATGCGGAATTTATTTAATTAGGACGTCGATGCTAGAACCTTGAAAACCTCGAATAATATTCCTAACCATATTCCAGTCAAGTACGTCCGATCAGCACGTAAGTTTCGATATTTACAGGTTTTAAGTTCTTCCCATTTAGATTCTTTGGCCACAAGAGGCTTCAGACATTTTTCTTATTTACCCAAATTTGCTTTTCCCTATGAGGTATTCAATACGCACAAATATTTTAAGGTAGTGCAAAATTTTACTGCAGCTAATTACCCCCCTGCTCATTAAAATAAACAGCCATATGTTAAGTAATACGAACTAAGTTATAATTTCCATAATTTCAGTTTCATTAGGTTATTTTTTAGTTCTTACTTAGTGGTCAAATAGTCAGGATATAATTGGACTTCGCTAACTGTAGTTTTTTGGATAACCCCAGGAAAATTTGATAAAATCTTTTAATGCAATTTCATGACATTCCTCTTTATCTACATCTACAGCGGGCATGTATTTTTCCCAACTTTAAATGTTTTGGCTACACCTTACCTCCATTTATTTTCCTATTTAAGTACCCTTTTGGCCTGTTTGTAGGGTTTCTACCAGAAAGTAGAGCTTTGAACTTGCATTAAGAGTTTTAAAAAGTTTTTTTATCCCTAGACCACAATAACCAGTTAGCTTGACCTTTGTTGAAGACAACCAAGACATTTTACGAATGATTTTTGGATCTTTCGTGTCTTGGTGCACATGATTCTACCGCAGATAAATGTACATGCATTATCTTTTACTTCATTGTTGTGGATTCTAGCGATTAGGTACGACAACTTCAACAGGAATTAGAATTAGGGTAGATATGTCTCTTTAACATTTGAACTAATGTACCAAAAAGACATACAAAATAATTTAAGAATTACTAATGAAGTGACATTGCACCCAACTATTGAAATTGGTAAAGCAAAATGAAAAATACTTCTATGTTACCTTACTTATAAAAACTGCGTAGGCTACTAGTAAAGATTTGCCTTATACCTTTAATTTTCATAATCTTCCAAATGCTTTCTACTACCCTCAACTCTTCTACGTTTCTTTGGGGGATCTGGAAACATCCATTATTTCATGTTCTCCCCCGAAGTTGACCAAATTGGTCGTTTTAATCTCGCAATGTCTTCCAAACTAAATTTTTCTTTGGGCTACTTGAACAAAGAAAATAATTTTACAACGCCTAAGTCATTTACCGCAAACACTGATTAACACTCAGACCGTGTTCGAAGTTGTAGCATAAAGTACTTCTTTCTCTACTTTTATATATGCTGGTAGCCTGTTTCTAACCACACAGCGGAGCGGTACTATAAGTCATTTTAGGTTTACCCCAAGCAAGTGGCTATCTCAACCCATTAATTTAAAAAACAAGAATGTACTTCATAACGACCAAAGGTGTTCGTAGGACGGCTGGAGAGAATTTGCTGGCGTTCATTGTAACTTTTTGATCTGAGAAGGTCGAAGCCGTAATTTCGCGGTTATTGTGCTCTTGGTATTCCGTATTTGACCAAGATAATACTCAAAGGTTGCTCTGTGTCAACGCGCTTGAACTTACCACAACGTACGACCATCACATTGCAAACTTTCCTAGTACCCCATGTAGTTATTTGGTAACATAGGTGTAATACAAAAGCGCGGGGTGAGGCTTAAATGCTTTAGTTTTTGCGCGCTACTCCACCAACTGCCCCAAATCCAATCCACTGTCACTATATATGCACCCTAACAAAAACGATGTTAAATGTGTAATTCCCAGCCCCACGGGGTGATCGATAGCTGCGTGTTTGCAGCAGTGAAGGATAATCCGGCGATAAAAAGTCCGCCGGAGCATAAACACCGCCATGTGTTTGCTGATAATCTTTATGAGATCAAAGGCGGTGCCTAACTAGTAATTTGTTCGATTACGCTATCTCGATTGCTTTCTAACGGGCCTTTTTAGATACCGTAATTGGAAGGCACGTATCGCAATTGCGTAGCAAGGGGGCTTGCTTTATCTATAGCGAAAGCTGGAGGGCGGCTGCGAGAGCTATCCAAACCCAAGGAAAGTTGAAAGCCAACTTACAAAAAGGTGCTGGGGAATGTTAGCTATAAATATTTAAAATTCGGGGTGTGACTAATGTAGTGCTAGTAATCTGAAAAAAGTAAAGTTGTTACTCTTCATATATTTTTGCCCCAAAAAATGTTAGTAAAGGAACTGCGGTTTTTAGGTACTAAAATAACTCACTCATAGCTTAAATTGTTCCATAGCTCAATAGCAGCTACTGGTCTTGAAGAAAGCAAGAAAGTGAGGTTTACTATTTTGAATGACGCCCAATTAGGCGATGATAATTTTCTCAGAACAAACCTGAAGATCGGCTAGTGCATTAGAGCCTTATTCGACTTACCCCACTTCCAAGCCCGGGATTTGAGGGCAAGAGCACGTTCGTGCTGCCAAAACATTGAACTCACTTATCATTTAACAAATGTTTTAAAATTTTAAAGTAAATTGCTGGTTTATGCAAAATTCTGGCACCTTATTGACTGTAGACAAAAAAACATGTTTAAAACGTTTCTCATACACAACATTTGTGACAGTAATACCCTCTCTAGACAACAGAGCAAGAGTCTACATATTTGTACCTTATGTACTATGAGACCCTCTATATTTCAACAGTTAATGCCACATTTTAGAAATAGATAGTAGAAGCTTACTAATTGGAAAAAATGTGGAAACAAAATTAAATAAAGAAGAACTTATAATATATATTATATGGGGTGAAAAGTTGTCGAAAGAGAGAAAGCTAAATCGTACTTGCCTAGGCTATCGTATGACAACTAGCAGCGCATGTAAAATAGTACTCAGGGCGTAATTAGATTGCGAGAGCACAACAGTTCATGAAAATAAAAGAAAGAGTAAAAGTAAGAAGAAACAGAAGGCAAACGTTTTAATAAAAGTAGGGTTAAGTCTAAAACAAGCAAACACGTTATAGTACATTGAATAATTAAAAGTGATAATCAATAAACTCGATAAATTGATAAATGAAATAAGGGAAGGTCAAAAAGTATATAAGGAAGTGAGACTGTATATTAGAACGGAGGCAGAAGAATATGAAATTAAAAGAAAACGCTAATATGAGAAAAAAATAGAATCGACAGAGAAATTGTATGAGCGAAAGGAAACTAAATATAAGTTTGAGGAAAAAGGCAGAATAGCTGTACTAAGAACTGCCAAAAATTTACATAAAAGTAATGGTTGAAGAGAGTAATGCTATGATAGAAAAACAAGATATGTGCAAGTCGACCATAAGTACTAATTATAGAATACGCGGTGGAGAGAAAACTGAAAAATTAATATCAACAAATAGAAACCAATAAAGAAACTAAGGTAGCTCCAGACGACAATACAATCAATCTAATAGATCATATTTTAATAAAATATAGATACATAAACTATATGAAAGGCATAAATGGCTACAGACGAACAGATGCTGTTCGGATCACTTAGTAGTAAGAATAAAAATGAGATAAATGAACACTAAGTGCAACAGTAACATATTTTATAATGAAATATGGTAAGTATGCAAGAATATAGAAACACTCTTGAATAAAAATTTAAAAATGAATAGACACAAGATACTGAAGGTCAATGTAACAAGATGGAAGAGGTAGTCTTAAAAACACCTAATGTAATTTTTGAATAAGGTAAATGTCGTTAGTAAAGCAAATGGTAATTGGTAATTAATGAAAAGCTACATGAAAGGATAAAAACGTAGCAAGAATAGTAGTGTTAAAGAACAACAGCGTAAAAAATATAAGTAGAAATCAGAAGAGTAAGAAATTAGATATGTAGTACCAAAAAGACAAGTCATATAACAAGAACAGAAAATAGAAAACAATTTTGATCTAAAGACTTGAGGTGTTTTCGTTAGGATTAAAAAAAAGATTTACTTTTTATAAAGACGAAGAAAAATTAAAAAAAAAAACTTGGAAAGACAACATTTTAAAGGAATATTGAATTGTATGGCCCAAAAGAGAGATAGAAATGCTCTAGAGGAGGAACGAAACTAAGAAGAGATGTTACTGGCTACTGAAAACTGAAAAACAACAAAAGCCCCGGAACCTTAATGAGAAGTAAGGTATAGAAAGAAAATGCCAGAAACTAGAATATCTCTAGCTTACAAGGAAGGAGATAGAACTCTCTGTAGAAATTGCAACAGATACAAATATATGAAAATACTCGTCGATAGCGGAAGAAGAAAGTATAGAGCTATTTAAGAAGGTAATAATACATAAATAATTGTGCGATTGTTGAAGAGGTAGAGAAGTGTGGGACTATTTTAGAGGAACATATTACAAATTTAGTTAATCCAACCAATAGTCATATATGGGCGTGAATTATGGGTTTTGAACAAGTATAATCAAAACAAGCTAGAGATATAAGAATGGAAGATTTTGAAAAAGATATTTAAACGAAGAAACTATACAAACTTTTTGAATCTAAGCGAATATGGTGGCTAGGAGATGTAGAAAAGATAAGCGAGAATAAAATTATGAAACGAGACGAGGAAGGAAAACAGATGGCTAGATGTGGTGAAGAAATAACTTGCAGAAACTGAATGTCAGAACAGAGGGATGACTGTTAAAGATAAGAGACAATTAAAAGCTGTAACAAAAGAAGCCTTAGACACAAGGATTGTGATTGTTCCTTATAATTAATTAAATTACACATCTCACATCGAGACTATTTGACTAAAAGTTAAAGAACAGGATTAAAACGTTAAGACCATACAAATAGAACAAAATAAACACACAATATAATCTAATAAAAATCAAAATAAAACATTTTATTGCACCACAGCAAGCCTAACTTTTGTAAAGTTTATTACAAACATCGCTTAATTATCATTTAGTGTGACTTTAATAGTGTATGGTTAAAGTCGCGTTAGCAGATGTTAATAGAGCATTACCCAGTTGTTCTTCAATAATAAATTATTGGAGTATACGAATTATTCCCCCATTAACAATGAATTAGATGATGTAAGCTATTGATTCTGCTATCGTCTGGCTTGAGACGCA